>JAMLFY010000008.1:15978171-17178171 GCA_030441495.1 Dalbergia oliveri
TCTAGGATTGTTTGTTTTATGTGATTAAGCTTTGAACCCTAGGATAGGAGACCTTATGAAATGCTATGAAAATGACTCTGGTTTAGAATATGGAATTACTGAGAGGAACAAAGCTGTAAATTAATGACAGCTAAATCATTAACCTTGGTATCAAGGCCCAGGGGCAATTTATCCAAAGAATAAAACCCACGAAGACGTGGTTCACGAGGGACGTAGTTTATGAGGAACTATTAAGCTTCAGTTAGGGTCCTTGTTCACGAGGAACTAAGTACCCATTTTTCAGTCGATAGTTTGTTCCCTTCTTATAATTCTTTGAGAATATTATGCTTTTATGATTCTAGCAAACTTATGTTTTTTTTTTTGGTATTATGCGAAATAAACATAAATGATTTGTGAATGCTACATTAATAGTATTTATGTATTTTCCTTTCCTACCCATGTATGGTAGTGGGTGATATCCACTCACTAAGTTTTGGTTACAAAACTCACCCTCTTATTTCTCCTATTTTAGATGGAGTAACCTTGAGATTTTACTCACCTTCTTCCTCCTCGGCGGCATTAGAGTGTCATTGGTAAACTTCACATGGGTGAAGCCTTCTATATAGAATAAGATGCTCCAATGTAATGGGATGATCCTTACCATAGTGCATGATATTTGTTATGTATATGTAGTTATGTAGGACTGTATTATATGATTTCACTACTTATAAAGGTTTTGTATATGATAGACTTTCTTTATCTTGTTGACCCCATGAATTCAGACTTTAGAAAACAGAATATTAGACTATAGTTTAGAAAAAATCATGACTATATGTTTTAAAGACAGGTGATTTGTATATAGAAAAAATTTTATGATTTAAACATGTTTTGTAATTTCCTGTACATATAGAGGAATCCACGTCACGAGATTTACGTAGTTGAGATTTCTATGTGCTTGTCACGTGCCCAGTCGGGTCGTGATAAGTTTTAATTTAAAGATTTTGATGTTATTACTCACTATTATGGTATTTTTGTAATGTCAATGTTTTTATTTTTCTAAATGAACCAAATGATGTTTTAAATTTATTAAACTACATTAATGATTATAATAAAAAAGTTTATAATTATTTTTATTATGATATGTTATTGATACTTCCATTTTTATTTTTATAATTAATATTGATTAATTAATAAATTAATAATGAATAAGTATTAATTTACCTATAGGGTGAAAAATATTCAATTTTTCAACATTAAAACTTTTTAAAAAAAGACTTCAATTCCAGAATTTACCCTTCTTTGAAATGATACTAATTATTTATTAAATTTTATGATATCTTTTATATTTTATTCATTATTTAGTTATTTAACTATTAACTTATTTTAAAATTAATTTATATATTCAATTTATGATAAGATATATTTAATTAAATTATTATTTCTTTTTAGTAATAACCAACAAATTATTTTTCAATATCACCCTTATTGCATGGGTCAAATGATTAGTTACATATCAATGGTAAAAATTTGCAAAGACAGCTTTTAAAATGTCACCCTTCTATTTTTATTTTTAACCCATAGCAACTCGATAATATAAGATGGCCGAAAGCCCTATAGCACGTTTGTTTAAGACAACTTAGTGAAGGCCCAAACAAGTAAAAAACCAAAGCCACGGTTAATGAAGTTGATAAGCTGAGTTTCAAGACCCAAAAACACAAAGTTGAGTTTACAATTTTATTTTTTGGGTCACAGTTTAGAATTTTTGGTGGGCTATTTACTGCCACAAAGTTAAAGGGCAGGCTCTCTGGGCCTTTGGCCCCGTACCAAGAAAAAAAAAAGGCACGCTTTCTACATGACAGACAGCAGCATTCATCAACAAATAGCACAACATGACAAACGATATTAGCTAGCAAGTTTCAATGCACATGCATGCCGTTATTGTCTCTTTCTGATTGTTCGACGTTAATTAATTTTGCTTGATTTCTGATCTTTCAATCACCATATGTCCCCTTAATAACTTTGATGCTGCTAATTTGAAATGAACGGCAAATAATGATCCTCATCATTACTATTCCGCTATTGCTGTCAATCAGAAGAGCGTGCCTAGCTACTTGTATTAGCTTACTAATTATATACTATATGATATTGATATCTATGGTAGTTGGATATCCTCCTATTTATAACTATCGGCTCTAAATCAATTTGTTTTATATTTCCCGAAGGAAAATAACCTTACCTGCGGGTTTGTTCCGTTCAAATTCCATTGGATTTTATAGCGTTCACTGTCTATAATTTATAATGTTAATATTTCATACTCTTATAAGAATTTTTTTAGTGTAATCGATAATAATTTAAGATCCAAGTTTTAAGAAGTTAATCATTAATTTTTTTTTGAAAAATAAAACTGCAATTATGACATATTATTAGAATATCATTGATAATCATCAATATTTAATAATAAAATTATACTACAAAAATCAAATATATTTAAAACTTATGAGTATTTAATTAAATCAATAATACTAATATTCAACACTTTTTTAGGTTTCCTAGGTGTAACTTTTAGAGTTATTTAAAGCCGACAAATTTCATAACTATAATAATTAATATTTTTTAAAAAATTATAATCATAATTATTATATATCATTAGTTTATTATTATTAATTTATATAATTTTAATATTCATAATAATAATTTTTAATATCTAGGAAAATTATGCTGAAATCTACATGGCAATAAATGTTGTACATTATTTTGATAACCTTATATAATGGAGTTATTTAAAATAATTAATCATAAATAAATAAATAATAAAAAATAATTTTAAATTATATAGTTTATTTTTTAAAATATAAGTGTTTAAAAAAATTTTAAATTTAAAGTTAAAGAATAGGACAATGAATGAGGTCTCTGACCTATAGAAATTTTACAATTCCCTATTTATATAAATTGTTTATATATATATATATAAGAAAATCTTAGCACACATTCATTTTTTTAATTATCTTTATTAAATTTATATTATGTATATATTTTTATTTTTAATTTGAATTATATTACATTAATAATATTTGTTACTTCATTCCTTTCAAAATATATGTCAATTTTAGACAAATATAGATATTAAGAATGATAATAAATGACATTTGGTAATTGAATAAAATATAGTGAATGTACTAATGTATCCCTATATATTAATTAATATATCACACTAATATTAAATTGAATGCTTTGAACATGTAAAATTAATTAAGGGTAGTATTCAAAGAAAAAAATTAATGTTTTTTGAAATATAAAATTGACAATATTTTGAAATATGAAGTTTTCTAAAAGTGGATAGATATTATGAAAGGAAATGAATATTATGCATATTTATGTTTTGAATATCAAAATACTATTTAAATTTTTTTGGAATTATTTTAATAAATCCAAATTGTAAGGATTCAAATTCTTGTGAGAGGGGAATAGAGACCCGTGAAAGGGTGAGATGAAACGAGGACAAAATTCTAAATGGATAGAGTGTAGGAGGCATATCCTCTCATAGATATTCATTGTCATCCATATTAATGGTATATAATATTATAAATATATCCACTTATTTTATTTCATTATTCATCAATTTCAATTATCGAAACGTGTAAAATTTTTATAAAATAGTTTTTAATTGTTAGTTAAAGATCATATATTGAGATTTTCTTAATTTTATAAACATGATATTTAAAATAAAATATGAAATAAAATGATTCGTTTCATATACATACTCAATTATATTTTATTCATTTATTTAATCATTTAACGATCAACTTATTTTCAAAATAATTTTATATACTCAATTTTGATCAGATATATTTAAATGAATTATTATTTATTTTTAATAATGGTCAATAAACTATTTTTCATTATCATTTTTGCATGCATTGTCAAAAACTAGTTACCTATAAATGAAGATCTCATAATGGTCAATGAGAGTTGAATGCAGTTGAATGCATGACTTTATGGGATATGAGTCAACTCCTTGACCATGTGTACCATACTCCATTTGCTATTGATTGCATATCTTTCACATGTATTGTAATTAAATCCTTAATAATATTTTTAAAGGTGATGCATAGTAGTAAGATAATTTACGATTGACTAACATACAAATCGTACATCGTCGATACATCAATACAAATAATTGCCCCCAAATCATATATTTTAATGTATGTTACATATAAAATTGATTTCAAACATAAGTTAACGAACTCATAAAGACGTGCGAACCATCTCAGAGAAAATAAAGCCGTGTGAACCTCAGTGCTCTAATAAACAAAAGATTTAAATTTATTTTTAATTCATGCAAATGTAGTTTACTTTCATTTTCTCAAATTTTTTTTTGGCTTTTGGTCCCTCTGTTTTTCAATATTATATTCTTTATCTCCACTGTTAATCAATAATATTAAGAAATAATATTTATAAGATTCAAAAAAATTTCTAATATATTTATAGGGGCCAAAAATAACTTTTCAATATTCGCAAGAACTAGATCCTTATTTGAAAACACTTATAAGAGCCCAAAGTTAGTAATATTTGTTATTAACAACATTTATATTTTGAATTTTATAGTATTTTAAAATTTTTTATCTTTTTGAAATTTTTTTAATATCGGCAAAAATCATAAGAATTCAAATTCTCATGGGGAATGGAAAATGGACCCGTGACAAAGATGGGGATGGGGTGAGAGTATATTTATCTCTAATTATATCCATTGTCATCCTATACATTACTATTATATAATAAAATTGTCCACTTATTCTTTTTATTATTCAACAATTTCAACTTTCAAAATATGTAAAATTTTCATAAAATAATCTATTTATTATTAGTTAAAATTTATTTATCAAGATTTTTTCAACTTTATAAATATGATATTCAAAATAACATAAAAAATTGAATGACATATTTATATTTTATTTATTTAATTATTTATCGATTAACTTATTTTTAAAATAAATTTACATATAATTTTCTATAAGAATATTTAAATAAATTATTATTTATTTTCAATGATGATTAATAAATTATTTTTTTATTATCACCATTGCATTACACTTGTTAAACGACTAGTATTTTGATATTTTATAAGTTTGTGATCCTTAGAAGTTCAACTCAATAAACTCATCAATGACAAAAAGTGAATATTAAATGGCTGAAAATAACACATGTAGCATTAATATAGTTCAATCTCCCCTTATTGTTCTGGCAGGTTAATCACTCTAAAAGGCAATACTTCTACCGCTAACTATTACTCTGTATAAATAGAAAAATGCTATTTGTACAACTTTTACCTATTACAAATTTTTTACACATAATTTACTGTCATTCAATTTTATAAGATCCACATTTAAAAATAAAAGGTATTATTTTTCACCTTGTGTTTGGATGAGTTGTATAAAAATTGTACAAAAGAATTTTACATGTAACACAACTCCTATAAATATAGTTCATCATATGTACTCTCTTAACACATCTCGAAGAAGTCAACAATCCTCTCATAGCTGTTACCACTCAGCACCGTTGGCATCATTACTTCGCCTAACCACAACCACAATCACAACCACATGGCCAAATCCAAAACTCTCTCCTCCGTTTTCTCTATTCGCCTCACCCTCACCTTCCTCTTCTTCTCCTTTGCCGCTACCGAGCAATCATCTTTCTATCGAGACATCTCTCCAACATCATTGGTCCTCCAGAAGGAGAAGCTCAGCCATCTTCACTTCTTCTTCCATGACATTGTGAGCGGCCCAAAGCCCACCGCCATAAGGGTGGCCGAGGCACAAATAACAAACAAGTCCTCCACGCTCTTCGGAGCCGTGGAGATGGCCGACGACCCATTGACCATAGGGCCTGAGCCCGGGTCCAAGGTTGTGGGAAGGGCTCAGGGGATTTACGCCTCTGCGTCACAGGAAGAAGTGGGGTTGTTGATGGTGCTGAACTTTGTTTTTACGGAGGGGAAGTATAATGGGAGCACCCTTAGCTTGTTGGGGAGGAACGCTGTGTTTACCGGCGTGAGGGAGATGCCGATCGTTGGCGGAAGCCGGGCTTTCCGTTTTGCACGTGGGTATGCTCAGGCCAAGACTCACTGGCTTAATGACACAACTGGGGATGCTATTGTCGAATACAATGTCTATGTGTTCCATTATTAAGATCGCTTTGAAATCCTTTCAAGTTCTTGTTCTTCGTTCCTTAATTGTATGTGCTTCTTTATTTTTTCGACGTGTCCTTAATTATGTTGTGAATTATGATAGGTTTAAGATAGTTTAAAGAATTATATTAAGTGTTCAACTTGTCAAAAGAGGATATAAGTATCAAGAAATTGTGCCATGATTAAGAGGATACAAGTATCAATAAATTGTACTATGATTATTAATTTTGGGTAATTTGTTTGGAAATGACATCCTTAAAAAATTGATTTAATATTTGGGTAATATCAAGCCCTAACACTCTGATCCTATTTTATTGATTATTTTATTTTCTTTGTATATTTCATTTTTGGAAAATCATCATTTTAGCCTCTAAAAGATTAGATCACTGACAAACTAGTTCCCAAAAGAAACTATATTTGTCTATGGGCCTCAAAATATCTAATTCATTTGACAAATTCATCCAAATGTTTATTGACCTCCATTTTTGTTAACAAAAGTGATTGTTTCAAAGGCTATTTTATTAAAGTTATAATCTTTTGGGAGGATAAAAGTTGTCGTTCTACATTACTAACTTGCATAAAATAGGCTATTAATCAAAGATATGATTTTTTTGAATTAAAGTGATGATTCTATGGTGCAAATTTCATATAAAACATAAAACTTAATCACTTCTGCTAACAAAAATTGAGGCCGGCTAATGTTTGGATGAATTTGTCAAATAATATAAATCTTTAGAAGGCTATGGACAAATATAGTTCTTTTAGAACTATTTTATCAGTGACATACATAATCTTTTAGGGCCAAAATAGTGTTCTTCCTTTATTTTATTTTACTTTTGCTTCTATTAATTTATGCTGCTCTAATATAGAGAAAGCAATTGTTACTCACTCCACAGGTACCCTACCCTATGTTCTATGCGTGGGACGAGTTAAGACACGGGCTAAACCTACCCTGCAATATATATATATATATATTAATTTTATTTATTTATATATTTTATAATTTATATTTATAGTGAAGAGTTGCAGGGCTAGACATGAAGTAATGATATATTTGTTGAACTTTGGATGATTGTATTTTTAACTTATTTGGTTTGTTGTTTTCTTACTATTAAGGTGTGGACATGTGGTCTATTATGTTTATTAGAGAGCATATTTGTTGTAATTCAGTACTTTTGATGATTGTGTCGAACTTAATTGATTTATTGTTTGTTATTTTTTAGATGATTGTGTTTAGCTTATTTGGTTTCTTGTGTTATTATCTTAATACTCCAGTCATTTTTTTTATTATATTAGGTTTTACAATTATTTTATATATTTTTTCAAAAAGTAGTGGGATGGCCGGGGTTCTTTCAAGTTTGAATGAGGGATGGGATAACACTAGTTTCCAAAGTCTTTACTTTTTAATGTTGAGGAAAAAATAAACATAATTGGGGTTCAGGTATATAGCTCAGACAATGGGTATAATTTTTGTACTTGTTACCCCACCCACAAATGGACAAGTTTATCAATTTTTACCTGAAATGACATGATGACCCACTCAACCCCTTTTTTTGCATTTGGGTCTGATCAGGTTGATTGGTTCACTAGTGTACTCTGAACCTTGAACACCCTTAGTTCAGAGAAGATGTTTCCCCCTTAGTCTTCTGAAAACTTTTTGGGTAAGCACAAGTGTAACACTGTCATCCTTTCACTCACAATAAAATTAGTGGATCCCATATTCAAGTGAGTAGTGTATTATAAATAAAATTGATGAAACCCATTTTTATATTGTGAATGTGTGTGAATATGAAGTGTTGAATTTGTGTGTACACAAGAATAACTCTATTCTTCTTCTTTTTTGGTTTCCTAGTATTCTATCATTGACAATAATGACTAATCCTTTTAAAACCAAGCCTCTCCCATTAAGGGAATGTTGGATACCGTAACCTTACCAATATGTAATACTATAATTTTTTTTTTTTATAAGTGAGATCCGAAATCTCACTTAGTTATACAACAGAAACAAAAATAACAGACAATACCAAAAACATAACATGTAATCATCCTTGAAAAAACAAAAGGGAGAAGACACAGAAATCAAAGAAAAATTATCCCAGCTTACAACCGAATTTTCCGAGCTATTGGACGTTATCTTTTTTCTTTTGTTTTTTTTATTGCTGAAGACATATGGGACTCTTGATCGACAACAGAGTAGCTGATTCCGCACATTTTGCTATTTGACAATGAATTGTAATATTGGATTAGTAAACTCCCACATGGTTGAGTAGTTTTGCGGCATCGATTATGGAGTAAGAAGACTTTGCAGGAACTACTGGCTTAAGAGAAAAATATTATAAGTGAATCATCTAAACTAATTCATTATAAGATAATCTGATAACAATATACAATACTAGTTTTAGTCCCATATCGCTTAAAAATATGGACAAGACAGTTTCTACAAGTGTAGGTAAACTAAGGGTTCTATGTGTTTATATGTGCAGGTTGAGAGTGATATGAGGCTATACAAGGTTATGTATGTGTGGCTATGTGGGCTTTTACAGGTGTATGTTGTGGGGGACGTATTCAGGTGTGTGTCTTCTAAGGGTGTGTGTATGTGTGTTCTTGTGTGTATATTGTACATGTGCGTTGGTGTCTGGTGTATGAGTTTAAAAACGGGTGTGTGAGTGGTGTGTTACCAAATTCTGGTCATGGTTTTGGATGAGATTAAGTCTTTCTACCACCTACGGATTGTAATCAATTTGGGTGTTTGTCAATGGGTGTGAAATTGCTTCAATGTAGTATGTGCGGATGTGATGCATAAGTGTGTCGTATAGTGTCTTTGCCTCAACTGACCTTAATAGATTATCTTAGGTGAGATTGGCGATTCTTCATTGAGGTATTCTATTTTATTTTGATTTTGATAGTCAAATAGAGATAATTTTATGAGCTACACGTCTCTAGAGGTGGTAAAGCTTCCTTAAGGAAGAAATTAAACTTGTTGCTAGCTGATTCAGATTATTGGTGGCAAATTGTCATTGTATTTCCATAAGTCTAATATGTAATTCAGCAAAGATCGTGTGTTGTGGTTTGGGTAGAACATGATGAGGTGTGATTGAACACTTATAAAAAGCATACAGACGCAGCAATGACTACGTATGCAGGAATACATATCCGGAGTATGTGCTTGTACAGGTCAAAATCTTAGGATAGATCCTGGTGGTTTTTAATTATAGCAGGTGGAGTACGTGTAATCCAGTAATATCTACAACCCTTTTTCACTCTCTTTGGCAGCTGCTGCAACTAAAAATAGGAGTAATCATGGAGTTTGTGGGAGAAATTCTTGGTATAGTTTATCAGTTTGGATTCCATTTGTATTGTTGTAGGCTTGGTGATACAAACGAGGGATGTCTTAGTGTAAAAGTATGGTTAAGAAATGGTCATTATTCGTCATGTTTCATCTCTCCTTCCTGTTTTGGTTGGGCTGAGATTCTTGTTTAATTATTCAAAAAAAAAAAAAAAGCGTTTGGTCAGCTCTCTTCTCCAAATCTAGCTTTTAGGATAAAGTTAGGTGACTCTTTATTTTAAAATGATATCGGAGCCTATCATGCATATGTACTTGTTATATTAGGCCACTTATAGATATTTATTTTTGCAAATTTCGCACTTCTGTAGTCTAATAAATTGCTTGGTTGCAATAATATTATTAATATTGAGGTGTAATAATAAGTTTTTTAATTTTTTTAGTATCTAGTTAATTTAAATTTCATCAAATGTAACATTAAGTTATACCAATCCATATAAAATATTCTAACCTATCAAACTTTAATAATATCTTTTTCTTTTTCATGTTTTCTTATCTTTTTGATGCCTTGTCATCGTCATTTAAATAAGATATACACACGTGTGTGTTGTAAGATAGCGTCGTAAACCTCATAAGCTCACAAAATCGTCTGACTTTTCAAAGAATGTGAAAATTTTAAGTTGTAACATTTGGAAAGAGAAAAGATGCTAAAAAAATGGCAGGTAAATTTAAGAAATTAGAAGAAAACTAGTTGATTACAACAAATTTCTTTCCAATGTACGCATCAACAAACTAATTTGTTCCATTTTTTAAGAATTGAAAATGGAAAGTACAATCATACAAAAAAAAAAAATTGCACTGTAGTGAAAATAAATGCTCGAATGGCTTGACTTTTACTGGCTGTCCCTTCCTATTTTGACCCTCCACCCAACACACGAGCTTCCCATTATCCTACATCAGTTCTCAATCACAATCACATTAACACTTCATTTTTTTTTTCCGATAGAAAGATCTCAAACTACCCAAATGGAGTAGTGAGCAAAGTCTGTACAAAAAGAAAAAAAAAACAAGGTAAGTCCATAAAACCAACAAACATAAGTCAAAAAAGACAGAGAACGATAATTACCTATGTACAAACACCCAGTACATGCACACTAGAAATTATCCATCACGAATGTAGCATGATTGCATTCATAAGGCATGTTAGTCCAGGAGCTCACTATCTCCATGATCATCCAACAGTACTAGAAACCTGCGTAACAATGATGGATTTTTTTCCATATCTAATGGAGACGGATTTATAGGCAGAAAAATTAAAACGTAGGGTTTTTTTTTTTGGTCAAAGTCAAATCCATCTGTAACTGTTGACACAAACTTGCATCACATGGCATGTAATTGTTACAAATGGAAAATAAAAAATTTTTTTCAAAAAAATACAAATGGATTTACAGATGATTTTTTATTTAGAAGAAATTCAAGTCATTACAATAGTAAAATTCGTTTGTAATTTGAATTTGGAAGCGCATATCTTATACACGCCTTATACATGGTAAAATCTTTATCAATGGTGAAATGAACCATTGTGTTTCATTTAATGTGTTAGATGGAAAATCTGCTAATCCTTAAACGAAACACAACATTTAAATTAAGACTGATACATACAGATTTTACCGCCGCAACGTGTGATATGAAACGGAATTTCATTTAAGGGGTTATAGATGGATTTTTCGTATAACGCATTAAATGAGACAATCGTTTTATTAAATGCGTTACAGAAAAATCCATTTGTAATGCATAAATTAGGGCTTAGACATGGCGCCCCTCCTTCTTCTTCCCATTTTCCATCTTCTTTTCTCTTTCATCTCTCTCTAGAATTGCTGCCACTATTTTGGCTATCATCGATGATTAGAGCCTTTATTTTGCAAATGATTTATGCCATTGTGTTCATGGTAATGTTCTCTACCTTTTAATCGTTTAGTTTTTTTTTTTATTTTCTACCTTTGTTTTTTTGTGCCTTCCATTGCTCAATGTTTTTTGTTTTTAGTGTTACTAATTGAAAGAAATTTCAATTGTGTAAGATTTTGGAGTTCATTTGGAGCACAATTTGTTTGCGGGTTTGTGAAGCATTGATAAATTTTTATGTTAATAATATTTTTGTTTTTGGTGTTTAGAAATTGAAATGTGCTAGTGAATTTATGTGTCTCAATTGTCAAATTAGGTTATAGATCTAGTCAATTTATCTGTTTCAATTGCCACACTGGATTTAAAATGTGGTAGTGATTTTTTCCCTAATTTTAGTGTAGATTAGAAAGTTTGTATTCCTAATTAAATGTGTTTGTTAATTTTGGATTTTAAAGAATTGGTTAGGCGCGTGTTGTCAGCTATTGATTCTTTATCATGTATTGCTATATAGGTTAGTAATGAAATCTTTATTATTAATATGATTTAATGTATGTAGGATAGAGATTTATGAATTCTATGACATAATTATAGGACTAGAGATTGCATGACTAGGGAAAGGGCGTAGAGGTCCTTCCAACTGTTTGCATTGTTTGGTGTGGAGCTTGATTGTGTATGTGGAGATTGCAGAATATGCATGTTGTGAAGAATAAGGGGCTGTTTAGGATTGTGATGCATAATGTGTTGATTAATTGTTTTGTTGTGTAATTAAATGTTGTGTATAATTATTTTGATGTGTAATTTATTGTTTGTTTAATTGCAATGAAGTTGTGCCTTGTTAATTGATTGTTGAAGACATATTTTATGGGATAATCATTAATTAGGGGAAACTCTCAAAATTTTTCAAAATATAATTTTTTTTAATGTAACTATGATATATGTAAGGAAATGCTCATACATTTGGGGAGTCACTGCTGAAATTTATATTAGAAAATTGTGTAATTTAAAATAAAAGAGGTTCATATAGTGTTGTGTTCAATTTTTAGGTGATATAGTTCTTGATCAAGATATTCCTTAGAAATAGTTCATAGATGTATGATAGGTTGCACCTAGGTCGTGGGGAATAAAACCTGAATTCTATGAGGGTGTTGAGAAATTCATACATGTTGCTTACAATTCACAACAATTTATTACTGACAAAAAAGTTAGGTGTCCATGTTCTAAGTGTAAGTGTAGGGAGTTCTTAGATATTGATTCAATTAAGTATGATCTACAAATTCGGATTTAAACCTGATTATTTGATATGGATTGAACATGGGAAAGTAGTTGATGTGGAAAATTAGTTTAGAATGGGTTATGTTGGAGGCAATTTAAGTGCATGTTATTAGGAGGTTGGGATGTGGATAATCTAACTTGGGAAGAGAACAATAGTCATTATCAAGAAATGATTTATGATGCCGTTGGCCTCAAATTTAGAACATTTCCTAATTCTAAAATTGAGAAAGAACCCAACCTAGAGGCTGCAAGGTTTTATAATTTGTCCAGGCAGCAAACAAGCCTTTATGGGATGGGTGTGTGCACTCAAGTTGTACTTAGCCATAAGAATGTTGAGCATTAAGTCAGAACGCAATCAAAGTCAAAGTTTGTTTGATCATGTGCTACATTGATCAGTGAGCTTAGTCCCTAACCCAAGACCATCCAAAAGACTTTTGCCAAGCAAAAGAGATTAGTTTCCAGGCTTGGTTTTAAAAGAAGTACAAATTAATTGTTGTTTGAAAAATGCATGCTCTTACAAAGATGATGCTATTAACACAGTGCAAGTTCTATGGATAGCCTAGGTTTAAGCCAAAGAAAGGTAGTAGAAGTGGTAAGTATAAAGATGTGCCGCAAAAGAAAGTACATTTTTTTTTCCTTTAATCCCTGGGCGAAGAGGTTGAATGCGTCTATGAGCTCAACTCCTCATATGATGTGACATAGTGAGAATAAGATGAGTGATGGCGTAATGACTGTCCATCTCATGGTAAGGTTTGGCAACATCAAGTATATCCTGAGTTTGCATCTAGTCCTAATAATGTATCATTAGGACTATGTGCTGATGGGTTTACTCTAAACAATTAGTTCAATAAACCATATTCTTGTTGGCCTGTTCTTACACCTTTCAATCTTCTCCCCAAAATGTTCATGAAAAATCCATATTTGTTCTTGAGGTGGTGGAGAACATGGTTTGCACTCAAGTCCATGCCTTAAATGAGGAGCTACAAAAAAAAATGAGATGTAGAAGAAGAAATGGGCCAAGAAGATGGAGAAGAAGGTTGAAAAGTGGCATCAAGGATGCAGAGGAGGTGTAGTAATAGTATGTGCAAATGCATGCATACTTTGAGCTGATGGAATGAGGCTTCATGCCTCTTCCTCCTCGCTTGCCAGTTTTAGTACCACCAGTTTTTGGGCTATGCGGAATTCCTCTGATGATGATGACGATGACGATGACGATGGCGGTCCTATGATAGGAGCCAAGATATTCTTGTCATTGAGTACTCCTGATCATTTATGTCCTAATCCAGACTTTGTTATTTTATGTTTGATATTATTATTATAACACTTTACTTTATTTATTGTTGTGTATTTATTAAATGCTATTTAGAAATTGAAATTTTTATTTCATACATTTCCCTATGTTTATCGATTGTTATGATAATTAGTAACAATAAGCTTTAATTATAAATAATCAAAGTCCTTGACCTAAACAAATAATAATAAGATATAGATGGATATTTAGACGAAAAATAATGTAATTTTTTATTTTTTTTCAAATATTACACATTGATTTACAAATAAAATTTTTATTTTTTAATTTTTCAATAAATTACAAACAAATTTTATTGGCTATAATTTTACGGAGGAAAATCTATCTATATATGTCAAATTATTGCACATTTTTTTGGACCATTACAGGTAGATTTTATCATCTATAAACGGATTTTACTATCTATAAAATTATAGACGGTAAAATCCGCATATAATGTGCAAATTTTGAATGAATTTTTTCATCAATTCAGAAGGATAAATCCATCTGTATTATATAAAGAAACAAATCCATTTGTAACGTCGTCTATAAATTATAGATTTAAAAATTCATCTATATTATTTATAGACGTGAAAATAATAGACGACGCGTTGCGTTTGTAATGTTAAAATGTGTCTATAATTAGTAAAAAATCTATTTGTAAATCCGTCTATGTTTTACAAAAATCTTGTAGTGGAAAAACTCATGCGTTCCTTGAGGCTAACAGCTATAAAATGGTTGTTGCGGCATCCTTAAAAGAGAATTGAAATGTCTAGCATACTACATATAGAAGGCACAACCACAACTTTTTGCAGGGAATGCACAGTAGTAGGGCTCATGGTTGATGCAAAGTGTTCTGTCAGGTGTTAAGGTTCATTTTCATTTAATATTGGTAATCCACGTTGAACTATTTAAGTTTATTTGAATCTATTTTCATTTAGTATCGGATGATATATTAGTAATATGTGTTGAACTATAGAAGTTTGTTCAAGTTCATTTGCATTTAGTATTAAATGATATATTGGCAATTTGTGTTGAACTAGAAGTTTGTTTTAGTTGTTTATGTTATTAGTATGCTATAGTGATACAATGGTATGGATGACTATGATCTAAATCAGTGCTAGATTGCTGGAAAAATTCTCGTTGAGAATAATATGTTAGTATAAGATGACATATTACTAATGTATGGTAATTTGTGTTGACTTAGAAGTTTGGTTGAGTTATTTCTATTGTTAGAATAAAATGGTATGGATGGCTATGACCTAAATCAGTGTCTCATTAGTTACAATGCTTAAATGTAGCTATAGTGATTCTTGTCTAAATGCATTTTAAGGTTGAATATAAACAATTGGAAGATTATGGTATTTAAATATTGCGTTCCAATCCAATGGAGATGCAAGTCAACAATTGCCTAGATTTACATTTATCAACTACAACAAAACAAGAAGATAAATTAACAAGATATACCTTCCATTTTACCCTTAGGATTCACAATGATACCAGTATTATCTACAAAAACCAACACCACAAGTCAAGAATTGTTCACCCATACATCCATTTAGTCACATGCATTAAGAAACATAAAATGAAGCACTAAAACATCCTACAAGTCTCAACAAAGCAAGTTTTCCTACTCCACATAGTACGGCTCATGGTTGATGCAAAGTGTCCTGTTCAAGTGTTAAGGTTCATTCTCATTTAATGTTGGTAATCTGTGTTGAACCATGGAAGTTTGTTCGAGTTCGTTTTCATTTAGTATCAATGATATATTGGTAATCTGTGTTGAACTAGAAGTTTGTTTCAGTTGTTTCTGTTATTAGTATGCTACAGTGATCAAGATGGTATGGATGGCTATGATCTAAATCAGTGTTGAATTGCTGGAAAAATTTCATTGAGAATGATATGTTAGTATAGGATGACATATTACTAATGTATGGTAATCTGTGTTGACTCAGAAGTTATTGGAGTTATTTCTGTTATCAGAATGCCATAGTGATTAAAATGCTTAAATGCGTCTATAGTGATTTTTTGTCTAAATACATTTTAAGGTTGGATATAAACAATTGGAAGATTATGGTATTTAAATATTGCATTCCAATGGAGATGCAAGTCAACAATTGCCTAGATTTGCATCATATCAACTACAACAAAACAAGATAAATTAACAAGAGATACCTGCCATTTCACCCTTAGATTCACAATGACACAAGTATTATCTGCAGTAACCAACACCACAAGTCAACAAAGCAAGTTTTCCTACTCAAAAGTTTAGCTTCCAAGCACTCATGTGCTTAAACTGTCAATTTATTTTTCAACTTTACACAATCAAACTATTTGAAGCTATGATCATCTTATATTAGAGGTGCGAAATAAATAAGAGAAGAAACAAGATATATACCTATATGTAGAATCTGCAATAGCAAAAGGATATGGGCTCTTCTCTCCGAAAGCTCACCTTTATACTGCTCCATTGTTTCATTGGCATACAAATGAGGTTGCCTTTGAGAAGGGTTCACAGCTATCAATATATTTTGTGTATGCCTAGTACATATAACCATCAGCAAGCAGAAGTTAATATTATTAATGACATACATACAAAGCTAGCCAAGGTCAATGCATAAATAGAATAGAGGTGAGCAGTCTTACATATATTTCATTTATGTCATATCGAATTTGCAAATTTTGAAGTAGCTCTAGTTCATGCAGATGTGCCAGCTAGCCTTTGTCATATCTTCCACGCCATTAGATGGGAATTTAGGATCTTTGGGATAGATATTAGCTGATTTACTCAACCTACAAACCAATAGAAATACATGCAAACCTTCAAACTCAAACTGCGTAATCAAATAATTACAAATCCCTAAGATAAATGTGAGAGACCATTTTAATTGTGCATTCTCCAACTATAAGTTATCTTCTGGCCATGCTTTGTCTATCACAGCAGGTTGGACTGATAACTAGTTTTTAAGAGTGAAAAATGCATACTGACTAATTTATTGAAAAAAAAACAGTTCTGACCTATTTATTGAAACATGAAGAAGCTCACCTTATTAAGGATTCCCTTTTCAGAATCAGAAGCTATGCCAGGAATGTTGCAACCCGCCATGCTTGGTCCGCCATGCTCATAACAACTGAGAGATCATAACAATACTAGTAGAAGTGACTTAGAAAGGAAGCTAGTTAATTGGAAATACACAAAATCCCTCATTACATGAAAATTAAGTTAAAAATTTCAAATAACTAACCTTTTCCACCAAAACTATGATTACTAACAGATGAGGAGTTACTCTTAGCTCTCAAACCTATCCAGAAGAACATAAGAGGATGTCATCACAAGACAGGAAAACTAAATTACACTTATTTAAAAAAATGAAGAGAAAATTAAATAAAAGGCCAAATAATGATAGAGCAATACAACCAACACAATGATTTTGAAGAAATACTAACAGTCAAAAAGCGAAGTTGAATACAAAATCTTGTCCCCGTATCTAAGTTTCCAGCAAGTCCTACATTGTTCATCATACACAATCTTGTCTTTCTTCCTTTTCCGAATCCCTGCAAAAACAACATAATAAAACGCATAAGCCCAAAACTGAATACACAAAAACAGCATAAAATCAAAGACAAGAAGCAGCACCACACTAAGGCATCTCTGCAACATGCAATTCATTTATTCAAAACCTCTTTTTTGGCAAAGATTTCCCATTTTGTTGGAGGGTTCGGATTTGGCAGATGAAAACACCACCAAACTTCATAAGCAAATGATTTAACAAGGATGGCAGTTTCCGAATTGAACGGGAAAATGGGCAAAGCATCGGCGCTTTCGGGATGATATTCGGATTGAATCAAGTGATTTGTTGAAGGCCATTGCACTCATCAAGCTGTTCCTTGAGGGATCTCGCAATCTTCCACCCAGTGATCTCGATCACCCAACTCCACTATGTACGTACAGTTAGCGTTGCCTCCTCCAACCACAGCAACACCATCACAACCCCGTCATTCTCCACCACCCACGGCTCAACCAGCGAGCACTACATCTTACTAGTAACCCATTGTATAAATTTTCTCTATTTCTTCAAAGCCATAAATCTATATTATGTAAAAATTGAAAGCTATGGCAACTTTATTTAATTATTTCAATAACTTCTGCTATCTCCCTTATCTGATAAATGTCAATATTTACTTATACATACATATTAAAATTAAAAATGATTGAATGAATTTGAAATTAGATAAATTTAAATATATTTTATAATATTACTCTTATCATTATCTATTTTAATACTCTCTTTTATATTTAATCTATCAATTAACTCTCTCTCTATAAGAGTATTATGATAAAAAATAATTAATATTATTTAAAATTTTTAAAAAAATAATAATAATAATAAAATTTTATAGATTGACACTTATTAAAAAAATAAAGGAATACATTAAAAAAAATTTATTAAAAGATCTCCTTTTTAGGGAAAAAGGGGACAAATGCGCTTATAATTAACATGTTTGGTTTTCGATTTGAAAAGTTTTTTTTCACATGTATTTTTTCATAAAATTTAATTTTATTCAAATATTAGAGACTCATTTGAAAACTTTAAAATTATAATTTGAACAAAAGCTGCTCTCTTATAACTTTTTTTTTGCCCAAATTGTAATGAGTTTAATATATATTGATAATTTAAAATTATTTCACACTAAAAATCAATAAAAACTCAAAAAGATATGAAATGATGGTGGATAGTTATTATAGTGGATGGCTATTTAGGATAAATTTGACAGTTTCTTAAAATACTATTGATTGATAATATAAAATAATTTTACACTATTATAGAAATTAAACTTAATTACAATTGAGTTTTTTTTAAAAAAAACCAAACATGCTAATAATAAGGAAAAAGAGAATTTTTTTGTTTTGAGATTCAATTAGTTTTGAAATTTAGTATATATTAGATCATTAAAATAATATTACATAATTTAAC
The DNA here is from genome assembly GCA_030441495.1 of Dalbergia oliveri. Lineage (NCBI taxonomy): Eukaryota > Viridiplantae > Streptophyta > Magnoliopsida > Fabales > Fabaceae > Dalbergia > Dalbergia oliveri. The sequence goes on from JAMLFY010000008.1 coordinate 15,997,056, forward strand.
AATTAAATTGAAAAAATTAATTTTTATAAAAAAATTTATTTAATACTGTAACTAATCATGACTTATTAAATGTGTGTGGGTATATAATAATAATAATAATAATAATAATAATAATAATAATATCACTAAATTAATTTAGCAAATAAAATATTTAATTCAATTGTTGTGGAGACTAGAGCAGTGCCAGAGAGACAGACGTCTATTTTGGTTCTGCTGACCTTACTATTTACTAGTGCTATCATCCTCATAATAAAGAACCTCTTATATTTAGGAAAACTTCCTTCTACAATTATAAGAATCTAATTTTATATAAAAATTCTATATCTAGTACTATCTTTTTATTTTAATTTTCAGTATAAAATTGTTTTAATTAATATAAAGACTTCTCATGTTTTGGTTTCATTTAGGAACCAATCATATATGCCAAAATAATATTGAATTAAAAGTAATAAACGTAAAAAATTAAAAGAATTTTCTAAACTGTTTATATCTTTTAAATATAATTTTTAATAAAATCAATTTTTCACTAATTTTTTAACATCATAATATATTTTGTAAAGAATATATGTCAATATGTAGTAATTGTAAATTCAAATTCTATTAATATTAGGCTATACATAATTAAATGATTAATAATATAAATAGTTGATTAGTAATACCGTAAGTAAAACGTATACATCTTTTTAACATTAAAAATTAGATATAAAAAGTAGATATCATAAGAAAATTACAAAAACTTAATTGCACCGACCACTAGAGCATATTTTGTGGTTGTCATTTATACCTTTTAAGCTTTAATATCAAACTAACATTTTAAAGAAATTTAAAAAATAAAAACTCAAAGCTACCACAATAAACAAAAAGAAAAGAAAAAGAAAAAGAGATTCTGGAAACAAAAGCTATTGGTCAAAAAAGTTTCTCCCGTCATCCTCTGACCCCTCTTACAAGTTCACAGAAGATGTTCGCATTATTTCCATCCAGCAGGTCAAGGTCAATCGAGTAATGTTTAGTGCATAATTAAATGGTATAATAATATTGCATCAGCACTGTCACAATATTCTATCCTTTTTAGTGAAAATAAGTTTTAATGTACTAATGACTAGATTAAATGGTATGTATTGATAATATAAATTTATTTTATATTGTTAATTAATTAAAATTTAATATATCATTGAATTGATGAGAAAAATTAATAGAAAGTGATACAATTATTAAAATTATAATGATGTATTAAGTTTTAATTGGTTGACAATATAAAATAAATTTATACGATTACATAGTCTTTATTTATTGTTCTTGGATAATAAATATAGGGATATAAAAAATCCAGGAATAATAGAGATTAAAGATGAAGATATAAATAATAAATATATATATATTGAAAGATAAAAATATTAAATTTTTATCTCTATAATGTCTTATATTGTCTCTATATTTTGATAGAGAAATTTTATGCCTTTCTATTTTGGGAGAAAATTTTTATCCCTATTTCTGCTCACTACCAATAGATTTGTGTATTCAATGTCTTTATATTTTTATCTCAGAGATAATAAATAAACAGTACCTTAATATATATCAATCAACTAATATCTTAAAGATAAATAATATTATGAATATTGATATATAATTTTATTGTACTCAATCACTCCAAAACTTCCACCGTTCCCTCGCATGAATAATTTATAAGTTTAATTTTGGTTAACTCTAGCGTAAAATATTATTTGATCTCCTAAGTTTTTATGAATTTTTAAATAATAAATAAAAAAATTAATTGTCATGACTAGCAAAACATAAATTTTTATATCGTAAATACATAAAAATAATTTCATATTTTATACCACGTTCCTGACATATTCCAAGAAAGTAAAGAAACCCTCTTCTCTGCTTCTCTTATATAGCCATCAACACTCTTGATTCAAACCACAGCACCACTACCATGACCAAACCCAAAGCCCTCTTCTTCATTCTCCTCGTTACCCTCACCCTCACCTTCCTCCTTTCCTCCCTCGCCGCCGCCAAACAACCTCGTTTCCACCGAAGCCTCTCTCCAAAATCTCTGGACCTCGGTAAGGAGAAGCTCAGCCACCTTCACTTCTTCTTCCACGACATCGTCAGCGGCCCAAAGCCCACAGCCGTGAAGGTGGCCCAGGCCCAAATGACCAGCAAGTCCCCCACGCTCTTCGGAATCGTGACGATGGCCGACGACCCGTTGACCGTTGGGCCCGAGCCCGGGTCCAAGCTGGTGGGGAAGGCCCAGGAATTTACGCGTCTGCGTCGCAGGACGGGGTCGGGCTTCTGATGGTGATGAACTTGGAGTTTTCGGAGGGGAAGTACAATGGGAGCACGCTGAGCCTGCTGGGGCGGAACGCGGTGCTTTCCGCCCTGAGGGAGATGCCGATCGTCGGCGGGAGCGGGCTGTTTCGGTTTGCGCGTGGGTATGCTCAGGCCAAGACTCACTGGTTCAATCTCACGTCAGGGGATGCTATTGTGGAATACAACGTCTACGTGTTCCATTATTGACCAGTGCTTGTGCTTGATACGCCATTCCTCTTTCTCTTCTCTTTTGTCTTCTTTTTTTTTTTTGTCGGTAAACTTCTCTAAGTTCTCTCTCCTCGTCTTCCCCTTGTAGGCAAATGCGCCGGACAAGAAATGCCATCAATTGAAATATTCCTTCCTTTCTTTTTCACTCCCGCTTCCCTTAATTTTGATATTTAAAAATAAACTTATCTCTTTCTAATAAAAAATTAATAAATATTAAAATTTTCAACAAAATTTATTTATCGTTATAATATGACAAATTTGTTAATTTTTTTAGAATGAATAATTTATATCATTTTATTTCATTTGATGTTAACTTTATTTTTTTTTAAAAAATTATCTATGTAAAACTACTGCAATAAATTTTCTCTCAATTGTTAATTAGGAAAAGTGAAAAAAGATAGAAGCTTCGATTCTAGATATTATACAAACTGCTGGATGTGCATCACAATATTACGAAACAAACCTAAATATGATACAGTTCAACTGAAAAATAGCGATGACCTAATGTTATAATAAACTGGCACAAGAGATTTATTTTCTTCCAAAATTGTTAATGACTCCTCTCATTGTTATAGACTCGTGTCTTTTCAACTTGTGGCAGTGTTGATGTCTACTTCTCTTTGTCGAGATTCTTAGTATAATTTCTTAATATATGTCGCTTTCTAATTGACGTCAGAGACAGAAGGATGAACCTGTTTAACTCAAAAGGGTACATTGAATCGTATTTTGTCATTATTTGTTACAAACATTCTAAAATTTAGGGTGAATGAGTCACATCTCTTGAAATTTTATGAAATTCAACCGTCTTTTTTTCATTTGTCTAATCTACATTAACTACCCCTTAAATTTGTTAACTAATGACTCTCCATTGATAAACTTAACGTGTCAGCTTGGATCATGTCCTTTGTACACATATTTTAATGGTACTACAGTAATATTGAGTGGATCTTTGATGTATAAAATAACAAAAAGATTTCTATTGAATTGGCTTTCTTTCTCCCTTACTTTCTCGGTCTAAAATGGGAACTTTTTTTCCTTTTTTTTTTGTCATTTTATACATCAAAAATTCCCTCCATATTACAATAGTACCATTAAAAAGTGATCCAAAGATCTTTTGAGTTACCAACCGTAATTAGTTAACAAATTCAATAAGAGATCAGGTTGGATAAATAAAAAGAAGTGGGGTTGAATTTCACAAAATCTTAAAGAAAATTGATGTAACTCACAGTAAAATTTAATTTTAATATATTGTTAATGTAAAATTTTCTTATATGACCACACAATTATATATGATCATATTATCCAAAAGGTCTAATTTTGTTATAATTATTTTAAAAGAATAGCTCATCCAGTCAATTACCTACTGATAGATTATCATAACTTAGGTTCAATTATCAATTTTTTTTTAATTGATAGGTGGTTATTTGTAAGTACTCTATAAGTGTTTAATGAGATTGAAAGAATTATATGAAATTGGAATTAGTTTTTCCATCAACCTAAACTTTTCTCATTAATAGAAAATTATTTAAAAATTGTATAAAAGATAATATATAAATAATTAATAAAGATGTATCAAAATTAGTATTTTGTTTTATTTTTTTAATAAAAATTAAGATATCAACCTATACTAATAACTAATCCCCTCAGATGAGTTACCATCATGTATCTGTGGTTATATTTTGTTTTAATTAATCATACCTAACCCACCATTTATGGCCTGATAGGCGATAAGAGACAGGTCGACTTGTCAATTTTTATTATTATATAGTTCGTAATTAACTTTGGGGAATGGTTCCCCATCTAACAACGTCCGTCGGACTGTTCAGTTGTTGATGTCCTGAATTATTTTTTCAGTTAAATTTCAATGAGATCAATTGAATCAGAAAGTCAGAATTGGAATCTCACCTACCATATTACCACTACCAAAATAAAAAATTGTTATTAATATGCAAGCTCGTATGATGCGTATAACGCCAAAAAAGTAGGAATAAATATCGTGGAGTCGTGGACCTAATACCTAACGTCAAATGCTGCCTCAATGGTCGCACTTCTCCTCTCACAAGATAATTTAAATGCCATTAAAAGAATGGAAGAAGTACTCAACCCGGTTTTTGGTAGCTGCTAGGCAGTCGAATAAGTCTGGACAACTAATTGAACAGCGACAATTTTTTTTTTTTCCTTTTTAGTGAATCTAAGTGCCAGCATGGCTAAGGTTAGTTACATAGTTGTTAGTATCCGTTAGCAAAGGGTCCAATGTATCTAGTATCATGATTGCACGAAGTCAATCATCTTCAACCAACTCAAACAACCATCCCTAGTTATTAGCATCTTATCCCTTAGCTATAATACAGTTTCTATTCTCCTTGAACAGTTCAAACTTTTGAATATAATTTGTTGTAACAGATCCCAAAAATATGGCTCACACTGTATATATGTTTGACCATGTCCATCTCCAAAGTTAAGAAACCATGATTATCATTTCATTCTATGCTCAACTCTTATATGGTGTATCAGCCTAGTTACGCTTCACAGCAAAATTCGATCCTACAACCATGTTCACCACTGCCACTTCCCACTCTGAACCTGAGTCAAATCCCAACCCACACACTACTGTCCAACACCTACCAAATGATAACTCTCTTATCATCCTCCATACTCAAAATGCAACCAAACTCACCAACACCAACTTTCCTGCCTGGCGCATTCATATCAAAGCCATCCTTGTTGGATATGGCCTCTTTGGCTATGTTGATGGCACCACCCTTGTCCAACAACCAACCACTCTACCTTTCCCACATGGGAATGCCAGGATCAGCTTATCCTTCCTGGTCTCATCAATTCAGTTGATCAAACCATTGTCACCATGCTTGGAAATGTTCACAATTCAAAGCAAGCATGGAACATCCTCAACAAGTTATTTGCAAGCAAAACAAGACACAAAATCCTTCACCTCAAAGACAAACTCTCCAGATCATCCAAAGGAACTCAATCCATGACTCAATTTCTTCATGGAATCAAGGCTATCTCTGATGATTGGGTCATTCACAACCCTCCTGATGATGATGATCTTGTCATCTATACTCTCAATGGCCTAGGCTCTAGTAGGAGAGATGTCTCCTCCATTAGAGCTTAGAGAATCCCATCTCTTTTGATGAGCTCCATGACCTCCTCATCGATTATGAGGCCTATCTCAATTTTGAAAATCAAAACAATGAAAACACTGTCATTACATTCAAATGCTTCTCACAAAGCCAGGCAGCACCCTCAATTCAAGAAAAAAACAACAAACACAAACCTTCAGGTCCCACCAGGCGCCTAGTGTGCCAATACTTGACCAAAATGGCCACACTGCCAAAGAATGCTTCAGGATCACTCGCTATTCCAACAAATGGGCCTAAACATGCAGCACACAATGTTCAGGCAGCACCTTCTCCAACCACCAATGAATGGCTCTTGGATGCGCGCAAGTCATCACATTACCAATGTATTGGATAAACTACATCTCCAAACTTCTTACACTGGCAAAGACCAACTCTATGTTGGTGATGGTACTCCCTTGTCTATCTCTCACATTGGTCAATCCCACATATCTTCTAACTCCAACACCCTGCACTTAAAAAAATGTTTTACATGTTCCCCATATCTCCAAAAATCTAATTTCAGTTCCAAGTTGTGTAAAACTAACCCAGATTTTATGGAATTCTTTGATTACTTTCATGTGAAGAACTTGAGAACCAGGAAACCATGGGAAGGACCTCTTAGAAATGGCATTTATCATTTTCCCTCAATATCACAACCACATGCATTTCATACCACAAACAACACTCCATGGCATCACATTTTAGGACACTTATTTGGTTGAGTTCTCCAACATCTGCAAAATCTATGAAAATAAAGATTAAACCACAAGGTCCTTGCTACTCATGTGCTAATTTCAAGAGCCACCAGCTACCCTTCAAACAATCCACTTTGACTAGCTCTAGGCCTCTAGAATTAATTTACATTGATGTATGGGGACCTCCAGTTAGATCTATAGATGGCTACTCTTTTTATCTAATCTTGGTTGATCATTTCACCAAGTATGTTTGGTTGTATCCACTTAAAAATAAGTCAGATGTTTCAATAATATTTCCCAAATTCAAAGTTCTAGTTGAGAAATTTTTTAACATTTCTATCATTACTTGCATTCTAACAATGGGGGAGAATTCATCAAATTAAGATCATTCCTCACTGATCATGGCATCACACACATCACAACACCACCACATACACCTCAACATAATGCCACAGGCTGAAGAAGACATCGGCACATTGTTGAGAGGAAGAACATTCCTGCATTTTGCAAACCTACCAACCACGTCCTGGTCTTTTGCCTTTTTAATAGCAACTTACATCATAAATCACATGCCTACCCCAATTCTCAACATGCAATCTCCTTATTAGCTCCTGCATAATACTTCACCTAATCTACACCACTTGTATTCTTTTGGCCTTTGTTTCCCATGGTTAAAACCATATGCATCACACAAACTTGACTCAAAATCCACCCATGCATCTTCCTCAGTACTCATCCACTCAATATGCATATTTATGTCTTAATCCTGTCTCTTAATAAGATCTATACATCCAGGCATGTTAAATTTCATGACTCAACATTTCCTTACAATTCTCTCATCAACGGCAACATGCATCATCCACACACACACTTGATTGCATCACTCCATTACTCATACACTCCTGGCTTCCATATCAGGAAACTCCAACGCCTTGACCAATAACTAGCAACACTCTTCCAGGTCCTCCTCTAGTGACTCCTAGTCTTCTTGTCCATCATTATATCGCCATACTCAAGATTCCAGAAACAAACCATCCTCTTCCACCCACTCAAACTCATCCCATGACCACTAGATCACAAAATGGCATTTTCAAACCCAAAAATACTTTCAAGTCACAAAATATCCATTCCTGAAAATCTAGAACCCTCCAATGTGCGAAGGCAAGGAAATACCAACATGACACATGGCTATGACGAGGAGTTTGATGCTCTTTTGAAAAATGGTACTTGGTCACTAGTTCCACCTCTAAGAGACCATAACATTGTTGGCTGCAAATGGTTATTTCACATTAAAAGGAATCCTGATGGTTCCATCTCAAGGTATAAAGCCCGTTTTGTAGCAAAAGGATTCACACAACAACAGGGCATTGATTTTGGGGAGACTTTTGCACCAGTAGTTGACCACAGACAATCAAGATTATTCTCACTATTGCCCTTCATAACTCCTGGCCTATGCATCAACTTAATGTCAACAATGCCTTCCTTCAAGGAACATTATTTGAAACAGTCTACATGGACCAACCCCAGCTTCAAGCATCCCTAATTCCCTGACTATGTTTGTGCCTAAGAAAGCCATCTATGGCCTTGGGCGGCCACAGCTTGGCACAATGCTCTCAAGTCATCCATTCTGTCCTATGGCTTCAATTGCAGCCATAATGATCCCTCTTTATTTGTCTATTCAGATCCCACTTCAGTTACTTCCTAGCATATGTGGATGATTTATTGATTCAGGAAACAACAAGTCATTTCTGGACACATTCATTAAGGATCTCTCTGCAAAATTCTCACTCAAGAATCTGGGCTTCCCTCACTACTTTCTTGGTGTGGAACTTGTTCCTCATAAAGGTGGGCTATTCATGTCCCAACACAAATTCATTCGTGATCTCTGGAAAGATTTGACATGGAGGGGCGAAACCATCACCTACCCTCTTGCTTCAACGCAACTCTCACTCTCCTTGATGGATCACAACATCCAGATGCCACAACTTGTAGACGGATGATTGGTGCTCTTCAATACCTCAATATGACTAGACTAGACCTGTCCTTTGCCATCAACAAACTCTCACAATTTATGCATCAACCTACTACCACTCATTTCCAACACCTGAAAAGAATATTCAGATATCTCAAGTCCACCATCAATCATGGCATTCTTCTACAAAAGCCAAAGTCTCTATCATTCATCAACTACTCAGATGCATTGGGGAGGAAACATTGATGACAGGATGTCCACTTCAGCTTACATTTCCTTCTTAGGTGGTAACTCGATTTCATGGAGCTCAAGAAGTAGAAGCTATTGCGAGATCCTCCATAAGCTAATCGAGCTGTAAGCAATTGCAACTAAGATCATGTGGATAACTAATCTCTTAAAAGAACTTCACATTCCCCTACCTTCTACACAGTACTTCTATGACAACATAGGTGCTACCTACCTATGCTCCAATCCAGTTCTCCACTCCAGAATGAAGCACATTGACTTGGACTATCATTTTGTTCGTCAACTAGTTCAAGTTGGAAAAATTCGTGTCTCTCATGTCTCATCTAAGGACCAACTAGCAGATATACTCACTAAGCCATTACCAATAACTTCCTTTGAAGATCTGGACAAGATGCAAATTACCAATGGTAACTTCATCTTGAGGGGTGTATCATGACTGCACCAAGTCAATCATCTTCAACAAACTCAAACAACCATTCCTATTTATTAGCATCTTATAACTTAGCTATAATTCAGTTTTTATTCTCCTTGAACAGTTTAAACTTTTGAATATAATTTGTTGTAACAGATCCCAAAGAATATGGCTCACACTGTATATATGTTTGACCCTGTACATCTCCGAAGTTAAGAAACCGTGATTATCATTTCATTCTATGCTCAACTCTTATATCTAGACTAGATTGTGAATATTGAATGTATCAGATGAGCATATAAATACTTTGCTCAGTGTAAACACATTCATTAAATACAAGTTTTTTCTCAGATCAAATTCTCTTAAATTCTTTCATGTTCACTTTCTCTGTAACTTCAATATGGTATTGAGAACTGCAAATTCCCAAGCGGGAGGAGCTCCTGGATCCATCAATGGTGCTTCGCCACTTCTTGTGCGCACAAATTTTGATCAAGTTCTTCCACTTCAGCACCAAAATTCGCCACAAGTTGAAAATCCAGCTTCAAATACTGCGATGAATGTTCATCCACAAGTGAACTCAATGAACACAAATGCTGTGATGAATGCAAATCAGCAAGCGAATTCCAATGTGAACCAAATCTCAAGTGTTACAACAAACACAAATCAGCAAGCAAATTTTCTCAATCAGAACTCTACTCCAATCATGCAATCGACGCCTCAAGCCTCACCATTACCAAATGCTCTTCCCTCACGTTTGGTGACTTTCGCTCATCCTTTATCCTTGAAACTTGATGATTCGAGCTTCTTACTTTGGAAACAGCAAGTTCTAGCTGCGACATATGGTCACTGATCTGGATCGATCTACTCGAGTACCTCCTCAATTTTCTTCAATCGAAGATCAAATGAACAACAAACTTTTAAGAGTTTTTGATCTGGCGCCAACGAGATAAACTTTTAGTCTCTTGGCTATTAGGTTCACTTTCTGATGCTTTTCTCACAAGAGTGGTTGGCTGCAAAACTTCTTGGCAAATCTGGGATAAATTCAAGCACATGTAGTGTCTATGACTCGTGCCAAAACATTTCAACTTCAGACTGAGCTCCGCAACACCACAAAAGCAAATCGCTCAATTACTGAATATATATTTGCTTCGCATCAAAGCAACTGTTGATTCTCTTGCTTCAAAGGGCATCCAATTTCAGAGCATGAACATCTTGGGGTAATTCTCGAAGGCTTACCGCCGGATTACAGTGCCTTTGTTACATCTATTCTTTCTAGAGTTGAACCGTATGATATACTTCAATAGGCAGCATTACTCATGGCACTTGAATCACGATTGGAGAAACAAAATTCCACCACTGGATCTGATCTGTTACCTCAAGCTAATCTAGCATCTAATTCTACTACAACTGATTCTGCCACTACTGATAAGATGAATGTGGCTCGGACTAATGCTTTTCAAGTTAGCTGTGGTGGTGCTTTTGGCCGAAGAGGCCGTGGCCATTCTGGTGGAAGATTTAGAGGTCGAAGTGGAAGATTCTCTAGCACATCTACTGTTATTTGTCAAATCTGCCTCAAGCCTACTTTTATTTGCGGGAGCATGTTAGTGAAGCTAAGTGCCAGCATAGCAAGTGTGCCAGCGTGGCTGTAGTTACAAAGCTGCTAGTATCCGTAAGTAAAGGGTCCATTGCGTCTCACTAGATTGTGAATATTGAATGTATCTGATGGGCATATGAATACTCTGCTCAGTTTAAACACATTCATCAAGTCAATATACAAGTTTTCTCTCAGATCAAATTCTCTCAAGTTCACTTTCTCTGTAACTTCAATATGTTTAAAATAAAAATTTGCTATCCATAAGTTGTCACTAACAATAATACACAATTAGGTTGTAATTGGGATTTTAAACCCAGGACATTTATCACGATAAAAGATTGTAAATAATTATTTTAAAAATAGCAGTTAAGAATTAAAAAAAAGAAATAGTAAATAAAAATAATTTTGATTTGTTGTCAATTTATTCTTTTATAATAATCTAATCTCTAATCATATATTATCACATTGTTAAAAATATTTAATTTATATATATATATATATAATTAGTTGACAGAATAAAATTAAATATTTTTATAATAATCAACTTAAATATTGTCACATTGTATTTTGATGATGGAGTGCCATACGCATGTTCAACATTCATGCAGCATATTTATGAAATGACTTTGAGCAAATGAGCAGGCTATTTTGCAAGGCAGGCGACTTATACACATGTATAGGGTAAGGCGAGAATGAAATGCAATGATGGTTTTATTATATATAAAATCATAACCCAACACATTAAGTTTTTAAGGGAGATGATTTCATTATATGGTTAGAACGTCTATGACAAATGATGTAGAATTTAATCCTAGTTATCTTTACTTTAATAAAAATAATTAAATTTCAGCACAAGGTAAGGTGGGGTGTATATTATTCAAAGAATACAACCTAACATATCCTTAGTCAAATATTTCGTTCACTTCAACCAACCCCACTATGAAATTGTGAAAAAGTAAGGGAATGCTGGATCAACTAGCCATTTACAAACTAATAATCTGATATATTCAACTGTTCTTTTCTTTTTCTCGTCAAAAGATATTGGACCGTTGCGTTAGCTAACTTTGCACTTTCGCTATAATTAATTGGATTAGTAAATTAAACTCCCATATGGTTGAGTAGTTGGCATGATATCGGAGCAGGCTTCAATTGTTTTTGTCATTTTGTCGTGTAAGATACGCTCTTGTACTAATATTGCGACTTGCGAGATGGGAATGGAAAAATACTATTAACTAACAGAAAAATACTCTCATGAGTCTTTCCACTTCACTTGGCCTGTTTTTCAATCAATTCTAAACTCGTGGGCATTCCTGTTTCGTGTACACTCCCAAATTCAGAAGACGACAAATTTCAGCTGAGCACAAGGGTAACATATCATTGTTATACGCTAATACGCACATAGAATAAAATTTGTGGGTCTCATAATTAAATAAATTTAATTAAAAACACTTTTATTATGAATACATGTAAATGTAACACGTTCAATTGAGTATTTTGATAAATCAAAACACATCGATTTAATATTTTATTTTATATTTTGGATGTATTTGGTTGATAGGTAAAAATGAGGTAAAATTATCCATAAAAATTTTCATATAATTTTTATTCCCTAATCTAACCTAGCCTTAAGTGTCTTTGGTTATGGAGTATAAATGGTGGTAAAAAATTTTTAGATAAATTTCTATTGTAATTTTACACGTAAAGCTTGACTAAAAAATTTTCACTCTTATATGTAAATGATTAGGAAGTAAAAAGGAGGGAAAAATTTTCAGGAAGTCGATGATGGCAAGGGTGTTGCCAAAACGAAGGACATGAGAGGATGGCGATGATGTTGTTTGAGTTGAACATTGAGGGGTGGTGCATGATGCACCAAATTTCAAATGATACATCATAAGACATGTCTAGTGCAGTGAACAGAACAGGTGTCATTGGTATTAAAAGGCCACGTAAGAGTTTCTTCAATAAAGCTATTTTTGCAGCTTCATCAAAGTTTTCATCATTATTTATTGGATTTATCTAATCAGTGTACCTAGAATATTGGTTAAGAAATTAAAAGATAAGACTTTTATTTTGTTAAGTTTGTGATCATATGGTCACTTAATACTATCTATTAAAAATTAAATTCAATAATTAAAATTAAATATAATTAAAATAATATTTATATTTTAATATTTATAAAAAATGTTCTAACATATAATTTATTCATTTTACCCCTATATTCTTTCTCTCACCTCACCACCACCCTTCCCCTCAAGTCCACAACCCATTCCGTCACCCACCACCCATTTCTCTCTTTATAGTAGTTAACCTCCCTTACCACGAGCAACTGGAGAGCTATACTAGTATCAAACCACCTATGAATTTGTCAATGAACAATGAACAACAAAAATCATCAATAAACGAACTTTCATTAATTCAATGTTCATAAAATTTCAATTCCCTTTAGTTTTCCAAATGTTCACAGACTCCTGCTCTCATGGCTAGAAAGAACCATATGGGCACCACCAGATTTTGATTTTTCCATGTAAACCTGCTATCCTATGAGATTTTGCATGCCACATGGCAACCCATCATCTCATTGCTGTGACATCTTCAAGGGCTTTTGGGAAATAGATCAATATGGCTGGAATTCTGGGGAAGGGAAAAATTGCTCATAGCAAAAGTAACGAGGGGATGCGACTGACGAATCGTTAGAGGCAATTCGAACAACTAGTAGGAAGAGAAGAAAAGAAAAAGAGGATGCAATGGCATAAAAACCGGTTCAAAAGAGAAAAGAGTTGCTGCTAAATACTGATGGAAATGTTCCAAGTGTTGAAAATAATGATAATAGGGGCAAGGAACATCCAAAAGAGGTGAAAGAAGCTTTTGACAATGAAAAGATTAGCAGTGGGAGCAAAAAGGCAACTGATGAAGAAGGGAAGACCAGAGAACAAAATGAGAAGGGTACCTTGTCAAGGGAAAGAAAGAAAAGTAAGTACTTGTCCCCTCTCTTCACTGCTCCAATGAGGGGGCTAGGGAAGGGAGACATAAAAGTAGAATGCCCTAAAGTTTCTGGCAAATCCCGAGGATCAATGGTAAGGATTGTAGAGAGAGAAAAAGGAGGGTAGAGGACAAGGGTTTAAAGGTAATTGTAATATTTATTTTTATTGCCAGAATACCCATGATCACTAACTTAGTAATCCCCACTTAAGAACTCTCTTTACTTTCTTTAGTATTCTTAGCTTGTGTCCTAAGGACACATGTTAGTAAAACCCTAATTTATTATAAGAAGTCAATGATGTTCCATAAACAAACAAGACAACAACAATTGCGCTACTACACTATTACCATCTTTGAATAGTTAATGATGAAAATGGGAAGAGTACATTGGGATTATAAAAACTAAATAAAATGGTAGTTTAAATTCAAAATATACTGGTGGTTGAGGCCTTGGCTCAAATAACAGATTTTCTGCTTCTAAAGAACGACATATATGGGGAAGGATCGAGTTTGAACCTTGGAGTCAAAGACTCCAATCCCTCCCTCCCTTTCCACATAAAAAAAAAATCAGAATATATTGACACCAATTAGTCATCACTCATGGGTCATATGAGCCAGTGAGTCACCACTAAAATCTTGATTACTTGAGTATAGAGATGTCAAAGTGGACTAATCGTTTTCCAGGCCTAACCGCTAATAATCCGCCCAAATACGGAGGGAGTTAGCCCGCCAAAATAATATGAACGAGAAAACCAACCTAACCGTTTCTTGGTAACTCGGGTTAGCCTACCAAAAAATAAAAATAATTAAAAAATTATTCAAATATTTCTATCGATTAATCTTATTTAACAAATTTAAAAATAAAAAATTTTAAATTACTACTTTAGGTTAGGGTGATAGGATTACTAGTACTTAGCAAATAAAAAAAAAAACAATGCATCAACCCAAGAAAATCACATGTAAACTTTATTTTAAATATGCAAACAAAAATTGAAAGTGAGAGGAGAGCATTGCTTCCTTGTATATTCTTATCACTTGGGGATTTTTGACATCAATACAAAAGTGAGAAACCATAGAGTGCGTTTGCTCTGAGCATTTCCTATTTTCATTTTCATTGAAATAGAAAATACATATGAAAATACGTTGGTTGATTCTTCTTGAAAATATTTGAGAAACGTTTCTAAAATCATTGAAAATTTGAAAATGAAATTTTTTTGTTTTCAATGTTTCCTAGCCAAGATTTTGAAAACATAAAATGGAAAAGAGATCAGAATGAAAATGCGATGGCATAGTTATAATATTAATCAAATGTATATTTCTTTTTAATGATTCATCCCAAGAATCATTCAGCCCATCACAATGCGGACTCTCACCCATCACAATACACCCTCAACTATCTTTACCTGTGTTGTCACTATCATGTTCTCCACTGAGGATGACTAGTGTGCATTCCTTGCAACCACCGCATATTGTGTCTTCTATGTTTGCCGTTGCACAGGCCATCGCCTCTGCACTTGATCACCACCACGCCTCACTTGCACTTGCCTACAAGCGCTGCACCGCACCTGCTTCTCATGGCTGTAGGTGGAGATGTCCTCCTCTTAATGGTTGCTCTTTGTTACCGTCTAGATAGAACCAATCACTAATTTCTAAACTGGTAGGCATTTGATCTAAGAGGAGAAGATGACCTTATCTCTTAGTAAAGGTTTTAACCAATAAGAAGCATGCCCTTTAGATATCACGATCCCACCATTATACTATTTCTTGGATTTGTGAAACAAAAAGAATGTGGGTTTACATGTGGTTGTTTTAATCACAATCAAGGAATTATTGTTAAAGATGATAAAAATTTATTAAAATAAATAAATAAAATATAATTTAAATAAAGACATTTAATAATAAATATATTTAATACAAAAAAGATTATTCAAAGTAATATAAAAATTCATAAATATACAATAAATAGCTATAACAGTATATATTATTATAGAATAAATAATATTCAATATAAATTATGATAATATAAAATAATAATTAATAATTTTATTATCTTAAATTTAATTTTGATAAATACATTTTGAAAACAGGCAAACCAAATATATTTTCATTGTTTTCGCTTTTGAAAATAGAATCTACCTTTACAAACCAAATGCATTTCCTAATTTTGAAAATTCTGAAAATAAAAATCCTTTTCAGAAAATGAAAACAAGAAATGAAAATAGGAAATATTTTCACAAATCAACACCCTCTTAGGTTTTTTCGTTCATGTAAGAAATCTTAGTTAGTGTGGTATTTGGATATTTTAGTGGGCTTTTACATGATCTTTTTGGTCAAGAAGTGGGCTGCTTCAACAGATTAACCCCTGTCAATTGTTTTTAAAATTACTCTTCAACCCGTGGATCAAGCCCGCCAACCGACAAATTAGGCAGGCCAAAAAATTGATGAGCAAAAATACTCAACCCAACCCTCCTTTTTTAGCATGTTAAGCAGGCTAACCCGGTGTTGAGCCGTTTTGACATTACTTGAGTAGCATAACTTGTATTGTATCAAGTGGAAAAATGGAATGTTGGAGTCCATTTTGGAATTTTCCTTTTACAGCTATATTTTATTCGATATAATTTCATCATTCATTTTAAATTTCGCTTGTATGGTCTCTTGCTGTTAACTATTTTGTGTCATATACTATATTTTAGTCGCACATTTTAAATTAATAATAAAAAAATTATACATGATAAGATCAAATGAAAATTTGATATAAGAAAATCAATTTGTATTTACTTGTCCCTTCACTTTAGTGCTTTCTTACATGGCTGGCATCAGACTAGCTCGTGCTTGGGATCTGAAATTTGAAGCTCGCCTCCTCCTGATGACATATTGGACCTCTGCTTGTACGTGATGTTATGGAAGCCGCTCCAGCCCGTGACTTAACTTTGAAGCGCCTTTTTACCAAAATAATAATAATTACCTTCCGATCCCTTCTTAGTTCTTAATTTTTTCACAATTATTTTTAATGCTGTAATAAAAAATAATCACTGTTTTAATAAAATAGTGGTTGTTACATAGAATGACATGACAAAGTCTAGAGCCAATAATTTAGTTTCATCATTCTAGTCAAAATTTTGGCTTTTTAGTGTGTATATACATATATGCACATGTTTATTTTTTTCTTTTGTTGGGAATTTTTCAGTCGTAGCAAGAGCCCAAGTGTGGTCAATCTCGTTGGGCTTAGACGTACATTTGGGTTTAACAGACATGTTTCTTTTTTTCAATCTTTAAGCTATGCTGTCTGACCACAAAAACTCTTTATGCCCGTGTTTATAGTGCAAAAGAAGGAGAGAAAGAAAAAGGTTATACCCGTGCTTATTTGTTTATATAAATAATATTCTCTTGAGCACCATTAAAGCATCAAAATGTTTTGTTTGGGATACTGAATATTATTGAGTTCAGATGGCAATGCTTTTCGAGTAGTAAAAACTAGTCTGACATTACAATAAAATGGTTAAATGAAAACTGATACTCCAAACGGCAATGCTTATCGTGTAAATAATATATCTTGCAATTTGTTTTTGAGGCGCAAGCCTGCAACATCCTATTTGTTATTGAGGAGTCTTTAAGCTGCAATGGCCAACGATAGTGTTTTAAGAACATTTGTTCACAAAGAAACTTAAAGTATCAAAAGTTCATGTGAACCATTTCGAATGGTTATTGTATCCATAATTGTTAGAGATGCATCTATAACTAGTGTTGTTAGTATAGCTACAACTACAAGTTAGTTACTAGTGCTAACCACTAGTTAAGCTCAACCTATAAATATTCTCAATGAAAGTGTAACTAAATCAATCAACAAAAATAATAACATACTCTGTTTTAGTTTTACTCTCATCTCTCTCTCTCTCTCTCTCTCTCTCTCTCTCTCTCTCTCTCTCTCTCTCTCTCAATATACTCTTATATGGTATAAGAGTCTCGTTTCATCCATGGCGCAACCACCACCTTAAATCTCCTACTTCCTCAACAACTTCTTCGCCAACTCCACCTCAATTCACACCTTCTTGGTGCTTCTCATGCAAACTCAGTGATATCAACTACCTCCTTTAGGAGCAAGAAGCAATAGCTACAATCAAAAGTTATGATCTCTTTCATCATCTCAATCAAACTCAAGTCCCTAAAGTTTATCTCACAGATGATGATGCTCCTTCATGGACCAAAAATCTAGCGTTTATTCGTTGGAAGCGCCAAGATAATATGTTACTCTCATGGCTACTAGCGTCCTTAAGCGATTCAATTCAAGTTCACATGGTTGGACGCATCTTCTCCTACCAAATTTGGGGAAGATCGAGCGCTTCTTGGCTTTGGAGCTTCGAGCCAAAATCCATCAATTGAAGCTTCTATTGTGTGCAATGAAGAAATCCTCTCCATGAATTTCTACCTTTTCATACTCAAGAAGCTGTTTGATTAACTAGCTACCGTAGCTATCCTTTATGCAATGAAGAATACATCGAAGCGATTCTTGATGTCCTTCTCGAGGAGTACAATTCAATTGTCACTTTGATTCTCTCGCATCTTGATCCATACACAATCGAAGAAATGGAAGCACTCCTTCTTGGAGTTGGAAGACCATATTGAGCGTTTTCAGGAAATCAGACTAGAGTTTCTTCCTCCTAACTCAACAATTCAAGCTCATGTAGCTCAAACAGACCTGGCCCTTTCGTTGTCATGACACTTACACTCGTGGTCGAGCTTCGCTTAGTATTAAGGTCATGGCAAATCTATGTGTGGAAGAGGTAAATTCACTCTCTCTAACTTCTCTGACCTCAAACTCATGCCTCTGTCCCTGTCAGTTGTGGCTGGATGAATCATTCAACAATGGATTGCTATCTCCAATTCAATCCTCAGGATCAACGACCTCCACCCAACTCCAATTTCTATAATCAAGGTCCACAAGCTTACTTAGCTACGCAACCTTCACAGCCTTGTGGTTTATTAAATACTCCTAGCATTTAATATGATCCACTCTGGTATCCAGAACTTAGGAGCATCAAATCATCTCAAAATTCTATATTAGCCATTCTCTTAATTCTATATTAGCTAAATTCCTTAATTCACACAAATTTGTGCTACACAATTTGTTTCATGTACTCGGCCTAGCCAAAAATTTACTTAGTGTTCAAAAGTTTGCACAAGTCAATAGAGTTTACTTCGAGTTTCATGTTGACCAACATCTTGTTAAATGTCAGGATTGCAAGGAGACTCTTCTCCATGGTGTCACTGAAAGTGGTCTATATTACTTTCTAGATCTAGTGTCAATATCTTCTCCAAATTTGAAATGCTCAAACATTCTACCTACTTCATTTTCCTCGCTTGTCATGGCTCATAGGATTGGCTCAATAGAGCCTAGTTCTTTTATGTTATCGCATGTTATGTTAGGCCATCCATCTAATAAAATTATACATCATGTACTTTCTCATTGTAAGATACCATCTGATGAAAATAAAATTTCACCCGTTTGCAAGTCCTATTGCATTGGCACATCACATCAATTACCATTTGTGTCCTCTTTCTCGTTTACACTATTCTCTTGAAGTGATTTACACTGATATTTGGGAACCAGCATTACTTCCTCCTCTTATGGTGCAAAATGTTACATAGTCTTTGTAGACGCCTATACCAAATTTAGTTTGATATATCTTCTAACCTCCTAGGTCACAAGCCCTTACTATTTTTGCAATTCAAAGCTCTTGTTAAAAATCAATTTAATAAGAAAATCAAGGTCATCCAATTAGACAATGCAAAAGATAACTTAGCCTTCAATAAATTTTTGCCAAACAATCGCATTCAACATAGGCTATCTTGTCCTCACACTCACCAACAAAATGGTAGTGTTAAAAGAAAACATCGTCACATAGTAGAAACTAGTCTTACACTACTCTCTAATGCCTCATTACCTACAAAGTTTTGGGAGTAGCCTTCCTTATTGTTGTCCACCTTATTAACCTTCCCACACCAATTGTCGAACATATTTCCCCATTTCAAACTCTATTTCAAAAGCCACCTGACTACATATTCCTAAGAGATTTTGGTTGTGCCCTGTTATCCTTTTCATAAGCCTTACACCAACACAAACTTGACTTTTGATTTGAGCAATGCATCTTCATTGGTTACTATGACAATCATAAAGGCTACAAATGTCTAGCTAAATCTGAAAAGTATATATCTCTGAAATGTTATTTTTGATGAGCATATGTTTTCCTATCCATCATTTTTCCTTGAATCTCAGGAATTAATTCTACTTCAAGCAAACAAAGTGTTCCTTCTATTCCTACACTCTATATATCAAATGGCTACACTATTACTGCTCATATACATCATGTATCTCTTCCTCCTCTTCTGCCTATTGTTGATGTTTATGATAGGAATTCCATGAAGAAAGTGCTATTGCTACACCCAACTTAGCACCACAAACAATACAGCTTCACTCAACTCAACGACCAGCTCCTAACAAGAATCCTTAGTCACCGATTCCTCCTCTTCCCTTGGCTCCTATCCTATCCACACTCAAGGATTATGCTCCTAGCAACAACTGGCTTAGCCATGTAACAACATCCATGCAATGGTCACTAGAACCAAAATGGGATTTACAAACCTAAGCTATACACCTCTCCATTCCCTCATCTATCAAAAAGGCCATCATTGATCCTTTATGGTTTAAGCCCATGCAAGAAGAATTTTCTGATCTTCAAAGAAATAGCACCCGGTCTGAGTTCAACTTCCTCCAGGTCAAGTTCCAATAGGTTGTAAATGGGTATTTAGAGTGAAATACAATCCTTATGGCTCTATAAACAAGCATAAGGGAAGACTTATGGCTAAAGGATTTCATCAACAAGAAGGCTTCAATTATCATGAAACTTTCAATCCATTTGTCAAGCCAGGAACCATAAGAGTGATAATCACCATTGCTGTTTCAAAACACTGGCCAATAAAACAAATTGACTTCAACAATGCTTTTCTTAATGGATCCCCAAGAATCAGGATACATGTCACAACCTGAAGGCTTCATTTCTAATGATCCCTTTCTGTTTACAAGCTTAACAAAGCTCTCTATGGGCTCAAACAAGCTCCTAGAGCTTGGTTTGCAAAAGCTACAAGGCACTCTTCTTTCTTTGGATTCACTTCTGCTAAATGTGATTCCGTACTATTCATCAAAGTGACTTCAAACTACACACTCTATGTCTTGGTCTATGTAAATGATGTAATCATCACTAGCTCATCCACACAAGCCATCACCAACCTCATTTCAACCTTAAATAGCATCTAGTACCTTAAGGAACCTTAGCAACCCTTACTACTTCCTAAGCATAGAAGCCAAATTCACACCTATTGGAGACTTGCATCTCTCATTCCAAATATATATCTGACCTATTTCAAAAAGCTAACATGCTAGACTCAATACCAACTCCAACTCCCATGGTAACTAGCCTCAAACTCTCAAAACTTGATCCCTTTGAAAATCCATCTCAGTACATATCCATTATAGGTGCACTCCAATATGTGACACTTACAAGACCTGATGTGGCCTTTTATGTCAACAAAGTGTGCCAATTTATGCATGCTCCTCTCCAATCTCATGGGGCAGTTTAAAAAATCCTAGATACCTAAAAGGAACCATGTCTTTGGCCTATATCTTAGACTTGCTGACATTGGATCTATCTATCTTGCAATGTTAATTGGGGTTCAGACCTTGATGAGAAGATCAACCAAAGGCATCTGTACATATTTTGGAGGTAATGTTGTTTCATGGTTTACAAAGAAGCAGCAATCAGTCTCAAAATCTAGCACAAAGGCTCAGATAGAGGCCTTGCAACTACTATTTCATAATTACTTGAGTTCAAGTCTTTAATCTCTGAACTTCAGGAGCTTTTACCTCTTCACCTATTATTTACTGTGACAACTTAAGTGCTATCATGATCAGCAATCTAATCCTTCACATCAAATCAAAACACTTCTAACTATACCTTCATTTTATTAGGGAAGAGTCACTCAAGGTTAGCTTAGTCCCCAGACCTTCAATTGAACAAGCTGCTAATATCCTCATCAAGTCAATCTCCTAGCTTTACTTCCTTACCTGAATTGCAACACCTCCTATGAGTTTAAGGGGGATGTTAGAGATGTATCTAGAACTAGTGTAGTTGGTACAGCTACAAGTTAGTTACTAGTGCTAACCATTAGTTAACCTTTCTGTTAGACTCTAACCATAGTTAAGCTCAACAAATAAATACTCTCAACAAAAGTGTGACTAAATCAATGAACAAAAATACTAACAAATTCGTTTCAATTTTGCTCTCAGATGTTTTCTCTTGCTCTCTAACTCAAGATACTTTTACAATAATTGATTTGCAAAGTGTATCTTTTATTAAGGGACTAAATTGCCTGGAGACAATATTATTAATTATGTGTAGATTCATATAATATGCAAAGGTATATACATCGTAGCCAATCGGCTATATAACCAGCCTTTTCTATCCGCTTTATATTATGAACAGAGCTAATCCGCCTTTAAATGAGTTATTGTGTTAAGTTACTTTTAAGAAGAAGCATGCACATTTGCTAGAAATTTTTTACTTTTAGGGTGTGTTTGGTTTGGAAGTGAAGTGGATAAATTTTCTATGGAAAATTCATCCTCACTTTTACCTTCTATATAGAATTTTTTTCTGTTATGATGTCACGACCAAACTTGGAAACATTACTAGCATGTGAGGAATCCCATCCCACATAAGCCTTCTTGATGTGTCCTCTAAATGCATAACTTATCATAATATAATATTTAAAAGATAATTTTCTTCTAAATCAACAATAATTTCTCTTCAAAACATATTATTTAAATTTATAAAACTGGAATTATTTATTATTTAATATTCACGCTCTAAAACCTCTTTTTAATTTATTCTGCTAATCATGAAACCATAATCTAATCCATCACATGATATTAATATTAAATCTAAAACCAGCTTATCCTCTAAAAACTGAATCATAACCATATAGCTGATCTATTACATAAGCTAATAAAAATAGAAATTGAAATCCATACTTAAACTTTGAAAACATATAGGGATATATATAATATCTAAATAAATACAATCTCTTCAAAATAAATGCATGACTTTAATCCCGTTGCATATCTACTCGAGTACATCTACAACTAACATGATCCTAAACTAAGTCTTACTTCAAAATAAGGCTCACCAATAGAATTATCTGTTCACTAACCTGAAGAAAGAGGACCTGACCTGCACTATGAAAGAAAGGAGAGGCAGTGAGTTAACCAACTGGTGAGTGGATTTTCACCCATCAATAGTGAACACTCGACTTTGTCCGTCCCATAAACAAAAACAAAAAAAACAAAAAATTAGCATTTTTCAATTTAGCCCATTTATTAACCCTTGTTCAGCAAACCATGTTTTTAGGTTCTTTTGGGCCCATGTGTATCATAACTTGAAAAACGGGGTTTAACCCAGCCCATTTTCATTCAAAAAAATTTTATAGCCTATTCATTTTTTTTTCTTTTGAACCAATAAAAATAACGACAAAAAAAAAGAAAAAAAAAGGAATGTCCATCCGTTTCAAGTATGTTGCTTCTGTCAACAAAATAAAATAATAATAAAAATTTCCAAAAAGAACAAGAACTAGTGGCAGCGCTGAGATTTTCCCTGCCAATGGAATGGGTTCTTTGCCCACCCAATGGAATGATCAAAAGAAGATAAAATTGAAAAATATGACCATGCTTGCTATTGCGGAGGTGAGCTTGTAGATGGTAAGTGGGAGAAAAGGTTGTATTATCCTCCTGAACCCAAGGGCAGCACAAATTTTTCATACAAGAACAAGCTCAGGATAAATAAAGGGAGTCAGCAACCAACAAGGGGACCAGCGGAGATCACTCCCAAATCACTAGCTTTCACTACCTTTTCATAGGAGGAGGATCATACACAGAACTAGAAAATAGCCAAGCTAAACTTACCCTCACACTCTCCATCATCAACATACAGAACATACAACCTTCCATTTTCATCATAGCCAAATCTCAACACCATCCCCAATCACCATCCAACACAACCAACAACCCATCACCCTTAACCAGCCACACACAAGCCACCATCTCCTCTCTACCCAGCATAACCACAATCAAATCAAAGCAAAAAAAAAAAGAAGGAAAACACGCAACCGGCTCCAACCGTGATAATAGCCTCTGGCCACCATTCAAACCAGCCATAGGGTCGCGACCTTGCACACAGCCCGGACGCCGCACAACTCCCTCAATTGCGCTCGCACACACCGCAAAGCACACTAGAACCGCGAAGGCCACCGCGAAGACCGCCTCGAGATCGCGTGAAGACCACCCGTGGCGAGCCGTCAATCTTGGCCGCGAAGTCTCGGCCACCCGCGAGTTCAGCCGACACCACGCTCTACACAACACCTCCATCGCGAAGCCTTAGCTTGAACCAACTCTTCCCACCACCCAGGCCGTGAACCACTGCGCGAACCAGGCGCGAGTCACCCGCCACCGCCGCAAGCTCCCGTGTTGCTCCCATTATTGCCTCACGTTTCCGCGCTTCCATTTGGCATGCACTGCAAAGAGGTTAGAAGAAGTGGGTTTAAGATGGGTCAAGGGTCTTTTTTTATTCCTTTTTTAGTTTTTGTGGTCAAAATCTCTATGCTCTTCCTTTTTGGGTTCAGGAAGTTTTCAGATCTTGTTTTAAAAGAAAAAGAAAAAGACAATGTTCTTGGTTTTTTTTTGAGCACATGGTGTTAGGACTGGTTCTCTAAAAAGGGTGAAAGAAAAGTGGTTTTCTTATAAAAACAAGAAAGAAAAGAGTTGGTAACATATTTTTGGCAATTTATTTTAATCATGGGGAGAATTAAGCAAATTAGTTTAGGGAGTGATTTAATTATCTATTTGATGTTAGGTGAATTTTGTACAAAAAGCCTTCAAAAAAATTTTTTAATTAAAAAGTAAAATGGTTGAAAGAAAAAAAACATAGTAGTTAGGACTTTTTTATTTTTAATTTGATTATTCTACTAGTCACGTACTTCGTACAGATTAATTATATGAAGCGCCTTTGTCAATCCATGTTGAAATAAGTATTAAGAATAAATAAAATGATTGCCTTTCCTTCTTGTGAATAAAATAACCAAAAAATAATAATTTCTCATGCAAAGACCAATAATGGTGGTTGAGTAGCAAATTTTATCTTCACTATTGTTGAATCGTAAAGGGTTTATTGAGTAGCCAAGTGCTAATTTAAATCCTATGTAAGAGTGGACTTTATTTTTTTTCAAACAATATTTCTTCACAAAAAAAAAGATTTTTTTAATTAAAATCAACCAACACACAATCATTTTCTACAGAACTATGTGACTTTGAGTTCCCCATTGCACCAGGGATATGTAGGAGGCGCGACTCCTGCAAGCCAAAAATTAATTTTTCCTAAATTGTTTGGTTTAAATTGTAAATGTACTTTTTCTTTTTATTCATCTATTTGTTTATTATATATTTTTTAAAGGGTTATTAATTAATTTGCACAATTAATTAAAGGTATCGTCAAAGGACGGGTGTATTAGGTGCGTAGGATTAAATCCCTCCCTTCCCTATGCATAACCGACTCCGAACTCAAATTTGGTTTCAAAGATCATTTCTTTTAAAATAAATGGGTTTTTCCATGTTTTCCCAAATTTAAATAAACTTGGTGGCGACTCCAATTTTAACAAAATTATTTTTTGCCGTCCGCGATCCTGCTGCGACATCACCCATATGGAACAACCAAGAAAAATGTATATAATACAATATACATGCAACAAACATAAACTATTTGATATAGCTATATAATCAAAACACTTTTCAATTCATAGTTTCATAACCAAGCATTTATAAACTTAGAATCAATCATAAAATCATTTTAATTAAGGGTGCGATAAGCATCGAGAAACAGTATGCTGAATATAATAAATACATAGATAATAAATAGAGCTTAAAATCATAACTGAAAGATTTACTCAATTCCTGGCAAACTAGAGCACCTACTAAAATCATAATAGTCTGACAAGTTGTGGGCACCTAACTAGGTCCCGTTTCTATAACTTGGGCAAACCGTCCTCTACGGACAACTTGGTACCAAAGTTAATGATCTCTTTAGTCATTAATGATCTCTTTCCTTATCTCTACTAGCTAAACTAGTTTGTCAAAACCAAAACTCAGGGTAGGTGCTCCGTCCCTCATGAACGCAAGCCCTAAATTCTAAGTACACTGAGAGTTCTAGATTCATATAACTTTAACAATATAACTTTAGCATAACTGACTGTGAAAGTCGTACTCAGGGATTCACCCGCTTGTAAGCATTTCGATTTCAGCCCAGAATATACTCTAGGAGTTATGAATCATAGAGAATTATGTATATCTTGGTACCATAAAACTGAAGTTCTAAATCCATATCTTAAGCTAACATAATTTCATATACTTGATAACTCCAATATCATAGGTCAAAACACTTGGGTTCATAATCATAAAACTTGAAAATCATATAACATATTTATTTGTAAAGCTTATCATATTCTTGTTTCACATTTCTCTAATATATATAAATATTTTAACTGAATATTCCAAAACATAGCTTGAAATCTAAATCTTGAAAACTTAATAATATCATAAATCCATAAGAACATAATTTTCAAATCGGATCTTGCTAAATCATACATTTTGCAACAAATCTCTTCATGAACATATAAAACATTTTCATAGCACTCAACATATCAATCATGGTCCCATGATTTTCTAAAACACATTTCTTTCATGCATAATCATAAATCATAATTTTTCTAGCTTGACATAATCATGTATAATCATATTCTATACTTCTTCTCATCTCAAATTTTATGCTTAACAAATATCATGCATCAAACATAATCACAATGGTAAAATAAGGCCATGATCTTGAATCCACTCACTTGAAGGAGAGGGAGGTATGGCGTCAATACCAATGAGCTCCGTAGAGCAGGGATGACACCAACAACTGTCATATAACAACCATAAACTCTAGATTAGTCTCTAACAATCCCTAGATAGCTCTAATATAACTCTAAAATATTGGGGGAGCACCCGCATTGACAGTGGAGAACAAACAACAACTCATACTATAAAACATGAAAGGAAAGGGAAAAAGGAAGCATAAACTAACAACCAAACTCACTTTGAAGCATGGAAGTGGTGGATTTGATGGAGGATGAGAGTGGAGGGAAGGAGATCACCCAAAAGAGGTTAGGGCTTGAGTTTCTACTTTGGAAGATATAAACCCGAGTTGGAGTATAAATAAGGCTCATTAAACGAAACTGTCATTTCACATTGTGCCGTCAATCCGCTTGCTAGTGACCAAAACTAGCTCAGGAGTCTGCTATAGAATTCTCCAGGCTTCAATTCTTCACCCTTGGCCCTTCACATCCGGGCCTTCCGGCTACATGGGTAGGTCCTGGGACCCTATGAGGACGAAACTTGTCTACTAACACGTGTATAGAGAGTATTATATATCATCATTTATGCTACTATTTTTCAAGTTTTTTGAGTTATGTGTAATTGCCAGAACTTTATGGCCTTCTTCTGTTAACAGATTCTTAATGAGGCCAACACATGATAGAAGTACTTGAATGGCTAACATTATTTCTCCTTCCTAATGATTTTTTTTATACATCTCTTTCGTATGTAATGGTTTGATGCTTGACAATATATATCTTAGTGTTTGTTGCACTGATTCTCATTGAATTTAATCACTTACTATGGTATATTTATTCTTTGCAATAGGAATGTAACATTAATTTCTTGTGAAGCTTTGAGGTATTACATGCTAATAGAGGCATTGATATGCTCTACCTTCATGAAATGAAATTATGCTGCACATAGTCTCATCAACCTATAAGAATTAGTCATCCTATTACAAAATTTATATTTCTCAAAGAAATAATTTAAGTTGTTAGATATATAATTTGAGTCGATGTCAATTTTCCATTTACTTGAATCTTCAAAGAATTTTCGGCAAGATTGTTAATGCTTGGCATTTGCCATCGATTGTTGGTTTTTACGCCTAATAGGGACTCCCATAGCGGTTTCTTTTCTTTCTTTTTAGTTCCTTTTTATTTTCCAAAAGAATCATCATGGTGTTTGACGTATCTATTGAGGATTTGTGTATCAGATAAGTTGGATTATCTTTTGGTGATTAAAATTTAAATTAAAGATATTAAGTTGTGGAAGTGTTTATTGCATGTTTTGACACTTTTACATTGAAAACAAATAATCGACAATTACCTTCGTGCAGGAGGTCGAATTGCTTTAAACTAGATGTCTATCGACAAACTCAAGAGTTTGGACATCAACCTCATTCGGGAATAAAAACTACTCTAAGTTCCATACCAAAAAGAATCAGTGTCAAATAAATGTAAATGATATGAGGACAAAACGTATAGTGTGATTTATGTGTTGTGTATGGAATGTTGATGATAGAATGTTAAATGTAGAAGAATTGCAAAACGTAAAGTAATCGATTGACAAATGTAAGTAAAAGTATAGAAATTGTAAAGAAAGTAAAGGAAATCTAGTCCTAGGAAAGTAGGTGTCACGACCCGACTTGGAAACAACCGACACATAAGAAATCTCATCCCTATGTAAGCCTCGTGACCTTTGAGTCTCTCTATATGCATAATTTAATAATAAAATCCATTTATCAACGTAAATTCATCTCTCTAGAAATCTTTAGCTCTTTGAACACATAATCATCATCAGTAATCTCTTAAGTCATAAATCATTTCACAATCAAACTCCGGAAATCTTAATCATAATATTATATATAATTTGCTCTCTATACAAAATAGGCCATGAAAACTATAATTATGTAAAAATACAAAATACTCTAAATCATGGGGCAAAATGCAAAAAATACATCTATGGTCCAATACCTGCCCACAATGCACATTGGAGCACTCTATCACTATACAAAATACAAAAAGAGTACTTTACTCCAAGTGAAGTTCACCAACTGAATGTCTCCTGCGGGGAGGATGACGAAGAGCCCTCAGAACTACTGAACCTGTAATGGAAGAAGGGAGATGGATGAGTTTCATCTGAAACTCAATGAGAAGGCCCTCACCCAAAACCCTCTCATAGGACAACAATAAAGATAAAACACACACACACACACACACACACACATACATATAAATTAAAATCATCAAACTGGTTAATACAATAGCTTTGAAATCATATTCATATTTATAAACATATTGGGAATAAATCTCTAACCTTTGGTGAAAACATAAGTAATAATACTCTACTAGAGAAAGGAATCTCGGGTAATGCATTTCATAATCAATATAATATATCCACTAGTTATGCATGTTAACCATTGGATAACAAGTTCTCCTTTGTGATCCCTCTAGAATCTAAATTGGACACCTAACTAGGTTCCATTTTCTATTCTGAGATTGTCCTCTTACAACTTGGTATGAATGTTAACGATTAGGGTTAGCGTTAACTCACTATTTTATTTCTCTATAGCTACCGTATAGTCTCTAATTTATGAAACATATTATTTTTCTCTAAAATTCTCTTCTAGCATTTCTCTGGGCATAAAACTCTATGATACATACTTATTTTACTCTTAAAGTCATCATGGTAATTCATAAAATCTCAAATCCAGTCATAATCATACTCTAGCTCTTTAATAAAATTCACTTGAACAATAATGGTCCCATGAGTTAACGTTAAAACATATTTTCATGCTCTAGTTGAAAATCATTATTTTCATACACTTAGTAAAGCCAACCATAATCTCTAATCTCTTGAAATATTCTCTAAAATCATGCAATCATGTTATAGTTTAAAGAAAATAGCTTTAACGACCAATATAAAGGTCATAGGATCTAAACCCACTTACCTGGAGGGACGAAGTGATGGTGTCAACACCAACGGCCCAAGGGAGGAGGGATGACACTAACATCCGCCATTGAAGCCACAAAACTCAAGATTAGACTCTAACAACCTGTAGATTGCTCAAACATAACTCTAACAACATTGGAGAGCACCGTCGCTTGACAATAATGGAGACTAACAACAATCCTAACCAAAAAACATGGAAAATAGAGGAAAGGAATGACAAAACCCATAAAATCTTACCTTGATTGCTTGGGAGGAGAAGGAATGGAGTGAGATTGAGTGGGAGAGAGGAGGAAGGTTTGGAAGGGAAGGGTTTTAGTTTTGGGGTGTAAAACCTGAATGTGGGGTGTTTTATAATGTTTAAGGGCTCATTAAACGAAATTGTATCATTTTACACGTGCTAACATTAGATACGCTCGCAAGTGAAATTTCTCGCTCGCGAACCTGGAGAAACAACAACTCGCTACAGTGGACATACTCGCTGAACGAGCATAACTCCCTGAGTGAGGCTATTTTGCAAAATTCTGCAACAACAACACCCAAACTGTATCTTCTTGTCATCTTGGCATCTGGGTTGTCTCAACTCTCACTTATTTAGATTTCTTAATTTTAAGTTTTTAAGTTAATGTCCTCATTTATTTTACTCTCCATTAAAACATAAATGTAAATAAGAAAATACCTTCCATTTGGATTCAAATAAAATATCATAAAAATCAAAATCCCAACAAATCAAAATTCAAATTTTGGGTTTTAGTTAAATCCAGGAATCTTTGAGATTTTCTAAACTTGTGGGCTAAAAATAAAATGTTTAAAGTTTTCATAAAATTCATTAAAAATCGATCTTTAACTCATTTTCCCTTGGGGAACAATTACCGAGACTTTTGATCCAAGAATGTGATTCTATCATAAAGTCCTTCAAGAACGCATTGGATCCAAACTTAGTAAAATTTAGGACCCAACAAGGGGTGGGTCAGGGAACCCTGGGCCATACGAAACTTATTCACTGACACGTGTACACAGGTATTCCTGGAGAAATTGGGGTTGAGAACAATTACTCAAAAGATTCTGGACTCTGTTTAGTCATTAGGTGACGTTATTACAATGAATGTGTGAGTAAAAATTCAAACCTCTTACAAATGTATAGAACCACTATTCTATAGACATCTAACTTTAAGATTTTGACACTTGTCTTTGGTTATGTCCTTGGATATTATCCACGTGTCTTTGATAGTTTCTTTCTTTGTCACACGCTTTCATCGTCGAGTAGTTAGCACTTTGTCATATCTTCATAAAGCTTTTGTCAGTGTTGAACCACTGACAATTGTTGTTAACGTCGATCGACCAATGTATGTCTCCTAGTGATCATTATGGCAATCTTTCTAAGATCTTCAAACTTTCTAAATCCTAAATGATAAACATGGATTTCAACTCATTGAACTCAAACATGAGAATCTTGCCATCATTAGCTTTTAATCTTGGATATTCAAACTTCATCTTTAGTGACTTCCATCATCTTTTGAAATGTCGACCAACAAACTTAAGGCTTTGTCAATTTTTCCTTGCGAGTCACACGTCACAGTCTTGGTCAAATTCGACATGTCAAACACCCGTCATGCTTTTGTCATCATTAAGAACCTTCTTGCTTTAACAGTCAAACTTCCCCCATGGCCCTTGTCCACTAAGGTTAACAACAGTTCGACATTTTAACACTTAGTGAAATTTGGTGCCAACAAGAAGCATCCTTCAAGATTAATATTATCATCAAAACCCAACACATGGTTTGAGTAGCTAGCAAGAATATTTTTGCCCGAAATTAGAGAAGTTGCCATAATGAGATGATCAAGACACACTAAGAATAATAAGAATACTTCCAAACTCATAATCCATTTTGTTTTACATCATTCAAATATATATTAAATACATATTTAAAATTGAGTTTAATTTTTATATATTGACATTACACTATTATCCAATCAAATCATCTTATTTATTGACTTTCAATCTTGATTGTGAACTTTATCATTTTTCCTAATATAATACATAATTGACGAGTAAAAGCTTCTACACTAAGTGCATAGAAATTGAACACTTTAATTTTTTTCATTTAAATATTTTAAATATATTTTTTTAAAAGACATAATAATGACGATAACGACTACGATGATAAGGAGTGGAAGAAAAAAAGAAGAAAGTTGAAGGTTTCGTGCCTCTTTGAGTTAAACATGCTGGCATATTACCTTGTGAGTATTGCAGAAGTTGAACATAAATTCGATCTACTTTGGTGGGGATCACATGTAATCCTGACCAATTAAACATGATAACGTCGTGTGCGGATGTGTCCACTCTGGGTGTGCAGATCAACTGGACCGTCGCATTGACCCGCTGCCTGTTGCATCAATTGGTGGTCCAGTATGAATACTTGGAACCATGAATAGCAATACTAGCACCTCCTAAGACTTAGTGGCAATTATAATTGTCTTTTTTAGCTCGTTGTATATGTTTCGGTAGTAATAATATAATTGTCATTTGAAAAAAAAAAGGTTGTTTGACGCTCTGACAAGACCATATGGACATTGGATTCGAGCAAAGTGTTTTATGTGTTAAAAGACGGTATATATGGCGTTTATTGTGATTTGCAATATTGTTCACCAAGTTGTTCCACCAATAGGATGGAAATGAAAGGGAAGGGTTTGTTTTTCGTGTCGTAAATGGGCCTTCTGTGCGGGTTGGCATTATAAGATCACTCACCGTATACTAAACTATTGTCAACCTCGTCTTTTCTAAACTTTATTGAGGTATGGACCGAATTCTCTTAAAATCTACTGTTCTTTCGCTCTCCCCTTTGAAAGTAACGAGCAAGTGTGGTCCTAATCATAATGTGTTTCAGTGTGTACTCATCTCTCTGTCTTCATCGTGGCCACCATCAGCGCTTTGCACCACACATGCTCCTTACATGTTGCATTTAATCGTGGGGCCTTAAACAGTTGGGCAGAGGTAATTAAACACATTCGCAACTTTTTTCATTTATTAGACACCGAAGACAACAAGAGAAAAAGAGAGAAAATTGTGGAGAAAAGATGGAAGAGAAAAAGGTAGGTGGTGAGCCATGTTTTTGTTTAAAGCGTGTTAGGTGTCTAGGAAAAAGATGGAGTTCAAATAAGATTGCTCTTTTGATTATGAGAAGTTATTTGGATAATCTTTCGGAATATTTTTAAAAGAAATCATATCATCATAATTTGCCTTTTTTTTAACAATTTTTTTATAAAATTTAACTAATGTATTAGATATCCATGCATATCTGCAGGAGAAGTTATTAAGATAGGTCCATTAGCCATGGGATGAATTTTTTTCATCCACCACAGCTCTGTCTCATTTGACATTTCTAGTCACAATAAATCTATATGACCAACTCACTAACCAAAAGCATCAAAATACCTCAATACACCCGTACAAGTTACATGATCGACAAAACATCTATCAGCTAAGCATTTGTTTAGGAGATTAGCAATCATAAGTTTCGTAGGAATATACTTTATACGAGTTTGAAACTATTGAATTTTCTCCCTTATAAACATGAGTTTTGTACCAAAGTGCTTTGGTCGCTTTGAGATGTGTTTACTTTCAGAAAATCTTATCACATTAAAGTTCTCATAATACATAAAGGCTAAGAGATACTCTCTACAACACCAAAGTATTGCGATGAAGATAACAGTGTTTGTTTGACATTTTTTGAATAAATATCATGTCAATATAAAGATATAACTTAATGTTGACTTATTATTGTCTAGGCAGCTATCATAACGAGGATTGGAATATCATGTCATTTCAAGGTGATCTAACCTCTTATAAGTGAACGTCACACACATTTAAACATTCAAACTCTGACGAGACTTGCCGCGAGAAATTGTTTGGATTCTGTTGACTACTTACAAGAGTGACGCCTAAACTCAATCGATTTTTTCATTTCTCTAACTTACTCCTTCCATTTTAATTTTTATATTAATTAGGGTTAATACAAAAATTAAGATAGTGCTTTGGTAATTGTACAGGATAAGTCAATTCGACCAAATAATACTCTACAGTGAATCAACAATTCCGCTAACTTCATTAATACTCTCTTTTTTTACTCTACTTTGTCAGTATATCTCAAAGGGTAATATTGAAAAAACAAATCATTTTGATATTTTAAATAGGCTTATAAATATAAATAGAGAAGGTACTTTTCTTATAGAACTCACACCTTAAATGACACATGAGGCGAAAATTTGAGGATTGGAAATTTAGATAAAACCAAGAATTTGGCAATAGCAAGGTATCTCACTAGGGGCGTTCGGATGCAATTTAGATCAATTTTGAATGAAAAATTATTAGTCTAATTCAAACAAGATATTTTGTTCTGATTTGGAAAAAATTAGTTTTGGAAAAGAATTGTCAATTTTACTTTTGACAAATACTCAATTTGGTCCCTCAAAAATAAATGAGAGGACAAATTAGTTTTTGAAATTTTGAAAAGTCCCAAATTAGTTATTTAAATTTTAGAAAAATAGATAAATTGGTCTCTTATACAGTATTTTTTTTAATCATATGAACTTGTACATAGAGACTAAATTGTTCCATTTAAAAAAAATCTGAAAAATTAATTTATTTCTTTATATATTTTTTATGGACTAATTTAGATATTTATTCTTTAATTTTTGTCACTTGATGGAAATCGTCCAGGCCCTTTTACTTGAAGGCCCACATCGATTGAGACGAGTTATTTAACAGAAGTTAGTTCCAGCAGCGGGTTGATGGATAAAATATTTGTATGAAATCGGGTCCGACTCATTCCTCCTTCTCAATTCATGTCATGTTAAGTGTTGTTTAAGGTGTTTTTGTAAGTTTTACTTTGGAAAGAAAGAATAAGAAGAAATACTTTTATGTGCACTGGATCATCACTTGAATATATTGTATATCTGGTAATAAAATGATATTTTAACTAAATTCACATTTAACTTTTATTTTTCGTTGGAGTGTCATTCTATTATTAAACATATAGTATATTTACGTAATGCCCCATGTAAATACAAGAATTTTCATCTTTGTAAGTTTTACTTTGCACATAAATAATGATAAAACCAAAAAAGAAGTTTTGAAAAGTAAAATTTCAAATGAGCGGCCACGTAGCGTATCGCAAGCTTGATTCGGACATTCATGTCATGCCGGCTGCCTAGCTGAACCGTTACAAATTTATCTTTGCATCTACCCTGGAAAGTACCGAAATTAATTAGTGGCTGTTAAGAAGTAATAAATACAACATTAATTTAGTGAGATACCAAACGTAACAAGCGATAGACACGAGCCACCAACTTTGAGAGGTTGGATAATCACAAAATTGTTCCACCTTACAAACAAGTACAAGCCGGGTTAGTTTAGCCATTACTTAAGGTCCTTATTCAAATGTATTTGTTGGGCTTGAAACAATCAACAGTATGACATATGAGCCCACCTCATTGTCCAAAAAATTAAAAGCGAGCCCACACCCCACTGATGTTTGTCGACATTGTGACAATGACTTTGTCGTTAATGATTCATTCTTATATTTACGCTGGCAACCAAATTTATCCGTTGTATTAACTGCTTTCTATTATGATTTACTTTGAAGCATGTCCCTAATTCCCACTTGGTATAGATCATTCTCAATCAGAAAGTTTTAAAATAATAAAATTAATGTGCTTGGGGTAACTTATTTACCAAGTGGATGACCATGCCGCGCGGTGGCTTAATACACAGCTACTTTTTTTAATCATACAAAATTCACAATTTATTTTTTTTATCCGAATTTAGAATTCAGTTTGAATTCATCATTACATTACCAGTTAGTTATGCAATATGAAGTCATTAGAGGAATTTGAATATGAAAACAGCTATAAAAGTCAAGGTTTTTCGGAAATTGTTTAGAAACTCTCTCTTCTTCTTTTTTTTTCAATTGACTTGATTTTAGAATCTTTTTCTGTTGAGAAGTGTACATTAGAAAATCTATTCAAATTTAACTATATTTAAATAAATTTTATATGAGCTCATGGTTAATTATTTCAATTCAAAATATTGCCGATGTTAGTTATTGATGTAGGATTTGATTATTCCATTTTTGACATGTATGTTTTGCACATTTAACTCTCTGTGATATAACATATGTGAATGCCAATCGTTCCATTTCATCCAATCAAGTGGTGATGACAGACTTCGAAATAAAATGATGAAAACTCAAGTTTGACACCTGTTTATTGGTTGTTACAAACTTATCATCAATTCATATTACACTGTAGTTTACAACCGAAAAGGAAAGTCGTTCATCGTCAAAACTAAAATTACATTTTCTTGGATATTGAGAATAAAACCATTTAAGGGAGGTTTGTTTCAAGATTTAAAATTATGTTATTGAAAATCATATACCTAGGAATGATATTCCTAAAATATTATTTTTGAATATCTTTAAAAGATTGTTTGTTTAGCATTAAATATTTTTGAGATCATTTGTTAAAATTCATAAAAATAAATTTAAAACTTGTTTATTTTATAATCCATATTCTTGAGAATATATGTTATAATTTCTAAAATGTCTAAGGTCAAATAATTGTGAGAAAAAAATTAAATAATTGAGGAAAGATTTAGTTATTATGCTTAATACAGAGGTATACACTAACAAATTATTTACTTACGTGAGAATAAAAAAGAGTTTTGTTTGGTTTTAATTCCTCGTTACGTGATCAAGATGCTCGGTATAAAGTCACCAATAGGTTGTATTCATCATGATAATCAACGTGAGTTTGCGGAAGGCTGTTTAATAATATGTATAAATTCCCTCCGGACAACACAGAATTAATCTATCATGAAAGGCTTATAATTAATTGAAAAGTGCATATCAGATGTTTGTATATTGTTCAGTATGACAGATATTGATGTATGTTTTGTTTATTGAAGGGAAACAATTAAACAAACAACGTCAGACATGTAGTGAAATCTTCTTCTCATTTTGGAAGATTTATAGAAACGAATCATTGATTAAACCAGGTGACGTAAAGCATGGAATTTGTTTCACATCATGGGTGTGTTTGGCATGCAGCAAAAATGAAGGAGAAATTTTTATGTCCATTTTTACCTATACCAAACAGACCTCATAAGAAAAAATGACGAGGAAAGAGTTTTCTTAAGCGAAATGGTATTTGTATACTCAATGGTTGTAGACATCCATATCATCTTACGAGAGGAGTGATGGAGAGGGAAGAAATTGAGAGAAAGTAAATGATTGGGCATGTATTTTGTGAGTAAAGTGTTGGTGTATTTGAGATAGATTGGTATACAAATAATAACACTTCTGCTTTCTTAATTATCCAACAATTTCAAGGAGGATGGAACTTTAACATGTGTGGTTGATTGCCTTTTCTCTGAATTTTATAGTTAAGGCAATACGTTGGGTAGTTTCCATTATCATATAAAATCTGACCTTTTGTGCTGCGAAAAAACAGATGATTTTAAACTAGAGTAGTAGACAGATTGATCGGTACTACTAATTAACTATCAGTGTATTATTGTTTAAGATAGAACATGTCCTTCGTCAGATCCATCCTTAGATAAGGAATCTTCAATTCTCACACTCACCACCAAAACTAAGACACCTAAATCTCTCTCTCTCCCGATCTCTATGTCAATAGGAGACACAAAAGCAAGGTGCAGAAGATGGGAAAATAAAGATCATCGCAGTCTGTAAAATAATTAAAAAAAAAAAAGGTGGCAGCCTAACTATATGTTCCTTAAAGTCTTTGGAGGAAAAGGAAGACACATCCTTTTCTGGGGGTTGGTTTTGCCATTTCGAAGTCAAGAAAGCCCTTGGTACCACAGCATCTGAATAATGAGGTTTGTGTCTGTAAACGAGGCATAAATAAGTGACCCATGCCCTTCCTACTTGTGGGACATGCAGTACTCAACAATTCAGTACATAGCAGTTAACTCTTGTCATCACTTTTTTTTTAATCCATTACCAATTTACCCATTACATAGTTCGGATTCAGTTCCGGGTCCTCCACAATATACTTTAATTGTAAGTTGTATATCTAACTGCAGGACCATTTTGTTCATCAATACTGCATCTGTTTTGTGGGACTCCGGTCAACCTAAATTAACTGCAAATGAACACCAACAAGCATTCGTATTTTCTCCCGGAAGATGTTTCTTTTCCCATTTATTGATTTGTAGATAGGCCAAGAGAAAAAGAGAGAATGTGTGTGTGCGTGTTTATTGGCCTTGATATATCGCCCATTTTGTCTCCTAAGCCCTAGGTGTCGTTGAAATTATCTCTTCCAACTTCAATCTTATAATTTTGGCATAAAAGACATAATATTAAGATGATAGGCACACATCCACACACACCTATCATTCATTCCCTTTACATTGCACTGGAAATAAGTGAGCGAGAGCATATATGAATGTTTTTTTTTGTATATGTATATGTTTGAAGTTAATTTGAAGAGCAATGGTGTCAGCAAATGGCATGGAAATATCACTTTCTTATCTGCAAAATTGTAGCAGATCATATGGAACCGGACTTTATTATTATTCATTGCCTTTCTCAATTACATTGCATTGAATCAGAAACCCACCTCTCTCATCACCCCCACCTGTCTGGACAATATGATAGATCTGCGCACACGTGTGTTCGGACAAAATGCTCATGCGCACTCAACCATGTCTTGAACGCTTTACAGTTTACATGAACTCCACACGTGTGGACAATGTTCTCAGTGCATGTCTTTTGAGTTCAAAGCACAATTTTTAGAACACCACACGAGAATAATAGAGAAATGAGAGGCAATTATATAACCATATAATATAATTTCATAGCGTTATTATATGCATAGGCATAGCTTATGAGTAATAAATCCTGATATCAAATATCTAAAAAATAAAAATTAACTGTTATATGTGTAAAGGAAAAAGAAAATATTAGAAACAAATTAAGTCATTGATGCGGGAATCATATCTACACATCTTAGATCAACAATAGGAAGAAAATTCCCAAATTTTATATATATTGTCCGCGCAGCGGCTCCGAGCTAGCTCCAAATTAATTAAGTAGCTCTATATATATATATAGGGATCATAATAAGTAATTGATGAAATTTGTGTATATAAGTTCGATATTACAGATGAAGATCCAAACTCACATGGTCATTAACGCTTGTTTTGGGGTCACAAACATACCCGTTTTGTGAACCGGAGGGACCTAATTCGACCCGGGAGGAACCAACCCTCGTGTTCATTTCGTCGCCAGCAAACAAAGGCAAAGGATGCATCGAGCGTTCACGGTTGAAAATAGGGTTACTACTCTGGACACTACCACCGGTGGTGTTGTTAGGGATTCGCCACAAGGCCAAGGGGCTCCCATTGATGGGTTGTTGAAGATGCTGATTATGCTGATGCTGATGATGATGATGAGAAGAATATGATGATGAGCTTCCGTAGAACCTTCCACCACCACCACCATTGTTCGCTACCACAGCACTTGACGCGTTGTTGCCACTGTTCCATGTTGGATAAGCCATTGTTGGAGAAGAACCAAAAGATCCGAACCTGTAGTTCATGAGGCCGTAAACCTGCCCTTCAGGGAAGGTACCGTGAACCATAGCCGACTGAAGGTGCTGTCTTTTCGCGTGTTGCCGTTCTCGTTTGTGTGCGTTTTGATGTCCACCAAGGGCTTGAGAAGTTGGGAAGTTTCTACAACAGTAGTGGCATTCGAACCTGCGGCTACTCTCGCCGCTCTCTGTGTTGCTGTTGTAGTTGTTGGTAGCGTTGTTGGTGGTTGTCTCGGCGGACTCTGACTCTTCGGCTGAAGAGATCGGCGGCGCGTCACCGAACTCTATGCCAAAGAGTCGGATGCCTTTTTCTTTGGGAGGCGGTGCTGGGCGGATGAAGGGAAGCTGAGAGAAAGAATCGACATTCATGAAGTCGTGGGTCTCTCTCTCAGCTTTGTCCATGAGGTGTGGGATGGGAGTGCGTAGGGTTTTGAAAGATATTATGGAGAAATTAAGGTTAATGTTGGAGGTGTGTGGAGATGATTTAAGGATGTGAAGTGCACCACCTTTGGGGGAGGAGAGTGAAGGCTGGTAGGTGTAGGAGAAGGAATTGAGATAATGGGGGAAAGGAGAGGAAGGCCATAAAAGGGGATGTGTGTATGTGATTGTGGGAGGGGTGAAGGTATGGTTGGTCCTATAAACGAAGGGAAGGGGTGGGGTCTGACATGTGGACAATTGAGGGCTGATCACATCTGAGAGTGAAGCCTGACAAAGGCCACAAAGTCCCTGAGAATAGCTTCGGGTTCTCAAAGTACCACCTTAATTCCTTTCACTCAAATTTGGTTTCACATGGAAAAGTTTTTGTGTATATGCTCATTGCAGAACAAAGGAGAAATTATTGTATTTATTATTGAAACGTCACATAAATTACATTTGTTTTATGAGATTTGACATAGTAATCATATAAAAAAAATTTATTGACAATGTAAAACTGTCTAGAATATAAATTTAATTAGAAAAGTGTCCAGCTGAGGTGAAAAGTTATTATCGTAGTTATCTAACATAATTTGATTTTTTTAAAATTTTTATTGGTTATCAAAATATAAAAATTAAACTCTTGTTTATTTGGAGTTTATTAACATAATTGTAGTTAACAATAAAATTTATCATTAACTTATTACCTTTGATAGGTTCATATGTTGTAATTAAGACTACAAGACTCTTGATAATTGAATTAATTAAAGACTAATAAATATTCTATTAGATTTTAATTTTTATACACTAACAATATAAATTAATTTTACTATGTTAGCCAATAGGATTTCACTAATAGGGCGTTTGTTTCAGAGTACATTTAATTATTCTTAGGAATAGGTAGTTGGAAATGATATGTTTTACGTTTGTTACAAGTTTTGCAAATTTTTTTGGGTATTAATTATTCCATAGAAAAAAAATTTCTTATGATTTAGTGAAATCTCATTCCCAAGTTGAAGGGTTGGGAAAAAAATCCCCATGACTTGGGAATCACAATTATTAAGTATAATTACTAAATTATCCCTCAATTATTTGATTTTTTCCTCACAATTATTAAACCTAAGGTATTTTAGAAATTATGACATATATCTAGAAATATAGATTATAAAACAAATAAGTTTCAAATTTATTCGTGAAAATCTTAACAAATAATCTCATGTATGTTTAATGCTAAACAAACAATTTTTAAAGATCTGAGAATAATATTCTCAATATTATTCCAAAAATGCGATTTGTTAACAATTTCAAACCTTGAAACAAACGTCCCTAAAAGAACAAATTGTTGTGGGTGCAGGTTACGATAGTTTGTAATTATTTTATATGATTTGTTACTTTATCATAATTTTATTGGTTTACAGTATAAGTTATTTAACATTGTATGTTCACATAAATTAAATTCATATTTATTTAATATTAATAATATTATTATTATGGTAACTAATTGCTATTAATAATAATCATTAAGACTATATCATACTTAGTAAATTTCTTACCACAATAATATATCAAATAAGATAATGGGATTCGCTAGCTAGTAGCTAGGGTGAAAATAGGCTATATTATGCTGGATTTTATTTTAAATAGATTTGATTTGGGTTTCCAAAAAATAGTTTGAGTCTAGATCTACTACTTGACACATGTCTTTTTTATGATCTTAGCCTGACATTTTTAAAATATTGGCTTAACCCAAAAACCTATTTAGAGACCTACTTGATTATATTTATTTTAGAAAAATTAAAATACCTACTCTTAAATAATTAAGCCAACATACTTCTAAATATGTCACAAAAAATTGTGATTTTAAATAGGCTAAAGACCTTGTTAAATAAGTTAAATATATATATATATATATATATATATATATATATTATCATTAGATTTTTAAATAATAATAATAATAATTCAGGCTATCTAAAAAGATATTTTGAAAAACCTTAATCTAACTTATTTATTAAACGGGCTAGGCCAACTTAACTCGAATATAGGTTAGGTCAACGCCCCTATGAATGGTCTAGCCTACTTTCACCCCTAATTATCATTAAGACTTATTTGAGTATACCAAAATTTGCATTATAATATTACCAATAATTTAAAAAGTGATAATATTTTTTAGTGGTAATCTAGATGTCACTGAAAATCGTGTTAGACAATTTGTTAAACGCAAATGTAGGAGTATTCCAATATTTTTCCACATGGAAGTATGCCCCCTTAATTCTGTTATAATTAGGACCATTTTATAGAGTTTTTAAAGTGTATAATATTGGCCTTCTAGCTTTCCTTTATCTCTTTAAAAATGTGTTAGAAAATATATGAAAATGGAAAATTAATATATTGAAGTTGGAAATTCTATTAAAATATTCCATAAATAGATTATAGATGATGCGCGCCATATTTGCGTGTTCACCAGAATTTTTCGATGAGAGGCTACAATGTCAAATTCAACAAAAAGAAGAAAAAGAGAAAATGCTGGTCACATATTGGGTCACATAATAGAGAAATTTTTAGACCTTATGGGAATAAGATAAAATATTTATTCTCTACTCTTTATTAATTAATATATTAGTTTTGTGAAACATCTTTATCTCATATTATTGCTGCAATTTTAATGCGATAATTAATATATTAATTAAAAAATAGGATAAAATAAATATTTTATCTTGTTCTAAGTGTATATAAAATTTTTTTTTATACAATGTATCATTTTACAAATAAGACCTACGGATTTGCCTTTTGAGTAAGAAAATAATACCATAATCTTTCAATTAATAAAATGCTGATCGAGTAAAAAAAAATCATACTGTACTTTTTTTTTTTATCATTGACATCAATATAATAAGGATTGAATGCAATCAAAATTTCAATCAACAGAGATTGACATAAACCTAATCCAAAACATACCAATAACTTTGGATTTATCTTGAATCAAAGGGCGGCAGTTAATTGTTGCATTTTGATTTATGGCCTATATAGCGACCCGTACTCCATACTGTCTCTGCACATTAAATAACCAACATCGTAAATTGATTAAAGTTGCAAAAGGCTTAGCTGGAAAAGTTTATCTAGATATGGACTCGATCTTCATTTCCTCTCTCCTCGGAGAAAGGAAATACTAGTAGTAATTGAACAAAAATGATTTTGTTAATGATGAGATAGTAATTGTCAATGTCGCTGTATTTATGAGTATTTAATATATTGAGTTAGACTACTATATAGTATATTACACACTTTTATACGATAGAATGTACATAGCCTTTTTGATATAACCTTATATTAATTAGCTCTGAAAAGGACAATGTTAGACTACTCCAAATTTTATCAATCCCATCATCAATGACTTGGCAAAAGAATAACCACCCGTCTCTCCTAACTAGTATTTGAAAACTCAAATAAAGAAAAAGCAAAATACAAAAAAAGGCAATTTTTTTCTATACAAATACGGATATTTTTTTATAGGTTTAGTTTGAGAATTTGATTTTACATAATCACCTAATTATTTATTATCATATTAATAATAAAAATATGTTACTTTAATAATTATTATTTTAAAATTTATTTATATAGTAACAATAAGTGTTTTCCTTTTCAAAACAAGGGTTATCTCACTACTTAAGATGGTTTTCTTTCTACGAGATATCCGTAGCTTAGGGAGAAATTTTGCTTTGTTTTAACTTATTTGTGAAAAATGTTTTTTATGAATATGTTTTAGATATCTTTTTAGATTTAATTACTTCTTTTTTAAGCATAATAAGATCATTTATAATTAATGCATTATCCTAGATTAAAACACTTATACAAATCAAACAAATAAACAAAAGTAAACAACCTCTTTGGTCTTAACATTTTTAATTTGATATCAATTTGGTCCTAACAAATTTTTTTACATCAATTAAGTCCTAATATTTTTAATTTTGATATCAATTTAGTCATTTTGTTGGATTTTTAACTTTAAATAAATGACTAATTAATGTCAACTAAGAAATATTAGGACTAAATTATATTGATGTCACAATTAAAAATGTTAGGACCAAATTAATG
Source organism: Dalbergia oliveri (assembly GCA_030441495.1). Taxonomy (NCBI): domain Eukaryota; kingdom Viridiplantae; phylum Streptophyta; class Magnoliopsida; order Fabales; family Fabaceae; genus Dalbergia; species Dalbergia oliveri. The sequence continues at coordinate 16,040,716 of JAMLFY010000008.1, forward strand.
TAAAAAAATTTATTATGATCAAATTGATATTCAAATTAAAAATATTCTGACTAAATTGATATTAAAAATTTTGTTAGTATTAAATTGATTTCAAATTGAAAATATTATGAACAAAAAGATTGTTTATTGATTCAACCTTTACTATCTACGACTTCACAAATCAATTAATCCACTAAACTAAATAAAAAAAATTGCAATTGCCCATCCCAAAATTCTCTATCAAACTCAAAATATCAATAGATTCAATCTCATAAAAACAATATATATCTCACAATTTTACTTCCCTCCCATATACTTCAAACAAAATTTCTCAACTCAATATAAATTTTTATAGACCACATTAATTTATATATTAATCAACTTATTATGTGCTCAGTTATATTTAAATTCTTAATTTCCTAATTGCTTATTCTATCTAACAAAATTTTCTCATATCTATCAAATTTCTTGATGGTGATTACTTTTAAAATTTGAATCTTTCAAAATTATAGAAAATATTTAACAATGATATTCAATTATGAATTTCAGTCAAACTTGATAACCTTCATATTGATCTAAATTCCATACAAATCTTCAAAATCATCAAATTTTGCCAATCTTTATGGATTCTCCATCATCATCCTATTACATATTCTCCACTATTATCTTTACCAACAATAATCTCTCCGTCAAATTATATAGTTCCCACTGAAAATTACTTAAGTACAAGAAGTAAGAGAAAATATTTGCTCTAATCTATTATTAATTGACATATAAGTTTTGCGGGTCATTATCGTCTTTCACTTCTCTATATTTTTAATACAATAGTTAATGTGTCAATCAATAAATGAGCAGAGCAAATATTTTATCTTACTTTAAGAGCACCTAAGAATTTCTCGTTTCCACTAGTCTTCATACCCTTTATTATCACCAAAGAACCTTTATAAACTTGCATTACCACATCTCTTACAAAATATTCATAGCCCAATGAATTAGGTAAATCTAGATAAATCAATTTTTTCCAACAGTTAGCACCTATCTCACATCACCAAAGTGTTTGCACGATTATGCATTTTATTTTTGGCAATGCTCTTCCCCACAATATTCAAACAATTACCATTAGTCAATTTCATAATTTCACCACCACAAATATCATCATAAGTATATCAAATCATTCCTTTTTGCAATAAAATATGATTAGAAGAAGCAAAATCTAAAAGCCCAATCACCACATGCCCTCTTCTCTTCTTCAACCATCAACAATTCAATTTCATAAATTGAAGATTCTTGCACAATTGTTGGATCATTTTCAAAATTCTTGATACTTTCATTTACTCTTCTCAAATTCTTTTCTACACACTTTCAATTTTTGGTGGACCTATCACGTGACAATAATATAACATGTTTCTTTTTTAGAGTTTGACTTTAACATAAAACTTGATCTTGAATTATGCGTGCCAAAATTGTTACCACGAGACATACTTTTATGACAATTAGATATAATAACACCAAATATTCCCTACAAATTGATCATTTGGTTTTTTTTTTTTCAATTTCTCATTTTCCAATAACTCAACAATCATGCCATGATGTCATCTACTTTCTTTTTCCAACTAGCAATGCAGTGATCTCATAGTGATTTGGGAAGATAACAACAATAACAATATTTTATCTTCATCATCAAACTTAATTTCAAACCAATATTGGATAATTGTGTAACCACTTTGGGAAAATAATTCAAGTGATCTCTAATATCTACACCACCATCCATCTTCAATGAATATAATTTTTTCTTTAAAACAAAGTATTTGTGAGATACTTAATTTTTGGTGATAAACGGGCTAACACCTAAATCAAATAGCAAGACACTAAACAACTAGCCAAGGAATAGCCACCCTAGCTAAATCATCTATGAGAATAAGCACAAGAGAAACAAGATGAAACAAAAAAAAAAAAACAAGTTTCCAAATTCAAGGAATGACCAATCATTGTTAAGCAATCAACAACGCGATTAGCCTCACGATATGCTGACAATAGGAGCATGCCAATCCTACGAAGAAGATCATGAACTTGAGCAACAACCATAGCATATGGTTGTTTGCTGTTTGTACCATTCTGAATAAGTGTCACAGTCGTAGAATCCATGTCGACAACCATATGTTTATAACGATCTCTCCAAGCTAAGTGAAGTGCATAGAAGGCAGGTACACGTCAGCAACGGTAATTGGGCAAATTCCCAAATTGACCACAAACCTACTAAATTTGAGAGACTTGTTGGGAAAAATAAACCACTTTCCCTCCTTGAGAACCACCTTCAACAAAGAAATAAAAATAGGAACACAATCACAACACAAGAATTTAACGTGGAAAACTCCAAAGGAGAAAAACCACGGCCTGTCAAATGACAACCAGAGAATATCACTATGTGAAAATTATTACAACACACAGACTTCTCTTAAACACCCACACCCAGGACACCCACACTCTCAAAGCAAATATTTGAACTACTCCTCACAACACTCTAAAACAAAGAGTAGAGGAAAAAATAAGTCAGATACAAGCTTAATGTGTTTTTGACTGGTGCACTTGAAATGGAAAACTTAGGCTCATATATATAGCCTTGGCAACCCCCTCCATCTCAATTCTAAGCAATGTGGGACTTCTTCCCAACTCAATTTCAATCAACACCTAACAATCTCCACCTTGATTGAAATAAACAGCTTCAGATTATGTTATCAACACCAACAATCCTTTGCTGTCATTGTCTATACCGACAATCATAGTTCAAAGAACTATCATACTCCACCATAAAAAGTAAAGTCACTTGGAATTAGACCAGTCCAAGCATTTCACCTCACATGTCAAAACCACGCTGAAAAACTATGGTGCAACTTCCACATTGGCTTTTCTTGGAAGTTCTTCAGCCATCGACATAACTCCACCACACACCCATCTTAACGCCAATCAATGCCCGTGTGCAAATGTGGATCCGCTCGCAACAACTTATCCTTTTCCATGGAGCGGTAATGCCATGAGGATACCCTTCTTATCTTCTAGTAAAGATCATCCTCTCCTCCCAGGAGAACGTGTTACAAGCATCTGATTGAGAACATTTTTCTAACACCGCGCCACTTGGACAATTTTTCTTTACATGCCCAGCTTTCCGCATTTCCATGTCATACTCCTTCCACGATTCTTTTTTCATAAGTGTCACTTCTAGTTACAAACAATGAATTAGATGAAGTGCTACCCTCATTCTTCATTCTTCTTTCTTCAACAATGATTTTACTAGCAACTTCCTCAAAATTCAAAGTTTCCTTCCCATACATCAAAACGGGCTTGATATGCCCATAGGAAGATGGAAGACACAATATAAGCCTTAGTGCCTTATCTTCATCATCAATCTTCACTCCAATAGCCTCTAATTCAGAGACAATACCATTGATGGCACTAAGATGGTCAAGACTTTCATGCTGTCATCCATGCGCAGATTATGAAACTGCTCCTTCAATAACAACCGATTTGAGATACCCTTTGCCTGGTATAACCCTTCAAGTTTCTCCCAAAGTTCCTTGGCTGTCGATATTCCTTGCACATTTGCAAGAACATTCTTAGCCAAACTCAGACGAATTGCACTTGCCTCTCTCAATCTAGTTCCTCCAGTTTCATTATCCATTTCGGCGATCTTCTCTTTCAACGCCTTGTGCAAACCTGATTGTATCAACACATCCTTGACTTGTATCCCACAAGCCAAAATTGATTCTTCCATCAAATTTCTCTATGTCACACCTCACAGCACTTGAACTTGAAAAACTTGACATTGTTGCAACAGGTATAGGAATAGTGTAAATCAACTGTAAACGTGTACAGGAGGGATCCCAGGAAAGAGAGGTGGGTCACAATGGACACGCTTAAATACCAAGTCTTTCCTTAGCCAGAACCTTTCCAAATTGCACTCTCAGTATCACACTTCCTTCCAGGAACAACAACCAAGGATGATCCTCAAGCACCAAGGAGAAATTCTTTCTGATGTGGAAGATAAGACTAAGCTGCAACCACAGAGCATACTAAGAATAAATCCTACCGAACCAAAGCAGCACCAGGGAGAAATTCTTTCTGATGTGGAAGATCAGACTAAGCAACCATAGAGCATACTAAGAATAAATCCCACCAAACCAAAGCTCCTGATACCAATTTTGGGAAAAATAAACCACTTTCCCTCCTTGAGAACCACCTTCAACAGAGAAATAAAAATAGGAACACAATCACAACACAAGAATTTAACGTGGAAAACTCCAAAACCGGAGAAAAACCATGGCCGCTGTCAAATGACAACCAGAGATATCACTATGTGAAAATTATTACAACACACAGACTTCTCTCTAAACACCCACACCCAGTACACCCACACTCTCAAAGCAAATATTTGAACTACTCCTCACAACACTCTAAAACAAGAGTCCAGAGGAAAAAATAAGTCAATACAAGCTTAATGTGTTTTCCGACCGTGCACTTGAAATGGAAAACTTAGGCTCATATATATAGCCTTGGCAACCCCCCCTCCATCTCAATTCTAAGCAATGTGGACTTCTTCCCAACTCAATTTCAATCAACACCTAACAAGACTATGACATGTACATATTCGCTAATTGTCTAACTTCTTCCATAAACAACCACATAATTTTTATTTAAAATATTATATTTTATCTCAGGCCTAGACATAGGTGAATCATACTAATTCGTTTCCAACTCTTCTCAATGTTCATCAGTCATCTTCTCATTATTAAACCATGTACAAAAATATGGTATGATTTGATCAAATTATTATTTTCATTCTTGTCACCCTGTTATGTATAATTATAATAGTTAGTTGAGTTAATGAAGATGAAGGTGAATTCAAAAATTAATTAATACTTCCTAAGTATTCTCTAATAATAAATTAAGCATTTGAGAGTTTTTTTAAAAATTAAAGATACTTATAACTAGAGCTTAAAAGGGTCAATCCATTTAGGCTCACCCACATCAAGTCGGCTCACTTCAGGCTAAGTTAGTTTGCGGCCAAAAAATGTTATCCTTATCTAACCTACTCAAGCCACGGCTTGTCTGTGGGCATTTTTTTTAAGCTTGTTGGATCCTTTTTTAACTTTATAGCTCATGTAAAAAATCAATGGATAAAAATGTAAACTATTAGTAAGTAGTGATCTTATTCTTGCTTTATTATGTTAGAGAATGACAAATCAAATGAAAATTTATTTTTTTCGATAATTAAATTTTGACAACTTGATACAAAAGTGAGTGAATAGGTTAAACAATCCAAATTCAAGTAGTAATAGCTCATATATGTAGTTGATAATTTAATTAAAAAAATAGTGCTTAGGCCATCGGGCTAGCCTTACCCATGGTAGGCTGAAACATTAAGGTTGAGCCAAATAGTGTAGGATTGAGTTAAATAAGTTGGACCAACTTTTATTTTCACTCTATTTTTTTCAGCCAAGCTTACATATTTTTTCATGCTATTCAGGTTGACCCATTCAGGCTCAAGTCACTTTGGCAACTCTACTTATAACTAAGTAGAGAGATCATCTACATCTTGTTTGCTTGCCAGCAAGGTTAGTCACTCCACAAATTGCATGTATTGCAATTATAGTTATTGAGATGAGATTGGTACAATCCCAATTATTAATTATTTAGGTTAATCAGGGAATACCATTCCTTGCAATTCATAGTTAAACATTTTCTTAGAAATTTTGAGTCTCTTTTCCCTAGTTCAATAAAGGCACCCGCTAAATCTAATGTGATTCAGTTCCTCCGATTTACATCCATGATGCTCATAAAGAGTTTAAGAATCTTTCATTATTTCCTATTTTTTGCATTGTTCAAATTGCAGATCATCCTTACAAAAGATTACATTATATAAACAATTCCTAAAAATTATTCATACAATAGATAACTCCCATTCTTGGAGGATATATAAACCAAACACAAAGGTCATATTTATAAGTCAAAACATCTTCCGAAACTTCAACTTTTTCTCAATATGCATGGATTTTTTTATTAAATTCCAACAAATCCTGTAGTTAGATCCCAACAAGTCTCCCCTTAAGTGAAGGTTTTGCCAAAAGCCTTGTCGCCAACAATGGTTTCCACAAACCTTTTTTTTTTTTTAGCAAAATCATTGTATATTTCCAGAGTATTTTTGGTCTAAACAAGGGCCATATATGCTTCACTTATATTGTTACTACACACGAAACACATTGTTTGACCTCGCATTATTGAACACAAGCTATCCTCATTTGCACCATCACAAGTCAAAGGAGAAATACTAAAAACTACCCAAATTCACAAAGGAAAATAATTTTTGAAATTAGTAGGTCATATTCAAATACAAAAGAGGGTTTCATGTTTTTTATACTTCAAACAATGAGATCTTGATGGAAAATTTATTTGTGTATGGTAGGATACTTATTATTATTATTATTATTATTTTGCAAAGGATACTTGAATTGGTTACATATAATTTTTAAGAAATTTAAATAGTTATAATTATTAATAATCTTTTTAAGCAACCTTGATGGTAAAGTTAGTTTGGAGGAAGGAGTAATTGATACAACCCCACATTTGTGAACTCCATGCCTGAAGAGATTAATCATTACTTTTAATGGTGCATAGACCCTTAGTTCATCCAAACCTATATTACCTTAATTTGATAAATATTTTGAAAAATTATATAAATAAAATTAAAAGCATACACAGGATGCTCAAATTCTTTTGCCCAAAAACATTTCTATAATAAAACTACCAAAAAATAATCATGTCTTCTTAATAACTAAAGGTATAGTTGATTTCAGAAAATAATTTCACTTTTCATTTTATATTTTTAATTTATTTTTTATTTTTAGGATTTTATAAATAATATAGTAAAAACAGAAAACAAGCCTAAAAATTTAAAAATGATTTTTTTAAACTGAAACAACCCTATACAATTTCCCCTCTCTAGAACTCGAAAAAATAATTTGTATATGACATTTTTATAGGTGATTTACACTAATATGAGAAAATAGATAAATTTACTTGTATATGGTATTATAGAATTCGCCTGTAAATTCTGTTATTTTGTTTACAAAATTTACTTCTAATTCTGATTTTACGGCGGATCTGTGTTAATCTTTATTATACTAAATTTGCCTTTACGGAATTCAGGATTAAATTTTTTTAACACTTAATCTCTTTGCCAATTCATATTGAAATCTCTTTATGGATCTATTGAAAATACCATATTATATAATTTTTTTTTAAAATATCATATTGATATAAATTTACCATCCAAATCTCATATATATAAAAAAAAAACCCTAGAACTCAGTCATACCGAGTTAAAAAAGCTTAGATAAAGTTGAAAATATACATATGATAGTCGAGTACCATGCCAGATAGGAGAGCATGCCAGTGGTTTTCCTTTGATAAACAGGCATCATAGATTTACCACCACTGCCACAGTACTTGGTTTCTCTGCACACACAGACGTCTTTTCCTTCTCACGGTTCTCTTATTTCATGTACGAGTATCATCAGACCGCCACGTTATTGTTAATAAATTCGTAACTTTAGAAAGACTAAGAAATGACCCAACTTGTTTGGTAAAGTCCATGTCTTCCTCTCTTCCAGGACCATGTATGGTACTAGTAGTTGGTGTTGGTTCTTTATTTCTTTGTTGGCTGCTTTATATCTGTTGCAGGGCTCGCAGAGAGTGGTCCTCAAAAATGTTAAAATTGAATCAGACTACACGAATGGGTAGAGCATGTAATCTGCCCTAAAAAATCTCCTGTCTTCACCACTCCCTCTGGGTAACTAAGTACATTCATCTCTTCCATCTATACATTTCCTTGTCTTTCTATATATCATTATATGATTAGTGTCCCAAAACACTAATTTTTTTTTTCGTGCACACTAGTTAATGAATTTTAAAAGGAAAAATTTTACAACCAACAAAATAAATTAAATTTCTCTTGTATCCTATAAAATTTATAGGGATTGATACCTTTAAATAATTTGTAATTGAAAATTTATCATGTGTTCTACTAATTAAATTTATTAATATTTTAAATATTTATAATTAAATTATAACCCTTGAATTTAAAAGGGTATTGATATCCTTGGGATACCATAATAAAAACCAAATAAATTTTTTAAACTTCAATGCATTCGATGCATTAAAAAGCTTCAAAAGCTTCCTTATTAGCAAAATCCATCATTATATAATGTTGGTAAAATACAAAATTTGATTCTTCAATTCATATCTATGTTTTTTTTTTCCAAAATTTTAGTAGAGGTGTGTCAATATAACGCAATGATATAATTCCAGTTGAAGGTAAAAGCTTATTTAATTTACAAACTATTGTACCTGCAGAGCCTTATTTAAAAACTTTTATACAGGAACTTATTTTAAAATTGATACCACATAAAAACCAACATTATATTTAACCAAAATTAAATTAAAAAATTAAAATATAAAAATTGAGACTAAAGATATGCCTATTTTTTTTTTTTTTCTTCCCCTTGTCCTCGCTGTATCCCGTATATTGAGCCGCTATTAAATGAGCTTTTGTCTTGTGTGTTGTTTTATTCCTTCCTCTTTACCTTTATGATCATCTTTAGATTTTTACTTTACCAGTCAATATAAATTACAAAACAAGAATTAACTTTTTCCCGTTGATGAGACTGCAGCATTCAAATTCCGTCAAAATTGAAATACAAAACGCTGATCAATGAAATTATTTTGTAGTAGACGTGTTACTACTCACTAGCTGTAAAATGAGTTTCACCTACTTGGAGACTCTCATGCTTCATAATTTCTTAAACCCCCCCCCCCTCTTCCTCCCCTCTCTCTTTTTTGTCTTCGCAATATTTATTCTTAGAATTGAGTGGGTCTAACTCAACTCCAGTAATTAGTTCAAAAGGTTAGGGTTGTCCAAGACTTATAAAGACTATTTAAACCTTATTTCTAGGCAATATGAGATTTTAATTATCAAATAAGGTGACTTATTCTTCTTCCCAAGTCACGCCTGAAGCCCGTATGAATTTCATCCTCCAAAAAGTTAGAGTGGTTATAAAGCAAAAAAAAAATTGAGAAATTTCATTTACAAATAAGTGTTCAATTTTAAATATACATATGTATTAAGAAAATGATTGACACAATCTTGATGTTAGAATATTTTAGATGTGTTTTACTAAATTATTATCACTACTTTCCTCTGTCTTTCTTAATTCCTCTCTAGTCTTTGTTCCACTAGTCTCCTCTTCATTACTTTCATTTAATTGGGGTATAGTTGAAAAAAAAATAATTAATATAAGATTTCTCCTATACTCCTATAAAATTCAATGATATCAGTTTTTTAGTTATTTGTGGCTAAGAATGAGTCACATGTCTCACTAATCAAAGTTTTTTGAAATCTATTAAATCACAATTGTTGATTACACAAAGGATACCGATACCCATGAGCACAGAAACAAAAATCTAATTAATATTGCCTAGATTTTTAAAATGGACATTTATTTGCGGAAAATAATTTTTTTTAAATGGACACTTATTTGAGAACAAGAATAATATTATGTTGTGAGTCTCATCAAACGATTCAATGATTGTTGGCCTTTATCACTCTACAAGTATTCTCACTTTAGAATATCTAAATCCTAATCGATACCCTATATAATATCAACATTTTTTCTTTCGAAAATATTAACTCAATAATTTTTTTTGTACTTGATTAATTAAGCATATGCAATCACATTTTAATTTTTACATGATTTTCATTTTCTATTTAAAATATCTTAGCTACCCGAATGTAATAATTAAACGAGTCAGATATTTTAGGTATAAATTGTAACACATGGAAAAGGTAAACATATAAGGACTTCGAAACAAGATGTACGAATTTGAAATAATGTAGTTTAGATATCATTCAAAAATTTCCTCGAAGTTGTTAGTTAATCATTGAACTTTACATAAATTTAAACTTATTGTTTGTTATCAAATATTATTGGAAAATATGAGTGTCTTTATTCTTATCCTGATTTGATGTGATCTAGAATCTCTCACTTTATGACTATAAATAGTCTTTTTTTTTACTTCAAAAAATTATATTGATCACAGTAGATTTGAATCTAGTACCTCATATATACTACTCAAACCCCATCAATCTAGTGGCTTAAATATTCTTTAAATGCATGTGTAACACTTTTGAAATTATTAATAATATATTTCTCTCTTCCCTCATTCTGTATTTGCTATATTAGTATTTTTATACAGGAATGCCATATATTTTAAAAAGGTTTATTATTTGTAAAATTATACACACACATATATAAGTTTAATTTTGATATACTAATAGTATAAAAACTTTTATTTTTTATAAGTATAAAAAACTTTTATATTGTCATCTAGCTAAATCCTTCAGTTTATATGACTTTTTAAATATTAAATATGAGAATCAATCATATATATTGATGATGTAATAATGCATGATTGGAAAGGATAAACGCATAAAAATCTTCCCAGCAAAATGTTAGACGACTTTCGAGTAAAGTAATTTAGTCACATTTTTAGTCTAAGTTGTTAGTTAACCATTAAATTTTGTTTAAAACTCCTTGTTCACTTTAACTCAAGATGACATAGGAATGTAGATTTTGAAAAAGTTCAATATTTGCAAAATTACATACATATATGATATGTACACACACGCAGCTCTTCCAAGCTTAAACACATATAGCATCATACAAGATTTTTTAGGTGCATTAAATTCACTCATTATTATTTTTTTCATCGTGATTTACATTATTATACACATTGTTGCGTCGAGTGTGCAAAGACTACTGTCTTCAAAAGTATTTTTCAATGGAATTAAAAGTCTAACATAGTTTTAAGAAAAAAAATAAATTATACTAATCTCTCTTAAAATTAGGTTGACATTACATATAATACTCTTCAATTTATCATACCTACAAACCCTAACTACTATAGGGGTACTTAGTGCATGCTTATATAAATGTTCAATGTCACATTTTACAAAACATAAGAAAATTGGGTGTAATTCTAAATCTCACGAAAAAAATAGTACATATTTTTATAAATTGTAAAATAATGACAGCTATAGTATATTAGATAAAGTGTGGTGTATCATTCACTATGTGTTTAACCACATTGTTAAAGTGTAGGTAAATGCATTTTAAAATGTGTTGGATGAATTTAACAACACATTATAAATGTGGCCAAACGCTTGATGTGTGGTATATCACTCTCTATCAAAGATATCTTAGACAAAACCTCGTAAAAGTATAATATTACCTAACGTTAAAATGATAAGTCAATATATATAATTTATCCAAAAAAAATTATGGTAAGAAAATTGAATTTGAAAGATTCAGTTTGTCATGATATATAAATGTCAATTAATTAGTTTGATCACTTTAAGTTGTTATTAATTAGTTTTATGCATTACTATACACTCAGACTTGTCCAGTATTCCTATTTCAAATTCTCCGTAATACTACTATGTATCTTGGGTAAAGGAAAGGAAATATATCTTTCAGCTGATGCATTTTTTTTTTCTTTTTGTCTTTCACTACTTTCAATGTCTGTATTGGCAATGTCTCTCTTTTATCGTTCGTTAGCCAAAAAGGTTACTCCTTAATAATCAGCATGATGTAACACCCTTGTGTATACATGAGGAAATAAAAACAGGTTTAGAGTATGAATGTAAGTAAATTTCCAATCAGTAACGAGTATGGAAGTGTGTATAGTATTTGAGTATTATCAAGCAACAGTAAAAGAATGAAGGAAGATGAGGTCACACCCTCCTCCAGTAAGATGACACCTGAGAAGGGAAAGAACAATTAGAGAGGGAATTCATAGAAGAAAGGCGACTAGAGAGAATATGAGAATATACCACATTAATCCTATGCCACATAGTCACTGAGCTTTTTGTTATATTGCCTAGCTCAAATGCTCGTCCTTGCTTCCTTCTCTTCAGGAGCCCTGCCACGTGCTCAGAGGCTATAACAAACTCTCGGCCTTGCTCATTGACCACTCTGCCCTCTCATTTGTTACAATACCCCCTTCATTTGAAAAAACCTTGTCCTCAAGGTTGAATGTTGGATATGAATACTGGATATCCTTGACATTCTCCCAAGAAGCATCATCAATGGAAGTGCCTTCCCATTGAATGAGAATTTGATCAAGAGGTACCCCTTCCTTCAAAATGGTGCAGGAGGCAATGATAGCAGTTAGTTGTAATATAGGCCCCAATTCGAATGTTGTTAAGGGAAGTGGCAGAAATTGCTCTTGACCATCACCTTTGAATTTTTTTTGCTATGACACATGGAACACAGGTTGGATTTTGGCAATGACAGGTAATTCCAGCTTATAGGCTACTACATTAATTTTCCTCACTATCTTGAAGGGGCCAAAGTATCTAAGCCCAAGCTTCTGGTTTTTCCTTAAGGCTAGTGAGTGTTGCTTATAAGGTTGAAGCTTGACCAAGACTAAGTCTCCTACCTCAAAAGAAAATCAACTCTATTCCCTTAGCTGTATCTTTATGCAATTTTGAGCCTTGTGCAGGCTGGACTTCACTGAGCAAGGATCTCATCCCTTTGCTCAGGAATTCTTGAACAGGAGGAGGTTAATGGATTGAACTCATACTTAACCAATGTAGGGGTTCTCTACCAAACAAGGCATGGAATGGGGTCATACCGATGTTTAGAAGTAGAGAAGTATTATACCAGTATTGGGCCCATGGAGGAGCTTGAGCCAATCCTTAGGGTGATCATAGAAACACCTGAGGTACATCTCTAGTATCTTGTTCAAGTTCTCAGATTGGCCATCTGTTTGAGGATGGTAGGCTGAACTCGTGGCTAATGTAGTTCCCTAAGCTTAAACAATTGCTGCCAAAAGTTGCTCATAAAGACCTTGTCCCTTCAGTCACAATGGACTTGGGAATGCCATGAATTTTCACAATATGGCTAATGAATTGCTTAGCCACTGTCCTCTATTGAAGTCAGCCTTCAGTGGTGAAAAATGAGTAAATTTTGATAAGCGATCGATAATAACCATGATGACAAAATGTTGCTATGCAGGGGGTAGGCCAACAATAAAATCCATGCAAATGTCATCCCAAACCTATTCAGGACCTGGCAATGGATGGAGCACCCGCGGTGCATGTTTTGATGCTTAGCCTTTTGACATACAACACATTTATGCACAAAGTCTTTAATGTGATTTAGCATCTTTGGCTAGTAGAACTGAATACACCCTTGCAGTTCTTGCCACTCTCGAATGGCCTCCACTCTTTGAGGAATGGATTTCAGTGAGTAACTTTTCAAGTATGGGGTTGTTGACAAGTATGACTAACCTGTTTTTCTAGTACATCATCCCATTTCGAACATTATAATGGTTGTTAGGAAGAGAGTTACTGGAACACTGTTGCATAAGGTGCTGAATGATAGTGTTCGATTTCACATTAGTTTCTAATTCTCCAAGCCATTGACGATGTAGTTCAGACCAAGCCATTGCAAGGCTCCTAAACAAGGCATTCTCCTGGAACATTTTCTTTACCCGTTGGTATTGTATCTCAAAATCAAACCCAATAAATTTGTGCAATCGCTGTTGTTGCTCAGGGGTTTGGAAGCTTTGAGTTAAGAGAAACCTGAGGCTCTTTTGGTCTATCTTCAAAATGAACCTTCTACCCAATAGATAATGCCAAAATTTAGTAAGGGCTTCAGTAATTACATACAACTCACGAATGTATGCTAATTGTTTTTGCATTTTAGGGGCTAGTTTCTTTGAAAAGTAAGCAACTGGGTGACCTTACTACGTCAAAATTGCCCCTATTCCTATGCCTAAAGCATCAGTTTCCAATTCAAATGGTGCAAAAAAATTAGGCAGTATAAGGACAGAGCTGATGTCATGGCTTGTTTAAGTGCACAAAAAGCCTAGTCAGCCTTAGTGTTCTATTCAAACACATCTTTCTTGAGTAAATCAGTCAAGGGACTAGTTAATTGAGAATAGCATCTCTGAATTTTCTGATAGCCCGACAAGCCAAGAAATCCCCTTAGTTGATTGAGATTACTTGGTTTTGGCCAATCGATGATTGCTTGAATCTTACTTCTTTCCATAGCCACCCTGTGCCTGAAATTGAATGGCCCAAGTAATCGATTTCCTTAGCACCAAATGTACATTTGGAGAGTTTAACATAAAGATGTTCTTGCTGCAATAGCTTAGTACCTGCTCCAAATGCTGAAGATGTTCCTTCCATGATGCACTATAAACCAAAATATCGTCAAAGAAAACTAGTACATATTTTCTTAGCATTCCTCTAAATAAGTCATTCATTAAATTTTGAAACATTGCCGGGTCATTTGTGAGTCCAAATGGCATCACTAGCCATTCATAGTGACCTTGGCACATTCGAAAGCTGTTTTATAACGGTCATCAGGATGCACAAGAATCTGTGGTAATGCCTTAGATTTAGCTTTGAAAAAAAATTTGCACCAAATAATTCATTGATTAGTTCATCAACAGGAGGTATAGGATATGAATCGTTGATAGTGATAAAGTTAAAAGCACGATAATTTGTACAAAATCACCATATTCCATCCTTTTTTTTTACCAAGAGAATTGGAGAAGAAAGGGCTGCGGCTTGGTTGGATGATGCCTTGCTCCAATATTAGGTGTACCATAATCTCAATCTGATTTTTTCTGGCTATGTGGAGAGCGATAAGGTCTGACTTTCATAGGGTCGGAGCCTTCCAGCAATGAGATTATGTGATCACAAGATCTCTGAGGTGGGAGGCCTGTTGGAGTTGCAAAGACTTTCTTATATGTGTGTAGCATTAATGCTATTTCAAGTTCCATGGAAGATGGCAATTCTAAGCCCACCTCCTGTTCTGGGTTGTAGGAACTAACTTGTAAAGTGAAGACTTCAGCAATTGTGTGAGTATGTTGGAGATGCCTAATGTGATGAAATTGCACCTCAGTTGGAAGCATTCCTGCTTTCCCTTAAGTGTCATAAGCTCACCATCATGGAAGAATTTTAGCTAAAGAATATCATAATTTGCCATGTGCCATTTTAATGTAGCCAGCCACGAAGAACCAAGGATCAAATTAGCACCTGACACTGGTAAAACATAAGCTGGAAGCTGAGAATTATTCCCTATGCAGCCACCTTCAGCTTTTTAATCATACTTTCTAGTGTCATAAAATTGCCATTGCCTACTACCACCTTGAAACGAGAATTTGGCTTAACGGAAACTTCAAGAATTGAGCAATGTGTGGTTGGACAAAATTGTTAGAACTGCATCTATTAGGACATGAATTAGCAATCCTTACACTTGAGTTGAAAACTTGTTGTGTTACGGTAGGGAAAACCCTTCAATGCATGTAGTGACAAGTGAGGAGTGTTCTCATTTTCCTCGTGTTCCTATACAACTTGGTTTGCTGTGATAAATTGCTCCATGAGCTGGAATAAATATCAACATCAGAATCTTCATCAGTTGCTTGGATAAGCATTACTCTCTTATTAGGAAATTTGGAGCCAAATGAAACTTTCTCATCACACCAGAAACGAGTCCTTTGTCTTTTCGGGCTTGTAAATAGTAAGGAAATTTTTTTTGTTTGGGGGTTTAATTGCTTTTAGTGGTGCAGTTGTTGGGTTGGGAAGCAAGGGTAGCTTATTAGTTCTGGGAAAGATTTTTGGGGCTGTGTTTGGGTAGTGGTAAGAGGCTAGTTAGCAGTGGATGGGTGGTACGTAGTGATAGAAGTGAGTTTGTATTTATCTTCAAATAACTTTTCTAATGAAATTGCCCGAATCAAGGAGCCTGGGCTGTGTGCCATGACCTCTTTCTAAATGTCCTCCTTTAACCCATTAATGAAACAATCAAGTAAGGCTTTAGGAGGGTGGAGTTGGGAATGATTGGCTAAGGCTTAAACTGGAGGTAATACTCACTAACTAAGCCCTACCTGAGTCAGTTTGAATAGTGAGCCTGAGGGCAATCAAATAAACTTAGGCCAAAGTCCAATTCAATAGCCCGAGCTAAATTAGCCCAAGATTAGAAGGGGTATTACGGTTCATCATCTGGAACCAAGGGACTACATCTTTATCCATATGCATCGATGCGAGGTTCACTCGCTCCTCATAGGAATTTGCTAATAATCAAAAAATCTTTCAGCACTAAATATCAATTCTAACGCATTCAAGCCATCAAATCAAGGAAGATCAAAGTTCAATTTGTGCACCTGAATTGGTTGACGATGGGAGCTAGAGGAATCACCGTGAGAGTTCGCCCCATGGCTGTGTTGGTTTGGTTGCTGATTGACACAATTCTAAGATCTGGTCCTTGAAGGAATCCAAGTTAAGTCTGAGCTCTTCAGGATTAGTAGTATGAGTGTGATTTTCTTTAGCCTTCAGCTCAATAAGGTCATAGAGCTTCCTAATCTCCTCTGAATTTATATTGTTCTTCGAGCCAGCCATGGTGATTAAAGTACCAATGTAACACTTTTGTGTATATATGAGGAAATAAAAACAAGTTTAGAGTATGAATGTAAGTAAATTTCCAATTAGTAACAAGTATGGAAGTGTGAATAGTATTTGAGTATTATCAAGCCCTAATAAAGGAATAAAGGAAGATGAGGTCACACCCTCCTCCAGGAAGATGACACCTAAAAAGGGAAAGAAGAATTAGAGAGGAAATTCATAGAAGAAAGGGGACTAGAGAGAAGATGAGAATATACCACATTAATCCTATGCCACATAGTCATTGAGCTTTCTATTATATTGCCTAGCTTGAGTGCTCCCCCTTGCTTCCTTCTCTTCAGGAGCTTGCCACGTGCTCAGAACTACAAAAAAATCATGTGTATTATGGAACTTTAATTAGGGCGGTTGTTAAAAAATGGCACAATTTCAGTAAATTTTGGTAGTTTTAGTGACTGCCACATTTTTAATAATAAAAAATGGCAGATGTGGTAAATAACGGCGTGTTGAACACTTGAACCTCTATTATACTTGTAATGTTTTTTACCCATCATCCTTATTATACTTTGACTCTTATTTTATTTTCCTTTGCACGATCTCTTTCAAGTACTCCTCTCTCCCTCAATCTACTCATGCCACTCGCACATCTCACTACTCTTCACTACATGTCTTGTTGTTGAAGAAGACCACAAGGACACGAAGAAGGTGGTGTTGGACTTCGTGGATATGATCGTGAAGGAGAAGAAGTAGAAGGAAAATTGAACTTCTTGAGGTGGAGGTGGCAAAGAAGTTAAGGCGAATAAGGACGTGATGGAGATAATGAATGTGCTTAGGATTTCAAAGGTATTTGACACGAAAGGAATCGAAAGATCACCCTAGGGTTTTTGTTGAGGTGTGTTCAAGTTTCTTTTCTCTCTTTGATTTCTATTTTGATAATTTGTAGCTAGTAGTAATGGATTAGGGTTTATATTGAATTTGATGGTTGTGATTAGGTTCAAAGGATTTAGCTCAACTCATTAGCTAATTGGACTTGTCTACCATTATTTCCCTCTCCCAATTAATGTTGATTCATTGAATATTTTCAGTTGAGTGATATAATAATCATGTGGATTGTCATATGTGTTGATAGTGATGACAAAGTAATTTCCCTTTCCCTTTTCCCTCTCAATGGTATGGGGTTGGCTATAGATTGATTTTCAATGACTCTAAGGATGGATTGCTATTGTTACTAAGAAAAATAAGGAAAAATATATTCACGAGACTATGTACAACAACGTACTCATGAAAGCCGGCATGGGTTTGTAATATGTTCATTTTCAAGTTTAGACTAAAACACTAAAGGAGATGAATATGAGTCTTCAATGAACCTTGTATTTAAAATACTTTGTTTTTAACCAATCAACCATTACTCTTTAACTTGATTTTCTTTTACCCCATAACAAAGCCTAGTAATGGTACTTAGTTTGCTTGATAGGAAATTAGTTCAATCTTTGACTAATATGCACATGACAAGGGAAAAGTTCCACTGGGCTGCTTTTCTAATTTATAATCTCTGTTCTCTATATTTGCATTTTTTTTTGCTCAAGGATAACTTAGACATGGTTGTATCTTAGGGTAGAAAATTTTAGGACTTTCCAATTACTGTTAGCCTTGAATGCATGTTAGATCAAACCTTAGTCACTACTCTAAATGGAAGCAGGTGAGTTATTTGACTACTTAAATACTATTGGTTCAATTCAATGTTCACTCTAGAAAAAGGAAATTTGAAAGAAAAAGAATACTGTTGCTGAAATATTTGAAGGTAAATGCATGCTCCAGTAATTACTTTTAAAATGATAAGTCAAAGCCTGGAAATCTTGGTAGTTTGGTATCAGTTTGGTAGTTTGCTGATTTTAGAATGGTTATTTTCATCAGTTTGAGTTCACTGCTAGCAAAAATCAATATATAGCTTCTCTTAGTTTCAAGTGCCATAACACAAGAGAATGTGGACTTGAAAGTGTTGAAATTTGTTCCAACATAAAGAATATGGCAAATTAATCAGAAAAAGAAATCATTGTTTAAGTAATTCATTTTACTTAAGACTTAAATAATGAGAAGGCTTCACTATTTCATGACTTGGCAATTGACATGGTCATTTGTTTATGGCGTTTTCATGTAGCTAGCCTTTAAATTTTTTGTCTTGATATGAGTAAAACAAATAGGATTTTTTGTTTTCTCACTTTTGAAATAAACTACAAAAATCCAACTGGAGTTCTAGAATTTATAGATTAAGCCTAGCTAAGCTAGTTACACCAGAGAGGAGCTATAGTTTAATTTGCTATGAAGTGTGTCTGAGAATTCCTTCTGGTTCTTAACTAGACTCCTCTCTATGATTTGCTAGCATCTGGTGTTGGTAAATTGCTGCATATCAAATATCAAATATCATTCCCTCTCTATCAGTGAAAACTATATTACCAAAATTTAAAAGAAAACATATCACTATTAGCATGTGTTCTAATTTTCCAACTAATTATCTGTGCCTGAAAACATTTTAACAATCTAACATCATAGATGTTTTTTTTTTAATTAAAAATGTATCTTGTAGTGAGCAGTGGCAAGTATAGATTAAAACTAACAATTCTTTTATGGTATTCATAGTTTTGTTGGCAAGGGGATGTTGCTATCAATTTTGTTAAGAGTATCACAAGCAATAGGAAGCTTCAAATTTTGACATGTGTGAATTGTGATAGCTGGTTACAGCTGATGCCAAGTTTGCTAGGCTGTTAGGAATTCTGATGCCGAGTTTGCTAGGCTGTTAGGAACCTGTTAGAGCCTAATAACTACTAGAAAAGAGGCTACCTAGTACATTTTAGGAAGACATTTTATACTTTCTTATTTGCTTAATTCCATGTTTAAAGAAAGTCCAAAAAAGAATATAGGCATGTTTATATATAAGCACAATTTCTCTTCTTATCTGAAAGTGTTGGAAAGCTATACTTGGAATTTGGAATTGGAAAGAATAATGTTGTTTGACATGACCATTTTTCATCAATAGAACAACACCTGAGCTCTAAGATAAAATGTTATAAAATGTTATCCTGTTTTTACAAATAAAAAAGGAAGAAGATGAAAAAACAAACTCTAATAACTACCTGATAAATTTTAGAATAGTTGTTCAGTTTATTGTTTCATTGAATGAAAACAAAAATAGTTTCTTTAGACTTATCATTTTAGAATTGAAAATGTATGTGTGTTGTTTTCAGGTACTTTTGTTGTAGATTTATGTTGTGGTTATTGTTTTGTTTTCATATTTTATAGGACGGTTTTGCTATGTACCCAAAAATATAGGATGATTTTGCTCTGAATGTGCTTTGGGTTCACAGGTGAAGAGTTTGGCCTCATTTTTTTAAAGTTATTTGTTGTCTTCCTTAAAGATCTTTGTTTAGATTTTTTTCCTCTTTTAATTCCTTCTAATTGATGCTATATGTGTGTTATGCTATCAATTGGCAAATCTAACTAAAGAGTAATAGAATACAAAGAATAGTTCATGAGATGCTTTCTAAGCAACCAACTCAAGACCTAAACATGTTAGTTTGGACCAACGTGGGCTCCATTGTTTTATTCTAGAAGCCAGATTGTTTCAAAGAGTAAGTAAAAAGAACTAGCCATAGTTCTAGCTTACATTTAAGAAGTAAAGGTATTTGATTTTGTTTTCAGTTGCCTCTCTCACCTTTTCCATGGAATTTTTATTGCATTATAGAGTTTTCAATCTGAATTGACTATTTTTAGCCTTGCAAATGTAGCAAGGTGATAATAGGGAAGATTTCATTATTTTAGTGGTAAAATATATTTTTCCTCATCTTTCTTTTATTGGATTTTGGCATTTATCTCTTGATACTTGGTATATCTTTTACTAGTTTGGAATTTGATCAACCTCATAAAAGATGGTTTCCAATGATAGAATTAGCATTGCCTGAGAATAAGAAGGATTAGATATATACAGTTGCATGGATCAAATATTGGCAGGTAAAGTTCTTACCAAATTTGAGAGTTATGTTAATTATGTAGCATAATTGGCATCAAGATGCTAGATTATTGTCTTTGCCTTCATTTATTGCAAGTCTTCTGTCTTCACCTTGATCCATTTATTACTATGTTTTGTTTTAGGGAAGAATAGAGAAGTTGAGAATGAGTTATACATGACTTAGCATAGATATCTTTCTCAAGCATAGTTTAAGTGTTTAGGAGAGGTGTCATTAAGAAATTAGAAGTTAAGTGTTTAGGAGAGCAATGGATCCCTCTAATATCTTTAACCATTGTACTCTTTTAGAAATAGTACTCATTCCCTTGATTTTTCTAATATTTTCTTTAGTTCTAACAACTTGGACTACCTAAGCATACTTGTTTGTATCCACATTCCTTTATCTATGCTAGAGTTTTATATGCAATATTTTATTAGGCCATTAATGTTTTTTCTATTGCCTCTATGGATTGTAATAGTGAAAACTCCTCTTCTTGAATTTAGTCATTTTAGTGCTTAAAATGTGTCTTAATCAACATTTGATTATTTTACTTTATCTAATTAGCTTAATATGAAATTGAAGCTGGTTTTATTAAACTATTTTGCATAATTATTGTAACTTTTTTTTTAAAAAATTAGTGCTGCAATTAAGGTGGTTTAAAATTGTTGCAATAAATAGTTTTAAAAAATTTTCAAAAATATTTTAGTGCAAATTGCGGCGGTTTCAAACCGCTATGATTAATATTTTTAAAACATTACTACAATTTACGGCGGCTATACAAGGTGATTGCGGCGGTGTAATTTACCAAATGGTATTGGTAATTACGACAATTCCTTGAACCGCCATTTGTTGCAAAAAATGGCAGTTATAACCGTCACAATTTACAAAAAACCACCATAATTTACCTCTTTTTTGTAGCCTTGCTCATTGACCACTCTGCCCCTCTCATTTATTACACATGACTGGAAAAGGGAGGGAAGGTGGCCTTTCTCTTAGTTATAAGGAGCTGTAAGAGGTTCCCTGGTTGTCAGTGAATTTTTCATGGAATTTATCTGAAATAGCAGTTTAATGATAGTTTTTCCGTGACTTTTCTCTTTATAAAATAGCTTGCTTTATTCATTCATGCTTCACCCTAGTGCTTTTCACTCCTTAATTCTACACCTTTCTTGGCCCAGGACATGTCACTGTTCCCACTTTCTTTCTCTCTCATAGTCAATTATTTCGGCATTCTGGACAATGTCATCAAAATAATGAGCTTCCTTTGAAGTATTGGAGGTTAATATCTAATGTATCTAGGCAAACTACGGTTTGAATTTTCTGTGTTTCTAATAACTCAAGTGCCCCTATTGATAGTGATTTGCATCGGCCTTAAAACGTGGGCCTCTTAATCTCTTCCTTTTTCAACATGTCCTTGGAACATCTCCTTTAATACTTGCAACAACAACCACTCCCATTCATGCAAACTTCTTTAAATGCCAATAAGGTCACACTCTTATGAGAGGCTTCGAATAGGGGACCATGTAACATATTGCAATTGCAGCACTTTGTTTGCCCACATAAAGTAGGAAATAATCTGACGTGAACATGAGGACTTGCCCATTTGCTTTGCCACTTGATTTGGCAACATCCTGAGCGACATCTCATGGATCTTATTAATGGACATGACATTTAATTACGTCATTTGAATATAACTTCCAATTTTGTGGGCAATGGAGAGGAAACACATGTACATTAAGTCATTATTAGTTTGTTTTTGGTTCGATTGATCAATTATTCGATTCATTATAAACTACTTATAATTTTTAACTCATGTTTGCATTCATATCATTTGAATTTCTACCATATTTACTCTAGCACTTGAAAAGGATCAAATTATGATTTGGCTAAAAAAAAGAAAATATATTTATCTTTTTTGAAATTTTTTAAAATATAAATTGACCTTTACACATTTACAAACTTAACTGTTCACAAAATTTTTTTTTTTTTTTTTTATCAAAACTCTACTTTAATCTTTTATTAGACCCTTTCGAATAATGAGTCATTCAATCCTGCATGCATCAAGTATCAACGAGGTTGACGTGCTTAAGGTCAGCCAGCAAATTTAAACTAACCAAATTAAAAATATATAAGAGTATAATTTCTATGAACTATCATTATGTAACATTCAAAATATGTTATCACATAAGCAAAAGTATTTCTTTTTTTAAGATAGTGAATGTGAAAGACAATCATTTTACTTATATGGTAGCATGATTGAATGTCAATAAAATTATTTGCACCAATATTGTATAGAAATTAAAATCAATAAACAAATCAAAATTTCCAAATGCTATTACATTCACTATTTTTTATAAATTTCTAAACTATTTCATTCTTTATAATGATATAAACCTGGTTGAAAAATCTTATACATTATAGGTACCTAATTATAAATTTTTAAATTATAAAGATCTAATTAAAAATTGAGTGAAACTAAATAAATCTATAAAATATAATTAAACCTTAAATATAATCAATTAAATCAATGTCCCAACCGGAACCAAACCAGTTAATTAAATTGGTTTAGGTTGGTGGGGTCACATCAAATAGAAAACAATTAAAACAGATTGTAATTGGCTCGACCATCGGATTTCATCATTTTGAACTTGATGGCCTCATTTGATGGTTCTGATCATGTACACTTCTTTTTTTTTAATTTCTTTGGCCATATATAATATATGTGGTTAAGAAATTATGCTTCAGTGATGTATATTGATGTTATTGGACATAAATTTTTACATGAAATTTTAAAAAAAACTTAGCTTTAGAAGATTTAAAGTTTGTTATTTAAAAAAAATTGTGAACTTTTTTCACTTTTAATTGAATGAAATATAAAATAATCTGGACAACTCCATCACCCGAAACAAATTTGATCACAAAAAAAATTCTAAACCCGAACCAGCCTAACCCCCGAATATAGCCCTGCATTAAATTAAACTTCTAATCATTATATAATATTTGCCTAAATGTGAAATATATGTCATTCGACTACACAAATAGGTGGAATCACAATAGTTTTAAGATTATTTTAAAGTGTTTTTAATCGAGTAAATTAGTTTATTAAGAGAATATATCATCAAATGGTTTAAGATTGAAATAGAGTTTGAAGTTTATAAAATTTTTAATTTAGTATTTTTTTTAAATCTCAATAAGAGTGGGTTTATTAATTTTCATTTATTTATTGTTATTTGTTTAAAAGGCAAAGATCCTCTCTTATGCATAAGTTTTTATTATTGATTAAGAAGATAAATTACTAACTAATCTATGACTAAGACAAAACTATAGCTAACAATTCTCTTCATTGCATTTATCGATCACAAATGACTACACTTGTAATGGTAGAAGGTATTCTAAAACCTTCTTAAACTATGACACCTCACCTTAAAATATAGAATATTCCTACTAAATATTCTTTCATATCCATAATAACTCTCATCTTAAATATTTTCCTAATATTCTACCGTAACATTACCATCCCCTTGACTTCAACCTTGTCCTCAAGGTTGTTAAAACAAAAACAAAAAACAACTTGCCTAAAAATTATAAATCCTAAACACTGCCATTATTATTATTATTATTTTAACAACAAGTATATAAAAATCTCCTCTAGGATCCCATAACCTAATTGGGTTGACAAAATATTCATATAGGTCTAAAAAGAGCACAACATAACCTTCTATAGGTTTTTGATCAATTTTGGCTTGACCCAATCTCTTCACGGAAGCAAAAACCATTGGTCCGGTTGAATTTGATCCAACGCAAAAAAATGATCCCTTTTGTAGGTGTTGCCCAAACACACTTCTTCTTCCTTATGGCTCCTGGAGAATATCCTACGAAATATTTCTTTTTATCCTTAACAACTCTTATCTTAAGTATAAAATATCATTATCAATATTTCCTCTAATATTCTACCATGTAACATAAATTCTAATTTGAATCCCACAAAAAAGTGTGATTAATAGTAAAAATTTACATAAAATTTTTGCTTCAAAGCATCCATTTTCCATGTTCAAATTTTGGTTACAAGATTTTAAAAATCAATTAAAATTATACATTGATTCCTAAAAAAATTATATTTTAACACTACAATACTCGAAAACTCAATTGCATACATATGAATCCCCTAAAAAAATTTAGAATTATAACACTTCAGTTTTCAACAAAAGTAAATCAATTGCATACGTTTTAATCCTTCTAAGATTTAGGGTTATAACATTTCAATGTAAAGGAAAATAGTAATAATAAACTAAACTGCTATAATACAAATCTTTGAGAAACTCAATGTATGTAATAGTTCTTTTGAGTACTAAAAATGTTAAAACATAAAACAAATCTTTTGTGACAATAATTTTTAAGTTTAATTTTTATGTACTAAAATGTATATATTGAATGTAAAAATCATTGTCATCCAATTATGTATTATCATATTAGTAAAAATGGTTAAGTTTTTCATTCATTATTATAAAAGTTATGTAAATGGGGATAATTCGATCAGATGAGTGTAAAGAAGTTTTACACTATACGTGCATTGAAATTAAATTCTAATTTTATTGTTAAAGACTAAACTAAACATGTTATATGTCTACTTCAAAACGCGCTTATTATTTGAACGACTTTAAAAGTCGGTTAAATATGTCTTTTTTGTTTACCAAAGATAGAAATTTTCATTTATAATCAAAGGATTACAAAAGGGTCCAACTTGGACAACAAAATTAACATCAATAGGATATCTCAATTATTCCATAAGGTTCATGGAAGCTAACTACAACTTTTAAAGGAGAAATAGAGAAACATTTGCATTTAGTCGAAGAAATTCTTCAAAAAGATTCTTGGCATTATTGGCAATCTCTTGAGGAGAAAAGTTTTTGTCTTCAAAAATCTTTGTATTCCTTGCCAACCATATCCTCCAAATCATGTAACACAGGAGAGACCTTTTCCTTGTAATTTTTTTGTGTTTTCAGTTCTTTGATTAAGTCCAACCACCATTCCCAAAGGCTTATTTTGAAGGAGCCACTCTTGTTTGAAGAAACCAGCTTTTGTCCACACCTGAATCGATTATGAACATGAAACAAAACAATGATGGATAGACTCCTCCAATGAATTACATCTTGGACATACATCATCAACACTAGGGATTCTACTCTTCAATTCTTGTCTTATTGGAACACCATCATGTGTTAATTTCCAAATAAGAACTTTAATCTTTGTTGAACATTTGCTTGGACCAACTCAATTCCAAAGCTCTTTATTTGAAAATTTCTGATGCAATTATTCTAAGGGTAGGTGCTAAAAATTAAATGCCATTGAATATCCTGATGCAACCATATATTAGCCATTTTTTTCCATCATCCACATCACCCTATCTTCAGCTTGTTGATAAATTTGAGTTTGAAGTATTGCTTTTGCAACATCCTCCAAGAAATTGCTCCTGATTAAACTTCATTCCATTGGTTCTCATTCATCAATTGTCTCACCAAAATCAGATCCTAGTTGTAACAATCAATCTGCTAAATTTTGCAAGGGTAATTTGGCCAAGCCATGGATCTTGGCAAACTCTAACTTTTTTCTCCTAATCCTACTTTCCATATAATCCCTTTTTCCAGGCACTTTGCTTCCTTCGAGAGATTCTCCAAGCCCAAGATGGATTGTTCCCTAACCTTGCTTCCATAAAGGATGAATAATGAAAGTACTTGCTCTTGAAAACCCGTTAGAATAGTGAATGATGCTTTGTTAACACCTCCATCCTTGTTTCGCCCATCGCAAATTAAAAGCCTTCAAATCTTTAAAAACCCAGCCCACCTTGCTTCTTCTTCTTGCAGAGATATCTCATCCAACCCACTACATCCTTCTTTCATTTTGCTTTTTCCCCCACCAAAATTGCATCATCATTCTCTATCATGGAAGATAAAATCGAATTTGGACCGGCTTGTTTAACCCTTTAGGAACTCACTCTGGAGTCTGTTAGCTTTAAAAATCGGGAAGTCAAACGGTAAAACAGAGAAACCGGAAACGATGATTGGAAAGTTGGACCAATTTTTTTTTTTTAAGCTTTTTTTTCAAAACTTAAATACTAATATCTTATGACATGATAAGTAAAAATAAAAAAAATAGAATCAAAGAAAAGCACTAACAAAAATTGTTGGGTTGTTAATCTTTTCTCTTCGTCATTTAGGTCTACCATTAATCTCGTTAGTTATAATAAAAAATATTATTTTCAAATGCTTTGTGATTGTGTTGTAAGGCTGAGACTAGAGAAATTTTATATGGATTATGTTTATTTTTATAGACCTATGAATATTTTTTTGTTGATTATGTTAATATTAATGATTTAATATATTTATTTATATTATAATTAATCATATGTATATATTTATATTTTTTTTATTAATTTGGTTTAACTTCAAAACCAGCCAGACCTCTAACCTTTGAACTAGGTCTTGATCTGTTCGAAATTCCCTTTCTCTTCCTGTTCTCTTTAGCTCCTCAAGCAAGGTATCAGGAAGCTTGAAGCACCCAAATGTGTAATGGGGATTGCTGATCCAATAGCTTTGATAGCACTTCTCTTCCGCTAGTTGACAGCAAGGATCTTTTCCAATGTTGTAGCTTCTTTGATACTTTGTCTTTAACAAAATTGAAAGTTTCTTCTTTGACCGTCAATAGGTGCAAGGAGACCAGGTATTGATCTTTGATCCGCATTTGGAACATGAAGGACATTAGCAAGTTGCAATCTCAAGGCTTCTGGTGTATTCTTGCTAAAGATTGTTGACTTACTCAAATTTATCTCCTGGCCACTCAACTGACTATAGCTAGTAAGAATTTCCTTCAAATCATGGCAGTTCCTTTCAGTAGCTTGACAAAATATGATTGAGTCATCAGCAAATAATAGATGACTAATAGAAGGTCTTCTTTTATTTATTCTTAATCCAAAAACCTTGTTATTTGCCTCCTTTGTGGAGCAAATGGGACAAACCTTCTGCTAAATTAGAAAGAGATAGGGGAAAAAAGATCACCTCGATGCAATCCTCTATTTGGTTTAAAGAAACCAAATGATTTACCTTCAATAACAACATAATAAGATAATGAAGTAATGCATTCCTTAACCAAATAGTTATTGGGGATGGTATCAACATGAATAATATAATAATACTAACAAGTAGCCCGCATTAACGATGACGAATTGACGGCGGTCGTGATTGGATGCGCATTCGCAGGATTGATTGATTGTGCCATAATAAGCCCCGCATAAAGCAGAACACGTGCATTTGCAATCTGATGACCAGTTAAAAGTGAATTTAATAAGAATTCATAAGAATTAGCAGTTGATGCGAAAACTTCTTGGTAGATTGATAATGAAAGATCTACAGGAAAATGATGTGTCGGCGGAGGCAATCTCGGCTTGGCAACTGTTACGATACGGGGAAACTAATTAAAGTCCGGTTGGTTGAAGACTTGTTTAAATTAATTTATTATGAATTAAAATAATTTATAATTAGAAGTCTTTTGAGGAATTTTTAAAATTAATTTTTAAAGGGTAAAATACACTTATCTCCCTTGAGGTATTAAGAAATGACACTTCATCCTATTTGTTTGAAAAATATATACTCCACCCATTTCACTATGAGTGTGTTTGATGTTTCTCTCTTTTATAATTTATTTTTTATAAATTATATATACTAAATAATAAAAATAATTATAAAATAAGTAATGAATTTAATTTCTACACACTAATAGTATAAAATAAAATATTAACAGATAACCTTTTACCAAATTTAATACTTTTCTTGAATTTTTATCAATTCATTAAAATTATTTTATATTATCAAATTATAGAAACTAAATTCATAAATAAAATTAAGAATTACATTAAAATTTAATAATAATTATTTTATTAAAAAATTAATAATAAGAATTTTAAATAAAGAAGATATAAAAATTAAATAAAAATTTATAGTAATATTAAAATATATAAATAAACATTAATTATTTCAAAAAATAATACGTGCTAAATAATATTAGTAATAAATAATATTAATATAAAATATAATCATATGAATGAGATTCAAAAATATTAAAAATAATTTTTATAAATCAATAATTTAATTATCATAATTAATAGTTAGTTATCTAGCATGATTTGACACTATTTTGAATTTTTATTAGTGTAAATGTAAAATTATTTACATACACTAATAAAATTTCAATAATTGTCAAACCATGATCGGTAGTTATCATAATAGGTAGTTACCTAATATGATTTGATAGTTTTTTAAATCACTATTGCTTGATTTATTTTACAATTATTATTTTTAAGAATTTAATTTTGATGAATTGATAGTGTAAAAGTTTTTTACATTATTATCTAAATAATCATTTTATGTAAATGACTTGTCAAGCAATGGATATAGGAGTAAATCACTTTAGCTATGAGATAATATATGGTTGAATATATTATAGAATTCATTTATACTATTAGTACATCAAAACTAAATTCATTAAAATAATAATTGTAAAAAAAATCAATCAAATGTAACAAAAAAATAATCAATCAATAGAAATGCTTATTATTAATTTTTAATTAAAATAATTATTATTATATAATTCTTAATATTAGTTATAAATTTAGTTTCTATAAATTGACAGGATAAAATAATTTTAATCGTAACCATAAAAATTCAAGAAAATGTCAAATTCAAAAAAGTTATCTGCCAATATTTTATTTTATACTATTAGTATACAGAAATTAAATTTATTAATTATTTTATAATTAATTTTTATTATTTAGTATATAATTTATAAAAAATAAATTATAAAATAGAATACACAAAACACATCCTTTCTAAAATGGGATAGAGTGTAGATTTTTCAAACAAATGGAGTGGCATGTCATTTTATGATACCGTAAAGGAGGTAAGTATTTTACCCATTTTTAAAAGCTATTAAAAAAATATACACTTATTTTGATAAGTGCTTCTTAAAGCAACGTGAAATTGATCAAAAATAGTAGCCACCTTGAGCCCTTAATCAAAAGTCTTGTATTTGAGTTTTAAGAATGAAAAAAATCTCTCACCAAGAAATCTACCACCTTCTGATACCTCAGTCTGTTGGACCCAACTACTCATTAGTAGGGCCAGATACTAGTGATTCTATTGAAACCAATAAAATGAATAGTGAACCCCCAATTTGGTCCTTCATGAAAATAACAATGGCCAAATTAGTTAGTCCCTCAAGAAAAAAAAAATCCTTCTTGATACCTCATGATTAAAATAAGACAATTTGAACACTTATGAATGATTTATAAATATAGGTAAACATGGATAATATAAATAGAACAAATAAATTTATTGAAATATTGAGAAGGTACTAATTTGTCCTATATTTTTAACCTTAAGAATCAAGAAAGATATTTCTTTTCTTGGAAAATTAATTTGTCTAATGTTATTTTTATAGACGTTAATTTTGGGTTTACTATCAAATGAATGTCCTTATTGAAAAGTTAGATATTTTAACTTTTAGTTTAATTTATCTCCATTGACTCTATTATCCAATCATGTATATATTGACACATCATTAAAGATGATTATATCTCACATCCACTATTTGAAAAGTACTGCAAATTGGGTTATTTGATTGGATAAATGTGTAAAAAGTATTGTATTGTCAATACGTGTATCAAAATTAAACTTTTAAATTTCTCAAAAGTATTAAAAATGACTTTTTGAGAAGAAATGAACTGGATAGTTAAAACAAAAAAAAAGGTTAAAATATGACTTTTAACTTTTGAAAAAATAAAAACAAAAGTTATAAATAGTATTATCCAAGAATACCCTAAATTAGGTCTTCTCATCAACTTTTGTAAATAAAAAAAATAACATTAATAAAGCTTCACTTTTATACTTCTCCCGTTTAGATACATTTATAAACTTAAGATTTCATATGTGTTTTAATATATTTGATTATTTTGACTACTAGAATGCTATTAATAATTTTTTTTAAATATATGCCCGCTTTAGTTCATTTGATATTAAATGAGTAAATGGAGCAAGAAAAAGAGTATTAATGAGATTAGTGGAATTAATTTCTTCTAAGACATAGATAATTTTGTCAAATTAATTTATTTTATATAATTATCAAGATTATTTGTTATTTTTCATAATCTATGTCCAATTAAACCATAATTTCATAGATGTATGAAATGGAGGAACTACAAGAAAAATGAGCATTTTCAACTGTCAATAAAAATATTATCAAGAAAATTCTAGTTTCATAATTTTATTTATACAAAAGAGTCAATATAATTTCTTACCTTTCATCACTAAGTTTTCTAAATAAAATATCTTAATTGTTTTCTTTATTTGATTAAGATATTTTTTGGCCAATTAATGCACCAAAAATATTATTGAAGTAATTTATATAGTTTTTCAGTAACATTGATTGGTGGTCTTTGGCTAATGAAAATAACATATTTTACATTACTAACTATATTAAAAAAAGAAAACTGTAAAAAATCTAAACTTTAGCATAAAAAAATATTTTCTACACTTATTTCTTAATTTTATTTTCAAAAGTACTCTTTTTTCATATTTTTAATAAAATTAAAGTATTTTTAGAAAATAAATTTATATTTATTATTAATAAACATTTTATGAAACAAAAGTAAATATACATATACTAATATATTGACAATGAGATAATATACATAGTAAGAGAAGATATTCCAACATTAGATTTGAATTCAAAGATAATATTTGTTTAAGTAGCTAGTGAATAGTGATATAGTTAAACAAATTCTTGAGAGCACACATCTAAATTTACAATACATGTGAGATGAAGAATATCTTAGATAAATTCAATTCATTTGAATGATTTATTGATTATATCAATTAGTATATATTTTTTCATTATTAGAGATTCAACCAAATGATATAAAAGCATAAATGATATTAACAAAGCAACTTGTAATATAATATAAGATTATGTTACCTCAAAAAATCCTTAGTTCTAGCAAGTGATTTGGAACATACTTTTGCCTAATTAGTTTAGAGCGAAATGAATTGTAAGTCCAAAGATTCTCTGAATGGAGGAGTTATTGTTGTTGATACAATTCTCTTCATTGTAAACATTAATTTTATGAAATATATTATATTTTAAAATGTTAACCCCTTTATTCAATAGATAATTGAAAAATTTCCTTTATGCTTAAAAGTACAAGGAAGTAAACATTACCTGATTCCAAAGTTACTCAATATATCCCTTCTCAAGTCTTATGTTGAAGAACAAGAAAGAGAGAGAAGAATTTGTGGGGGATGACAAATGTGAATAAAAAACTAATTAAAACCAAAAAATGTATAGCCAACACATAAAATCAAATCAAAATTCAATTTAAAAGATAGAACCTCATGCAAGAAAAGAGAGAATACCCTGGAAACAATATTGTACACAAAACTTGACAAATCGATAGGATCTAAGTTCTAAGAAAGACATTATTTGTGTGCCTAGTTGAGCCGTAATTTTTATTTATATTTTTTGTCATTACAGTAAATTATTGAAATTAAAATGAATAAAACTCTACTTTAAATTTGATCATATTAATTTATTGAATTCCAGTTTTAAAATTAATAAATTATTCAAAATCCTAAATTGTAAACCTCCAAATACATTATAAGAATTAACTTTATGTAAATGCTTTTAAATTTCAAAGCGACTAAAACCTATCATTTAAAAGCAATATAAAAAAGTATCATAAACAAAAAAAAAATTGATGGAAAATAAACTAAAAAATAATTATTGGTGTACGTGATGAGTGCCCTTTAATTTTTGGTTAATTCAAAAATTGTAATGGCTAATAATTTTTTTGGTTGAAGAAAAATAATATAAATTAATAAATTTTATAAGAGTAAATTACTTTATTCTTTAGTTACATTTTTAATTCTTAATTTTTATATTAATGATTATTTTTTAGTTTATTTATTTAAATGCATTTTTTTTAGTTACATTTATTTTTGTATGTTTGATTGTATATTAGTAATTTTTTAGTTTACGTACTTGAATGTTTATCCTTAAAACTAAAAAGAAATAGAATATGTGTAGTGTTAAAACTTTATAACATAAAATATATATAAAAATAAATTATAAGTTATTTTTTAAAATTAGACTAAAATGGGAAATTAATTTTTTTTAATACTATGCTAATAAACTTGCATTAGAAAATTCATAATCTTATGAATATAAAATATAACTAAATATAAAGTTACGTATCTTCCTTCTTAGATTTAATTTAACTTTAAAAACAAAGATTATTTTAAAAGTTTTAGTACAATTATTCTCAAAATTAAAATTCAAAATTTGTATTTCAATTTTTAATTTTTCATTATTATGCCTTATGAAGAAGAGGATTTGGTTTGTTTTTAATTTTTATATTATTGAGTTTTTTTGTTACATTAATGTATTATTGATTACGTGAAAGAATTAATTATAATCCCTAAATTATTTTGAAAAATGATAAACTCTTTTGAGTAGAAAATGATTTATTTCAAAATAAAGAAATTCAACTCTTTGTATACTATACATTTGAGAAAAAAAAGATTGTTATCTATATATCAATTATGCTAGCTGTTAATTATATACGACTTAAACCGATCACTTAAATGTGATATGAAAAAATTAAAGTAAATAACTAATAACCCCTTAAGAAAATTTCACAAGATTATATAGTCCATAAAAATAGAAACTAAATTGCCTATTTAAGATTTTAATAATAAGACATATTAGTCCTTGTATGTATTTGATTATTTAAATACTAATAAAATTACACATTGACCTTTAGCATGATGTTAAGTGATGCATATGTTATTTGAAGTGGAATAGAGTTTAAAATAAGTCATTTAAATCTCTATTATAAATCATAAAGTAACCCATTTTATGCAATTTTATACACCTAAAAAGTATAATATGTTCTAAAATAACTTTATTTAGCTTACTTCTAACCTTTTAATGGTATGTCATCATTGTACTTGTGTCACGTATGTATGTCCACTAATAAGGAACTAACAAAGGGACTAATGTGTCCATCATTTTCAATCTTGAGAGACCACGTGATTAATTTCTTTACTTGAAGGATGAAATAATCTTATGCAAAGATCTTAGAGACCAAATAGGGTATTCACTCAAAAAGTATTGTAAACAAAAACTTTTGAAGGAAAAGATATAAAAAAAATATATATTGGTGTACTTGAGTGCCCTTTAATTTATGGTTAAGTCAAAAATTGTAATGACTAATAATTTTTTAGGTTAAAGAAAAATAATTTAAATTAATAAGTTTTAAACAACACCTTAATAAATTAGATTATTATTCAGTTATATTTTAAGATTTATAGGTAAATTACTTTATTCTTGAGTTATGCTTTTAAGTCTTAATTTTTTATATTAATTATTATTTTTTGGTTTATTTATTTAAATGCATTTTTAGTTTATTTTTGTTGTTACATTTATTTTTGCATGTTTAATTGTGTATTAGTAATTTTTTAGTTTACATAATTGAATGTTTATCATCGACACTTAAAACAAATTGATTATGTATACATAGTGTTAAAACTTTATAACATAAAACAATATATATAAAAATAAATTCGTAGTTTTTTTAAATTATACTAAAATAGGAAAATTGAATTTTTTTAATACTATGCTAATAAAATTGTATTAATAAAATTCATAATCTTATGAATATATAATATAACTAAATATAAAATTACATATCTTCCTTCTTAGATTTTATTTAATTAACTTTAAAAATGAAGATAATTTTTAAAAGTTTTAGTACAATTATTCTCAAAATTAAAATTCAAAAATTGTTTTTTAATTTTTAATTTTTTCATTATAATGCCTTATGAAGAGAGGATTTGGTTTTTTTTTTTTGGTTATTTCTATCATGTGAATGCTAAGTGTTTTTGGCTTTCTTTTTTAATTATTATGCTAGTTACAATAATAAGATAGACAATAAATCACACATAATGATAATTACAAATGCAATTAAACATACAATAAATTAAGAAAAGAGAACAAAATATTTTCTGTTGGTGATAGATTTTATTTTATTTTTTTTGATAGATATTTTGGTGATAGATAATGCATATATATACACAATCTAATAAAATAATTGATCATTGAGTTTTCTAATATATAGAATAGAATAGAGAATATTCAAAATTATGTAATATAAATACAAATATATTTTTCTTTATTACACATTGCAATAAATGAGCAACAAATGCATTATGCAATGTTTTATTTTTTCTACTTTACATGATTAAATGTTTAGCATTAAAACTTAAACAAATAGAATATGTATAACATGAAAAGTTAAAAACATAAAATAATATATATATATATAAGTTCTAAATTAAATTACTTTTTAAAATCAGATTAAAAAATAGGAAAGTAGAAGGTTTTTAATACACAACTCATCTAACTGTATTAATAAAATTTAAAATTTTATGAATATAAAGTATAACTTAATATAGCAAATAAATTTTAATTTTAAACATTAGAGAAATAGAACTAAATATTATTTTAATGTATTTTTAATTGAATGACATAACAAAAAATTTCATGAATCAAGATAAAGAATGTCAACTTAAATAACATAAATTGTATTATAAGAATGTAAATTAATAAATATATTATTACCAAGTTAATGAATTAGTTTGAAGCGTTGAAATGTAAAATAACATAATTCATATAAGAATATAAACCAATTTAATATATTGTTTTTTTTGTTACATTAATATATTATTGATTTTGTGAAATAATTAATTAAAGTCCTTAAATTATTTTGAAAATTGATGAACTCTTTTGAAGTAGAAAATGGTCATTTCAACATGAAGAAATTTAACCCTTTGTATACTATATATTTGAGAAAAAAATAATTGTTATCTATACATCAATTATGCAAATTATTCAGTATAATATTTTTAGTGATTTAGGATTAAT
The DNA here is from genome assembly GCA_030441495.1 of Dalbergia oliveri. NCBI lineage: Eukaryota > Viridiplantae > Streptophyta > Magnoliopsida > Fabales > Fabaceae > Dalbergia > Dalbergia oliveri. Next base: position 16,076,239 of record JAMLFY010000008.1, read on the forward strand.
TTCTGTAAGTAAAATGATATTGAAGTTCCCATTTACAATAGATGATGTTTTAAATTGTATAATACAAATATAGATATAATACATATTACTATAACAACACACAATGAATCATATCATAATTAAAAATTTAGGTGAATATTAATTACAAAATAATTATATTAATACTTTGAATAATATATAATTATAAATTGAGTTTAATTTTAATTACAAAAGAAGAATTGTGTAATAATTGAAGAGTGAAGTGAGCATTAATGACATGTGTAGTGAATTTTACTATATATATATAGATTTATTCAAAGGTCATCAACTATGCCACATCATTCTAATACTTACTTTCTAACAAAAATCTATTTGTTTAAAATTTTTATTATTAGTTGTATAAATATTTACAAAACTATTAAAAATAAAGAATATAAATAAATTGGTTTTACTAATTAATAAAATATTTAAAGGAAAATTTTGATTGATAAGTAAGCAAATGGAATAAGTCTAGCATAACTTAATTTGGAGTAAATGAATCCAACATAAAATTTAATCAATCTGATTGTTGCATTGTCTCTCCCATGTGCAAAGAATGCTCCCTTCTTTTGCCTACCCTAACCCTAAAAAGTCTTTGGGGGCAGCCCTCATCCTTCTCTAGAGGTGTGCCCCTTCGTCCTCCATTCCACAACCCTTCCCCTTCTTCTCCTCTTCCTCTATTTTTGTAATACCCCATATACACATATCTCTAGACAATTCTTGTATAGCCTTAAGGTCAAATTTTTGCCAGGAAGGCCCAACACTATTAGAAATGTGTTAATTAATGACCGAATTAAGTCACTGGAAAAGTATTAATGGATGAAAAAAATCATTCGCTAAATTGTTCATTAAACTAAAATAGTGACTGATTTAATAACCGATTTAGTGACCGATATTTCTAATATGAGGGATTGCTATTTATATAAGAAATCGATCACTAATACAAAATTTAGTGACCGAATGTATTTGCTTCAGGAAGTCCACATGTACATGAATAATCGGTCACTAAATCAGTCACTAATTCTTCATTAGTGATCGATTTTGTGACCGATATTGTTTGTGAGATGAGGCCTAATGACAAATAATTTCGGTCACTAAATCGATCACTAATACAAACTTTAGCGATCGATTTAGCAACCGAATGTATTTCTTTCAAGAAGCCAGGCCAATGTCCACATGAATAATCGGTCACTAAATTTTGTATTAGTGATTGATTTTATGACCGATATTATTTGTGAGAGGAAGCCTTATGCCTAACAATTTTAGTCACTAATATAAAATTTAATAACCGAATGTATTTCTCCAAGAACCCCACGTGTACATGAATTATTGGTCACTAAATCGGTCATTAATTCTTCATTATGACCGCTTTTGTGACCGATATTGTTTGTGAGTGGAGGTCTTTTGATTTCGGCCACTAAATTGGTCACTATTATAAAGTTTAGTGACCGATTTAGCAACCGAATGTATTTTATTCTTTTTTAATGATTAATCTGTCACTAATTTAATATTTATTATTAAATTAAAATGTCAATAATTATGATATAAAATATTAGAAAACTATCAACTTATATAAAAGATAGAGAGTATTTTCATATTTCTATTATTTATTAAAATTATAAGAAGTTATAAACTATTAAAATAAATAATAAAATATATTTTTTATTTAAAATATTTGTAGTGATTATATATCATCTGATTCATATGTTTTTAAATAAAAATGTCTAATTTAGATAATTTTTTATTCTATATTAATTAGTAATATATATATATACATACACACACACACACATACACACATAAAATATATGAGTTCAATTTTTATGTACTGATAGTATAAAATTTTTTTACATTATTTTCTAATCAAATCATTTTATTTATATGACTTTTTTGTTTACATGATTGAATAACAGTTTAATTTTACATTGTTAGTACATTAAAATTAAACTCAATATATATCACCCTTATGCTTAAAACACTGGCTTTATTTAAGTTATACTTTATTATCTTTTCATATTTATAATAATTTTAAAATTTTTATAAACTCTTCTTTTGGTTTATTAATTCCTACATGTAACCTTGCTTGCACCCCAAATAACACTTGAAACCTAACTTCACTCTTCGTCTTCACTTCTCAATAGCTCATCCACCATCACGCCTCATAGTATCCCCATCAAGCTTCGAAGCTTGTACTTCTACCTTATGTCACGGTTTCAGCTTCTGCTTTGCGTCATAGAGACATTCTCCGTCGCGGTTCACCTCTGCTTTGCATGACCTCTATTGTGCCTCTACTTCGCTAGTCTATGCCACTACTTGCTAGTCCACCGTGCCGCCCTTCGCTGGTCCGCCACGACTTCGCTCCTCCAAGCCGCAACTCCGCCAAGCCCCGCTTCGCCTCCACGTGTAACACCCTATTAAAACCCAATTACGCTCAAGTTCGTATTTGGATTCTATTGGTTGTCACTTATGCCTTGTGTTCATTTTCTTTTGAAATTAACTTAGAAAGATAATGGATAATTTTTTTGTTTTATAAATTACTTTTTAAAAGCTTAAACTTGTAGTGAGAAATTAAATACATAGCGCTTACGTAAACAATAATCAAAGTTACTTTACGCACTTACTGAATTTAAATAAGCAAAATAAGGGACTAAATGTAGAACTATCATCACATAAACTGAAATACAACTACTTAATACATGAGTCTTAACAGGGCATTCACCACAATAATAAGTTATTACAAATAACAATATAAGTAATACTACTACTAGTCTGTTCCTCGCAACTATAACATAACTAGAAATCAGAGTGTTAATTTTTGAAAGGTCTAAATCTTCACGTGTTGCATCCTTCCTTAGCTATAGATCCTTGCTTTAAGTGGACACGTCCGTCTGGTAACAATAATGGAAAAGAAACATAGGAGTAAGAAATACAAGATTTCTCAGTAGGAGTTTCTACTTGCACAAAAGGTGTCATCGTTGTCGCCCCAACCATTTCAGGTTTATTATAAAAAGGTGAACAGGTAAGGATTCAATTATCAAACTTTTCATAAACGTGATTAGAAGAAGTTAAGTTGCTTTTAAACTATTCTTATAACAATAATAGCAATATCCATTCAGGACTTCATTAAGCATGCATTCAAGCATATTATATAAAATCACTAATGGGCAATAAGAATTTAAGAGATGCATGTATTTCATGATTACTCATCATCAACATTTACTTATTTAATGATCATCATCTTTCTTTTATTCCATTTTTCTTTCATTAACATATTTCTTAATCACTTACGGGATGAATACATTAACGCCTTAGACCACCCTAAAGCGTAATGAGCTCATACCCTGGCCGTCGCCATAGCCTTTTGGTTTTTTTTTTCCATTGCCATAATCTCAACGGTTTAGGGGTTAAGCTTGAGTTTAGCTTAAGTCCACTTTTCCAGGCTTTCATTGCTAATTTTCTAGACTTTACTTTTATTTTCTTTCTTGCTGTAATTGATGGGTTGCATTTATGTATCCATTTTCCATCCTAACCCTTAACATTTTGCATTTGAATTACACTCAATTGATAATTAAATTAGTGAATTTTCACTTTGTCCTCAGGATGCATTATTGGATAATTTCATGGCCATTAACACCTTTTTAGCACATAATCATAATTTGGAAGTGCTCTTGCTTTAACCTCTTTGTGGGAGTGTTGTTTGGTAATAGGGGCTCCAAGTTGGTGATTGGAGCAGAAAGGGAGATTCACTAGTGCCGTTTATCGCCCCAGCGATTGGGGACCACCCTGGTGGTGAACAGAAGGAGCATCTTCACGGGTTTTGCATAGGACCACCCCAGTAGTCAATGATAGCCCAAGCGTTCATACATAAGCAACCAGGCATTACGTGGAGCGATTTTTCCAGACTGGGCCTTTTGTTTTAAGAGACTTGCTAGGTTAAGAGCGTGGGGATAGCATCGTGGGGCAAATCTACTCTCTTACACTCTAGACTCTCTCTCTAGGTTTAGGAACTCTCAATCATTGTTTGGTTTTGATTTTCTGGATTGTAATTTACAGCTTTCAACAATAATTGTGACACTCTCCCTATGGAAGAGTAATCTTTTTACCATAAAGAGATAACTGAGGATTAAGTTTGTTTTTTAGGTTCCTAATTTAAATTGCAATTCATGGTTGATTTTTCTTTCCTACTTGTTCTTTCTTTTTAATAGCAATTGCGAAAATCATTGTAATTGTGTTTTTAAGAGTTGTTTGATTGTGTGTTTGTTTGCGTGCATAATCTGGATACCATTGGGGTATTGGGTCAATTTATTTAATTACATCCAATTGGTAAGGGATTGAAATTAATTCCATTAGGACTTAGGCTGCGTAATTGATAATCAACTGGCATAAGTTTATAGAGTCACGATTGTGATCACTAGTTCATGTGTTAGTTAACCCTTAGCGAAGTACATTCATATGACTGTTAAGTAGAATTGCATCATTTTTTGTTTGAAAGCATAAGTTACGAAGGCTATCATTGCCATGAATTTATTCGTTTGAACCGATGATGGAACAATTCTTAATCGAGGGAATCTTTGTAGGTAATTTCTCCTATTGTATTTTCTTGATTTAATTCAATTGCTACAATTTCAAAAACCCCAGTTTTCTGGATAAATTAGAACACTTCCTTGTAAGACTACCTGGATTGCACCCTAACCATTTTTGTGTGATTTAGTTACTGAATTATTTTAATTTGTTGCGGGTAGCGACTCGTATTAGTAATCTCAACGGTTATGCCATGAGCTTAGCTCAAGTCCAATTTTTCAGACTTTCATTACTACTTTCCCAGGCTTTACTTTTATTTTCTTTCCGTTGTCATAATCTAAACAGTTTAAGGGGTTAAGCCGTGAACTTAGCTCAAGTCCACTTTTCCAACTTTCAATGCTAATTTTCTAGGCTTTACTTTTATTATTTCATTTGAAAATAAATGTATACATATCATCATGTAATCATAAATAAATCATTGACAATCAATCATTCATCCTCATCATTTCATAACTCATCACCATATATTCACATAGACAATATCTTATATACATCCTTATATCAAATAGTACGCTTTTCATGCTAAATAGCATGTCATATTTCATCATTTGAAGCCAATAAATCAAGTACCCTAAGGTTCTTCAAAGGTTATGGAAGTTTTAGTGTTTACACATTATGGAGTCTTTCTTTCTATTCTTACAAATTCTAACTAAATCTTTTTCTCTTAGTCGTCTTTGTACTCTTAGCATTCCATTAATACATTAAAGCACTTTAAAATATTATCCTTGGGTATTTAGAGGTTTTTTATATATTTTCAAGCTCCCTCATGAGCGCTATATATATATATATATATATATATATATATATATATATATATATATATATATATATATATATATCCTCTTGAAGTTTTATTGCAACTTAAATCCTTAAAACTCTTTCTCTTTACAAGACTTGAATCTTCTATTTAAGTTGTGACATATTTTACAAGAAAATTTGTAACTTTTTGTACACTTATTATCTTAGCCTCCTAAAGGTAATTCCAGATTCCTAACTCATCAGGCTTTCCATTAAGGGTAATTTCATTAACAACACATTTATGGTTATGTTATAATACCCTTACAAAGTTACCCTTTTCACTCTCTTAGCATACTATCCCACAACTTTATTTCTTATTCTATATTTTCATGGTTCAAAGATTTATAAATGGCATACATGGATGTGTTCCTATGTGTATTATATTTCCAACAGAGTTGAAATCAAATTGTTTTCATTTTTCTAGAGTGAGTTACACCTATTTTACTACTGAAAGGTCAGATTCAAAGTTTCAATCTTAGGCTCAACTTAAAAAATTCATATCTTGGGCTAGAAAACTCCTTTTTGGTGATTTCTTTTGGAGAGTATTTTAGAATGTGTCTAGTTTATGGTAAAAATAGTTTTATTTTGAGATACTTCATATTTTATGAACATCGATTTACATAATATTTATTGCCAGAAAAATCCAAAAAATCCAGCATCTAGTATTTTCATGCATTGAGTCACCTTATCAAATCAAGTTTTACATATCATATTTTTAAGCCATATTTGAGTATAAAGACATTATAAAAGCACTCAGAAACATAGAAGAGCATGTTGTATTCTCAAAAATATATTTCACAAACAACCATTCAAATCTTTTGTCAATAACCAAACTTGAGATATTTTAACCATGAACAAGATTAGAAACTAACAATGTTTAAACAAACAAAGAAGAAGCTCCTCCCTCTTGTGTAGAGGATTAAAATGAGTCATTCTATTCCAAGGGATCACACGAACTCAAGGAGAACAAAACAAGAAAGCTTCTTTGACAAAGGCTTTGAAGGCTTAGTGTTTTGTGTTCAGGATCTTACAAGAGTTACAGGATGCAACTCTTATAAAGCATGGTAATGCTTCTTTATGGCTTGGAAATGGAAGGAATTGACGAGAGTTTGAAGACTATTTATAGTGGAAAGATTAAGAAAAGAATAAGAAAGAAAGCATTTAATGCTTGGCGCATGATTTATGTAAACATGTTTCCTTAATTTTGGGGATGGTAAAAGAGTCCATGTTTTATGCAAATACGGCATAATTTTGGGGATGGGAAAAGAGTTCATGATGAGAATATTTAGGAGTATTTTATGCAAACATGTTCGCCAAATTTTGGGGATAGGAAAAGAGTCCATGTTTTATATAAACATGTTAGCCAAATTTTGGGGATAGGAAAAATGGTCCATGTTTTATGCAAACATGTTGGCCTAAATTTATAATTATTAAATTAGTGGCATTGTGGTAATTTCTTAATTCAAGACAAGGGCATTATAGTAATTGGACAATGTTATTGGTATTCTTGTGATTCTTTTTATAAAATAAGGATATCTTTGTCATTTATTAAAAGACAAGGATAGTTTTGCAATTTTTTTTACATAATAAGGGTATTTTCATAATTTCTACTAAGTAATGACATTTTTGTAATTATTTGCATCTTTTCTAGACACACTTAATTATTCTAATATTATTTGTTATATTTTATGACACTTGTCCAATTCATATTTAATTATTAATTGGAATTTTATTAATTAATCTTTCTAGTTATGAATTTGGGATGTTATTTCATGACTACTCTATCCTCAAGCTTGCGCTTTCGATGGCGGTTGTCGCAATGGCTAGAAGGAAACATGGGTAGGACAGAGACTTCCTCTTTTCCCTTCTTTTTTTCTTTTGATTTTTGGCTGAGCATTTTTGTTTAGGTTTGTTGTTGGAGTATTGTGGCTATAGTTGTAATAAAGCTTGCTTTAATTTTGTTTAGGGTTTGGTTTTCTTTTTCATTATGATGTGGTGTTTACTGTGATTTTTTATTTGGGATTTTTATTTGTTTTTGTGATGTGTTGGATTTGGTTAGTGCTTTCTACATTTTGTGATGATTTTCTGATTAGTTTTTTGGTCAATAGCAGGTGTAACTTGAAATGCTACTTAGGGTTTTATAAATATTTGGCATGGTATTTTAGGATGGTAAAATGACATTCATGTGAGAAGGATTAGATGGTAATGTAATTTCATTGATGAATTGCTTTGCATGTTTTTTTGGTTATGAGTTGGTGATTCACTTGTTTCAAAGTAAGAGAGAAGTTGGGTGGTTCACTTAGAAAAGTTGCTTTGCATGAAAGAACTAAGAAGATAAATAATCTCTTTTCATAAAAGTTTGAATTACTTTTAGCCAATTGATAATGGTATAGATTAGCACTAGCATGTATCAGTGTCATCTATAATTCCTAAGTTCCAACTTCTAATATGAGCAATTATGGGGCTGGAACATTCAAGAGTTGCATGTGTTCTGCCTTAGCCCATAATACATTGTATATGTTTCTAACTGGAAGACCTTTATGTATATCCAATTGGAGTTATATAAATGCACTTTGGAAATGAATTAGTTTTTTTCTTATATGTATTATGTAGGTAACCTTGCTTAGATCCTTTAGTGAGCATGTTTAAGTTTTAATCTTTGTGTGATGTAAATGGATCTTATGGTTAGAAAACATTGGAGAAGATATCTCTATTTACGGTTAAGTCATACTAAAAATCAGGAAGAAATGAAAAGCTGAACTTTTCAGCTTTACTTTCCCCTTATAAAAATATAGCATCTAGATTGAACACTATACACAATTCAAATTAAGAGAATATTGTTGCAATTAAATTTGATGTTAAATCCTTGTATAATGAATCTTATGATCTTTTTTATATTATGCAAGTTTGGAGTATTGGGCTTTTGAAGTTTTGGTTTTCTTAGCTAGACTGTTGCCTGACTCAATAACTACTTCATTGATTGCAATATGGTATGATTCTAATGGCTTTATATTTCTATTCATAGTCATAGTCTGTCACGACCTGGCTTAGGCACGTGACCGCACATGAGAAATCTCATTCTCACGTAAGCTCGTGACCTATATCATTTCTATATGCACAAAAGGTCCATATTATGGTTCTATTCTTTTCTATATATTAATCTTCGCTTCACATCATAACAAAGTAAGTGAAATCTCATAGTTTGTTTCAAAATGCAAGACTGGATTATCACAAAATGTGCATAAAGTCCCTTTTTATATAAAGTGTCTGTGAAAGTAAAATAGGTTATACAGTCCAAGATAACATTCTAAGATACAAAAACTATGCAAAAGGACAACATGGTCTATGATCCCTAAACCTTCCGCATCACACTAGAGCATGTATAGAGCAAAATATCAGACTCCTCACCTAATGGGCACGACAATGAAGTCTAACGCCTTGGAGGAAGATGGCTGTGAACTACCCTCATGCTACATTCTGGAAAATATTAGAAGAAACATAGGGGTGAGTTTTGTATTCAAAACTCAATGTGGGTCCTCACTTGGAACCCTTTCATGGGATACTAAGGGAAGATACACAACACCAAGGTAATAATGTAAATGATAAAATACTAGGGGAATCTGATATTAATCAATCTATCAATTCTTAACTTTCTATGGATCTACCTACAGGACCCTAGTAGAGAAACAGGAATCTCCTCTCGGTTACGCACCGTATTGGTGACGTAACAAAATTCTAAGTATAAGTCTCTAGTCATATCTGGTGGTTTGTACCACTGTCCCCATATGACAATAAATCTCTATAGTCTTTGGCCTGAGCTTCTTGGTACCAAGGTTAACGATTAACTGCCATTAACATACAGCCTTTCTCTATAGTTACTGCTAGCTCCAGGAGAAATCTCATTCTTTCCTCTATCATTCATAAAGTTTTCTACCTTAAGGTTCAAAGTCTATCTTTATACAACAACATGTAGGACAGAGTCATGTGATCATAACATCGGCTCTAAGTAATTGAATTCATCATGCACTGGATAGAAACTCGACCTCAAAGCAGGAGGTCCCATAGTTGTCAGGAAAACATATTTTCTTATTAAGACTAACAGTTCATGGCATAGTATTCTGAAATATCTCAGTGGTTCACAAGACAACTCTAAAATCATATATATATTCTCATATTTTAGGTGAAGGTTGACATAATAATCAATATAGAAGTTACAGATGTGAACCCACTCACCTGAATGGCAGAAGTTGAAGTCCTAGGATTAGGGTTCCTTGGAGTGGAGATGACACCAGGATCTATCATAGGAGTGATAGAACCTTTGATTAGTCTCTAGAATCACTAAAAAAAACCTTAAGTTTATCTCTAGCATGGAGGAAGAGCTCCCTCTACCCTTATAGGCATAGAAACCACTCTAAGACAAGAAGGAACTGAAGAAAATAGAGCAAAATTGAGAAAACTACATACCTTAAAGCCTTAGGAAATGAAAAATTGAAGCTAAAATTGAAGGAAATGGGAGGAAATGGAGGTTTGGGGGTGAAAATGGGTTGAGAGGTGAAGGTTCTCGATCTTTGGAGGCGAGGGGTTGTGTTTTTGAGTTTGGAACCCGAAATGAGATTTTTATACTTTTTGTTGACCGCCTGGGTGATCATGTGATTGCCTGGGTGGTTACCTTAATGCACGACCTACTTGCGTTGACCGCCCTGCGGTCATATGACCACCAGGGCAGTCCAGAACCTCCAATACTGCTATGCATTGGACCGTGTTATCCTATTGCTCACTTATTTACATTTCTTTACTTAATTAACTTTAAAACATAAATGTAAATAAGGAAACACCCCCCATTTGGATTCAAATAAAATATCTAAAAAATCAAAATCCCCATCAATCAAAACCCAATTTTTGGATTTTAGTTCAAATTCGGGGATTTCCAACAATTTATAAATTTTTGGGTTAAAATGAAGTGTCTAGAGGTTTCATAAAATTTATTAAAAATCACTTTTCAATTTGTCTATCTCCAAAGAACAATTACCAGGACTTTTGATCCCATGAAAATGGTTCTATTATATAGCCCTCCAAGGGCATGTATGGTTCAGACTTAGTGAAATTTAGGACCCATATTACCGATCAGGGTAACGGCACCCTCTTTAATTTGAAAAAAAATTCTAACCCTTTTTATTTAACCTAGGGTATTACATAATCATAGTCATATATTTTTCCATATAGTTCATTCTCTTTATTCTTCAATATAAAATCTGGAGTACAAGCACACAATTCATTGCCTGCATGATCACTTATGGTCTAAGTGCTGCAATGTTTATCCAGATTTTGTAGGTGATCTTGATAAAAGAAAATTTACTATAGGTTATGTATTCACAATTGGGGAGAGCTTAGTTGGTTATCCAAGTTATAAACGTTGTAGCTTTATCTACTTCAGAAGCTGAATATATGGCAGCTACAGAAGCTTGCAAGGAAGCTATTTGGATTCAAAGGTTAATGGAGGAACTCGGCACAAACAATCAAAGATTACTGTATTGTGAGGTCAGAGTGCCTTGCATATTGCAAAGAATCTAGCCTTGCATTCTAGGACGAAGCACATATGAGTCCAATATCACTTTGTTCGGGAAGTAGTAGAAGGAGGTAGTGGATATGCAAAAGATTTATATGAAAGATAACCTAGCAGAATGTCATAACAAAGTCAATCAACACTGACAAGTTTAAATGGTGTAGATCTTCCTATAACCTATCAGAACATAGACAACATGAAACTGAAGATGAGAAAAGGTTTTGAAAGCTTACCAAAAGTGGATTTAAATAGGAGAATGTGAATGGCGTAAAGCTAGTTATGGCCCAACCAAAAAAAAGAAAAAAAAAGGAAGAAGTCAAGAAAGCTGCACCGAATGCACAATTGTGGAGTTACTATTCACATGAAAGCACCGAATCACTTGGAATTGCTGCATTGCATAGTAATGCACCCAAAATCATGAGAGTAACTCTCAAGCTTCTATAAAAGGAGAACTTTGTATTTGGTTTTCAGCAAAAGCCAACGGAAAGCATCCACTAATATATATATATATAGTGTCTTCTGAGAGTTTATTCTATTTGTATAGAGAGAGTGTATTCTCCTAGTATAAGAGAGGATGTTATTGTTCTCTCATAAATTAGAGTGAGGTGTAATTTTATTTTCCACATAGTTAAAATATTTCTCGGTCTTGCCCGTGATTTTTCCCTCATCATTAAGGGATTTTCCACGTAAATATTTTGTGTCAGTTTAATTCTCTTAACTTTATTTTAGTTGCATTGATATGTTTCCATAACTCTGATACCCAAGAGACCCATGGCGGTGATGGCCAAGTCACAAGAGCTTAGAATTTTATAAGATAAGCCAAAGAGTGTAAATATATTGTTCAAAAAATGGCTCAAAATTGTACATATATCGCATGGGTGATGGTATATCAATTTGTTGAAATTTTAAGATTCTTGATTTAAGCTATAAAAATTCTTTCATTAAACCTTAAATTAAATGTAAAGGGGTGTTCAAATCCAATCAAAATAGTTAAACTAATCCAATCCAAACTAAACACCAATCAAAGCCACAAAAGTTTGGATTGGATTGGATATTGTTTTTCACAAATCGCTTGGATTGGATATGATTTCAAATCTAATTTTTAAAACTGATGTAATCCAATCCAAACTGCATAACATTATATAATATAATATTTTATTGTTAAAATAAACTTATACTTTAATTTTATCATAATAAATTTAATTTATTGCACATTTGGTTATTTCTCATGTATCATAATCTTTTAAATAATATATTATAAATAAAAATTGAGTTATTTTTACTTTTTAATTTTATTTATTTATTTATTTATTGATTTAATTTTCTTATATTTTATAGTATTTTAAAGTTAAAATTTTATTTTGAAAAAACAATCAAACTTATCCAATCCAAACTTATTACAATTGAATTGGATTGGATTAGATTTACAATTTAAATTAAACTGATCCAATCAAAACAATAGTAAATTATAGTGTTTGGATTGGATGAATTTTTCATTTAAAATTGATTCGCACAGCACTACAAACACCCTACTTGGATGGACATATGTTTTCTTTTCTGGTTTTGATGTTTAAAGTTTAGTCGTTTTGTTGGTTTGTTTTGAGGTACATTTTGGTCTAAAAGTGAATTTCGATTATAATTGTATGTAATAGGAAAGCTATGGTAACTTAATAAAAAGAGATGGTATATTTTTCAACCACCGCTCAAGTGCCCAATCTCTACGTACCACTTGAGCGCTAACATGTTTGACAATCACTTTCTATTTTCTAGCGACCGCACTCAAGCACTAGCTCTTCATCGCTTGAGCGTGCGGTGAAACCTCTTTATAATTTGATTTTCAAAAGCAAAAATAACTCACACAACTTGGTCTAAACATGAATTTTGATTACAAGCGTAGGTCAACAGGAAGCTATGATAACTTGATAAGAGGGGATGCAATATTTTTCAACCACCGCTCAAGCACTAAAGGTATATTTGTGAGTATAGATTTTGGAGGGAAAGGAGGGGAGGGAGGACTTGTAATATAATTTTACACGACAAGTCCTCACCTCTCCTCCCTTTCCTCCAAAATTCATACTCACAAATATATCCTAAGTCTCTACCACTTGAGCACTAGCAAGTCTACAACTTAGTTTCTATTTTGTAGTTATCGCTCAAGCACCAACTCTTCATCGCTTGAGCGATATCTGAGAGCCTCTTCAAAATCTATTTTTTAAAAGCAAAAACCTAGGCTAGGAAATAGGAAGAAACACTCTCCAACTTAAGGAGTAGGCAAGAGGACAAGGAGGAGGAGAAATTGGGATCACTTCAAATCTTCAGTTCTTGTAGATAATCGTCTCCCGTCTTCTTTCTTCTTCTTATTTTCCTTTATAGCATGAGTTTCTATATATATTTCTTTTGTGAGGGTGAGGATGCAGTTTACGAAGTTGATAGATTATTTATAAATTTCTTGTGACTTTGATGCTGAGTTTTATGGATTAAAAATTTATTCTTTATTTTTATTGCAATTTGTGATATGGTTATCCTTGAATTGATTTAAGGTTCATGCATGAATTGAAAATTTTGTGTATGTATTAGCTCTAAGGATAAACTACCTGATTCTCAATATTCATGAATTTATCTCATGATCATGTAGAATTTTGGATTAGAAATTGTGTGCTTAAACCCTCTTTTTAGTAAATAACAATGAAGAAATTGAATGTTTTACCCAAAGAGGATAATTGGTTTCCCCAAGAAATTGTGGATCAATAATTACTTAGAATTCCTCTGGAGGTTGTATATAAAAAGCACAAGAAAGGAAGTTGAATTATGCCTTCAAAAACCTTTGCGTGCTTCCTAAAACGCAGAAATCACAAGTTAATATACTTCAAAAAGTGACTTTCTGAAGTGTTCAGTTAAAAAATAAGTTCAGAAAGCGAAATCAAACAATTTATAGCATACACAAGAGAATATGCATACACAAAAAATAAACTATAAGAAAAAGGATAAAGATAATCACATAGAGAATTTTATACTGATTCAGCCAAGTTTTGCCTACATCTATCATCAACCAACAATTGTTGAGAGTTCCACTTCTTTTCAAGAGAAATCACGATAGTCTTTTTCCTAGCCTTCTCAAGTTTTTCCTAGAAAGCAATTTGTACAACCAGCCCTCACTCATAAGTAGTTTTAATCCTGACTCTCCAAGCTAATCTCACACTAATCACTACTAGATCAAGGTATAAAAGATATGAGTTTTGTGTTTTTCACTCCAAAAATACACTCAAGTTTCCTAAGATAAAGAAATGTGTAAGAAAATTACTTAAAGGACTTTTTTCTAATCTTCTAAAGAAGAATGCTAGCTAACGATTATAAGAAAGAAGACTTTCCTTATGAGAAATTGAAAAATGATTTAGAATAGAATTGTAGAAAGTATGAAGAATGCTTGAAAGTCTTGCAAGCAAAAGTTCCTTCCTGTTGGAATGCTTTCTCCTTTTATACTTGAATTTGAATAGGACCATTGTCCCTTGATTTCTTCTCCTATTAGCACGTGTTGATCAATCTTTATGTGTCCTAGGATTAGCCTTTTAGAAACATGTGCTGAGCTATGTTAGGATAGCTATGTAGTACAGAAAATCATTGTCCTTTGTTGTTGAAAAATACTTTAGAAACTAATTCTTCAAACAAAGCATGGTTTCTGAACTTTTCTCTTATGAAGACTTAATTGGGATAGTGAATTTTCAAGTATAGAGTTTATATGTCACAATCATAACTTTCTAAGGCTTTGACTTCATTTAAATTCAAATTTCCTTTCAATTTCTGATAACCTAGTGTAGTTTATGATGTATGCTTTAGTTTTGATGTGCTTCTACACTTTCTTAACTCTTTATGTTTATGCTAAGTTTCTTTCTGAGATATATGGATGATGATCATCAGAAAATTAACTTCATAAATTGTGACCACGATCAGATATGGTGAAGATGAGCTTGATAGGAACATGAGAGAATGTCTTCTCTTGAGTTGATGTGGCACTTTTTGATGTCTCAGACTATTCTTTGAAGTTCCAGTTTCACTTTCTAATGCTCTAGCTTGTTTTCTTAAGTTTCTTACATATTATAATTTACTTTCTGAGCTATTTTTCATATTCTTAAAAACTTTAATCTCTTTGAATGAGATTTCTATCATGTTAAATCATGATAATATGAAATATATATCAAGAAATAAATTACTTGTATATGAGAAAATTTCTATTAAGCACTAAAGAAACTTATGCAGGTGTTATTCCTTTTGTCACAACCCGATTAGGGAACATGACCAAGATGTAAGGAATCTCACCCCCATGTAAGCCTCGCGACCTCTAGTCTCTCTCTATGCATAGAATAACATACTTTTCATTATGAAAACATAACTTCATCTAAATCTTTATTTAAAACTTGATATTTGAAATCATAAAACTAAAATACTTTATATATGAAGCTCTGAAAATATGTTAATCATACTCTAAAAATCAATTTAACATGTGAATTGAATCATAAATTCATCTCTAGCTTGTATGTAATTTTAATCAAACTCTACAATTTCAAATCCATACTTGTAAACTGAAAACATAATTAACAGTGCTCTAATAGACAAACATGGATCTCTAGTTATGCATTGCATAATGATATATATTCTCTAGCTATGCATATCAACCATGGCATAAAATATTCTCTACTCTAGGATCCCTCAAAGATCCAAATCTGACACCTAACTAGGTTCCATCTCTACTTTGTGAAATTGCCTTAAGGACAACTTGGTACCAAGGTTAACAATCATTTTTCCAAGCTTTAACTCACTATTGTTTCTTTATAGCTACCGTCTAGTCTCTAAGTCATAAAAAACTAATTATTTCTCTAGAAATTTGTTTTAGGCTCTTCTTTGGGTGTAAAACTCTATCATATAATTACTCTACTCTTGAAATTACAAAATCTCTGATATATATAAAATCATTTAAATATGAAAACTCTTGAAACTCTCAAAAGCTCTGAACTCATATAACTCTAACAATCTGACTTTAGCATAACCTACTGTGAAATCATACCCAAGGGATCACCCGCTTGTAGGCATTCCAATTTCAAGTCCACAGAATATGTATCAGTTGTTACAAATCATTCTAATTCCAAACTTCTAGTATCATGAAAACTGGGTTTCTAAAATCTAATTTCTAAGGCTAACATCTTTTCATAACTTAATAATTCTAATAACATACTTTGAAATGGAAAGGTTCAAAATCATAAAACTTTGACATTATAATAACATCTCTATTCATGAAGCTAAGTCATACTCTATTTGACATTCTTGCCAAAATATCTTATCTGATATTCTAAAATCATATTTGAAATCTCGACTCTTGAAGCATAAAAATATCATAAACTCTTAAAACATGTTTGATAAAATAACAACTCATTAAATCAAATCATATATTCTTGTAATAAATCTCTTAGGCTTGCACATAAAATATTTCCATGACATACAATATATCAAGCATGGTCCCATGGTTTTCTAAATTACATTTTCATGCTATATTCAAAATCATTATCTTTGGCTAGCTTGCCATACTTGCAAAATCACATATAATCATTCTTTCATCTCTAATTTCATATTTAACAATCATCATCCATAAAACATACTCATAATGCTTAAAAGTAAGGCCATGAGTTTAACTCACTCACCGTTGAAAGGGAGTATATGGGTACCACCAATTTGACCTTAAGAGCTTGAAATGGCACCAACAATTGCCATAGAGCAACATAGACTCCAGATTAATCTCTAACATCCTCTAGATAACTCTAATGTAACTCTAACAACATTGGGGAGCATCCCCACTTGACAATAATGAGATAAACAACAAAGCCCAAACCATGAAACATGTAAAGGAGACGAAGGAGATGACAAAAACAAACATAAACCCTTACCTTTAGTCTTGGAGAATGAAGATTTGAGGTTAGATTGAGAGAAGAGAGTGGAAGAGAGCGGAGAAGGGTTTGGAGGAAGAGGGTTTCGATTTTGAGGAAGGAAACTGAGTTTGGGGTATATATAGGGCTCATTAAACGAAATTGTGTCATTTTGCATTGTGCTCGAGGGTCCTCGCTCAGTGAGCCTTCCTGGCCGTGCCCGCTGAAGTGAGTAAATCTCGCTAACGGGCTTGTTCTGCATAATCCTAGCAGCACCAGCCTGCATCCCTTGGCCCTTCACACATCCAGGCTTTCCTGCAACACAGGTGGATCCTGAGACCTTGGGTCCTGAATTTGTCAAGAAACACGTGTACCTGGTATTACACCCTTCTTCAAAACATTTTACTAAAATTTGCTTTATTGTCTATCAAAACTTAAGCTGTGATAGCTTTCTCAAAAGTTTTGGAGCTAACATCCTCCTCTTTAATAAGTAAATTCTCAACTCAAGTACACGAGGATTCAATTAATATTTAAAAAAAAATTGGACAAATCCAACCCAAAACTTTTTTGGAGCACTTGTTAATTTTATCTTTAGTCTTTGTTTTCTTTTAGTTTTGGTCGCTACTGTTCTTGTTGAGTTTTAATTTTTATGGTTTTGTGGTAATCTAAATATAAATTGATTTGGTTAACGGTTGCTTAAAAAACATTAACCCTTATGGAACGATACTCACCCATTGTGATTAATTTATTACTTGAACAATTCGTTGCATTTGGTAATTAGTGTTATTGATAGGACATCATGTCGATTTACATCACATCCAATTATCGATGAAATGTGATTTGATTTGGTGTCCCAATATATATACAAATAACATTATGCTTTCAAGTATATAATAGGAAAAGAAAGGGGAGGAAGAAATACACCTGTGATCATCAATAATTCAGTATCGTTGTACTGAACTTGATGTTTACGTGATCAGTAATTGTCCCTTGAAATGGAAGATTCAAAAGTTGGCAAGTGTCGCTGTCGATTTTTAGTATATCAATACATTGCCGTGCAATGACCGACAAATAATTGTACAAGAAGGATAGCCTTTAATCAACGGGTTTTAATTACAAAGTTAAGTTTGATAGTTTTGCCTTAAGTTTTGAAACCGAAAGACAAGCATTCCGAACATAATATCTAGCTATACGGAAAACAATATGGTTGTAATTCATCGGATAGTAGTGTTGGAAACATTATCCAAATAGTGACAAACAATAAGTGTGTGTGTAAAGAGAATGCCACATACACATGGATACCTAATGAGAACGAAGGCTACAGAGCATGCAAAATTGGGAGGTCTAAAGCTCCAGTTCTCGGAGGCAATGTCACATTCATGACACCTAATGGAAATAGAGATAAGGAGGAACAAATGGAAAGTGACCCATCTTGTTCTTCCCTAAGGTACGCCAAATTTAGAAGACACAATCAACTCAAGTGACTAGCTGCTAGCTAGGGAAATAAAGAATTAAGATGAGAAATTCTTACATGCTTTGATTTAAAAGTAAAAGAAAAATTTTGTTCTGAACTATTCATCATTAACACATTAGTTTTGTGAATAATTATTGACTTTTAGTGTTCGTATATTATCACCCACAAAACTAAGCTGCCAAGTGTTAAATGATAGAGAACAAAGCTTGTTTTATCGGATATACTCGGAGGGGCAAACTCTTGTTTTATTTTAAGAGTATTTATAGAATTTCTCGGAAGTTTAATAGATCTAGCTAACAAAGAAAAAGAAACCAAAAATCTGAGCCGCGCCAAGCCAGAGCAACATGCCCTGCAGGGCAACGGTTTCTTCACTACCTGAAAGAGTACTACAGCTAGGGTTTTTCACTTTCTTCCTCAATATGTTGCTTCTGAGTTCTGACCCTTTTGGCAAGTGGGTGGTGGCCGAGTGCCAAAATTGGACATATTATATTTACATAGTCACATGTCTTTGAGTTAATATTCCCATATGCAGACGTCAAGCACTTAATGAGAATTGGCTGGTAGCTGGAGCAAAACGACGGCCTCCTTGTAATGCTAGCAATACATTCTGGTAGGTACACTGTGCTCTATCTGCCTTTTCCTGCTCTCACTCTCTAAAACCATCTCGTAGCTGCTTTTTCCGTTATTGAATAATTATTTAGTTTTAAATGTTTATTATAATTAAAAAAATAATTAGTAAAATATTAATATTAGTAAAAATTAGATGCAATTTTCTAAATTATTTTTTTTCAATATTTCAACTTTCTTTTTCTTCATTTACTAATGAGTCAATAGTATTTAATAATGGTATTATTAAAAAGAAATAATTAATGTTACTTAGAATTTTGAAATGGATAATTATTTGTAAACAAAATAAATTTTTAAAATGAATAATTATTTAAGGACGGAGGGAGTTATTTAATTGTAATGTTTATTTGTTGAAGAATGAGAATGATAATATACCAAATAGTGAACAGAATTTGTTTCATAACATTGAAGTTAATCGAGAGCTAATTAATTATTTGAATATGAAAGCTAGGCCATGGATTTGACCGCACTACAAGAAATGTGCGAAAACTGATGGTGTTAGCAGCGGTGCGAATTATATCGACGGGTTCATCAATGAATACAGACCATCGATTTTTGACCATTGACAGAATAATATTGATGGGTACACATACCAGTTGATAATTTTTTATGGGTTTACTATAATTGCATTAAAGGCATCACTAGATTATCAGATAAATAATATTGCCGACATGATTTGATAATTTTATTGACGAGTTTTCAAAAATTAAAATAATTTTTTATTAATTTTTACTAATGAGTTTACCAGAATTTGTATTTTTTTTAAATATTTAATTTGAAAATACAATTTATTTTCAACGGTTAACCCGTTGGTAATGTTGTAATAATTTTTTTTAATAACCGATTGCATTGCCATGTGTAGCTCATCTACATAAACTATGGATTGTTTGGTATTTATTTATTTATTTATTTTTTATTTATATAATAATTTAATTATCAATTAAAAGTGATGTTAAGTAAGAAAATAATGAAATACTAATAAAATACACAAACTGATAAAATAAATAAACAAAGAATCAGAATAAAATAAATACAAAGTGCGATAAGCGTAAAAAAATCCAAAATGAAAATTAAAAAAAAAACTAGATAAAGATTAGCTAAACTCCTCGTCGCGGCATCATCATCATCAAACCTATCGGAGTCATCCGCGCTATTAGACGGTGAGGAGCCCTAAAATGGAGGGGAGTGCATTGTGTAAGCTTCTTCTTGTCGAAGCTGGGATTCGAAGCCTGCATGTCCCTGAAGAAGCTCATCACATCAGTAGTAATCTTCATTCTACATCTTCTTGAACTTACTCTTTTCTTTCTTGGCCTTTTCCTCCTCCCTGCTCAATGGACAACTTAAGCTGTAATATCTCAGCTCCTGTCGCCCTCCTCCCTCCTAGAGCTCCCGAAGGAGCTGTGCCTACCTGCCTAGCTTAGTTGAAGGCATGCACACAATCCCCCAAGGCATCATCCCCAATAGCAAACCCAGTTGTGGAGGATAGGGATCTATTGTCAAAGTAGTATCTCATCCCATACATGCGGCCCTTGTAAGGGCCACCAACCACCTAGGCCCAGACATCCTCCTTGTTTGGTAGAGGAAGGATATCAACATTTGGCTAGCCTCGCCACCTGGGTCAACCGGGTCTATGCTTGCTCCCAGTTTTGTAAACTCACGCTACAAAGAAATGTCCCATTCAAACTTACATAAGTGGTCTCAGAGCAAAGATCTACCCAAACCTCTCTCCTACCGCTCACCCATTTGGGTGTAGGTCTCCGATAGCTCTCCTTGGGTTAGAGAGCGATTTAACGACCATCTCTTAATTCTTATAAATACAAATCAAGTAGCGTGCAATACTCAGTCAAATCATGTATTGCCTTGTTATTGTCTTTGGTTCGATCTGGATCTATTACAGTATTCATAATGTTGTCAAACACATTTTTCTCAATATGCATGACATCAAAACAATGACGTACCAAATTATCTTTCCAATACGACAACTCAGAAAATAGTTTGCTTTGTCCAATTATGGTATACTCCATAGCCTGTCATTCGCATTACCTTTCAACTTCTATTATTTTTGGGAAATCCTTAACTCGATCTCACTTTTGGCGACCATTTAGTCTAACTAAGGCTCATCATGTTCAACACAATTATTTTTAAAGCCATATCTACTTCGCCTATATGGATGATCAGCTAAGAGCCTCCTATGATAATCAAACCAAGAGTTCTTTCCTCCATGTTTCAAAGTGAATGCCTTAGTATCCCCCATGCAAATCAGGCATGCTAATTTGCCTTGGGTCATCCATCCAGGCAGCATTCCATAAGCTAGAAAGTCATTGATGGTCCACATTAATGCAACCCTCATCATGAAATTATGCTTTGTTGAAATGTCGTAAGTAAGAGCACCTTAACACCACAACCTATTCAATTCATCAATTAGGGATTGAAGATGCACATCAATCTTAGCTTTTGGGAGGGAGATTATAGGGCGTAACAACTATGGGGTAATAAGAATAGGATTTGCCATTTGAACGAGTCCTAATATAACATTTCGAGGATTAAAGGCAAACTCAGAATATTGTCGAACGAAATGTTTCCATGCCTCACCATGCGATGAATGAGTGATTATACTATCACCCCTTTGATTTTCACTATGCCACCTTATATGAGAAGCCGAGCTCAGTGATGCGTAAAGTCTTTTAAGCCTAGGGATTAAGGGCAGATAGTGCATTCTTTTTTTAAGGACATCCTTATACCTCCTATTTCCACGTCTGTTGGGTTTAAACCTAGGCTCTTGACAGAACTTATACTTAGTCAATGCAATACCATCTTTATAATGAAACATACAACCTTTCTAGTAAGTCAATCCTTTATTTCCTTTAATCCAAGTTTATAAACTAATTTTTTATCTTGATAAAAAAAATTTGGAATTATGTCGGGATTTGGACTTAGCTCACTAATTAGTTCAGCCTATGGTCAAAAGAATTTTGGCTTTGGCTCCCTTCAGACTTAATGCTCAACATTTGAACTGCTAATGAGTGCAAATAATCCTTCTATAAAGGTTGATTGGTAGCCTCTAGGAGACTATAAAACTTAGTGGCATCTTGGTTGGGTTTCCTAACTGAAGCTCGAATAATGAGCTATAAATATAGGACCAGGAATATAAAAAACCATCTCTTGATGTTTAATAAGATTATCCTCTCACAATACATTACCTACATCGTGCTAAGCTAGTGGATCTCACCAAAACTACTTTCAATCTAAAACATTCCCATTTGATTCGCTGCATTAATTACCTCCCCATGCTTGGTCCAAATCCAATAATCAGGCATAAATCCCTACTTGTACAAATGCACCTTTATGGTATCATCATCTAAATACTTCCTCATTTGCACTTATTATATGGACACCTAACTTTTGCCTCATTAATGAACTATTGTGTTTGACATGCTACCCTCATAAATTCTTCATGCCATTATAAAATCTCATTTTACTCAATGACCAGTTTGAAGGAAACATTATGTGTGTGAGTAATCCTAGACCCTACAATTTTTAAAGACTTTAATTTTTAATTTTAAATACAAATTCAATTGCTATTTAAATTTTTCATACAACTACTTTTAATCTTATTTCCTTAAAAAATTCTGACAAAATTTCGAGTATCTCCACTTGAATTAGGATCTTCTGTCCTCATATATTTCAATGCAACCATAGACATATAATTTTTTAATGACATCAAATTATTACTTTCAAACACATTCAATTGGTTTTTAAATTTTTTTAATACAGTTACTTTTAATCTTTTTTCCCTAACACAAGTTTTAACAAGATTTTGATAGCATCTTCATTTAAATTATGAGCTTTCTATCATTAGATATTTCAATGCATTCAAGAATCATAAAAGACATAGTTAATAGTTATATATTAAAACATACAATTCACATAATCCTAAAAACCATTTTAGAGCACATACCCTTACAACTCCACAACATTTATCCTGCAATCTCCATAAACGCAAAGAATCCTATAGCAAACAATGCAAACAAGTCAGGAAAGGACCTCTAGGCCCTTCCCTTCAGTCATGCAATCCCAATTTCCTATAATTATATCCTAAAAAACATAAGTCTCTATCTTATATACATATTAAAGCATATAAATAACAAATATTTTGTTACTAACCTCTAATGTAGCGAAAAACACAGTATGCACGCAACTAAATCCAATCTAAAAAATCCAATAAGGCCAAATAAATAATATTGCACACTTATAAACTTTGTACATACAAAACATAAAACAAAATAAGGAAAAAAAATGACAAACCACTCTCAATGTCAATACGTCATCATTGCCACCCTCCAATACAACTTTTACATTAACAAAATAATAACAATAATTACTCTCCAATGCAATAAAACACAACACTATGAGCACCCATAAATGAACGAAAAAACTAAACTAAATAAAAAAAATTAAACCAATTAAAATGTTCACTACCGCTCCTAGATTGCAATGGTGGTCTCCGTTTTGTGAACGAAGCTTGGCAACAGGACGCAATGGCAAAGAAGAGCGCGGGGTGGAGGAGAAGAGAGGGAGAGTAGAGAAAGACTTGAAAGATAAAGGGGGAAACAAAAGGCGTTTCAGTTTAAAATGTCTGTGGGTTATCAATAGGCTAGAAGCACGACACACGACTTGGTGGTGTGTCCATGTGTTGGACACATGTTGGACACTGACACCATATTACACATGTTGGACGCACGTCCACACTCGTCTAATTAAAAATAATTTTTCTGACCTTACACTTATCAACACAAAAAAAAAATTAGTTAGGTCATTTTGAAAATTCTTCAATTGATTACAAAAAAATGAAAAGAAGAATTAATTAGATAAAAAAATTATACAAACACGGCAAAAAAAATTCAGACAAAAAAAATACAATAAAATAAAAATTATATATATATATATATATGTCGTGTTTGTGTCCTGGAATTTTTTGAGTTTGGTGTGTCTATGTCTATGTCTGTGTCGTGTCCCATGTCCGTGTAATGATTGTGCTCGATAGTCGACGAGTCAACAACCCGTCGACAAACAATTAGCGAAATACGCATTTCATATCTCACTTATTACTAACGGGTTTACCAAGTATGTGGGAATCCAAGAGTTGCATGCCCACGTACAAAATTTTCAAAAACTCGTTGATAAACCCGTCAGGAATGTTAAAATTTTTAAAACAATTAGAAATTTTTTTATATATATATATATTTGTTTTACGATTTATCGTCGGTATATATAACAAAAAATTAAAAAAAGATAATGAAAATGTAGGAAAATATTTTTTAAACACCCGTTGGTAAACCTATCGATAAAGTTAAAAAAATAAAAAACTATTATAAAATTAAAAAATTATTTTTTTAGTAGCCAGTCGGTAAACCCGTCAGTAATTTAAGGAAAAATAAATAAAAATAAAAATTAAACACTCGTCGGTAAGCCCGTTGGTAAGATTCTCAAGTCACGTGGGCACATGCAAAGTACTGACGGGTTACCGACGGGCTAAGAATTATTATTGTACCTATCTGTAAACCCATCGAAAGTTGTGCACGCCATATGGCGCATAGTGGCACCATTAACTACCGGGTTGTCGTGGAAATTAATTATCGCACGTTAATAATGTAAAAATCTGACAACCCATCAAATCCCCTCAGGAATAACCAATGTGATCGTACCCATCGGTATTTACTCCAGGATCCTGGAGATTTCTAGTAGTGCCGATATATAAGGTGATTACTTGAAGTTTCAGGAACAATATCCTAAAAACAATGATAAAAAAAATTCAAAAGTGAAAAGCTTTGAAGTTTTTAAAACACTGGAATCCATTTACTCTAATAATAAGTTGTGATACATTTACTTGGTTTATTAATATTTTATAGATATAAAATTTTATCAATCTAATAGTTGAATTAAAATTACTATCAAGTATAGATCAACCCGATAAAATTTTATACGATTCAAAAATGATTTGATACTTCATTCACTTTATTTTGATGTATAATCTTTTTTAAAAAATATATATAAGTGAATATATTCCATACTTATCGCTTTCATTTTTCTATAATTTAACTTTTTTTGATAATTAAAAGTGTTTCACTCTCAAAGATAGAGACAGAGAAGAACATCAAGTGTTTATATTACAAATAGAAAAGAAAATGATACAAAAGGTTTAAAAGTAGGATCCAACCACAAAACAAATAACAGTCTGCCAAAACTAAACTATGATACAAGTCATTTTCAAGGCTAAAACGATCCACCTCTATCAATGATCAAGGTCAAACATCATAAGGTTAGGAACCACCACCATACAAGTCCAAACCCGAAGCATCTTTCCACAAAAAATGCAAACACCAAATTGATAAACAAACATCTCACAACTTCGTAGAGAACACAAATACCTCACAGTTTCCATCCACAAAAACACAAACCAAATAAACAAGATTTTATCTTAACGAAGCTCATGATCGAATTTGAAACCACCAATACTGGCAAAAGAATCACAAACCATATCTGAATGCAATGAGATAAATATAACTTGGTGAATAACTGAATGGCCACCAAAAACTGAAAGCCAACTAGAAAACAAGACTTTTCCAAGAAACCTTGATCAAATGAATCAAATCTGGAGACACAACAACCATATTAAGAACCATCATCAGAGCTAAGAGCATCCAAAGTGACGGCCTCCGTAAGACCACACCCAGAATCGACTGACAAAACCAAATCTAAGACAAAAGAATCATATCTGGAGCAACCATCAAATCTGCAAAACTTTCCTCCGTGGCACATACGAGAATTATGACTAGCCAGAGAACTAATAGGTTAGAAAATGAAATGTTGCCTCAAGATGAAAACATATGATAGGAAAAACATAGGAGAAGGAAGCAAGGGAAAGGTTCTTGAATGGTGGGGACGAAATTGTCATGACCCGATTTGGGGATGTGACCAACACGTGAGGAATTCCATCCTTATGTAAACCTTCTAGGTATCGTGTCTCTAAATGCATCATTTATCATAAATTCATACTTAAAATATGATTTTGTTCTAAATCATTATCATTTTTTCTAATTAAAACATAATATTTGAATTCATAAAAATTGAAGTATTTAACATATATAACTCTGAAAACGTCTTTATCAAATATACTACTCACGAAAGCAAAACTTTCGTCACATGATCTTAATCTTAAATCTAAAATCACCTTAACACTTAAAAAATTAATCATAATTATGTCTCTAGCTGGTTACATAAATCTTTAACCATAGTCTACATTTCAGATATGTACTTGAACTCTAAACATATCGATAAGTACATAAACTTTGAAAATAACTATAATGTCTCAAAATATATGCGTGGCTTGGATCCTGTTTACACATCTACTGGAGCACTCTAATACTAACATGAACCTAAACTAATCCTTACTTCAAAATAAGGCTCACCACTAGGAGCTTGCCCTACTAAAGTGAAGGCAAAATGATATCTGGAACTTGCAACTGTGAGATGAAGGGAAAGAAGTGAGTCAATGGACCAGTGAGTGGATTCTCACCCATCACCTAGATAGGACAACCAAGGAATATACATAATACAATATACATGCAGCAATCATAAATCACTTGATATTTACGTACACAGCTATCTAACAGCACATTTCATTTCATAGTTTCATAAACAAGCATTTATAAATTGATAATCAATCATGAAATCATTTTATCTAATGGTGTAATAGAGCCTCCAGAAACAATATGCTGAATCTGATAAATATAATACATAATAATAATAGTTATCTCTATCTCTCTAATGGTCCCTGACAAATCGTATCCCTAACGAATAAGCTGGGCACCTAACTAGGTCTCATTCTCTCTATATGCTGGAGGTGATATTGTCCTCTAGCAGATAATATGGTACCAAAGTTAACGATCTCTCACAGCCATTAACTAATTGTCTATTTCTTTATCTCTACCGTCTAAATTAGTTTGAGCAAAATCCATTTAAATATGAAAACTCTTAAACTCATAGTACTTTGAGAGCTCTAGACTCATATAACTCTAACAATCTAATTTTAGCATAACTGTGGCTATGAAATCATGCCCAAGGGATTACCAGCTTGTAGGCATTCTGATTTTAAGCTCACGAAATATGTATCGCAGTTGCTACGAATCATACTGAATTCCATACTTCTTTGTACCGTAAGGCTAAAGTTCTAAGTTCATATCTCAACTAGCATATTTTCATAACTTGAAAACTCTAATATCATACTTCAAAACCAAAAGGGTTCATAATCACAATAACTCTAAAACCATAATAACATACTTATTCGCAAGGCTAGGTCATATTCTTATTTCTCATTTCTCCAACATAAACTTATATCTTAATTGAATATTCTAAAGCATAGTTTGAAATCCCAAAACTTGAAAACATAGTGATATCAAAGAAATCCATAAAAACATAAAATAGTCATCTTGCTACAATGCATATTTTCTTCATAAATCCCTTTTTCATGAGCATATCATACATTTCCAAGCATACAACATAGCAATTATGGTCCCATGGTTTTCTAAAACATATTTCTTTCATGCTATCATCACGAAATTATAGTTTTTGCTATTTCAACATCATGTGTAAAATCATATTCTCATATATACTTTCATATTAGCAATCATGATGCATAATACTCATAATGACTAAAAATAAGGTCATGAGTTTGAACCCACTCATTTGGAGGGGAGGAATAAGTGGTGTCACCACCAAAGAGGCTTCGTGGAGCGGATAACGCCAATGTCTACCATAGAAGCATCAAAACTCATAAATAATCCATTTTAACTCTAGAACAACTCTAAACCAACTTTAACAATATTAGGGGAACATCCCCACTTGACAACAATGAGAAAATATAACATTCATGCCCAAGAATAGGGGAGGAATGAAAGAAAGAGAGCATAAACCATAAAAAATCTCTTACCTTAAGATTTGGAGGAGGTAGATTTGAGAGAGGATAGGAATGAGGAAGTAAAAGAGAGAATTTGGGGGTAGGGTTTCCGTGTTTTGAGTTTGGGACTAAGTGGAAGGGTATTTATATGGGTAGGGTATCAGGAAGTTAAACTACATCATTTTCTACTGTACTAATATGGAGGTCCTTGTCACAATGAACATTCCTTGTTGCAGCGAGCCATCCTGAAGGCAATACCAGCTCTACATTCAATGGCCCTTCACGCATCCTACTATAAAAAAATCAATGATTAGTGACCGATTTTTCGGTTACTAATTTCATGAAATCGGTCGCTAAACCTGATAGTGACCGATTTAGAAACCGAAAATAGAAGTAACTAAAACCATGGTGGCTAAAAATTAGTGATAGAAAATCGGTCACTAAATCTTGTGACCGATTTAGTGACCAATTTAGTGACCAATTTTGCTATCTATATGACCAATTTTATTTGATGGTTTGGTGTGCTATTAGCGACGATAAATCGGTCCTTAACTTTATGACTGATTTTTTAGTTGCTACATGAAATTGTTAGCGACGATAAATGGCCACTAATTTTGTGACCGAATTTTTGTTCGCAAATTTGGAACTCCCATTAGGCAAAAATCAATTGCTAAAGCAATCGCTAATTTTTCCGTGAAATCAGTCACAAATAGATAAAAACAAAAAAAAAATTCAATTTTCTAGCTTCTAGTTTTTCAACACCCAATATTCAGATGTATAGCAACAAAAAATACAAGGCATTATCCAATAAAACAAAAATATATATTCAAAGCTTCTATTTCATTAAACAGGCCAAAAACAATGCTTGGCCTCAATCTCAAGTTTATAGCAGTAAATTAACAAATTGAAATTAAGTATATAATATCAAATTAAAATCCTCTATCAAACTTCTTTGTCCCTCTTGCAATACTTCTCTGCACAACAAAGTCTAGTTAATGAAGTACAGAAGGAATTGATGACAACCAATAAATACTGGTTACCAGAAAAAGAAAATATCAAAAACTAATATTTTTAACACAAAAAAAGACTTAGGCCAATAGCCGTAGAAGCCAATAAAAACTACATTAGAAGTGAAAAAGAACCTACTCATAGTATTCACAAGGCTCAGGGTGAAATGAGGCAAGAAAATGGCTATTTGTAAGACCACTAAGCATTGACATAGATTATAGAAAATGCTAGATTCTGATCTACTGAATACTGTCAATGAAAACTTTAAACTTGTGCACACCATCTTCCAATAATATGTGTGTAGTGTTGCCATATTATTAAAATAGCTCTACACCTACCTACATCTATTAATGATATGGTAAAACATGATTTAAAGGAAGTTAAACATTTTCAGTAATAGTGACAATAGACTAAAATTAAACAATTGATATAATCAAAATATGGGAAACAAAGAACTAAAGCAATTGACTAATTAAAAAAATTTCACAATCAAGATGACCCTTCTTGGCATCTGAATGTACAAAACCAATAAGAGAAATAGATATTTTACCTTGAATTGCAAATTGGTCTTAAATCCTAGTAGGCATGATATTGGTAAACCAATGAGATAAAATGTTACAAGGTTGACATAAGCAGCTAAGTGCTGCCAACCACATCCTTTAGCCATGCCTAGTATCAATTACAATTTTCTTCTTGAGAATTTAGTAATTGAAGATCAAGTTGCATGCACAACACAGGTTAAAGGAAAAAAAATGAGAAAATCAAACCTGATAAGACACCTTGGGCAGCATCTAGTAGTATTGATACTTCAAGTAAGGGTGTTACTGAAGCAAACACCTTTTTGATTGTGGGACTACTGACTGAACATTTGGATCCAAATATCATGACCAAACACAAGTGCCAAAAAAACCAAGGAAGAGAGAAAACTTGAGAGTAACCCCCTATTTCATGCTTAGCTCGATCCGGTGGCCTCTCCAATTTATTGGAAACCCTTGGGCTGTCAAAGTTAAATTCCAATTTTGTCAATGCATCAATTTGAATGCAATTCAGAAAATGTATAACTAAGCAAACAAAGGAGAAAATCTCCATTCAACTAACTAACCAACCTCCTCTCAACGAACTCTGATCCTCCAAAACATAATGCAACACCCAAGGTTCCTTTAATATATCTCAGGATCCTCTTCATAGCACTCCAATGCTCGTTACCTGATCTTCCATAAATCGACGACCATCTAACTGCAGTAATATCTGGCCTGGTACAAATCATGGCATATATAAGGCTTCCCACAGCTAATGCATACGGTACTCAAGACATCTCCATCCTTTTTGCTTAACTACTAGGACACATACCTGAGGATAATTTATAATTCACTGGCTTACAATCTTGCATGTTGAAGCGTCGCAAGATTTTCATCAAATAATTCTTCTGGAAAGCCAGATCCTGTCCTTTATGTCTCGATGAATTTGCATCCCTAAAATCTTGTTTGTAGGTCCCAAGTCCTTCATATCAAACTCCCTAGCCAACTGTGCATTCAATTCTTGGATTCGATCTTTGTTGGGGCTTACCACCAACATGTCATCCACATACAATAACAGAATGATGAAAACATTGTTACCAAACCTCTTGTAGTATGTACAATGGTCTGAGTCTGTTATATCCAGGGCGAATTATGAAGGAATCAAATCTCTTGTACCAATACCTTGGTGCCTGCTTTAGACCGTAGAGATTTGGTCACCCTACAAACCAAATTTTCTTTTGCTTGTTCGTTAAAGCCTTCTAGTTGGAGCATGTATATCTTATCTTCAAGTTCTCCATGAAGAAAGCAGTTTCACATCTAACTACTCAAGATGTAAATCAAATGTAGCACACATGGCCAATACTACTCTGATAGTGGTATGTTTGACAATTGGAAAAAATATCTCTTGAAATCGATACCTTCCTTCTGAGCAAATCCCTTTACCACCAGTCTTGCATGATATCGTTCCACTCAATCATTGTCATCTCATTTTATCTTATAGACCCATTTGTTGCCAATGGCTTTCTGACCTTTTGAAAGTGCAATAAGTTCCCATGTCTTGTTCTTATGCAAGGCCTCCATTTGTTCCTGCATAGCTACCATCCACAAAGAAACATTTGGGCTACTCAAAGCCTCTTGAAAGGTTGATGGCTCTCCTTCTTCTATTAGAAGACCGAATGCATCGTGGCTTGCCATAACATAGTCTGAGTGCCATGATGGTGGCTTTCTCTGCGTGTTGATCACCAAACTTCTGTATCATTGGCCTCGTCTGGTACTTGTTTATCATACTCTAGCTCTCTTCAGAATTTTTTTATCAGATTTATCATTTATCTGAACTGTAGTTGTCTCCTTAATAGTCCTGTCATTTCTTTCTTCATTTTGTAGTTCATTTTCTAAATATAACATCCCTGTGGACAATAACCTTATGAGCAGTGGGATCCTACAAGTGATACCCCTTTACACGAGGCATAACCTAAGAATATATATTTCTTGGACTTTGAGTCCAACTTTGTTCTTTCTTGGGAGTTATACATCACATATGCCGAACATCCGAACACTTGTAGAGAAGAATAATCTCCGGCTGCCATTCCACATCTCCATTGGTGTCTTTAAACTAATTGCGGTTGATGGCGACTGATTAATCACGTAACAGAGTTTGATTGCTTCTCCAGGAAATACTTGGCTAAACCTGCGTTCTCAGCATTGCTCTTGTTCTTTCTAGGAAAGTACTATTCATCCACTTTGCTACACCATTTTGTTAAGGTGTATATGCAACTGAATTGCCTTGGAATACCCTCATGCTTGCAAAATGCTAGAAAATCTCCATCTGTATATTCTCCTCCATTGTCTGTCCTCAAACACTTGATCATCTTTTCAGACTCAAGTTCTACTCTTGCTTTGAAGTCCCTGAATATTGGAAACACATCTAACTTCTTCTTGATTGGGTACACCCAAGTCTCCTGGAGTAATCATTAATGAATGATGCAAAAGATTTTGCACTTCCTAAGGACATTTCTGGTAACTCCCATGCATCAGAATCAATCAAGTCTAGAATGTGCTTGCTCCCTGGAGTTGATCTACAAAACTTTAATCTGTGCTACTTGCTTGTAACACAGTGCTCACAAAACGGTAAATTCACCGATTTGAGCCCAGGAATGAGATTACATTCCGCAAGAACCTTCAAACCATGTTCTGACATGTGGCCTAGTTTGTGGTGCCACATCATCGTCATTTCTTCTTGACTTGATGATGCAACTAATGCATCTGCCTCCTGCAACATATCTCCTTAAAGCCTGTATAAATTTGTTGTGGTCTTTCTACTTTCATCACCACAAGAACACATTTAACAATCCCACCTTCAATATGGGTCTTGCATCCAAGGTTATCCAATTGCCCAATGAGAATATATTCTTCCTCAAGCCCTTCACATGTCGTACTCCTTGAATTGTTCGAATGGAATCATCAAACAATTTTATTTTGACAGGACCAACATCAGCAATTTCTAAGGCATGGTCATATCCCATGAACACAAATCCTACTTGAGAGAGGTTCGTAATTGTAAAATCAGTCACGGTGTGGAGTCATGTGCCATGATGCTCTGAATCCACTATCCAAACATCAATGAGTTGTTTATTACCTTTAGAACCAATTGCTACCTCGCTCACAAGATTTTTCCATCCAGAGGTACTCATAACACATCCATGAGAGGTTGATGCTTCTGAGCTTTATCTGCATTCTTCTTATTGTTCCAACAATCTTTCTTCACATGCCTTCTCATGTCACAACGGTAGCATTTGAAGTTTTTCCTTCTTCTAGAGTTTGATCTACTCTACCGTGACTTCCACTAAAGTCACGCTCCATTAATCTTCCTCTCATCACCAACAGCAACTCTGCTTGATTTGAGCTCTCCAATCTGTCTTCCTTATTCTTATGCCTGGACTCTTCTTCAAAAATAGCACCGGTGACATCATCAAAGGATAGATAGTTGGCAATATTATTATTTGTGATATTGATGATGAGTTGATTATATGAGTCAGGTAAACTTTGAAGTAGATGCTCCACACGTTCATTCTCCATTATTTTATAATCTGATGCTAAGCTGGGAGAATAAGGTGTTTAGATTGTTGATGTGGTCCGTCACATGTGGACTCACTCATCCGAAGAGTATACAACCTCCTCTTTAGAAATATTCTATTGTGAAGTGATTTGATCTCGTAAAGTTTGACAAAAGCATCTCAGATCTCCTTTTCTATCTTCTTCTTCCAACTTTGGACGATCCTAAATCTATCATTGCAAGATGTAGATTGACAATAGCATTATCATCCATCTCCTTCCACTTTTCATCAGGAACTTCGACTACCTTCAATTGCTGGTAAGCAATTGTCCTTTCTCAATATTGTCTTTATCTTCAATTTTCACAGGAAAAATTATTCCCATTAAACTTCTCAAACTCAAATTTTGCTCCATGGTGTTTATCGATATCTGTTTCTCTACTAGACCGATCACTTTTTTTCTCACAATGAATAGTACCATATATGTGAATAATACCATATACGTAAATAGTAGCATTTGAATTTTTTCCTTCTTCTAAAGTTTGATCTACTCCAACCGTGACTCCCACTAGAGTCACGCTCCATTATTTTCCTCTCATCACCAACAGGAACTCTGCTTGATTTGAGCTCTCCAATCTATCTTCCTTATTCTTATGCCTAGACTCTTCTTCAAAAATAGCACCGACGACATCATCAAAGGATAGATAGTTGGCAATATTATTATTTGTGATATTGATGATGAGTTGATTATATGAGTAAGGTAGACTTTGAAGTAGATGCTCCACACGTTCATTCTCCATTATTTTATAATCTGATGATGTAAGCTGGAGAATAAGGTGTTCAGATTGTTGACGTGCCCATCATCAATGTGACTCACTCATCCGAAGAATATACCTCCTCTTTAGAAATATTCTATTGTGAAGTGATTTGACCTCGTAAAGTTTAACAAAAGCATCTCAGATCTACTTTGCTATCTTCTTCTGAACTTTGGACAATATTGAATCTATCATTGTAAGATGTAGATTGGCAACAGCATTATCATCCATCTCCTTCCACTTTTCATCAGGAACTTCAGCATCTGCCTTCAATTGCTGGTAAGCAATTGTCCTTCCTCAAGATTGTCTTTATCTTCAATTTCCACAGGAAAAATTATTCCCATTAAACTTCTCAAACTCAAATTTTGCTACCATGGTATTTACCGATATATTTTCTCTACTAGACCGATCACTTTTTTTCTCACTGTGAATAGTACCATATATGTGAATAATACCATATACGTAAATAGTACCGTATACTATATATGGAATAAATCCAGTACATGTATACAAATTTCTTTACTAAACTGGTTCTCACTTTATCACCGTGAATAGTATCATATACGTGAACAATATCGTTTATTTATACAGGATATGGAACAAATCCAGGATACGTTAACAATATTTTAAAAATATATAACTACACGTATGAACGTGACTGAGAGTAGTAACCCGCGTGGACTATAACCAATAGCTCTGATACCACTATTGGGTACCAGAGTTATGAAAACAAAAAACGCAACTAAAATATAGTTGAGAGAATTGGAACTGATACAAATATTTACGTGGAAAACCCTAATGATGAGAGAAATCACGAACAAGACCGAGAAAAATTTTTACTATATGAAAAATAAAATTACATCTCTCTAAATATAAGGAGAGAACAATAACACCTCTTATACTAAGAGAATACACCTCTCTCTAATAAAATAAGAAACTCTCAGAAGATACTATATATATTAGTGGATACTCTCCGTTGTTTCGCTCTCCTGAAAACCAAATGCAAAACTCTCCTTTTATAAGGGCTTTGAAGTTACTCTGCAATCAATGCATAGGAACTCTCGTGATTTCAGCTCACATGTAAAATTATTATGCATTACTCTAATGCAGGAATTTCTGTGATTCAAGTTCTTTCATGTGAAGTTACTATGCACCATAACTGTGCATTCAGTGCAGTTTTCTTTGACTTCTTCCTTCTTCTTTTTTTTCTTTTCTTTGGTTGTCAGCCACAAGTGGCTTTATGCCACTCACAGGGTCTTCACTTTTTTCATGTTGCAGGCTATTTGATCATCTTCTTCCACCGTTAGCCTCGTACCTCCTCCTATCGCCGTCGTCTCACTCTCCATATCGTCGTGGTCTCTGTTAGCTATACAAAAATAAAAAATAAAAAATTTTAAGAGTTGGTTCTTAGGTGTTTAACACTATGGTATATATTCTGTATGTGAAATCCGTGTCATCTAAAGATTGATTTTAATCTCATACGAAGTATCACGTAGTGACATATTGGTTATCCGTGCAGCAAATTGATAGAAGAATATATTCAACATGAGAACGATTATTAGTACAAAGTGAACGTTTATGATATTATTTAAATTTGTCTAAGAAAGTAAAAAAATACTAACTTATATGGAATGGTGGAAAGGAAAAACTGAAAAACTGGAAAGGATTCATTCTGTTTATTTATTTATTTATTTTCAATATATACAAAGCCGATTACTCGCAGCTTCCTCTTTTGAATTTCTTAAACATTCAATTCACTATGTTTTGCCTTAAACTAATGCTATCAGGAGACTCATTAAATACGCATCATAAATGCATTAGCAATTGATTTTCATAGACTATCAATTTGACAATTTGTTCCTTATTATTACTCGAATTGTCGTCAACAAAACCTAGTATTTCTATATATTTGGATCTTTTATATGATTAAAATATATATAAATTTAATCCATATATATGGCATCAATTCAATTCTATAGAACTTTATAATATCGAATAATTTTCAAAACATTCCAAAAGTTACATATCAAGTTGGTCTTACTACAGTAAAAAATGACGGGACCCATAAAACATCACATTAAATCCTTCAAAAGTTTTAAATGAGATTAAGAGGTGGTTTGGTAGTGCTATCTAAAGGGATGTTTTTATTTCTGAAAAATATAAGTCAATTTTCCTATTTAGTAATTAGATAAATTGATGTGCTTTTACTTTTAGCTTTCACTATAAGAAAAATGAGTATTTTTAACAATTATTAATATTGAAAGTGTCAATAAAAATATTATTAAGGAAAGTAATTTTGACATATAGTAACCATTATAAATACCTATAAATTTTTTTATTGACAATTAAGTAGCCGTTGAAAATACTTATAATTTTTTATTGAATTAATAATTGTCAATAAAAGCTTATAAATATTTTCAATGGCACTTTT
The DNA here is from genome assembly GCA_030441495.1 of Dalbergia oliveri. Classification (NCBI taxonomy): domain Eukaryota; kingdom Viridiplantae; phylum Streptophyta; class Magnoliopsida; order Fabales; family Fabaceae; genus Dalbergia; species Dalbergia oliveri. Next base: position 16,112,491 of record JAMLFY010000008.1, read on the forward strand.
TGTGAAAATTACTTTTCTTAAAAATATTTTTATCAACATTTTCAATATCACCAATTGTTAAAAATACTCATTTTTTCTGCATTGTGTTAATTAAAAGTTAGGGTGTTTTTACTCTTTGCTTTTAAAAGTCCAAATTTAAGTGTTTTTGATAGCACCGATATGTTTTTTAGACCTAACATATATTCTCCAAAACTTAAAAGACTAGTATAGTCTTACTCTAATTAATAACAATAAATGTATAAGTTATCATCTTTAATATATATATTCATTATATCGTTGTCATTTTAAATTTTAAGAATAATTTTATAACATATTTGTCAAATATTACTATCATAGATTTTGCTTATTAAGTATAATTTTGACATTAGTTTAATAAATAATACTGCTATAACTTTTCACGAACAATGAGCTTTTGAAAAGTCCAAAAAACTGAGCAACTCTCAAAAGTCAAAATAACATCAAATGAAGCTAAGTTAATCTCAAGGATCGGAGAAGCCCACTTTACTCTGTGAACTATAGGATTTATGCATGTTACTTCTAGAATTTAAAAAATGTGCAAATTGACGACCCTCTAATGTTTTATGAATGTGCACTCAAACTCTTTCATTAATTTTTCATTTATTGTTAATTAATAAAAAATAGGTAGAGATCAAGCACAACTCGATACCTTAATAAACTAAAAAATAACGTCCAACTTGGTAAACCAAACGTTTTTGAACTTATGCTATTTTTGTTAACAATAAATGAAAAAAATAATAGAATGATCTATGAGCATGTTTTTTAAATTTTGGGATAAAATACACAAAAACTATTATTTTGAGAGACAAAGTGCAATATTCCTTAATCTTATCACAATGGAACCCACACCGTATCACGGTAATAGTTAATAGACAAGAGGACAAATAACTTAATACTATTTAAAATATTTGGAGAACTTATATTATTTGATCCCACAAGTTTTTTTAAAAAAACTAAATTGATGTTATATCCTTTTTTGGTATATTGATGATAATGATTTTGAACCTATAATCTCATATAAACTACTCAAATTTCTCATCACTAGTTCATTTATAGTGGCTTAAATTGATGTTATATCTATTTGCTGAGAACCAAATGAATAGTTGAATAATTTTATACTTGGGATGGATTTGCTAAGAGACTAAAAATGAAAGGAAAAATTTCTTAATTTAAATTACTTCAGTTTTTACTTTCATATCAAACCTAGCCAGCCTTTAGAAGAAAGAGATATTTTCGCAGGAAAAGGTGTGGAAATAAAAAATAATGTAGGATAAACGAGAACCCACCATTTCTCCACTTAAAACATAAAAACTTTGGCCGGATATAGCATCTCAAGCAAACAAACAAGTCAACAACATACATGGAAGGACCTAACACAATCACCGTGATGGATGGAAGAGTTTTTTTTTTTTCCCCACGGTGAAGATTCATTTAAATTCCTCAAATTGGTCGTGTGATTTACTTTAATTTTTAAAATTTTAAATTGACTTTAACTGTCAAATAAGGATTGTTCTTTTTTAATCAAAAAATGAGGATTGTTCTTTGTAATTATTAGCATTAACTTTAAAGCTTGATGGGCACGATATCATTCGTTTCTGAAACTAGAGAGCTTGGACCACAAAAGGGCATCTTTTTCGGAGCATTGTGTGGGGGCCACACTTGTTTACGTGATACCCTTTCGTCTCTATATTTTCTTTCTATTAATCATTGTATCTTTCATACGGACATAATGCTTTTAATTTTAGGTTGGGGACTCCTTTTTATCCTCTGTCACTTTTATTAACATTTAATTTTATTAAATTTTACCCAAAATATCCCTTTTTCCCTATTTTAACTAAAAACATAACTTGTTAACATTAATTATTTGAATTTGAGTTTTCTAAAATAAAGAGGTTGGTAAAGTACAAATAAAAAATTAATTATCTTTGGATCATTTAGTGAGATCCACACATAATATACACATGATAAAAATTATTTATCCAATAATGAGTAACCCTCACTTTTATATTTTATTAACTTCTTTATTTAAGGCTCCAAATCCTAATTATTTTTGAGCGTTGCTACATGTTACTAAAATTTTTCCGTTAGAAGAGTAGGAATAGATTATCAACGGTGGTTATCCTTTACTTGTCAATGAATGAAAAATTGAAATAAGAGATTAACATATGATCAATGACTTTGATATTTCATACATAAATTCACACCCTACAACTTCGTACCATTAAGTATTTTTTATTATTTATTAGTCATCATAATGATATAAAAATTATTATTGTTAATTTAATTAAAAATTAGTTAATTATTTAAAATATTTAATATTGATCTTGGCACTAAATATTACAAGTATTTAACATTAATGGTGAATATAATAGTGAAATATAATAGTGAATATTTTGGAAAAAGAAATAAATTAACTATGAACGAATAACTATAAAAATAAATTTCTAAATCAGGCATACGACATACATACCGGTATTTTATCATTCAATGTTCATATCATTTCAAAAGTCCTGAATAAACCTATGATATTTGAATTTTTTGGCAATCACTTACCTTTAATTTTACTATAACTTTTTGGTCTGACATATCTATTGTTAAAAATTAAGAGAATTCGATGCATATTCATTTTTCTTGTTTTTTATTCATTCAATATATAAAGATAACATACCTTTTTTTTTATCTATTTTAGTTTTCATTCTCTTTTCCTCTTAGGTAGTGTTTGGCATATTGCCTACTAAAATTACTAGAAATTTAGACTACTACTCAAAAGTATTGTCACATTTTAAATTACTGATAATGTTACAACACAATGTTTGATACGTATAGGTAATCTAAGTTGCAATTCATCAAGGAAGAGAAATGGCATCATATTGGTGAGGGCATTGGTTAAAAGGTTAAATGAATGAGGGTTAATTGAAATGTAATAAAATATACATAAATATATATATATATATATATATATAAATTCAAAAGCAAAAACCTATATTAAGTCATCAATATTAACATAACCAACACAAAATAACATTGTTCATAGGCCTATAGTAAACATTAGTACATAACCTACTCATAAATCAATTATCTCTAGTCTCATTGACTCAACTTCTAATGAAGTCCAAAACATCAACTTCTAATGAACTCAAAATTGGAAAGCAAGCAAGGAAGAACAATGTCCATTTCATTCAAGCTGCTCTATGCATAAACAAGGACAAGCATTAGACTACACTTGTTTTCTTTCCCCTTTGAAGCCAATACAAAGCAAGTAAGGTTCCTAATCACTAAAAATTATGACATCAGGAATGAAGATGTAACAGAGAAGAAGCGACAGTGAACCGTGATTGAGAATCGTGAACCACTCACCTAGCTGGCGAGGCGGCAATGGCAAGGTGGCTCGAGAGCACGTTGATCAGGACGGAGAAGCAAGGGCTCGCGTGGAGAAGCGAAGGTGGAGCAGAGGCGCTTCACGCGAGAAGCTAGCAGAGGGCAAAGCAGCGCGAGGAGGAAGCAGAGAGAGGGAGGGCGGAAGGACGCGAGGAGTAAGGGCGAAGCGCGCATGGAGGAGCAAGGGTGGAGCAACGCGAGGAACAAAGGGAGGGTGGAGCGACGTGGAGCAACGGGCGGAGGCGCTGAGCAGTGCTGTCTTGCTAGTTTGAGCTTGAAGTGTTTGAGCTCTAACTTTCTAAGTGAGGTGAAGGCTTGAAGCAATGACCCTAATTAAAGTCCCAAGGTCCAAATGGCAGTGTATTGGACTATTGTTAATTTTCCCTTTTTTAAGTTTAAATAACCGAACTAGAAACCTTTAAAAATTGAATCGCTTCTGGTTTTATCCTTTGACCAGTTCTAGTTCCTCCTTCAGACACTCAATCGACCTAGCTAGGAACGATTCTGTGAATCAGCCGGATTAGTTAGCCCTTTTCTATGCAATTCATATTTTCCTGTTTGGTAAATAAAAAAGATTAATAAGCAATATATGTCTTTACTAATATAATAATAATTAATACTAATAATTAATTATTTTTATTAATAATATTATTAATTACCATAAAAATATATAAAAGAAAATATTATTAATCGTTATATAAAATATTGAATGATTATTGACAATAATTAAGTATTTTTAAGATCATTTTTAACATAATAATAAGAATTTTTTTAACCAGTGCTCTAAAAGAACTGGTTAAGGAAATCATAAAAGACGAGTTTCAAAAGTTTTATATGGATCTCATATATTGAAATTATAAAAACTCATCTTTTTCAATACTAATCTTTCATGTTTTGATTCCTTAATCGGTGTCCGTATGACACTAATTGGATAAATCCTAACAAAAATAATAATAACGTGAGTATCACCATTGGGTGATGAGCAACATAGACACCCCCATGCGATAATTTACATTATCACTAATGTGGAAACATGGATTGCTCTAGCAATATGGATTATCAATGATCTGAATTTACCAAAGAAAAAATAATACTATGGGTTCAGATAATATTTTAACAGTACCACTAACCTAAATGAATTACCTCATACCAGACACCCCTTGTATCTCTTCGTATCCAAACAAATATAAAATGTCCATCGAAATATTGTCTAGTTGACCATCAAAATGCCGATTAAAATTTTCTTAATCTTCCGGCCACAGAAGTTTCTATCGTCGCATCATTTTCTATGGATTTTAATGGATTCGCATTGATGGATAACGAGTGGCTATTCATCTGTCATATGGATAGAGATTTATAGTTCTGTTGCCTTGATTTCACACACGATTGCAATGTGAAGAGAATATGGCATATTCGACAAGCTGAAAATCATTAGTTACATCCTCATCTTCCATTAATTTTTCGATTGAAGCTACAGTATGACTACTTATGAAATGGAATGAGCTTTTGAAATTTCAAATCAATCTTCTCTCAGAACACCTACGAATGAACAAGATTGAAAGAGTTATAATGGACCTTTTCCTTGTTTACCAAACTATGTTAAGTGGGTTCCCCATATTTTCCATGAAAATTTACAGACTTCCCGACAAGTAACTTTCTTTCAGTTGTCACTATTTATGACAGACAATCATGTGGGACAGAGTAAGAGACAGAGAGGGATAGAAATTCATTCAAAGTTGTACCTCTTTGAGTTTGACATTAAAAGTAGTATAGAATAGTATCTGAATTTGGTTGTTGTAAGTTAACGACGTTCACATGAATAATGCTCCCTTCATTTACTTCAATCACTGAATATTGGTCCACATCCATAAATCAAGATGTTGACACTAGGAACTGTTCAATGACATCTGTGAATCATTTTATGTTAACTTCTACTAACAATGTAGTCAGCATCATTATTCCATTACAGCTGATTACGATTTTTAATACATTGAAACCATAATTACTATAGGGAAAAAAAATACTAGCTTACTATTTTCTACAGTTTTTCTATTTTTCATTTTTCATACCTTTGATTGACATGGATTCAAATCAAATCATGAGCATAAAGCTCCATGACCTTGATTAATTAAAATTACTGTTCTAGTTTGTTGGTTTTCCTAGCCATCCCCTTCCGAGCAATACCTATTTATGTATTCCAATTGAAATGTCTCCGCAGTTGCACTCTCTTGTGGTGGACTTGTTTAGATTGAAATAAAGTGAGAGATATGTATGTACTTGGTGGCCAAATGGGTATTCTAGGCATAACTGAAAACCAGTGCTTTTTCCTGCTTTGCCTTCTGGCATTCTTAAGTGGTCCTAAACAAGAAGGTCTCTAATGCCTTATGCTCCTATGGCTTTCATCCCCACATCAACCTATTTGACCTTTTCTTGAATGTTTAATAATGTAGGGCCCTGGACGGAAAGTGGGTGAAACAAAAGTCTCCATTGTCCTAATCCCTCCAAAAAACGGCATGCATCATAATGCATAGTTTAAAACTGCAAGGCTAAATAAAGTACAAACTAGGAAACTATGTGGATTAGAAGTGTAAACGTATATTCTGTTTCTTTATCAATCTACAGGTAGTGTTTTTTGTTTTTCAATTGTATGGTATTTCTGTAGTACTATTTTAAGATTAATTCTTAAAGTACTTTTGTGATACAGTAATTATTATTCTTATTTGTTTAATTCTGATGCATTTATCTTTAAGGAAAATTCACTTATTAATTACCATATGGTGTCCAACCCATTTCTACTTTTAATTTTGGTATTTTTTATTTTTTTAATAAATACATTTTTTTTTTTTGGGTGCATAATACAACTGTGACCAAGTGCAACTTGCTCAACGTTCCTGTCATAATCATGATCTCTTTTTGGCCTGTTACCAGTGCTCCACCTTTAGTTTCAAGTCCAAGAGCTATCAATAGCCAAGTCTTTGATATTGATGGCTTTTATGAGGGATATGCCATCATTATATCATTAAGCATCTTTTTAAGGTTTCTATAAGCTTACCCAAACAAGGGTTTTAAATTAGTTGGAAGTTTCTAAAAAATCAATGAACTATGGATTAAAATAGTAGTACAAACCCCACCAAGACTTAACATTCTTTCAAGCCGAATAAAGAATGGTCCCAAGTGTTCCACACGGAGAAGTGCTTCTAAGTTTCATTCACACTGGAGAAAATCAGAAATGGAGGCAGGATTTTTTAGTCATTTATTTGTATAAGCATGTTATTGGATTGAATCTAAATATATACTCTCTCAATTTCAAATTAAATGTATTTTTAGAGTTTTGTTTTAAAATAATTATCATTTCAATGGATCATTAATTAATTTGTACCAATTTTACCCATATCTACATTAAATTTGGTAATCTTTCACTTTTTTTTCATCTCTTTTGTAACCAATAATAATTGCTTTTTAAAAGGTCAATTTTGCCTTTAAATCAAATTTTTAAAAGATCAAGACAATATGATGATTTTTTTTAATTAATTTATAATAACCTTGAACGATATTGTTTTGCAATGGAAGGAGAACATCCTTTTCTGATGGTTACAACCGAGTATAAATTAAAGATGATTAGAACTACATGCTACAATGTTTAATTTCATGCACGAATTATTGGAAATTGTTCATCATAATATGCAATAGTGAGAGAGACATATGAAGATGGTATATTGCCGATTAATTGTGTTTGTTTTATTAGTAACATTGGTAAATATTTATATATGCTTTTGGAAGCAAATATAGTGTGATTTACTAGCTATTTGGCTTTACATGTGAACATAAAATGTTCATGAGGCTGCATATATTGTTAGTTTGGACGCCTTTTTCAAGATAAAAAGATCTTTTGTTTTTTATTAAAGAAATATTTTTGACATTTTTTTACATGGTTGAGCAAAGTGTTTTAGGGAAAAAAAATGTCAAATCACCGGAAAATGATAAAAAGTCAATTTTTTCCTAAGTTACAATTTTTATCTTTTGATAAATATTTTTTAAATCAGAAAACGGATATTTTAAAATATTTTAGATCAAAAAATACGTATACATACCTAATCTAGATAATAAGATCCACTATCATTTATATTTTACATCTTTTTATTTCACCTGATTCACAAATCAATTAAGTTTAACGCTTTCTGCTCTGTTCCATCTGTTGTAATTTTCATCTCTGTATTTTTAATCTATTTGTTCTTGTTTGCTGTTTTGATACCAGTAGCTAGCGTTTACATAATGCTCTGACGGATTATTGTTATTAATTTTAATTTACCATGATATTTGGTTGAATCATTTTGAAAATGGAAAAGGCATGTTCTGAATTTTATCATGGGGTAGAGGATGTTGTGTCAGTTGTTCTGAATGTCAATGTGTTTTTTATGGCTGTATATAAAAAAATAGTAACACTGTGTTGTGCGTGACACTTGCTGAGTGAGAGTTTTTATGAGACAAGATAATATTGTAATAGGGAGGAAACTAATAGTTACTTGAAGTATGAATAAGAGTAAAAATTATTATTATGTCATTTTTTTTGTACCTCGAAATTTTAATAGCAATAAGATTTAAATCTATGATCTTATCCTAACTATCTAGATTTTTCATCACTAGCTCAACTCTACTGCCTTATTATTATGTTATTTTGTTACAATGTTTTATCATTAAATTATTAATTAATTAAAGAAAAATTGTAACTTGAAAGCAATATATTAATTTACTAAAAACATAGCACATAGCATAACTTAATCATACTGTAATTTTTGAATAAGGTCATAGATTTAAACCTCATTATGATTAATATAATTTTCAAATGATAAAAAAAATCATAAATTGTTATTAAATTAAATTTAAATTATTATATACTATTTTTTTAACAAATGCATTAAAGTTATGAATTCTTTCTAAAGGGAATATGAAAAGAGGAATGTGGGAGTCAAATGGAGAGCACCCACTCAAAGATAGAAGACAACTACAAACTCTAAAACTATAGGTTCAATCGCAAATTATTATATAACATGATCAAATATTAAATTATCAATAATATTTTTTAAAAATATAAATATTTTCAAACAAACTTGATAAGTATACATGGTTCTAACCCTAAAAGGCTAAAATTAGATAAGTATCTCATCATACCATATATCATTTCACTCTCTTACCGGGAAGAAGATATTGAACCAAAAAAATGGGTGATATCCAAGACACTAGAGAAGATGTAGGTGATAAAAAATTATAGATGTTGAGCCATATTTTAGTTTAAAGGGTGCTGCATGCATAGAAAAAAAATATAGGATTCTAATAACATTGCTCCTTATTGGGTTCTTTTTCCATTTTCAAGATGATCCGTTTATTTTAATATTTCAATATGTTTTAATTTTTTTTAATCCAAATAAAAGTACTTTGGCTTGTCCTATTAAGTAACTTTACCATTAAAAAAGGTTGCTTTTACAATTTTTTCATCCAAATTTGATTAAAAAAGGATTTTTTTTTAAAGTAATTTTTGTTTCTTGATATATTTGGATTTTTTTCCAAAAAAAATAGTAAGAATATAAAAAATATTTTTCCAAAACTATAATTTTAATTTTTTCAAAAATATTTTCCATGTTTAACAAATTGTTTTAAAATAAAAAAAAAACATTTTAACACTATATTTAAATATACATTTCTTTTGGTATATTGGCTTTTTTTGGTATATTGATAGCAATAAAGTTTAAACCTATAATCTCATAAAAACTACACGAGCTCTTTACCTTAAATATTTTAACCTTAAACTACACAAGCTCTTTACCACTAATCCACTTCTATGGCTCAATGTAAATTAATTTTACATACAATTATGAATAGGGTTTGTTCCAATATTTGTCTTTGTTGTCTTTGTTTAGGTTAGATTTGTGTTTTATGATTTTCCTGCGGTCCAATCCCTTGCCGACTTCGCCATTCAAACGGCAAAACGTCAGAATCCACAAATAAATAAATAAATCTTTGTACACCAATAAATTAATATTGGTATATTGGCCTTTTAAATATTTCATTGTTGATCTAGTCTCCATCATTATTTTTATCATCAATTATGTTTTCTCTCATGAGTTATGATTCACAAGAGGGCCGAGGCCCACAATCATTGTTATTCTTATTACTCTCAACTAGTAAGCTTAAAAAAGCCAAAGCAGAAATTTTAAAGAAGGCCCAATTTGGCCCGTTATTTGTTGGGATGACCCTAATAAATCTAATAAAATATGTTTTTCACTTTTTGGTCAGTCTCAAAAATTTGATTTATCTTGTTGAGTACATCAGAAATAAAATTTGAACCTATAATTTTTATAACCTAAAAAAAAGCCTATGACTTTATAATGAACTACTCAAACTTCTCATTATTGACCCAATTCTAGTGACTTGAAATTTTGATTTATCTAGTTTCAAAAAATTGTCTTTGTTTATGTTTTTATATTATCATTAAAATATCATATTATTTTAATTTTATTTTCTATTTGTAAGATTTTACGAAGAAAGAGATAAAATATTGTTTTTACAAAATCTTTTTTGAAAAATAGAACAATAATATAAGTTTTTTCAATCAAAGTTAAAAAAAAAATACAAATAAAAAAATGCTATGACTCTTTTTTTTGTTGGATCACGTATGACTAAACACACCTAGATGCCTATTTTGGTTTTTCCTGTAGGCTAGTCCAATAAAAATGTATTGGGTTTTTCTTTTTCGATTGTGACACATTCACACACTCAAGAAGGAGAGGGAGGTTCATACTTCATACCCTCTGCACCTCTAAGCTTTAGCCTTGATCCCAAAATACATTGGTTTGGTCAGCATCTGCAATAGCTCTTTGGGCCCGTTCAATATTTCAGATTCCCTTTTCACGGTTGATTCAATCTTAGCGAATAAATGAATGAGTACAATTGGGCCGATTCTTCACATTGGGCTCTTTTGTACAAATGAGGCCCGGCCTAATAGAATCTCCGGCCCTAGGCCCAGAGACGAAAATGGCATTTTGCAGCGTGGAGAGCCTAGTAGAAGAAAACGAAGGAAGGAACACTAGCAAGTCGTTAAGTCGCAACTTGCAAGCAATGATACGTGACTGTTAGGTAGTTCCACTGCAGAGTTTTTTCGGGTGTTTAACGAAGAATACATAAGCAAGCTCTGCCTCGTGATCGGAGATTGATTCTGTTGCAAAATGCATATGCTTCATTCTTAAAAGGTAAACTAACCTCTCTCTTCTCTCTCTGATTTCCGCTATTTTCTCTCTTTATTTTTTTTTAATTATTTTGGCTAAATCTATATAAATTCACGCTTCTTACAGTTTATTTTTAATTTTAGATGTCTAATTTTAATCGTGCGATATGATTTAAAATTTTCTAATCTTCTGAGAAAGCAAATTGGGGCCAAGGTTCGTTAGGGGTTTTGACGCTAGAATTTTGAGTTGAGATTATTACTATGATGAAGATTGTTTTAGGTTTGTAAGGAAAAGTTATAGTTTCATTAAGGGCATATGAAGCTTCAAAATGCTAATGTGTTATTTATAGGTCTATTTTTCTTTCTGGGGATATGATTGTTAGTTATATTGTAACTGTAGTTTTCGTAACTTTTGCAGTGTTGTTGACATGAAGGAAAAGAAGAATACTACTTCTGCTCTCAAGCGTGTTTTAGTGAATTGTGCATCTCAGGTTTGATTTTATCTTTAGAGTGCGCCACAAATGTCATTTTGGTTTTCGGTTGCGTGAACTAATTGCGTGTAAAACTTTTTCGTTGCATCATTTCAGTGCGTAGAATGCATGTACAAAATAATTTTGATAACATGTTAGTACCTTAAAGTAAATGGTAGACTAGGTTTTATCATTGTTTTTACTTGTGAGTTGTGATACTTAAGAGTTTAATTCATTTACTTAGATAGAGGTGCTGAACAAGTGATTGTATTGAAGCATCTTCTTGTTGGCAAGGGGAGGGAATGGGTTAGATGCTTTTCCTTTTCTTATATTCTCTCTGTCTTATCCTAGCTATTGGTTGGTTGATGAGTATAAAAAAGAATTATTTGGTTAAATCTGAACTGATAGGCAAAAGCATACGGGAGCTGTGTTGCGTCAAAGGTTCCAGAAATTGAACGTGATGTCTGTGCGAAGGAGTTTCTGGCATTAAAAAGTTGCATGCAGTATACGGTATTGTATTCTACAAATGACTTGCCATGAAGTTTTTGTTTTTACTCCGGCTTGGCATTTCAGCTATAAAGTTGTTTTGTTTCATTCTAAAGGGAAAAAATGCCTTTTATGCTTTTCTCTTTAAACAACCATATTCTGGGAAGACAGAATGGAAGCCTTTCTGAAAACTTCATTTAATTACTTTTGTGGGCTACAAGCTGTTTCTGATTGTAAACTTTTGATTTTTCTCGCTCTGTTTCTGGAGTTATTATGTTGTACCAACTGAATAATTGTTATATTTCTTTTTGCACTTCTGATATATCATATATATCTTATGTTTCAAAAATAAAAATTGCTCCAAACAGCTGAAAAAGAAGGTTTAAGTGTACACCCGCTTGTTTCCTTGTTTTGGACTACTGAATAAACAAACTACAAATCTTGGCGGTTATGAAGAGAAGCATTTGGAGAAGAATTTTCCAACTATCAGTGTAAGAGGAAGGTCATATGTTTGCATGCAAAGGTTCAACCTTCCGTCCTTGTATGTCCTATTGGTGATAGATGCATTACTTCAGTCTTTTACTGTCTAGTGTAAATAATTTTGGTAGGTCTGCTGCAGTTTTTGTAAACAGGACTTAGCAACATGTCTGGAAAAGCATCGACATCAAAGCCTAATATAGGTTTGAGTGGATCTGGTGGTCTTTCACATGCTTACACTCAGTATCCACCACTTCGGTGCAATGTTCCTGGATCAAGAGGATTGTTTTATGATGATGGAAACAAATTGCTACTCTCCCCAACAGCTGATCAAGTAATATGACGTCCCTTTTATACTTGTTATCTAGTGGAAATTATGTTTGTGGTTTAGACGTCCATCTTGTTGAATTGCTTCAAAATGATGAGTCTTTTGTATATTTTTATACTTCTATGTTCAATTGTTGAATCACTGTGCACGTTTGTGTTTCAATCTATAGGTCTTTTCATGGAAAGTTGTTCCCTTTGATCCTTTTATTGGTCCCACCTCTGATTCAATAAGTGAGGGTCCTATTTTAGCTATACGGTATTCTTTAGACACAAAGGTTATCGGCATCCAACGATCAAACCATGAGATACAGTTTCGGGATAGAGAGACTGGGGAAACTTTTAGCCATAAGTGCAGGGCAGAGTCAGAAAGCATACTTGGATTTTTTTGGACTGATAGTCAACAGTGTGATATTGTTCTTGTTAAGACCAGGTATAATTGCGTTTTTCTGTTTTTCTTTGTTAATACATTTTGCATTGTTTAATGATGAAAATTTTTAATATATGCTAATGTTAAATTGAGAAAAGACCCGACAAAAGATGTGAGTAATGTTTCTTAGCTGGGAATCTGTAGTCTTGTAGTATCTATAGTAGTATGAAATTTTAGAGGATGATTAATCAAATTAGACTTCTATATTTTAAGGTTTGTAATAATCTCCATTGGATCAAGCATTGTTTCTTTTTTATTTTTTAAAAACAAAGTACTAAATTACAAACTTTTTTGACAGTGGTCTAGACTTGTATGCATATAATTCGCAGTCAAAATCACTGCAATTGGTTGAAACAAAGAAACTGAATGTGAGTTGGTATGTTTACACACATGAAAGTCGATTGGTTCTTCTTGCTTCTGGGATGCAGTGCAAGACATTCCATGGATTTCAGGTAAAAATTGCACAATATTTTGCTTTGTTTTTCTTGTTAATTTTTGTGTCAGGAAGATATTTATTTGGTTTGTCAATACCCTACCTACCAAGTTCCATCATGCAATTACTTTGTGATAATCTGAGTCATTTGCTATTTGGAGCTCCTTCTAGTTTTATGGTATGAATTGGGATTTGTAGCCAACTTATGTGTGAAGATGAATGATTTGTAACATCATGCAGTAGCGAAAGTACCATATGTTGCCGAGCTACCTTGTAGCACATAGACAAATTGTAATTTATTGTTTTTCAAAACATGATTTGAGATCATTATTGTTCAGAAAAGAATGGCATGTATCAATGCAGCTTCTGTCATAGTCCTTGTTAATTACGAGTATTAATGTAGAATGTCAACTAATATTCCTCGTGTTATTTCATTTGGCTAATACAACAATGCACTTCTGGTTAGATTTCATCTGCAGATATTGTTCGCTTGCCAAGGTTTGAGATGGTTATGGCCAAATCTGAGGCAAATAGTAAGCCCGTTTTAGCAGTTGAAGACATCTATATTATCACTGTGTATGTATATCAGTTATATACTTCATCAAACATTCAACCTTAAATCTCCGTAATTCATATAGCTGACTTTTTTTTTAAAAACAAAAATTTATTTTTAAATAACAGCTATGGTCGGATATATTGCTTGCAAGTTGATAGAGTTGCTATGCTACTCCATTCGTATAGGTTATACCGTGATGCCGTGATACAGCAGGTTGGTTTTGCTCAAATTTTTTATTGAGTTACTACTTTAATTTACCTTAAAAAGGGTTTTTTATTTTTCAAAAAAAAATAACACTCTCGAAGTCTCTTCTGAACTAATGCCAATTTTCTGTGAAGGATATGGTCCCCTCTATTTTACACAGGTGACACTGGAACATCACTTTTAATATATTATGTTCAACAGATAAAGTTTTTTAAAAGTAAAACGCATATGCATTACCTTCTTCGGTTCATTTTTCCATTTGATAAAATAATTTTATTGTCATAAAGTGCATAAAAGAAACTCACTTCTAGTTCATGATATGAATTCATCAGAAGCGAACAATCTGCAACATTTTGATGAGAAATATCTAGAATTTGATCTTTATACTTTCAGAGACTTGCTAATTGGGACTAATAAGATTGATTATGTTTATGACAAGAATGATTCTGTTTCTTCTGAATGGACAAAATTAATTTCTGCCCTTCAAATTTTGTAGTATTTTTTCCCTCCTCACAGAAATTTTTCGTAAAGACTTTTAACTTAGTACTTGAATGAAATATGGGCATCTGGGATATGTAATTTCATCGTGGATCTTGCATGATTACATTTGTTGTGTGATTCTGCATTGAACTATGAAATGAGACTGATATTCATGATATTTGCAGGGTTCTTTACCAATTTATTCCAGCAGGATTGCTGTGAGTGTGGTCGACAACGTACTTCTTATTCATCAAGTTGATGCAAAGGTTGTTATACTTTATGATCTCTTTGCAGATTCTCGAGCTCCAATATCTGCGCCCCTTCCTTTATTATTAAGGGGTTTCCCCAGGTCCAGTGCTTCTTCATCTCGTTCTAGTGGCAGAGAAGGTGAGAGTTCCGATGGTAATGTTGCGGGTAATCATGAAGCAGTTACCTATGCCGATACATGGACTTTCCTGGTGCCTGACCTTGTATGTGATGTGGCCAATAAGTTATTATGGAAGTTTCATTTAGACCTAGAGGTAAGTTATTTCTTCTTTTATTTATCAATACCAAATTTAGTGTGCTCTCTTTTCATTAATAGCCCTACATTGCAGGCAATTTCTGCCAGTAGCTCAGAGGTTCCATCAGTATTAGAGTTCCTGCAGCGGAGGAAGTTGGAAGCTAACAAGGTATACCACCCCCCCCCCCGGGCGGGCTTCTCTTCTTCTTTTCCTCCTCTTCTTTCCCTATGGCAATGCTCCATATTGATTAGGTCTTCAGGGTGCAGTAGTGTGCAGGTGCTAGTGACTGTTGCTTCTTAGTTTAAAGTAAGTTTCCCAGTAGTTAGTAATAGTATATGCCTGGAATTTCGACCATGAATATGTTTTGACTGCTTCATGTCTGGTTGCTGATTTGGAACCTAAAGTAAACTTTTAGTTGCCCCGAGTTGGTACCTTGCTGTTGGATGAATTCTCACTCAGACATGCTGCAGGCTTAGCATCTGAAAAAGTAAACCATGAAGATGAAAATTATATATCTTCTTGAATGCTGTGAAGTTTACCTGCGACAAGCCAACCCTTGTCTTTCCTTGACAGAGCCTTATGTGTTAAGTTCTTTTTTTATGCATCCTGGCTTTATTGTAATTGGTGCTATAAAGTACGCCTGCTATCAAGAAAGGAAAAAAAGGGTCTGCCTCGTATCACTAGCCACTCCTAGTCTTCATTTGGCATAGCCTTGTGCGTTAAGTATTCTATACATCCCTTCATTAACATAATTAGTGCTATAAATATATCCATATTTCACTTTGTGCTTTCTATTTAATGGTGAGTTAGGTTTCGTGGTTTGCAGTTCTTGAAATAAAATTGCCTATTATTTCATTTAGCAGATTTAAAAGTGAGAATTTTTTCGTCATTTAGAGGCATTTGGAGCATTCGTATCCCTTTGATGTACAAGGAGAAAATGCGTGATAACAAGATTTCAAAGAATGAACGTATGAGAGAACTGTTAGAAAGGATAGTTATCATCTACTCTAACAAAAGCCATGAATTTTGTATGCATTCCCTGGAGAAGTTATACTGGTTTGTGGGTGTGGAAGTAAGGGATCGTATAGCTGTATTGAAGATTTTACATATATTGAACTTTTTTCCTTGGTAACTTTGGGAGTCCTGTATTCTCCTGCTAAAGATAATAATGCTTAATTTCTTTGTATACTTTATTGTGTGCACTGGAAGTTTGGAACGTGATTCTGGAAAAATCCTCCATCCTGATTTTATGCTGATATTGTCGGAAATGTCTTCTTAACTGGTAATAAACTTGCGGATATTAATAGTGTTTTCACCTATACTTGTTTGCTTTGAAACGTCAAATTAGATAATTGATGATATTTGAAAAACATCACCCCATTTATGCTCTTTCAGGCTAAACAACTGTGCTTGGGTATAACACGAACACTAATTCTAGAGCATAGGCCTGTACCCGTCATTGCCAAAGCTATACATGTATTAGTCACCTCCTTCTCCCATTCAATTAAAACTGGTAGCTATCTTAAGGGACTGAAGCCAGAGAAGACTTCAGCTTCGGGTGCACAAAGTGCTGGTGCTGATGTATCTGCTATAGGATCAGATGAATTGGAAAATCGATTATACATGAATCTGATGCAAGGGTGGACAGAAGATCTTTTAGTAATGCTTTAAGTTTGGATTCTAAGGATGAGTCCCAATCCACAAATCCAAAATGCAATTCAAAGGAGGCCCAAGTTGGGAGTAAAGTGAACGACGAGAGCTCCTCAAACACTGAAGCTCATAGTGATTATGTTATGCATTCATCTCTGCAGTCTGGGCAAGAGGAATCCCAACTTACCTCAGCAGCAATTTCACCAGATGAGATGTACAGCTTTGTCTTTTCTCCTGTTGATGAAGAGATGGTTGGAGACCCTTCTTACTTGGTTGCCATCATTATTGAGTTCCTTCATAGGTATGTTATCAGTCATTAGTTTAGAAGCTGTTTTGTCTCTGAAATCATACCATAGATTTGCTCTACTTTGTAATGGATCTAAGTTTGGTCTACTGTTAATTATAACAGTGAATCTTAATATCACCTATTTAAAAAGGTCTTGAAAACTCTATCTATGCCTTATCTACTCCTATGATGTGGCATTTTCATATTTATGGATAGTATGTGGAGTTTTCTATTGGTCAGGGATCCAATTTAAACCCAATTTAAACTCAATTTCAATATGGTTAACTTTTTTTTGTTACTTTTATCATTCTTCTTGTGCCGGTTGATCTAAAGCACCTAATTTAACACATGAAGTCAGCACTGACCATAGTTTGTTCATGTGCTTCAATTCTTGCTCCACCCCTTTTCCATTTCCTGGTCTACAAGGTTTTCTTTGGATCCCAAACAAAAAATATATGCAAGAACTATTATTATTTGATATACCATTGGTGGAAGATGAATAATGAAATGATCAACTTAATGCCATTATTTTGACACTTAATAAATCAAAATCACAAATAAAATATTATAAAAAAGCTTAGACAAGACATGCATTATGATAAAAATTGTTATTTTAATTCTATTTTATGGTTTTAGCATGAAATCATGACAGAAGTTAAATCAATGCTCAGAAAAGATTGTTTGAGCTTAACTACATTTTACTTGCTTTCGTTCCAATAAATTGTAAAAACACTGGTTTTATGTTCACCAGATCATATAAAAATGTGTTGTGATGTGAAGTATTTAGCAACAAAAGATATAGAAACAATGCATAAGTAAAATACAAAGCATGTGTAAAACTCTAAACACTTCCGAGATAAGACCATATCATATGCGCATCAGATTTGCCATAGGTTATGTTTGGCACCAGTAATCAGGTACAACAAAGAACTAATCTTTGTTGTTGTATACTGAAGAATTACACTATAGGGAGGGAATTCTAGAGCCTTCAATCCAAGGTAGCTAGGATCGCGTGTTTCATCGTAAGATTGTGCAATTCCATGATTCTAAGCAGCCTGGGTGATCCCAATTCCACACTTCAACTCATCACCGTCAGATTGTCGTGGGATTGCTGGGGAAGATCGTAAAGTCGTTGGAATCGGTCGATTCCGTCAAGCTGTGCACATCCAAAGGTTGGGAAGCTCCAAGCCGTTTTGTGACATAACCTAGCCCAATGCGTGACCTTCCACAGCTCTCTTGAGCTCTCAGTCTATCCCCTCTCTTGTGTGCCTCTGTTCTTCACACCTTCAAGCTCTCCCTTCCCTCTGTCCTTCGACCCGAAACTTCTCCCTGAAATCTTCACCGATGTCGTCGACTTCGACGTCATCTACGTTGACGTGAAGTTGCACGCCACTGCCCTTGACCCAAACCACCGAAACGATCTCCGTCTTTCTTAGCTTTGAACCGCCAAACACTTGCTCCATCCCCACTTGTGCATGCCTTGCTCTGCCAATGGGATGTCAAGAAGCTTCTTCTCATTTTTTTTTGGTAGCTTGGCTTCTCATTTTATTTTTTATATTTTGTCTTCCGTTTATTATTACTTTTTTTTATTGATTCCTTTCTTTGTTGTTGTCATTTGGGCTTTTGGGCTAGTACTCTTTAAAAAATTGGACCAAAATGATTTTATTTATATCAAGAAAAAATAAAAAAGGGGTAGTTTGAGTTCAAGGCATATGCTAGGATCTTAATCTGAAAAATATTAATTATGAACTACGGACTTTGAGTTTTGTGATCTTTGAATCCCAAGCTGAGTTACAACTTTATTCATATTTAATTATAGTTAGGGTAGTTGTGACTTATTTACTTATGTATGTTATGTTATATATATATATAATTATGTATTCTGGTAGGATCTTACGACGTGTTACAATTCAATGTTTTACGATTCTGCTTCTCCCTTCCAATCCTACGTAGGATCCCGAATTTAGCTACCTTGCTTCAATCTCTCTCAAAAGACTAATCAAATGACCAAAGACACCCTAACTAACCCCCACTTCCCATTATTTATTGTCAATTAATTTCCCTAACTAACTAACTTCCCATGCTTGATGTATCCATGGAAAGCCCTCCCCTGGATCAAGAAGAGCTCTAATACCAGTGTTAGGCACCGTTAATCAGATACAACAAAGGACTAATCTTTATTACTGCATACTGAAGAATTATACTATAGTGACGGAATTCTAGAGCCCTCAATCTCTCCCAAGAGACTAATCAAATGACCAAAGGCACCCCCCCCCCCAAAAAAAAAATCCCTTTATTTATAGTCAATTAACTTCCCTAACTAACTACTAACTAATGACACCCTGACAGGTTATAACTATTTAATTGTCAAACCAAGGCATAACTACAGAATATTTCCCTTTCTGGTTCTAATTCTGCTAATATTTGAGGTAGGTGAAACTCTGATAAATAATTGTTTTAAGAATAGAAAGTATTGCATTTTGTGATCGCAAAACATAATATCAATTATAATAGATATCATACTTTTTAAGTAAAGAGGTTTAGTCAAGAAAAAAACAGATAACTCTGTGAAACTGAAACTTTTGTAACTTCCTAAAGTGGTTCAACTTGAGTCCAACTAAGAGCTTCAGGATATTATGTAAGCATATAAGGTTAATTGGACCATGTATCCACTTGAAATGATGGATAGAAACTCAATGTGTCTCTTTTTCATGATGTGATCTTACCTTTTGCCTCCAGCATTTTTCAGTCAGGGCTCCTCAATTCTCTTTATTAATTATTGCAGTGCAAACTTGGAAAAGATTCAGACTCCCAAATCTCTATGTATTGATAATTCAACTGCTGGCCCGCAATGAGCGATATGCAGAAGTTGGGTTGTTTGTCATAAACAAGGTTACCTAACTTTTGGTATATTATTATTGTGGAGATGTGAGGCCTTTATATGCTAAATTAGGGTTAATTTGATTCAGAAACTAGACTCTTCGTTACAGGTTTTGGAGCCCTCCAAGGAAGTTGCACTACAGCTGTTAGAATCTGGTCGCCAGAATATGCAAACTAGAAAGCTTGGTCTGGATATGCTGAGACAGCTTGGTTTACATCATGATTATGTATTGCTGCTAGTGCAAGATGGATACTACATTGAAGCATTACGATATGCACGGAAATACAAGGTAATTTCTAATGTGCTGGCTCCTGGTATAAGAAGTTATTATGTTATATATAATTTAGAAAGCAGGGAGATGATGCAAATCTGACAACTGTGGTGCAGCTACTGCTGCAGTTTTCTCATGATTTTGCTGGAGAAATTTCATTTATCCATTCTATCTGCTGAGTGCTGATAAATTTTTTCCGACATCTGGAGAAATCCAGTCTATCACTCCTACTCTATTTTCATCAAAACTAAATTTAACTCCTTTGTTAAGGGTAGTTTTAGCTGCCCGTAAATTCCACTGGGGACTGCAGACCCTGATGGATAGAAATCTTGGACACCATGTCTAAGCGTTCCATCCTGGGTAGACAAACATAATGGCAGGGTGAAGGATGCCACCTTGCAATGGGAGCCAAACTTCCCTCGCAATTTCAGCACAATGGTAGGATTTTGCAGAAAGGAAACACCACCAAGGCTTCATGACCTTGATAAAAGGTGTCCCCCATGAAAAGTGGGTTAAGGAAGCATAAGACTCTCCATGATAGGTAATAGTAAAGCCACATTACTTCCGTTGATCCCCACTAGTGACTTGTCACTTGTCATTATCAACTTGCACCAGTTGCTCCTGTGTAGCCCTAACCTGGTAATCAGGAATCCTGCATTAATTATGCAAGATAAACTTCACCCGAGAGCAAGTGGCTCGGGACTCCCTGCCAGATGTCCTACATGAAGCTTGTCTTTATCAATGGAGAGGAAAAAATGAACACTTCCAGCCAGGCCACGATCCTTATTTAATCCTTGCTGAAACCTAGAAAAAAATCCTTGGAGACTTCAATCTTTATTCTCCAAGATCCTTAGCCAACATTCCTGCAACTACGGGAGGTTGCTAAATGGAGGTGTGCTCTTGCTGCTTCTTTTGAGTACCCCGTTAGGACATGAAGGAGACAAAGATATCTTGACTTGTGATAGTCTCTAAGCGAATACTTCATTTTGTTGTCCTACCCACACCTGAAGTGCCTTCCTGTTCTCCCTACAGCCCACATCCACGCCGTGGTGGTGTTTAGAAATTCATCCCAAAATACTCTATTCTAGGAAATGATTGCATTGCTGCATACATATTATTATTATTATGCCAATTCAATAATTCATTTATCTAGCTGAAGTGGTTGAATCGCACACTTTCTTTGGGGTGGATTGGATTTCTATATGAAGGTTATTGCTTGCATTTTTTTTCCCTCCATTCACTGCATAGAATGATAGAAACTTCACTGAGCAACTATTTATTATCACAGACTGAGTGCTGGAGTTGTTGGTATAGTTGGGTAGATTCTGGTGCTGGAGTTACTCCAGAGATTAGTAATGTAGTTAGTTGACTTGTGAAGTTGTCACAAGTGAGAAACAATTAAATTTCCATTTGTTGATAAATCTTGTGTAAAAACATGATATATGAAAAAACACTGGGGTGCCATTTGATCCATGTAGCCGATTTCACCTAATGAGATAAAGTTAAGTTGTTTTTGTTATATCTCGGAAATATTATGTATATTGCAATATTGAAGTAAGATGTTAGTTGCAGAATCAATGTAATCTACTGAAACACAGCATCAAGAACTACTTCAAGTAGTAGTAGCGACTTGTGAGTGTATAGGAGGAAAACACGAAATAGTGGCTGGGTTTGTGTGTCATGTTGCTTAAATTGTAAAACTCCAAAGCTAACTAATCTGAGAATTATTTTCAGGTGGATAGCATCCGGCCATCATTGTTCTTAGAAGCAGCATTTGTTTCCAATGACTCTCAACATCTTGCTGCTGTTCTAAGATTCTTTGCAGATTTCCTTCCTGGCTTCAAAACCACCTCAGAGCATAATAGATACCTCCGCATACTGAATGAGATGAACTAATCCATCATTGTTTGAGAAGTCTTTCTAGAAAAAATCTCGTTGGGAAAATTTTGGGTGGTTGTAATCGGGTGCCCATTTTCAAGTGTGGGGTTATCTTGTAAAGAAATGACATTGATATCTACAAGATATGTGGTAGATTTTTGGCAATAGTTTCATGTTGTATGTTAAATAAACGTTCCTATTCTAATAAGATTAGCTTTAGTAGATATGTGATCTAAATGAAATTCCACTGTAATGAAATTTCACTTTGGTTCAGCTTGTGGGTGCATTGCAATTTTCGTTCAATTTATTAATTCTTAGGTATGGGGGGGACGTGGGATTTGGCTTCTTGGTGAGAAAATAGTTGAAAATGGCACTGAATTTGCGACCAATATTAGACTCCGATAGGCCACATTTTATGGCTTATACTCGAGTAGAAGGAAACTGTATATAGATATTTTATGGCTTTAATGTCGATGCCTTGTTAGTATATTATTATATTTTCACTTAATTATATATTATAAATTTAATTTTTTATACTGCCAATGTTAGATAATTTTATATTGTACATCAATAGAATGTCATTAAAGTGGTAAATTGTATAAAATAAGTAAATAGATGCTCACTATTATGATCACTTATCATGAATTGTTATATTGATAAAATTTTATATTACAGATATATATTATTAGTATATAGAAATTAAACCCATGATAAATGTTTAGTTTTGATAATAATATTTATAATATGTAATTGGTTAATAATATAAAACAATTTATACAGGTCATGTATAAAAAATTCATACAGTTATAGTTTTCTAGTAAGGGCCTTTAACATGTCTCAAGAAATCCACCATAGAAAACTTCATGTTTAACTTAGATTTGAAAGAAAACCTGCCGTACATAATAAATATTTAAAATATCATGTTTAACATGTCCTTCATTAAATAGCTTTTGAAAGTAACTCTTTCCTCTTCGCTTGATATCTTGTTTCCTGAACGAAAATTTTCCTTCTTCATCATTGATGCATTTTCCCTAATCTAAGTCTCTTGTTTTTCCTTTCCTATATCTTCAGCATTTTGTTCCTACCTACATTCTAGGGCGGTTGGATGGCCAACAATGGTTGTTCTGATCTCTTGAAGCTTTGGAACATGGGAAAAGAGACTCCAACGCACTAATCAATAAAAGGTGGAACGTGTGTAGAGTCTAGACAGGAAACAATACATACCTAAATAGACCGCAGAAGAGATACTTATAGTGGCTGAGCTAGCTCGTAAATTTTGGACCTGTTAAGGAGAGATAAAGCAACGGTAATGTGCTCATAAATGGTTTGGTGGTTCATTCATTAGGCCATATGTAAGTAGGCGAACAATCTACTTGGACTTGTGCTAACCAAATCTTCTAGACCAGCTATTGATCCTGTCTATGAGTGACTGAAGATGACTAAGAAATTAGGGGGGCAAATAATACGTAGAATGATAATATACTGTCTTCCATCAATTTAATATTTTTTTAATTTGAAATTACATTCACAATGGAAGTAATTTGCACAATATTAAATTAAATGACTATTTAATGCGTATAAGATATATTTTGAATAAAAAAGATTTTCATGCTCACTAATCAAGAAGATTTATCATTTCTAGATAGAAACATGTTACCCAAATAAATTTTAGAGTTTAATTTTTATACACAGACGTGACAATCAAATCATCTAATAAAATTATCCTATTGGATGACTTTCAATAGTGTGTCAACTCAACTACTTTTCCTAATATGATAACACCTGACTAGATAATAGTGTAAAAAGATTTTATACTATCAATATATAAAAATTAAACTCTAATTTCACATTACTAATATGCAAATAAAATATTTTGATGATAAAAAGAGAAAATTTTAGTGGACTTTTTTCCTCTTATATAATAAGACATATTAATTATCTAATAATGACACTAATTATATATTATTTATGATATATATATATATATATATATATATATATATATATATATATCACATGAGAAAAGTGGTTTATTATGAGAGTGAAAGAATCAAATCTGGGCTATATAACCATACATGAATGGTTATGATTGAAAGTTGATTAATAGTAATTAATACTCATATAATTATTTAAAAAAATCATATGATTTTATGTTTTAGAAAGTGACTATTGCTACTCTTAAACGTCTATTGTTGCTGCCACTTGAATGATATTTATTTTATCCTCCCAAAAGTGCCCTTTTTGTTTAGTTTTTTAGTGCAACCTTTTTACTTTTCTTTATTAACTAAAATAATCGTTTGACATTAGTTGCATCATCAATTATAATTTTATCTAAATTTATTATTGTTAATTTAATTAATAATTTATTCAGTTTTAAAATTCCTTACAACTAATCTCGTTTTTAAATCTTTGTAATAACTATCGAACATTATAATTGTTTCAAATTAATTTACATGTATTTACGACTTAAATCATTTTATTGAAATATTTTTAATTCAATAATTACTTTAATATGTAACAATGAACTAATATTTAAAAATTAACAACAGTACTAAGTAAAATGAATAACAATAACAACACTTACTAAATTATTATGTACAACACATAAACCGGTATTTTTTTTATCTAGTATTGCATAATATCAAAATTATTAAATAAATACATGATACTAAGATTTGTTATAGTTTAGATGAGAGTTTTTTTCAGAAAAAAATCATTTTTTCTCTATGTTGATAATTTAAAATATATATATATGTGGTGTATAATATAATTTGTTAACATACCATTATGATTATTCATTTTTATTTGATATTTACTTAAAAAAGTGATCACTGCCACATTGCTTAAATAGTTATTAATCAAGAATTTTTTTAAAAAAATTAATAGTTGGATCTAAAGAATTGTAATGAATAAATTAATTATCAATATTCATCATTCAACAATCCAATAAAAATTTAAAATAAATATAAATATTAAATATCTTTAAAATCCAATAAAATGTTAAATTATTTTTCAATTAAAAGTGAAGAAAGAAGGGTATTTTAAATATATTAAATAAAGGCCACTAAAATGGGAGTGTCAATAGACATTTAGGAGTCACTCCTCTGTTTTAATTTTCATCATTCATATAAGATCCAATAATCAAGATTCACTTATCTCACTCTCATAATAAACAATTTTTCTTATAATACGTATATATATATATATATATATATATATATATATATATATATATATATATATGTATTATAGAAAATTGGGAGCTGACCTTTTTCTATTGGTCAATCCTATTAATACTTCATTTAGCTTTTTTAGCATCTAAAAAATGGTATAACTCATCAAATATTTTAATTTTTCCTTTGTTTATTATCCTTGGTATCTTGCAATTTCATATATTTTTAATATAATAGTTGATGTGTCAATTAATAAATAAGAGAGGCAAATATTTTATTTTCTAAAAGCATCTAAAAATTTCTCCTATCTTATATTCTCTTATCTGATTTTCAATATTTTGAATCCACTTATTCCAACTTGATTTCAACCTAACTTATCAAAAATTAATATTTTTATTCTAATTATACAAGTTAAAAAAAACATAAACTAATGATTTAGTCCAAATATCTCGCAGCATGCATAGACTAAGAGGAATCAGCAAATTACTAATCTTCATTATACCTGCTTTACAAACCCATTTACATTTGACCTGGCCTTACGTTGATAACCTCAAATGAACAAGGTCAACTCAAATCGAGACCCTTAAACACAATGCGGTGAGATGTCAAGAAAAGATATCAGCAAGAAAGTGTTTCAAAAAAGTGGAATCGGCCCACCCACTTTGAAAATGGGCAAAGCAAATGCATTTAGTTTCAGAAAAATGTCCATATTAATTAATGTCTTAATTATAAATAAATCTCTTCCCATAACAATCAGCAATCGCTGTCAAATTTCTTTCTTTTGAGGTGACAAAATGCTCATTCATTGACCAACATCCATCTCAAGTTCTCAGGACACCATCTGATTTCCAACAACCTTTTCTTTTAAGCAGCCTAACGTCTGCCCATCTCTTTCAAGGACCAAATACGCTAAAGTGGTGGTCACTGGCTTTGATATTTACACTCATGTTTGAGAGTAGTATATTCACGAAAAGTTGTTTCTTATGAGTATCATAATTTTGGAGATCTGTTTTTAACTTTTTTGGAATTTTGGCTATTTAGTGGGATCTGAAAAATGTTATTTATTTTATATTCTGTACATAATTATGTTATTAGTAAACCATATATAAATTTATGTGAATTTTAATAAATCAACTAGAGAAATAAATCACATTTTTCTAGTTTTTTTCATAAATCCGCATCATAAAATTGTGATGAGTTTAATTTTATATACTACCAATATAAATTTTTTTACAAATTCTTCAATCATGTATTGGTATATAATTAAAAGTGATTAAGTCTCATTGTCCTATTTAAAAAGTTATGCAAATAAAATTATTTGATTAATAACAGTATAAAACTTTCATAAAAATTAAACTCATCTCTCATAAACATATTAAAATCTCTAAAAATTAACATTTGGATCTCTAGTAATATCATAAAGCATAATTTCTATAAAAAAAAGTCATAAATAAATATTGTACTCTAAAATATTGAGATATATTATCATTTAGATCCCTAATAACAGCCTAGAAGATTATAAAATAAAACATTTGTAGGGACAAACGATTCTATTCCCAATTATAAACTGATATATTTGGACATTTACACTAACATCTATCTTTAATCGCATTTTCATGCCACAAAAAATTACATCATCAGTTATAAATATTTAATACTTCTTACATGCGTTGTGACGATTATAAACAAATCTTTTTTCCCTTTTTATGTCATAATTGAAATAAGGAAAATGAATATTGTTCGGTAAATTCTCGGGTCTTTTTCTGGTTTGTGGGTTTTGAAACTCGTATATACTGAAGTATGGTGCTTTCAAACAATATATAGACATATAGATATAAATATTTTAAAAAAACATAAATTTTTTAACTTGGATATTTTATAAAGTATGTTCCTGCAGAGATTCCACCAACTTTAAGTTCGCCATCGCAATTTTAACTAAAATATACACTTAAATTCTTCTTTAATTTCATATTTCAGTATATAAATTTAAAATAATCATTTTTTTTTGGTAGGGGACTTTTGAATTTAAAATAATCATATATATAAAATAAATTTCCCAGTTTCTCATCTTAATTAATACATGTAGTCATTTTTTTTCTTGACCATTAATATTAAAAGTTTAACGTACTCTAATTTATTTGACTGAAGTTTAGTCAACCCACTGCCAAGATAAGATTTTCCTAACGTTAGTTTATTTCACTTAATTAGAATACTTAAACTTGAGGCATTGTGGCGAAACCCTACTTTCTAATATCATAATAAATGAAAGGAATAAATGTATTTTCCCTTCTAATTTTAGATTATGTACAATTTACATCTGATTTTCAAAATATACATCGCATCTTAAACTTTAAACTGCCTTCTCGGTATAATTTTGATAACTAATAAAGATAAGATTTATGTGCACTTAACCCCTGTTTTAAATTTGTGCAACCGACACCTTGTCCATAAATCCTATATGTAATTAACCCCCAACTTTTTTATTGTGAACACCTATTACTTAAATTTTTAGAGAGTTTTTTGCACGTTTGAAAAATTTAGGGGTAATGCACTATTTAAAAAGTATGATTTTTTTTTTAAAAAATTCAAATCATAATGCACCTTTTGAAAAGTTAGGATTTAAATTATATGACTTAAAATTAAAGGCTAAAATATATTTAACCCTAAATGCTGTAAAGTAAGGGAAATGAATATCTTATTTTCATATCACCAAAAATTAAAGATTCTCATCTTATTGTGCTAATTAATGCATAAAACAATGATGCCAGAGGCAGACGGACAAATAATGCAGCCGCAACTGAATGGATGGAAAAGCAGTTCAAATTTAATAATCTTGCTCTTGTTTTGTTATGGTTGTAATTGAAACCTTCCAGGAAGAGAAGCAATAACTAATCATAATCATCATTATTATTCTATTATATCAAGTGAAATGTTCAGCGTGTAATAAAATACGCATGCAGCACTTTTTTTAAATGACCAAAAAAAAAAAGCTCAGGCGCGTAAGAGAAACTGCAAAGTGCAAGTCCAAATCAAACAGGCAGATTAAGCCAAACTAGCTGGGATTCTCTAAGCGAAAGGTCATGAAATATGTTTAAAACTTAAAATAAACAAAAGCTGCTGGGCCTCCACTATATGTTGAATATTGTCACCGATTCTTTTAGTTTGATATTTGTATATTATTTCTTTGGAAAAAAATATATTTATTTGAATAAAGAATACACTATACATGGATCGAAACACGGAAACCCGTTTATGTACATTAGATAGTAAAAGAAGCAAATTACGATAACTGTTTTCCTTTTTTTATTATTAAACCTTGTTTAGTTTTTTAGTCACATCACAATATGATTTTATTTAAAAAAATTATATGAAGAGTTTAATTTTAATATATTGTTAGTATAAATTTTTTTCATAATTATCTAATTGTATATTGTTATATCAGTAAAAATAAATTTGATTTTTACCTCCCTATTTCAAAAGTTTTGCAATAGAAGGATTTAATTGGATGATAATACAATTACATATTGTTAGCACTTCAAAATTAAATCCTTCTTGTATGAATCTCGATAAAATGTGAAAATAATTTTCTTTTATAAAAATAGATTAATAAACAATATAACTCCTTTAACTGTAGTTATTGTACACTTTATCCCAAATTTTTGAAAACTGCAAATCAATCCCCCAATGTTTTTTAACCATGCAAATAGATCATTTTGTTAGCTTTTTAATCTATTGTTAACTGAAATAGCATACATTCAAGCAAATTTAGGGTATTAAATAATGCATACTCTATTAGTTTAGGGTACTGGGTTACATTTGGTCTAAAGTTTATAAGTATACCTATTTTTCATTAATAATAAATGAAAATTTAATAAAAGGGGGTAAAGTGTATATTCCAAAAAGTTCAATAGTCAAGTTGTACATTTTTAAATTTTAACAATAGAATGTACCGGACATATAATTCAATGAGTAAAGTGCAATTAGTTTTTAGATTTAATTGGAATGCATTAACACTAAAAAAGTTTCACATTCAATTAATCATATAATGAAATATAGCAAATATGATTATCTTCCACCATCGCTATTTGAAAGTCATATAAAAGGAGATATTTAATTAGATGACAGTGTAAAACTCTTTCACACTATATATCAATGCACTAGAATTAAACTCTTAATTTTTACCCTAACAAAAGTATAATTATCTAAATGGAAAAGCAAACGGATAGTTTACTACTCCATTCTTAATTAATTTCTATCAGTGCCTGTTGAACTAATAAGAATGATTTTTTTTTAATATTAATCATGCGAGGTATATTTTGTGCTGTATGTTAAAATTTTAAATTTATTATTGTTAGGATAAAGACAACTGCACTATTTGCATATGTCTATTCCGATGATCAAACAAGATTTTTCTGTCTGTATCTCATGGTATTGCATTCGTTATGGGATGCTAATTACTAAAGTGACAGTTCATTTTAGTATGTCGCACTGTCGCAATCAATGTCTAAGATTAATCAGATATTTAAAAAATGGATCCAAATTATACACAGAAACGAAGGACAGCCCACCTTAAAACGGGATATGCGAACGGCCAAAAAAAATGGAGATAGAATATAATGGGAACTTTAAATTAGAAATACGTTTCATTTTCTTAGAAGTTTCGAGAGTATACGGGCCGAAGATTAATAATGGATAATAATGAATATGTGCAATTATGTTATAAGTTTTAATTACATTACCAAAAAATTGTTTAAGATTTTAATTATGATATATTGTCTAATCTATTTCTTTTTGGAAAAAGATTCAATAAAATTTTACATCAATTGCTTACTGCAAAATTTCCTTTTTTCTAAATTTAGAATCAGCTATGTAAAGATTTACAATAAAATCGTAATATTGTTTTTTAATATTATTCAACTCATGATATTTTTTTCACAATAAAGCATTCAACTCATATAATGATATTTTAAAAATTTTACATATATTTAATGAATTTAACTTTAATACATTGTCAATACAAAATTTTTAAATAGTCATCTAACTAATTGCATATATATAGTCACATCATTAAAATTGACTATTTCAAAGGGTATATGAAAGATAAAATATGATTAATTGATAGTGTAGAATGTTTTATACTAGTAGTATATAAAATTTCACTACCAAAAAAAAATAGTATATAAAATTTATTGTCATACTAATATATGCTTGTTCATTAATTTAACAAATTTTATAGTATAATATATCAAAATTGAACTTTTTTTGTAAATCTATTTCTTCATTCAATCACTATGCGTATTATATGTGTTAGCATTGCTCCTTTGATAATGAAGTTAGGTCGGAAATGATTTCTCAAAGGAAAAGTGACAGGAGTCAAAACCAAACTAGAGCCCAACTAAAGGTGTGTGGGGATTCAGTCTTTTCAGGGCAATCACAAGCTTTAGCATTACATTATTTCCATTTATTTTGAAAAAAAAATGAGGTAGGTAAAGCATCCAATACAAAAAGAACTTATCCTTTGCAATTTGCATAGAATGATTGATTGCTTGGTGCGGATGACCCCTCCAGACAACTGGCGTTATACATTATCGGATAATATGTATAAAGTCTGTTGTACCTTTTATTAATTTGCGATGTTCCACCTAGTTGGCACTGTTATTACGTTAGATGATTATTGGACAAGTTTTGATACAGAATTCAATAGGAAATAGGGTAAAAAACGGCGTAAAAAATTATCATAAAAAACCTCTAGATATAAAATTAAAAAATATTATAATTCTTCCAAAGTTCTGTACTTTTTTCACATGATATACATAATTTATGTCATTGTATAATTGTTGGATGAATATGAAGAACAATACAAGAATAAAAATGCTCAACTGTATTGTTTTATGTTTAAAAGAATTATTATTTATATTTCGAAAGTATAGAAACATATTGAACCTTTTCATCATGCATGGCGACATTATAACAACCTAAAACATTTTCGCAATACTACGAATTAAAATAAAAACTAAAACAATTCAATTGTTTGGTTTGTAAAAAGACATAACAAAGGTTTGCCGGGTTAAAGGATATGACGTAAGCAACTTTATGGAGTATCGAAAAAGTAGAACATATTGAGTAGAAAATAGAAAGTGCACTCATCAACTTTTAAGCACAAGCTCATTGTTTATGGGTGAGGTTCCAAATGCTGACAATTTTCGTGGGCCTTACAGAAAGTCATCCTAGTATTGCTCAGAATTCCATCCCAACAGGCAGAAGGGAAATAAATATAATTTGTTTCGTGAATTTCGCATACTTCTTTGTAGGAAACACTTGCGCGAGATGTTACTAGGGGCTGGTTTCAACTTTCATTTTTCATTTTTTATTTTTATAGTTTTTAATATTTTTTTCATAAAATTTAAAAAATTATAAAATTAAAAATTAAAATAAATATACCCTAACCTTTTTTTTTTTATTCCTATGTAGATTACTAGGTTTTCGTCTTTTATTTCAGCATTATTTATATGTATGTTTTTTTAGATAAGTAAGAAAAAGCTCATTGACCTGGACTTTTTTAGAGCTCAGTTCATCAGCGTAGCAAACCATTGCATATAACCTTAAACACCTAATAAACTCTTACTACACCTTTCCCAATATAATATAAGTGCCACTTGGCATTGCGAAATACACCTTACATTTGAGTTCATTCACTGCTTCTTTTATTTCTTTAAAAAACAGCACCACGGCTGGACCTGCACAATTTTCTCTTTGAACAGCAAGTAAAATCCAACCTTAAATTTCCTCTTTCAGCATTATATGTATGACCAAAGTTTAGGATCAATATGCATTCTATAACCTCTTTTCGAGTAAACATAAAAGAAAATCGTTATAACTATTCATTTCCTTTCATTACTCATGATGATATACGCTTCATCATCAATCTTTGATCAGACGCAAAGTATAAGTCCCTAATTGGTAGTTGTATTGCAACCTTCATAATTAAGGGAGAGGGGCCAAAGTAACACCATTAATCTCGGGGCCCTCCAAATCTTGGGTATCTTGCTGTGCTTAATTTGCCATCTTTTTTTGTAGTAAACTTCTTTTTAATAATTAGATTCAAGGAACCAATGACCTTACGGTCTCGTTAGGTGATATGAATTTCTTTTAATCATTACAGGATGTTGTACTTTCTTTGTTACACATATTTTGTATAGGTAAATGATCTGCTAATGCAATGTATAGAATCCCACATTTTACTGTTAGATTCATGCATCATTAGTTGTTTGGGGTGTGTCCTATGGCTAGCTTGTTAATCGGGAACAAGTATTGGGTTGAAAACCATATTATTATATTGGACAAATTATGCCATCCTTTTCTTAAGTTAGTTGATATTGCAGTTACCTCACCCTAAATTTTAAAATTACACCTACCATCTTTCAATAAATAAAATTAATATATGTTAAAATACATTTTTAAAATTACCAACTTACCCTTGAACCCTAACATTCCACCATGCACAAATCTATCCCCAATCACCCTCGTCTAAATCTGCTCCCTCTTAACCTACATCTCAGAGTCACCTCCAGCCACCACATCACCAGGCCGTCGCTGCCTCACCGGAATGCCCTGCAAGCTACGCCTCCGCCACACCTTATCACTTTGCACGAGCCGCATCATCATCGCCATAGCACCTCGGACCAGACCACAGCGTCGACTGTGGAGCTCTGGCCGTCGCCGTGAGCTTGCCAGCCTCATCCCCTCCTCTCGTGTCCTCTGTAACCGCTATTGCCTGTTGGCATTCTCAATCAAGCTGGCAATGACTCAAGACCCAATCTCAGTCATACCAAAGATCATGCACCGTGACAGCCACTGTGTCCTCCTTGCCTTTTGTAATTAGTCAACCTGTACAGATTTACATTGATTACGTTGTTAAATTATTTGATTTGGTGTAAATTTTATATATACATCATACTTGTAACAATTCTGTATCAGTGCATTATACACCTTTGTCAAACTTTAATAAGCGTTCCCCCTTGCCTCTTTGCTTCTGTGTCTCTGAAATGAGGGCCCTTTTTCAAAGAAGACAGAAATTGGAAGAGACTAAATTGCTCTCATTCTCCTTAATATGTTTGTGAGTTTGGATTTTGAAAGGGAAGGAATGGGAGGAGAAGAACTTGTAGTGTAATAGTATTACAAGTCCTCCTCTCCTTCTCACTTCTCCCCTAAAATTCAAACTCATAAACTTTACAGTTTCAATTGCTCTCTTTTTCTGAGTGAAATTCTTGATGATAATGTTATTGTTGATGATGGTGACGATGGGGGAAGTGAAACGCTAGAGGTGCCATTTGAGCTTTTTTACTTTTTCAGTTTTGGCCTAAAACTTCTGACAAAAGAATAAATTAAATCTGGTTCAAAGCTTGCTATATATTTGGGGCTAGTTTGAATGTTACTGTTTTTTAGATTGATTTGTTAGTGTAGATCGATTTGTATTTTAATTTTGTTTTATGAAAGGAAGTAAAAACTTTGTTTGTGGCATTTGCTAGAAATTGAAGAACAAAAGGGTATAAAAGGTCTTCTATTAACAAGGAAGGTTATTGTAATGACTTTTAAATAATTAGTAGAGGTATATGTAATTTTAAAAACAATAAGAGAGTAAATGCAATATCAATTGACTTTTAAATAATTAGGGGAGGTATATATAATTTTAAAAATAAGAAGATGGTAAATGTAATATCAATCAACTTCAAAGGAGATTGCTAACTTATCAAATTATATTTTGCACTCCTTAAATTTACAAAAACCTTGTTCATTATTTTTATTATACCAAGTGTTATATGTTAATAACTTGAACCTAATCATGAAATCATTAAAATCTGCGTTAATTTGAGACAAAGTTATAAGGTACGTTACTTATATATGTTTGTTTAGTTCATTTAGACGGCTAGGAATAAAAGAATTATAATGCTGAATTTTGAATCCATACATTCACTGGCGGACCCCACACACAACACCTAACACACACAAAAAAAAGTTTTTTTTTTTAAAATATATACATGCACATACATTTTGTTTAGGTAGTAAATACCAAATAGGTTTAATTGTAAATACTATTCTATTTTATATATAAGTAAGATTTCTCCAACTAAGAGATTTATTTGTTTTTTTAACTAAAAGAAATAATAAATCATGTATTTTGATGTAATAAAAATATTGAAGATGAGTTTCTTACAAATAGTAACCATTATGTATATGTTAAGGTATGTTTGGTATGAAATTAGAAATGAAAGAAATTTGTTATGGATGATCTTTGTATATGTATATTTTTCTATGCAAAACTTATCTATAAAATTATAGTTGAAGCTTATTTTCAAAAAGCGAAGAACAATTTTATAATATTTTTTTAGTCATTTTCCTTAGAACTATTTTTTCATGTTAATTGATTTTAAAGTTTACAAGAAATATATTAAGTGAAAGTGGTGGCTACTATAATAGAGATCAGTAAATTATGACCATTAGATTTTACATAAATAATAATTTTCTTAACTTTTATGTGTAATTTGATGGTTAAGACACTCCATACATACATACACGCACACATGACTCAAGTGAATTGCACAATTAATTACAATTTAATTGTCATCATTTTTAGCACTATGTACCAAAAAAACAAAGCTCTATGGCCCCTCCTAAAATTTCTATTGAAGCTCTAACATTGCATACATTCTTTGCATGCTTTAAAGATATTCTTATATGCACTGAAATGCCATGTGAATATGTTTCATAACCATTATCACATTATGCTCTAAGTGCATATAAGAATTTATCCATATTTTGTATTCATGAAAATAAATAATATTCTAGTCATGATTGGTTATTCTATTCTAAAAAAAAAGCACACATATTAAGAAAAATAATAATTTAGTTTAGTAATGGTAGATGAAAATTGAAATTGCCCCTATCCACTTCTATTAATACAAATTTTTTACTTGTATTAATATAATTAATCATATTAAAAGTATTATTGAAAGAAAAAAAATCAGAGTAAACCTCCAATTTAATTTGGTTATCGATAAATAAAATAACATTGGACAAATTAGTTCCTAAGAAAAAAATATTCTTCTTAGTCATGATGATTGACAAAAATATAAATAGTGCAAATAAATTCATTGAAATATTGAGAAGGGACTAATTTATCATATATTTTTAATCATGATGGATTAATAAAGGTACTTAATTTCTTTTATTAAAAGACTAATTTGTTTGATACTATTTTCATTAAAAACCAAATTGGGATTTTTTAAAAATTAATATCATCTCAATATTAGAAATAAAAATATATTTTGAAATTAAAAAATATAAAAAAAGTGGTCGATAAATAAAAAGAAAAATAATATGTGTATAATATTTTTGTATAACATTTTATAACATATCAAAAAAAATAAGCAAGGTGGTGAGTCATTTCAACTTTTTATTTTCCTAGACCCATCCCTTATTTGTTCTTTTACCTATATTGTAAGAATATTCTAAAAAAAATATATTATACACATATCATACTTCAAATTAAAATGGAAAGAATACACTGAAATAAATCCAATCATGTTATTTCAAGCTACAAGCAAAGTCACAGAAAGGTATATAATATCAGGAACTAATTAAATATTTCAAAAAGAATTATACATCAGAAAGTTTCTTCATTTCCCTCTTTCTTTCGGACATATAGTTATAATAAAGCTAAAAAAGAATATATATTGGAACCGAACTGGTGTCATCAATTTGGTTCCGATCTTTAAATGATATCCTAATTTGGATTAACAGTATTGAGGCACACAATACTTGGCGCGGAGTGTTGCAGGATTTGCCCAATATTGAAGCCCTTTTTTTTTTTCTCTTCTTGTGGATGTTGCATGTGCGAGTCGCTTGGACTGGCAGAGACTACTGCACTATGACTTTAATTTAATGGCATTTCCAATTAAGGAAAGCGAAAATATTCCTTGAGTTTTTAATAAGCTAGATTGGTGTTAGATCAGCAATAAACTTTTCTAGACGAACTTCCTCCTTTTCTTTTAACGATAAGATTGAAATTTGATAGTAGAAGTTTTCAGTTTATTTTATATAAAACTGGAACTGCCATCAAAATAGTAATTTACTTTTAAAATGTTTAGTAAGATTAGCTTATCACTAAAAAAGAGGGAGGGGCATTTTTTTTTGCCTTCTTTTCTTTTTTAAGAGAGGTGCCGACTGCTAAGAGGTGCTGTTTACTTTTAGACAGGACAAAATTATTATGCCAATGTTTTTTTTCCCTTTTCCGTTTGTGGCGCTTCCTTGGGCCCGCTTAACGCAATATCAGAAACAGGAAGCATCCAATTTCCATTCATTCTCATTGACATTGACCAAAGGAACGGGGTACGTGGTAAATTTTAATTAGTTACGGCCCTAATTGTTAAGATGCAATGATAATTTGTAAAAACGTTTGGTTATCCTAACGTGTTTGCCATAGTTACATCCAATTCAAGTTGGCCTGCAATCAATAGATTCATTAGCTCCAGAGATTAAAGCTGAGATATGAACCTACCTATACCAACCCATTTAACTCATAATCATATAAAATGAATCAAAAAATTTTAGTCGTCTTGAACATTTTTTATTCGCACAACCCCCTAAATACCTTCCAAGGTTTAACAACCTAACCCATAAGTGAGAAAATGTTTCCATTTGCAATATTTGTTTATGTTCTTGATGGATGGACTTTGATGAATTGGTTTATTCTACTATTTTTTTATTTGTATTTGTATTTGATATTTGAATTGTTTATGTTTGATGTTTGATAATTGATAGTTGTTAATTTATATGCTTTAGTAGTTTTGCTATTTTTTATGATTGGATGAATTTTGCATATTTAATTGGTTTGTAACTTTGTATGTTATTATTTTAAAAAAATTAACATTTTGAATTTTTGAAATTGAATGTTTAATTTTAATATTTATAGTATTTAGTAATTAGTACTGTCATTTGTTTAAAATTTAACTTGGAATTGGATATTGGAAAGAAAAGTGTGTGTATATATTTTGCAAGGTAAAATATATTGTATAGATATAAATATTTAATATAGGGTATAAAAAAAGTTAAAAAAATATGAAAGAAAAAAAAGAGGGTTATGTGGGCTGTCCATGACTAGTCAAACCTGCCACCTGCTTGCGATTGGTTCGGAATGGCCCACGGGTTAGTCGGAGCTTATGAGAGGCAAAAATGTGAAGAAAAAAGGTTATGCAATTGGTCGTCCGTGGGCTTATGTGAGCGATGCAAACCACCCTAAAGCTTAGTCCATTTATGAAATGAAGTCCAGTTCTGCCCGCATACCCACCTCTACTAGAGACCTCAAAGTTAAAGATTGTCCGATATTTCATATAGAATGCTCAAGATAAAATTGGACAAAATGATTTCAAATTTTAAGAAAGGAGTGCCTTGCGGAAAAGTAGATGTAGGTATATATTATGTTATATTTTGATATTTGAGTATTTAATCAATCACTCTATTATCTATAGTATAATTTAGATTCTAATATGACATATACATTTAAACATGCATGTATATAATGGAATTTCATAAAAGAGGCTTCTACATGCTCATATTTTGCTATGGTTAAATGGTGAAAATAAAATAACTTTCACTCAATAAATAGATCAAGTGATATTTGTTGAGTTGCCAGATTTGAATCAATATCCAAGGTTATGCAATGCTCTTCATATATGGTTCATAGTCCATGTGAATGAGGATTTATGAATTCTCCTTGCATGAAGGAAGGATC
This sequence comes from Dalbergia oliveri, assembly GCA_030441495.1. Classification (NCBI taxonomy): domain Eukaryota; kingdom Viridiplantae; phylum Streptophyta; class Magnoliopsida; order Fabales; family Fabaceae; genus Dalbergia; species Dalbergia oliveri. Next base: position 16,150,398 of record JAMLFY010000008.1, read on the forward strand.
CTGCTCAAAGTTCTATCCAAAGAAGTTTAGAACTTCAACTGTGATTGATGAAGATGGCTATCGTGATTATAGAAGGAGGAATTCAGGAGTCTCAACATCTAAAAAAGGAATACATATTGATAACAGAAACATAGTTCCCTATAATCCATACCTTCTCATTACATATCAGGCTCATGTAAATATGGACTATTGCAACAAATCAAACTCTATTAAGTATTTGTTTAAATACATCAATAAGAGACCAAATAAAGTAACTGTTGCAATTTGCAAAGAATCTACAGATGCTTCAAATGATCATTGTGTAGATGAGATCAAACAATATTATGATTGCAGGTATCTTTCATCATGTGATGCTGTATGAGAACCTTGGCCTTTAATATCCATCAAAGATGGCCTCCTGTCCAAAGATTGACTTTTCATCTTCCAAATGAACAGACAATACTTTACAAAGATGATGAGAGAATTGATCATGTTGTTAGCAAGAGCAAAGAAAAAGACACCATGTTTTTGGCTTTGATGGAAGCAAATAAGTAATACTTTGAAGGTCAACTTTTGACATACAATGAATTTTCAACCAAGTTTGTTTATAACAAAGATAGAGTGAGGCTTCATGATGTTCCCTTGGGAACAGGAGAGTTGCATTACATGAGAATTTTGTTAACAGCCCAATAAGGTTGTACAAGTTATGAAAGCATAAGAACTGTTAATGGAATCACTTATCCAAGTTTCCAAGAAGGTTGCTATGTGATGATAAAGAGTTCATTAATGCTATAAAAGAAGCAAGTGAATTAGCGTTTAGTCACCAATTAAGAAAGTTGTTTGTCATGTTGTTGCTATCAAACACAATTAGCAAACCAACAACTACTATCTAATGGAATCTTTTATGAAAGAAGATAATCAAATAGGAATTTAGGTTAGTTATGAATATTATTCACATGTATAACTATAAATACTTGCTTTAAATTTTGGCAAATACAATAACTTTTCTATTAATATATTATGCGAGACTTACCATACCCATGATGAATTGAAGAATCTTTGTTTTACTAAAATTGAAAAGTTATCGCACTCAAGAGGTAGATATTTGAAAGACTTTCATGGTATGCCTAATCTGAGTACCATTATATCAATTTATATGACAATAAGTTGATTCAAGATGAACTTGACTATGGTGTGGTTGACTTAAAAGGAACTCATTCAAGACTCATGTAATCAATGATGTCGGAGCAAAGGAAAATATATGATGAAATTGCAACTACAATTTTGAATAATTCCGTGGATTTTTCTTTGTCTATCGATACGGTGAACAAGGAAGACTTTCATATAGAATGCTCTTTCTTCAAGTCTTAGATTACAAATGAAAATTGTCTTGAATGTTGCTTCAAGTGGAATAGCAGCATTGCTACTTCCTAGAGGAAGAAAATACTCAAGATTATTCTAATACCAATATTTCTGAATGATACCTTAACATGTAACATCTAGCAGGGAAGCCTAAAAGAGAACTTTTAATTAAGAGCAGCTTGCTTATTTGGGATGAAGCCCTATGTTGAGTAGTTCTGCTTTGAAGTCCTTGATCACATTCAAGAGATCTCAAGCAAGGGAGTAATGTAAATAGTGTTGATCAACTATTTGGAAGCAAAGTTGTTGTTCTTAGAGGGGACTTTAAATTCTCCTAATTATTGAAAAGGGATCACATCAAGAGATCTTATCTGCAACAATAAATCCTTTTGATTTATGGTCTTTTTGTAGGCCGTAAAGGTGCAAACTAACATGAGACTACTAACATCTTCAAAATAGGATCCACATGAGTTAAAAAAATTGCAGATTGGATTCTTCAAATTGGAGATTGTAATGCAGGAAGTTCTCTTGTTGATGAATCAAAAATTGAAATAACAAGGGAATTATTCAGTGCAACATTGGATGATCTTCTTTTTAACTTAGTGGAATTCACTTATCCAAATTTGTTGAATAGGATGCCAGATTCCAATTTTTTTGAGAATAGAGCTATCGTTGTGCCAACTTTGGAAAGTGTTGAAAAGGTAAATGACCATGTACTATCATTGATACCAGGTGATGAAAAAAAATATCTTAGCTCTGATAGTAAATGTCATGTTGATGAGAATGATGATATCAACGCAAAATGGTTCACTATAGAATTTCTCAATCACATCAAGTGTTCAGGTATTCCTAGTCACAAACTCATCTTGAAAAAAAGAGTTCTTGTAATGCTACTAGGGGATATAGATCAAACATGTGGACTATGCAATGGTACAAGGTTGATTGTTATAGAGTTGGGTACTAATATCATTGTGACTAATGTTACTGGAAGAAATCTTGGTGAAAAAGATTCTATTCCAAGGATGGATTTGGTACCTTTTGATTTAGGATTGCCTTTCAAATTTCAAAGAAGGCAACTCCCATTAGTTCTTTGTTTTGCAATGACAATCTATAAAGGTCAAGGACAATCTCTTTCTCTATTGGATTGAATTTGCCAAGGCCCGTTTTCACTCATGGAAAATTATATGTAGCAATATCTAGATTAAAGTCCAAAAATGGCTTGAAAATCTTTTCCTTGATGAATAAGGTAACACTTGCAGTATGGCAACAAATGTGGTCTCCAAAGAGGTTTTAGCAAACATCTAGCTATTGGCATTATGAGGTATGAGATTAATCAAAATTACGTATACTTGATTAAACTTTTAAGTCAAATAGTTTTACTATGTATGATATATAATTCATTATTCAGGAAAGATCAAAATTTTTAATTAGCAATCTAAATGCATTCTTTGATTTTAACAAGTTGAAGATTGTGAATTTAGAACATGCTATTTTGATATATGTTACCTTGAAATACTACAATTTGATTTCTTATTTATAATTTACAACTTATGTTCATATTTTCATTTAGATTCTATTCTTTTTAATGACAATTGAAGTTATTATTTCAGTATTATTGATAAATTTAATATTGTATTAATTTTTTTATGAACCTTTTTTTTTATGAACTTCAATATCATATTATTGCACTTAATGTTTATTATCAAACATAAGAATTCACCATTGTGCATCGCATGGGTATTGCACTAGTTTCCATCCATTCTCATTGACATTGACCTATGCAATGGGGTATGTAGTAAATTTTAATTAGTTATTACCTTCTCATGTTTTCTTATGGGTTAAATGCATTTACCCCCCAATTTTAGGTCATGTGCAATTTACCCCTGACTTTTCAAAAGTTGCATACGACATTCTAACTTTTCAAATTGTGCAAAAAACCCCCAAAAATTTAAGTCATAGCAGGGTGTCGGGTTGCACACAATAAAAAAGTCAGGGGTTAATTGCACATAGTATTCATGGACAGGGTGGGTTGCACAAATTAGAAATTTTAGGGGGATTGAATGCACATAATCTTACCTTTATTAGTTGCCAAAATTATAGAGGTGTTTTGCAGTTTGAAAAGTTCAGGTGTCGCATGCAACTTTTGAAAAGTCAGGGTAAATTGCACATGACCTGTGAACACCATATTTTGTCATTTTTATTTTATTTGTATGTTTGGCCCATATTGTTTATCAACACTTTGTTGGTTCAAAACAAAAAATATAACCCATTTTATTTCCTTTCATTAGTTTTTAGTCTTTTCAATCCATTTTCATCAAAAAAAAAGGAACCCAATTTCCGTTTTCGTTTTAAAAATAAAAATAAAAATAAAATAGAAAAAACAAAAAGTAACATCATCATGGCTCTCTCCACTTCCTTGGGTCAATCCTTACTCATGCATCACATGGGGCTCTTCCCCACTTCTTGGTTACTTATTGTAGATTCTTTCCCATTGAACCATTTAGTAGACCTATATATTCCAACACTTGCAAGATAGTTACTATTTTCATTTCATGATCTAAAATCATTATCATCATCATTATCATCATTATTATTATCTATCATTAATCATTATTATATCAAAATACAAACTGTATTCCATGAACCTCCATAATATATATGGAAAATTAAGAAATAGATGTTTATGGTAAAATTCAAGCCACGGATTTTTTAGAATAAGCATACTGAAATAGACATGAGATCAACCGGCAAACCAATTAAGTAGTCCTCATAAATTCTACACACACTCACTTTCCTACATAAATTTGAGTATTATGTTTTAGTATATAATTAAACGTTATCTTTAATTTGGATTTAATTATAAAAATTATGTGTTTGAAAATAAAAAGAATTTTATTTAATGATACAAAAAATTGTATTAATTTACTAAAAAAGGAATTAATCATTTTTTTTAAAAATGTTTTTTTAATATCTACATTTGGGCCCCAAGTTGAATAAGTTTATTGTAGAAGTTCAGAAAAATCTTGTGCAAATGGGTTTTAATCTTTCATAAAAATTAACAAATAAAATGAATTAACATTTCATTTTATTCTCTTTTAATTTCAATCAAATACTTGGCTTTGAGATTGAGAATAAAACAATTATCAAGCCAAAACATTTTATGCCATTAATGTGTCAAATTTTATTTTATATTTATGTACATAATTGTGATTATGGGAAAATTAATATTATTGAATTATAACATAATGAGCTCTAGGGTAATAAGTTAATATAGACTTTTAAGCTATTATCTTTTAGTCATAAAGGTTTTCTTTTTCTTAAAGACTCATTTTATGTAGCATGCCCTAATAACAGAAATGTTTAAGCATATGTTTAGGTCGCATACTCAACAAGAAAACGTGGCGAATTGGACCTTTATTGTTAGTTATATTTTCAAAATGTTTTATTCATTTTCTTTATTATTATATTTGCATGTTAACTATAATAATAAGATATATCCCTATTGATCATAATATTATGATATATGACTAGTATAAGCTTAATTGATAATTATATAGTTATGTTTATGGTAATTAAGCTTAAATTTGAAATAAGATATATAATAAGGTCATAAGTAATTTTCAAAGTTATGTATAATCACAATTTTACATAAGAGTATTATGTTTTTATAATCAAATGCTATCTTTAATTGATAATTTTATGGTTGAATATAATGTAATTTATGAGAAAATTGACTAAACTTTTGTCCTAGACCATTGGGCCCCTTGATAAGTAAGGATGCATGGCGTGCTTAAATGAACTAAATGAGCCATCGATGTTATTTAATTTATCAGATACTGGAGATTGAGAATATTTGAACAATATAAAGATGACATTATCTATGCCTTATGTTCAATTTATATATCGTACAAAGGATTGACATATTATTGTTAAGTTAATATAGACTTTTAATTTGCTATTAGGGTTAGTCATAAAGTCTTGCTAGAACCACATGAAGCCATGATAATTGGACACAATATAATGAGCTATATGCCGAATGAATTAAGGTTGTTTAAAAATTTGAATTTTAATATTTATGGATATATATAAGATATATTATCTATATATTAAATTTATTTGTTTTATATTATTAGATGATATAAATTTGAAATATGATAATAAATATATTAGATATTGTAAAATCAAATTTTAAAAATATTTGTTTTTAAATTCTAAAAGATATTTTTAAACCTTTCCAACCAATTAGGATCGCGTATTTCTCTATAAATAGAAAAGATAAGGCTTTATTTGGGTACATAAACTAAAATGGCATTGAAGGAAACACTTAAACCTTATTTGGAATTGCAGAGCTAGCATTCATGGATCCATGTATGGATTGGTTGATCCTTTGTCCAAGCATTTTGTCTTAGGGTACACTCGAACCTTACCTTCAAATTGATCGATTGCATAAAAGCCCAACAAATCAAACCCAAATCATGATAATGCATGAGCAAAAGGTCGATTGGATAAGCTAACCTCTGGCACACGAGAATGTTATGTTACAAGAAGAAATTTAATAAAAAATAGATTTATTATACTATTTAAATTAACCTATTAAGTTTGCTTCTATATATTTTTCATAATACAATTATTTTAACTTATCCAACAAGTGCTATGGGGCACTAATTAAGGAATTAAAAATGAAAGTTTATGCATTGTGAAGAAGATTTTTGATGTTTTTCAAATATAGGACCCACTGATAAATTATAACTTCCTTAACTAGTGCCCTAAGAATACTATTTAGTAAAACCTAATTATTTTTTAGTACTAGTAAGGAATATGAAATATTCTTATCTATTTTTAATAGAGCAAATTACATCAAAATTTTTTATGTTTAGTGGAATTCACCCTAACTTCTCTTTATTTTAAAATTTTTCCCAGAGGTCCTCAATAAGTTTATGAAATCATTATACTATTGTCTCCTAAATATTTGTGAAATCATTACATCATACTCCTGAGTTTGTAAAATTATTATATTGTTAATAGTATAAGAGAGTTGAGATGAATTTCACCAAATTTTAGGAGATATCTTATAATTTTGGAGAAAATTGCAATTAACCTCCTAATTAAACTATAGGTTATTTGGACTTTAGACTCTAAACTTTAAAAATATATAGTTTGACCCTGAACCATTTTAATTTACATTTCAGCCAAAATTAGTGTATTATGCCGCCCTCGCAAATTTTCTAATATGTGCAAAATAACCTTGAACATTCCTAAATGTATATTATGATATCATAAATTTTCTTAAATTTGTGATATTGTTAACAATTGATGAAAAATTTAATGAAAGGGTCAATTGGTGTATTCAAGAAAGTTCAAAAGGTCGAATTGCATATAAAAGTAAAAATATTATTCCAATACCAAAATTGGACACCCACTTCATTACTATTGGATGTGATAGATGAGTAGAAATAGTAAAGGCCATTAGGCCATCATTACATCCATGCTGTAATAAAATTGCTTTTTTAAAAGTTTAGATCTAAAATAAATATGACCTATAGTTTAGGGAATTGCTCAATTTTTCCTTATTTTTATAATTATTACTTTAATTTATTAAAGTGGGCATTAAAGTAGGAGTTATGTGAGTTAAACACTAAGAAAAATTAAGTAAACTTTGATGTTTCTTTGTTAATAAGAATCGACTCACTAAAGTAAGTTTTAGCTCATATATTATTATGGCTCAAGTTCAAGTTTTTAGATTTTTATTGATATGAAACTTTTTGACAACCTAAATTTTGTTTATAAAATAGGAGTTTGCTAACCAGGGGCACTTGATTAAGGATACTAGAAAAGATAAGATTCAAAATTTTATAATGGGTTTCATGTCTTGAAAACATCAAAATTTATTTTATCAATATCAAGCTTTCCATTTTTGACTCCTTAATCAGTGCCATAAAGGCATTGGTCAGATAAACCCATAAAATAATACTACCTCTTCTAGTTTAACTCTAATTGGGAAGTAACTAAGATTTGGCACATTGAAAAATTAATGTATCTGGACATAATTGTATCCAGATACATTGATTTTTCAATGTACCAATTCTTAGTTATTTCTCAGGAGATAGTTAAAATTTGACAGGAAGTATCAAAATTAGTGTAGGACTTTCACAATATTTTTTGTAATAAGGTGGTATTATTTTTGTCCTTCTCCTTAATGCCACAAACATCGAAAAATTAAAGCATAAATGACTTTCTTGTCTTGTCCCTATAACAATTCAATTGTACATTGCCATTTCTAGGTGCTTTCTTATGGATTTGCTCGTTCTGTTTTCAGGGTTAATGTATGTTGCATTAGTTGATGTGAGTGCTAGGTAATTGGATTGAAACTTAGATTGAAGCATTGAATTTTTTTTTTTTTGTAAATCATACTCACTCTCTTTTAGATTATTTGTCCACTTTCAAACAAAATCATCGTTTAAATATCTGTCAATTTCACATTCCAATAAAGTATAATTTTTTGTTTCAATAGTACCTTTAGTATTAATGACCATAATTAATGAACATTAGAGTTTTAAAAAGGTTTGTTGGAAAATTCATAGGGGTATATTAGTCCATATACCATAATTTTGCATAGGAGTACTATATTACCATATCATTTATTATCTTTCTTAATAATCTTGTGTTTGTCAAAATTTGACATATATTTTGCAAGGAAAGGAGTATAATGATATTATGTTGTTTGTTACAACCAATATAGAAAAACACTACTCCTATCTATTTTAATTTCACTGTGTAGAACTAATAGAATTATATATTTTTTACTACTTTCGTTCTTTAATAAGTGTTTTTTTAAGAAGTCTAAACAATATTAATGTTTTTTTTCCATAATTTCCTTATGTGTGAGAGAGAGTTAGTGGATGGATTAAATATGAGAGACGTGTTGAAGTAGGTGATGATAAGGGTAGTATTATAAAATATACTTAAATTTATCTAACTTCAAGTTCATTCAATTATTTTCTTAATATGTGTGCATAAGTGAAAATGGACACTTGTTCGAGAACGGAGGGAGGTAGGTGTTGCATAGGAAAAGGAAAGAGGACACTCATAACAATTACTTGTTTCTTATATGCAAAGAATGATGATTATCATTGAAAGATTATTGAAATCACTTTGTATTATAATATGTATTGGATTAGAAATATGGGATGGACATCTCGGCTGAATCACGAGAACTTACAGTTTCAAGAGATTTCACGTGTGCCTCTTTGAATTTATCCCATATTTAGTTGAAGATATATCTAAATCTCATATAATCTCTCTATGTCTCTTATTATCTTCTATCATTATTATATTGTATCTCATATTTTATACCATATCTCTTGCAAATATGGAATATATCTAATATCTACTAAATCACATAAATATCTACCCTATACAAGGAAGATTATCTCTAGCTTATCATCGGAGTCACCTTATACTATATAGGGGCTACGCCCCCAAATATCACAAGATTATTACACATTATTCTTTTTCCTCCTCTATACCTTCATTCATTCACTTTCGTTGAGTTGTGTTTTTAGTGCCCCACCCGCTTGCACGACGTTAGAGCCACTTGCACCCTTATCGCATTTCTAGGTAAGAACATAATATAAAATTATTCATTTATCCTCAATCATTTGTTTAGGCTTTTGAAAGAAATAGTTCATGATATGTGGAGAATCACCACATGATTAAAAGGTTAAGGATTCAATTCTTGACTTCTTTTTATTTCCATTATGAAAAAATAATCCACACTTTAAGTTTAAAAAAGACATTTGTGTTAGAGTATAAAACCCTTCATGTATCTTTAATCATCGACTTAAAGTTTTAGGATAAATGATTTCATGGCATGGCAAATAATAGCTTAGATTTCACACGCTATATCATGATGTTTAATGCATTCAATTTATGTATCGCTTTCTTCTTGATTGAGATATATCGAAACTAAGTTTATGATTTCAGGATTTTTTCTTTGATCCATTTCTAGTAGTTCATAGTTAGTTGGTTTACATCACCAGGGACTGGCAGGTAAGGATTTCCCATGTTTACAGGGAAGGAAATCGTGCAGAAGATTGTCTTGCTAATGCTGGTCATTTATTTTCCCTAGGTGCTTGTTTCTATATGTTTGCCCTTTAATGTTTAGGTTTGATTTTGCGTGATGATTTGACTGGGGTAGCCTTAACTCGTCTGCGGTCTTAAGGCTGTTTTGTTGCCTTTTGTTTTCCTTGTGCTTAGGCGTTTTGCCTCGATTATCTACCCAAAAAAAAAAAACGGAAGGATTAAGATTTTTTGCAATTTATTTTTCTAACTATAACCACCTTATTGACTCATGTCTAATCTCTATTAATTGATAAGACTCTTTTGGCTATATCATTTTAAAAAAATAAAAGTAAAAAAGCGACGCATATCAATTTATTATCTATAACAATAATAAATAAAGGGATTGGAAAGAAAAACTGCTTTTGATGCATAACTTTTCTTTTTAATGTTATCCCTCTAAGATACTTCTTTCTTTCTCTCATTTATTCACTCTTCACAGTTGTTCAGGATCAAGATCATCTATGCCTATTCCCTGTCCCCAAGCCCGTCTTGCCACTAAAATTGTGCCACGTGGATAACAATTTGTAAATAATTTATTTTCTAGTTATTTTCTCTACCCCATTAATTTTCTATAACTATCTATTCTCTCATCAGCCATTCCCTTCTATCCATCGTCTCTTTCTCAATTTCGCCACCTTCAACAATTACACTAACACCATTTCATTGTTTGATCAGTATATTTATGCAACAATATTTAAGATTAAACTTATCTCAAGCCGAGCATATAGTCGCCCATTCTTGCTATCGTTGGGACCATTGTACCCTCTTCCCTCCGTTTCCCTTCTCACCATCACCATCACCGCCATTTCTCTTCCTCTGACAAAAAAAAAATCCGTAGTTCTAATCGCTCAACAAGTAGTTCCTCAATAGCGGGGGTTGTAAAGCAGTGCATGGAGCACCGAGTTCATTAACCAAGTGTTCTCGAGATAACCGTGTAGTCCAAGGGGCAAATCCGGCAAGGAATCGGCCCGGGTGATTGGGCCCGAGCAGCTTTCGATTAGAGCTCTCTCGCGTAGACCCGATGCCCAGGGACACTCCCTACTTCCGGAGCTTTTCTAGCTTCAGCAGCGAGATAGCCCAAGCCGCCAAGCCTGGAAGCTGCGCTCTGCGCAATCATGACAGGGACATCAAAGTCGCGATCGTAGACTTGTCGCAGCACACACAGCAAAAGAGCTCAACGCGGTTGACATCGACAACGATCTGGTAGCCGTCTAGCAAGGAGGCGTTGGCGTCAGTGGCATGGCAAGACATGGCAAAGCAGGCCATGCAAGCGTAGAGCGCGGGAGGGGCGGAGAGGTCATATGCGGTGGAATGGGGACCTCGTCGCTGTCGCAGTGGAGGGCGCCGCGGTCACTAGGGGTCCTGATCTAGAGGCAGGCGTGGAGGGGCGGAAGGGCTTAAAGGAGGTGTTTTAGGGGAACTATGGTCGAAGATGGAAAGAAACAAGTTAAGAAAAAAATTAATGGGTTAAGAAATAGTTGATAATCTAATAATTTGTAAATTATTGTCCACATGGCACAATTTCTGTGGCAAGACAGGCTTGGGGACAGGGAAGAGGGACAGGTGATCTTGATCCTGTCTTTAGTAATTTCCTAAATTGCAATAGTTACTTGCCTGGAGACAAGTGACACTTGCATATTATTTTAGTATTGACTTATTGGTCTTTAGAAATGTGTTATGTAATGTCCTATTTTTTTTTATTTGTAAAAATGATCAAAATGTCTCTAAATTATTCTGTTTGAAAAATTGAGAAGGGTTAGGCTATCCTCAAGGGATTAGTTAATGTTTGAAGGGGAATAAATGTGTTATGGATGTGTTAAAGATGAAAATTTCAATTTCCTGACTCTTTCCGTGCGTGAATTTACCAAAATACCCTAATAATTTAACGCGGATTAAGTGACGGTGAATCGCCATCACCCGAGAATTCAAAATGTTAGTTGTAAGTGTTGCATGATATTCTGGAAAGTCAGGTGGTTTGGGGAGTGCTTGTGTGAATTTACGGTTTGCCCTGAATGCTAAATGAGCTTAATTAAACGATTATGGAAACATAGGCAATATTAGACTCTAATTAAAAATAAATTAATTTTATCTATTAATTTTGAGTTAAATTATTTATGTGAAGTTAATTAAGGCCTAAGTTTGTTTAAGAAAGTTCAAATTCCCTTATTAAATCAAAGACATTATGTCATGTCATGGTAAATAGTAAATTCTCTCTTCAATCCCTAAATTTAGGAATGTTTTGGAGTTTGAATTTCAAACTAATTGAATTTAATTCAAACTAAGTGTGTAAAACCACTCTTAATCATGTCTTGAAAGGCCTTAAACACTTGGTTACTAACCCAAACACCCAATTACCAATCCCTAAACCTTTACGTAATCAAATCTACCTCTAATTCATATCCTAACACATATGAAAGTGAAAATTTCTTCCCTCCCAGGGCCCATGAAGGCCATGGCCTCCCTCTCGCAAAATCCACCCTCATATTTTAATTTTCACACACCAACACTAAAAAACACTTTCATTTCCACCATTCACTTTTTTTGCCAAGAGTTTTGTGTCAAAAAAGAACTCTTGCATCCTCTCAACTCAAGCTCTCATCTTCCTCTTCCACCTCCATTCTCAACCTCCTCTCAACCTTAAACCACCATATCTCCACCCTAGATCAACTCTCAAACACATAGCCTTTTCATTCCAAGATCAAGCTTCCTCTGGTAAGGATTTCTTTTTGAGTTCTTCCTTTTTTACCTTGTGCCTTTTTCAGATTTGGATGATTGGTTTGATGGACAAGTTCTTTTTCTTCTCTCTTATTTTCGGATTCATTGATTGGTTTTTGGTCAAAAACCATGGTTTGATGATGAGGATCTTGATGTTGGTTGTGAAACCATCATGTACTTGACCTCTAGAGCCCAATGATTGATTTATTTTTGGTTTTAAAGAATGATGGTTGTAGAATACTTATTGGTTCCTTTGAAATATTTTTGTCTTTCTTTGATGTTTGAGACCATGGCATGATGATGAGAATCTTGATGTTGGTTGTGAAACCATTATGTGCTTGACCTCTAAAGCTCAAGGCTTTAACTTTTCTTTGGTCTTACAAGAGTATGAAAAATGGATTGTTGTTGGTTGTCTTTGTTGATTTTTCTTTGAGCTTGACGGTGAGTCTAAGAGATGAGGTTCTTGGAACCATGGTGTAGAAGGACTCTAAAGCTTATTTCCATTTTGTTAAGATTGATTGGGGTTGAGAGTTTGATTCTTTAAAGTCTTGAAATGAGTTCTAGTAAGATATGAAAATGGACTTGCATCATATTTATATTTTAAACTCTTGCATCTCATGTTTATGTTTCAATGGCTTGCATATTATGTTTATTTCCAAGTCATCACATTAAATCTTGAAGACTAAAGAAATGGACTTGCATTTTCATGTTTAAATTTCAAGTTTTGCATTTCATGTTTATATTTCAAGTTATCACCTAAACTTTAAAGACTTAAAAATAATCTTGCATTCCCATATTTATATTTCAAATTTTGCACATCATATTTATATTTCCAAGTCATCACCTTATAATAACAAATGATTAAAAATGAAATTGCATAGCATGTTTAAGATTCTTGTCATCCCCTAATTCCCTAAAGCTCAAAAACTTGTCCTTGTATCTTAAAAATGAAAATTTTGATCATGGCTATTTCCTTTGAATATATTTCTTAGCCATGATGTAGCATTGATTTTGGAATGGATTTTGTTTTATTTTAAAGGAATGTTAGAATGATGTTTTAAAATGGTCTTGGAATGAATGAGTAGCTTGAAAAGTGATAAAACTTTGGTTTTTCAAGTTTCGAGGATTCTAGTAATCGATTACCAAGCTATGAATCGATTACCAAGGTGATTCTTTGAAAATAGAACAAGTTTTAGTTTTGGTAATCAATTACCAGCCTATGTAACCAATTACAGGATTCTTTGTGTTAGGAAACAAGTTTTTGATTATAGTAATCGATTACCAGGACATGTAATTGATTATTAGGACCCCAAATGTACAAATAAGTGTGTTCTAAGAGAAATTATGTGGATTGACAATCATACATGCTTAAGTTTTGAATTATGTGAATGATAATCCCTAGTGTGATGTATATTTAAACTGTTAAGCATAGCATATGCATTAGCTAAGTCCGGTCCTTGATTTCCTGGCATACTAGGTAGGAGCATGTTTACAACTATAAGACAACAATTGATATTATGCTTATAAAATATATATAAAGTGATGTGATACATGTTTATGTGACCTATAGCATGATGATTTTGTGGCATGATGAATGATTGATTAAAAGGCATGATTTATGAGAATTATGAGAATGATACGTTAGGATTACATGCTCACATTTGCATATCTAAGTAACATGCTAAGATTTAAAGTGACACAAGACACATGGAAATGATCTTCTAGATTCCAAAAATTAATGGTTAGAAGAGGTGATCAATAAGGAACCTTTAGACTCTAGGAATTAATAGTTATGAAAGGTGATCCTATGCCTCCTATCCCGCACTTTGAGAGTCAAAAATTACCTTATCAAGAGGATAAGTGTAGACTAGTGATGATTAGTTAGGTATGAGTTCAAAACCTAAAACTCTCAAAAGGGGAGAGTATTAGGGAGGCCCCATGGAAAAGAGAATAAGAAGTTTAAGTCACCTAAATAAAAAATGATGAAAGACCATGTTAGAAAAATTTTACATTTTTTATGTCATATGCCCATTTAATATGATTCCATGATATCTTGCTTATGGCATCAACATGCATTCATGCCTATGTATGTTGTATTCATGTATTAAGATTCATGCTAAATTTGCGGGCCTCGGATAATGGTGTTTAAGACTTAATAAATGAACCCTAAGTATATATGCCTACAAATTTCATAATGAAACCCCTTTAAGAAACGTAGATGATGACACATGATAGGAGGCGAAAACCCTACTAAGATTCTGGTATAAGTTTCTCATCCCTTTTTCTTTCTTTTTCATCTCATCTTCAAAAGTAGATAGCGACCTTTGTGATTTACGTTGACGCTCCCACCTGGGAGATGCACTTCGATGTTGCCTACCAGACTTATCACTTCATGGGTCGATGTGTTGTCCGCCTTTTTGTCTTCATGGAGTGCCCCTTTGCACATCCGATTACTAGCTCCAGATTCTCTCCTGCCACCCCGTTTGCGGATGACTTCATCTTTGAGCGTGCTCGTCGTAAGGACCATGTCCGTCGTCACCCTCCTGTTCGATTATCGTGATGTTTCGGTCTATGTGCCTCAGTCACCACCCCGCCCCACCGAGCCATGGTCAGACCCCCCAGGATTCACCCACTCATTTTCTTCCGGTGGTTTTCCCCATCGTTCCTATGATGCTTGGAGATGGTAGTGATGCAGGCTACTATCATGCATCCAATGAGAGGAGTCACGTCTCCATGGAGGAGCCACCCGACCTTGCCGAGGTGCCTATGCTGAACCACCCACCGTCTTGCCACACCCGATGAGTTGGCCCGTTGGATTGGTTACCTTCCTCCCTTTCGAGCAGCAATTGTAATGCCGGGACGAGGGGGAGTGATCGGCGTACGGAGGTATGGACAAGGAGCGGCTCTGTCTCCAAGCAGAAGGGTTACATGAATGAACCGATTACACACCTGAATGAGAGGATCTAAGTCCTGTATGTATGAGACTATTTTAAGGCTTTATATGAATTGATTGGTACTACCTATGCCACAAAGATGCATCTTTCTTTTGGTAACCTATCACGAAAGAACTCCATAGTTAAGCGTGCTTAACTTGGGGTAATTTTGGATGGGTGACCTCTCAGAAGTTTTCCAGGAAGCGTCAGTGAGGACAAACCACGCTGAAATGTTGGTTTGTGGGGAAGTCGGCAATCCATAAACGCAGGGGATGTTCCAAGCAATAGTAGGAGTTGGTAGCGGACCTTAGAACGCCTGCGCGTTTCATGGATTATGATAGCCTTCTTTTGCCTTTTTGATTTAGAGGTTATCTAAGTAGGCGTACCAGATAGGAGTAGTAGGGAGGAGAGGTCTTAGCTAGCTAGTGTTTAGTTTTTCCTTTCATGATTTATGGATGGTACTTAACCTAACCTTTGTTGGTGGGTAGAATACTATATATAATATATGTATATTTTGGTGTGCAAAAAGGAACGCTTGATGTTATTGATACACATATGAATCTATGATAATGTGTTTCTGCTCATGATGTTGTGTTTCACTTGTAATTCATGTATGCCTATATCGCTTTCTATTTTCTTCTCTCCTTATATGCAAAACGGGTGATGTAATTTATTTCTCTATGCGCGGCTCACGTTTTGATATTAAAGTTAAAAAAAAAAATTACCCATATTGTTACTAAGTATTTTATAAATCTTAAAGTTAAGAACTGAAACAAAAGAGTAATGACTAATAATTAACTTGAATACGTCCTAGGCATGTTGGGTTAAATATAGGGGTGTTACATGTCATGTGTATATAGATTTATAACTATATTTAATTATGTTAATAACAAAAAAAAAAAATGGCTTGAAGGACTCGGCTCATTGTGAATAAAAAAGAATGTTGAACCTAACATGTGTGTGTGTATAAACTGTTCACCCTAACTTGGTGGCGGATCTTTCTTAAGACAATGGGGCCATGGCCCCCCCAAATTTTTTGAAAAATCTATACATATACATATATTTTGTTTAGGTAGTAAATATCAAATAGATTTACTATTCTATTTTATATACAAGTAAGATTTCTCCAACTAAGAAATTTAGTTATTTTTTAATTAAAAGAAATAATAAATCATGTATATTATGATGTAATAACAATATTGAAGATGAGTTTCTTACAAATAGGACCATTATGTATATGTTAAGGTGTGTTTGGTATGAAAGCAAAAACTGAGAGAAATTTTTATGGATGATCTTTGTGCATGTATATTTTCCTATACAAAACTCATCTATAAAATTACTCTTGAAACTTATTTACAAAAAGCAAAGAACAATTTTATAAATATGTTTTTAGTCATTTTCTCTAGAACTATTTTATCATGTTAATTTATTTGCTTTAAAGTTTACAAGAAATATATTAAAGTGAGAGTGGTGGTTATTGTAATAGAGAGCGTAAATTATGACCATTAGATTTTACATAGATAGTCATTTTCTCAAATTTATGTGTGATTTGATGGCTAAGGTACTGCACATACATATACACACATGCATGCATTATATATATACACATGCACGTGACTCAAGTGAATTGCATAATTAATTACAATTTAATTGTGATCGTCTTCAGCTCTATGTACCCAAAAAAAAAAAAAAGCTCCATAGCCCCCCTAAAAATCCTATTGAAGCTTCGCCACTACCCTAACTATATTAAAAACTTTTGAGGCTATCTATTTAGGTTTAGTTTAGTCCTGTTATGACTCTCAAAAAGTTGTTAAGCTATTTTGGCTCTCAAAAACTCTCTCAAAAGTCATTATAGCACTATTTGGTAAAATAATACAAAAGTTACTCTTAGGCAAGAGTAATTAAAAGTAGTATTTGGTAAATATATTATAAAGTCGTTCTCAAAATATAAAATGACTATAATTGATATAAATATTTGTCTAAAAAATAAAAAATTTAAAAGTCTTAATTAATAAAAGGATAAAGTTATATCTTTATTAAAATTCAAATGTTATATTAATCTTTTAATTTTTTTTAATTTTAAAGAGCAGAGACCATATTTTGAAAAGCATCCCACGACGTGCTCTCGATACCCTTGATTTTTAAAGTTGAGAGCAAAAACACTCCAAATTTTTTATTTACTAAACAAAAAAAATAATTTATGTTTTTCATAAGACAAAGTATTAGTCGAAGCACATTAGCAAACCCATTCTTAATTAGACTCAATGTGAGTTCTACAGTAACTATATTAAAAGTAAAATGTTCACCCTGGATTCAAATATTTCGTCCATTGCAAATTAAATATCTTTTTTAGGATTTTATTTATTTCAAAATAATAGTCATTTTATAGTTTTAATAAAATATTAATCAAAATATATAAGTTTGATCCCTCTCTACATTGAATTGGGTAACCCCCTTTTCTCTTTATTCACCTTCCTTTTAGACAATAACAAAATTTTCCTTAAACTAATAATTTAGTTTCTTAGCTTATTTTTTTTTCCCTTAATTCCCATACAATAACCTTAAAAGACGTTTAATTTAAAATGGAAGAAGTATAATTCTTATTACATTAATAAAATTATCTTGATACATTTCATTACAGAGAAAAATATCAACAGACAATGAACAATTTTCTTTAAAAAAATTTACTATAAGCCCAAATGATGATCAATACTTAATTACGATAAGCTAAGGGTGTCTACTTAATCAATTAGACTCAATATGAGTTTTACATGCATTCAATTTGAAAACTATCATATTTTTTATATATATATATATATATACACACACAAAGTTCATATCACATATTTTTTATAAGAATTTTGCTAACTAGTGCTTTAAGGACACTTGTTAAAGAATTAAAAGTGAAAAATCTTTATGGTAGAGATAAATCTGTTAAGATTTTAAAGCATTAAATATATTGGTTGAATAAAAACTTTCTATTTTAACTTTTGTAACCACTATTCTTTGGGTAAGGCTTACCGGTTGTAACAGATATAAGGGTTGATAGTATAAGTTCTGATATGATAAAATGATAGTATAAGGTTATAAACTTTTAATACTATAGTGTTTTGTGTAACATATATAAGATATTTGATTTTATGTTTAGTAATATTATATTATTTATTTACAAATAATTATAATATCTTAATTAAATATTAAATAAAATTAAATAATAATAAAATAGGAATTTTTATTATAATAATTTTCAAATATTATATTTATGTAAATATTTGCTAATTAAAATTTAATTTTTATTAAATGTTATTATTTATTTCAATATTTTGTAATTATTTATTATGTCAATAATGTATATAAATAAAAAAATACTATTTTATATATTTTAATATTTTATATTTTTAATCATAATTATTTAAATTTATTATTTATTTGTATATTTTATTAGTTAATAATTTATAATTTTATATTATATATTATTTAAAATATTTATTATTTTATTTTATTTATTATTTATCAATTATTTTATTTTTATTATATATAACTAAACTTATATTATATATTATTTGTATTTATTTTATTATTATTTATTTAAGAATTATTTTATTTTAATAAAATATTTTAAAAAATAATTAAAAGCTTAGACTTAATCCAGCCTATGATATATTGAATTATACGATATTTTAATATAAAGAGATTATGACGTATAAGGTTATATAATATATTGTATTAAATAATAATAAAGACATAATATATAATATTAATTTATATTATTATACCTATTATATTATATCAAATATCTTATAAAAAAATTATAACGTATAAGATTATATACCATGTTATCTATATTAAATGACTTGTAAAAGCACGACTTATAATATTAACCCGCGGCTCTCGTGAAGCTATGAGTGACAAACAAACAATCAACTCAGCAGCCCAGCAGCAACAACCTTTCCTATATGCGCGCCTTAAAACAGTGAAAATAGAGTTTCGTGCAAAATTTACCACTTTCTTCTCCCTTCTTTCTTTTTGTCCTTCTTCAGGCACCTGCTATTCCACTTCTCTCTTCCTGTCCTAAATTTGCTCCTCTCTCTCTCTCTCTCTCTCAATTTCTTTTCTTTTGTTCCTTCCTTTCTCTCCCTCCTTTTTTCATCTGAACAAGAAAAGAATAATAATAATAAATTTTGGATTTAAAAAAATAAAATAAGGTTTTAGCTTTTGATGAAGGGCACCCCATCACCATCGCTTCCAAGCCAAGGCATATAACCTATTCCAACCCCCCCCCCCTCTCTCTCTCTAACTGTAATTGACGCAATACTGCTTTTGCTGCTGAAGATTATTGTCGTGCGCTATTTTTACTTTTCATCACACTCTCAACTCTGTCTGACTTGCGTACTTTCCCGATCTGTGACTTCCAACGCGATCTCCTCCACAATGCGCCTCTGATTCTTTTCCTTTCAGGTCAAACTTCCCCCCTGTCCTCTTTTTCCACGCCTTTTCTCCCTATTTTCCTCCTTTTAATTTCACGAAACAAAAGCCTCTCCGTTTTATTTTCCTTATTTTTATTTTTTGAAATTTCCTGTTCCCTGCGTACCGAGTTAGCTCAGCTTTGTTCAATTAGCTCCTAAGGCTGGTGAATTTTTCTTTTGTTTACATCGTTTTCTGTTAGTCCTAAAGAATTTACGAGGGAAATGACTATTTCATTTTAATTTGTGTTTTTATTTTTTATTTTGGTTATTTATTTGTGTAGATTTTTGAAGGGTTTGAGTGAGTGAGGGAGTGGAAGAAGCGATGGCATCGAAGCAAGGTGTGAAATCCAAGAGATACGGATTGAGAACCTCGAAACACGCGAATTCGCCTTCGTCTTCCACAACGTCTTCGTCTAAGCAGTTTCTAGAAGCTTCCGTTGACGGCCAGAGCTCCCCTGCGTCTTCCTCGGCTCGAAGCAAGCCACACAGTTTCTACCCCGAAACCGTTCCTTTGGATGCGCGAAGAGCCAAAGAGAATGTCACCGTCACCGTTAGGTTCCGTCCTCTCAAGTAAGTGTTGCCTTCGTCAAAGAAAGTTGTTGCTGTGACTCTGTTGTGTGGTTGTTCGTTAATTTGATTGAGGTGTGTGTGGTGGTTGGGACAGTCCGAGGGAAATTCGTCAAGGAGAGGAGATTGCTTGGTATGCTGATGGAGAAACCATTGTGCGAAACGAGTATAACCCGTCCATAGCGTATGCATACGGTATGTATAATATGCATCTTGACATTCATCATGGACAGAATTGTTGCTGTTTAATTTTTATTGAGGGTGAAGTATATCATGGGATGCTTCTATGCTCTTAGCCTCTTAGGCACATTCAATTTCTTTGCATATATTTATCGAATTTAATTTCTATGTCCTAATAGTGTAAACATTTTTTTTTTACATAACTATCCAATCATGTATTGACATATCAGCGTGATAGTTGATTCTCGCCCTGTATGAAAAGCAATGCAAATGAAAGATTTTACATCATCATTACATCAAAATTAAACTCATATTTATTTTTGAGATTTTATGATAATGATGATGATGGAAAAAAAAAATGCGAAGAAAGTATCACTGTGATAGTGGTTTGATGATGAAGCCAGACCCAAAAGTATTGATCTTTGTTCTGGGTGGGTGACGAAAGAAACTTTTATTAGAAGGAATCCTCCGTAGACAAAACTAACAGAAAGTCTGTTGAAAAACAGAAACAAAGCAACTAATAGTACAATATAGCTCTCCCATCCCTCTGCAAATGTACAAAGGATAATCTTGTCTTAATGCATGAGTGACTTAGCGACCTCCTTTTGAAAATTGGAAATTGGAGCATTCCTTTTTTTACCAAGGATACCAAAGTACAGTGAGCATAGCTCTCTGCATAGTGACTTTTTCCCTTCTTGCTACTACTGAAACCTATGAAAGAAGTCATTAGAGAATACTCGAAGATTTGAGGACACAGCCAAGGGTCACCAAATACTTTAAAAGCAAGGCTCCCACCTAAATATTGCTTGCTGCTGGACAATGTACAAACAAATGTGCAGTTGTTTCTCAAAGACTTGGCCTAATATAATTCGAAGCAGTTTCTCAAGGAAAATTTCTGTTTGGAATTTGGATTTGGATAACAATTGAGGAATTGGAAAAAGAATCTACAGTAAAACCAAAATGGACTCCATTCCAAAAGTACCTCTAACACTCAGAATCCTAGAGAAATGGTAATTCGAAGATATGTTGGAGCCGTAACTAACTTTCAAATCAAGGACAAAGATGGGAAATGATGCAATGAAAAAACACCATAACATTTACTAATCCGAGCAATGTTTTTGGACACCAATTTTCCAGATCCAATCTCAAGTTTTTGGGCTGCCCATTAGATTTACCTGCTGACCAAATTATCCTCCTTCTATCTCTGACACCTGACGAGACAGGGCCTGTTTGGCTTTAGAGAATGCTTGGCACATGGTTTTTCGTTCTTTTTCCTATTTTTCTGTATTTCCTGAAGCAATATTTTTTTTTTCACAAAATTTTGAAAATAGAAAAAGTAACGAAAACAGGGGTGGCATTTTTGTAATCAAATTTGAAGACAGAAAACGGAAACATAAAATGTTGTTTTGAAACTAAACAGGCCCACAGGTTTTAGTGTGACCCCTTCCCTAATCTCTATATGCATCTTTTGGATCACAAGCCTCAAAATCAAGCCACTTGAGGATCTAGGATCCCTAAATAAGAAAAAGGCCATTTGAGGACACGGTATCTAACCAAATTAGTGAAAGAATTGAGAAGCTAATTCATTATGTTAATTCTAGCCAACTCACTCTTCATTGTGTTAGCTTTCAAGCCAACGACACAAACTATAACAATTAAGCTTTATCCTTCTGCACGGGTTGGCTGCATGTATCAATATTAGCCATTGGCCTCTATTTAACAAAAACTAAAACTTCTCTAAAACCTTTAAGTGTAAGATATTTTTAACAGCTTCGCCTCGTGTTCCCAAGATTGGTAATGATAATTGAAGAAGAGTAATGTAATAAAAAAATCTTTCATGATCCTATTAGTGAGAAAAGGATTCTAAATGTCATGAAATTGTACATTTATCACAGATATATAGTTTATCAAGTTCATATTATTCTCAATAAATATTACTCTGTTCCCCTCTTTCATTTGTCAAAGTTGGGTATTAAATTATTAATTTTCTCTTTCTTGCTTCTAGATCGTGTCTTTGGTCCCACGACCACGACTCGTCATGTTTATGATGTTGCTGCTCAGCATGTTGTTAGTGGTGCGATGGAGGGCATCAATGGTAATTGATGGATTGAACTCACTTCTTAATACCTATTCAGCAAGATCAAAGAATATAATTTATTGTTGTTTTAATCAAATCATCCTTTCTTTTCCCTCAATATACATATCACATTTTGTATATTTTGAAATAATACTTAGTAATGTCAACTACTTAGGTAAGGATTGTAACGTGATTTAGTGTATTTGATATGACTGATCAACTCTAGCTAGGATCCTAATGTTCATTGAGAATTAAAGTTGTTATTTTGACTTTGGTAGATACATAAATAGATTTGAGAGCAATAAATTTGTATTCAAAGATATCCAGGTTTTTCTTATCAAACTTGACAATTGTTGAAGATCTTTAGGAAAGATTTCTGAAGGACTGCCATCCATATAATTTTGATTCATTTCTTGTGAAGCCATATGCTTTTGGCTTCTTTGATCACTCCTCTTTCTATCGTTGATGAAATAAGATTGGAAAGCACATGTTTGCTTAGGTTGGTAGTCAAATCATGATGTAACTTGATAACAGTAATCAGTTTGAGGCTTGACATCTTAGGGATTAGTACACAAAGTTGTTGGCTTTTTGTAAAAGTTATCCCTAGGATTAAACCTTTGCCCAATTCATGGGAAAAGAAATTGAGTTAACTTGATGATTCGGTCCATGGAAATTTTTGTGACTCAACATTTCTCGTATGGGTGGTAGTCAAGCAATTCCCTTGATATTGAAAACTATTCATTTTTTGCTATTATTCTTGAAGTTGGTAATTGAAAGTCACTTTGCATGGGGATCTATGTGGCTGTGTAACTTCTAGATTGTTTTCTCAATTGCATACTCCTGCATATTGAGTAATTAACAAATGAACACCTCTTTATTTATTTATTTATTTATTTATTTTTGGGTTAACCTCTTTGGTTTTTATAACAGGTACAATATTTGCATATGGGGTAACAAGCAGTGGGAAGACTCATACAATGCATGTGAGACCACACTTTTTTCTGCTTTCATGTTATTGATCTGAATGTTTATGATAAATTTACCCATTTATTTCTGTTTTTAGGGTCTTTCTATGTCATGATACTTAAGGATATTAAGCCACACTTAATAAAAGAGCAATCCCTGATTATTGTGTTACTTGCATTCTTGTTTCTGATATGTTGATTGCTTATTAACTTGAATTTGTTTCTCTTTGTGGAGTTTAATGGTTTTCCCATGATGTAACATTGAGTTCCATGATGAACTATCTCAATAGATTTGTGAGTTTATTCAGTTTCAATTGCAGTTGCAACTTTTATCCTTCCTATATTATAAATATATAAGCTAACAGTGTAACATAACATTCTTCTTATTGTTAGGATTATGTTTAATATCAATGTGTCATTCGAATTTAAACTTGTTAAAAATTGCCTATGGCAAAGGGTACGGGATATGTTATAACTCTCAAAAGCTCCATCCCTTACTCTTCCTTGCTGGCCTTACTTCTTGTTTGAAAAATTCTGCTAGTCGTGCATTGTCAAGGTTGATTTGATGGTACCTGACTGTACTCCATTTTTCTGGGATATATGTTTGGTATCTTGTTTGTGGATGATGTTGGGGTAGCGCATCAGAGAGAAAGTTGGGGTAGTGCCTACTGTGACAAAGATGGTAGAATATCGTCTTAGGTGGTGTGGGGTGTGTGGAAAAGGCCCATAGGAGCCCCACTAAGGAGAGTAGATCAGATGGAGGATAATCTAGTTGCTAGAGGTATAGGGAGACCTAAAAAATAACTAGTAAAAAAAACCTAGATTTTAATGATTTAATGTAATCATGATTTATGATGAACACTATGGCATTGTTTGATCCATGTAGTCAACTCCACCCCCCTAGTAGGACATGACTTAGATGTTGTTTGTGGATGATGTCAAATTTTGTGCAAATGCATGACCTCTTGATCATGAGTTCATATTTACAGGGTGATCAAAGATCTCCTGGAATCATACCACTTGCTGTGAAGGATGCCTTTAGCATTATCCAAGAGGTATATTAAATACCAGCATACTTGTTGCACTTTCTATTGTACGAATTACATAGTCTAATGTTTCTGCACACCAGACTCCAAACCGAGAGTTTCTCCTTCGAGTTTCGTACTTGGAGATCTACAATGAGGTGGGTTTCTTCCTGCTATCTAGCTTCTTTCTTGTGATGCTAATTTTATGCTGATACTGTCTTACTTAAACTCAGCTATTTCTATCTGGACTCTGCTTGAACAGAAATTTCACTATTGCTGCTTTGCTTTTCTCACTGTTATTCTCAAATATTCAATTTTGATTTTAGGTGGTTAATGACTTATTGAATCCAGCAGGACAGAACTTAAGAATCAGAGAAGATGCTCAGGTGCCAATTATAGCTTGTCTTATCTTTTTTCTTGTTATTTATCTTTATTTATATAAATAAATTTTAAAAGTAAAGATTGCCTTATTCTTAATTATTTTCCTTGCTCTGTTAGTTCCTAAATTTTATTTTATTTTTCAAAAAAATTCATTAACCATAATGAAATGGGATAAACTCTCAGAGGATAAGACTCTGACATCAGGTTATGTAAATGAATTCTTTGTAACAATGTAACATCATGGCCATCAGGAAGATGCATTAACTCATGTGCTTTATTAATGAATTGGTTTCTCTCACCGTATCAGTGCCTTTTTCTATAACTTTGCTGTTGAAGAGTTAGAGCCATTTTCCTGGTTGTTAGTTTGTAACATAATCTGCTTGCTATTTCTCACGGTCCTTTAGTTAGAGACTGCGATTAAATGTATGTAACTTTGGACTTGAAACTCTATTTAATGCTGGCATTGGTACTCTTGGGTGTAGTTATGGAAATGGTTGGAACCAGTTTGAGTATATTTTTTAGGCCTCATTTATGTACTTGGTTTGTTGATTACAATGTAGTTTGTGATCCACTATCTTTTGTGCTATTCCTATATGAACCATTGACTTAGCATACGGTGAAAGTCATTAGCTGACAATGGCTAGGCAAAATTTTACCTTTGTGTTGAGTTAAAACCGTACTTGAACAATGGTAGTAGTATTGTTGTCAGTTGCTCAAACAGTTCCTGATTAGTTGCAACTTGGAAAGTCTATTCTGGTCTGACATGATACTATAGTGATTTCATGATTAGGTTAAGTGCCCAAGAATGGATGATGAATAGGTGGCATGTGCTCTATAGTCAATGGTTTTTCTGCCTAGTTTACTAAATTGTCATACCATCATTATGCTTTTGCAAACCCTCAAAGTTTTACGACATGAGGCCTTTCCATTTGTACACCAGCTATTCCCTGGAAAAGTACCTGCCAATTGAGCCAAGTAAAAGTTTGATGCATAAAACCAAATTTGGTTCTTTAGATGGTGATCACTCATTCACTCCAGCTTGCTTCATGAGTGATTATTAACAACGGATTCTTGGATTTCACTGTTGTAAACATCACTGAGATGAGTTTTGGGGGAATCAGTCTTCTGTTATCAAACCTGTTAAAACTAAAACAAATGATCCTCAAACAAAATGGTCTGTATTGCAAGGGTAATAAAATTGTTTCTCAGAAACTGTTCCAAACACTTAATGGTTCTGACTACTGTATGTTGACCCATACACTTTATTTCTTGTTCTTTCTTTGTATATAATGTATGCTGCAATTTCTGCCATCAGCATGTTGATAATTGTTGTTGAAATGCCTATTCATAGTTCTATAATTATTTTGAAGGAAAGCTTGTATTATTTGTATGCTGATTCATGTGTAGGGAACCTTTGTTGAGGGAATAAAGGAAGAGGTTGTACTCTCCCCGCTCATGCACTGTCCCTAATAGCAGCTGGAGAAGGTGAAAGTGCTAGCTATAAATGTTTTCCTGTGGATTATCTTAGTTTGCTGTTCTGGCTATACCATAATAATGTGGTGAATTTGGTTGTATGCTTGTGCATTTTGTATTTAATTAGTGATGTTTATGTAATTTTAAAATTAAGTATATCAGACTATAAAGAGCGGGGAGAAAAATTGTCCTGTCCTTTTCCATAATTTGCTCTATTCGGCTGTTTCTTTTGTGAAATAGGTTATGCTTATGCAATAAAATATAGTAACTAATTTTACCATGGTATTCTTACGAAGTGGCAGCATATATAATGGCTGGGCTGTTATTGAAAATGGAAACTAAATAAACCTGTTTTGGTGGTCCTGTGAATTATCATGATTCATGATAGTTGGGTTCTTCTACAATCCCACTTGATGGTCCCCACTGAATTCTGTTATTTAATCCGGCCCTTCCTTTATTCTTGACAAATTTTTAATTTGATTACAGAGCACAGACATGTTGGGTCCACAAACTTCAACCTACTCAGCAGCAGGAGCCATACGATATTTACCCTGGTGGGTTTGAACTAAAAGGATGAAAGGCATTGTTTTAGTTGATTAACAAGTAACATCATGATTCTTAAGCCATGTTTTAACTATATTGATGTTTATATTTACTATTTTTTTTGTTGAACATCTTGATGAGAATGGCCCTTGTTGTTTATTTTTTTTCCTCGTGATTAAAAAGGACCTGCTTTATTTTTTATGGATTGGGGTGGGGACTGGTTAGTAAAAGTGCATCCAAAATTTTCACCTAGATTGTCAATCATAACAATCTCTAAGACTGAACTTTTGAGCACTGCATGATGAAAAAAATGTAACATCAGGATGTAGCCCATTTCTTTAAGTTTCTTTTTATAAGTATGATATTGCTTTTATTTTTTTGTTTGGTACAGTGCTACTATTCTTTTTAACTTGTTAAAATTTTGTATCAGACCATAGAAAGTAGTCCATGTGGTGAAAATAGTGAAGGAGAAGCCATAACACTGTCACAACTGGTAATTATCTTAAACTTTTAGGTTGCTCTTCATTTTGTTTGTACATGTGATCTCCACTTCTAAGGTTTAACATGGGTTATGATTTCATGTTCATGTTTTATATTTTTCTATTGTTTCTTACATTTTTTTAATATTTTACTTATCTGCAGAATCTCATCGATCTGGCAGGTTCTGAGAGCTCCAAAGCTGAAACAACTGGCGTGAGAAGGAGAGAAGGATCTTATATCAATAAAAGTCTTCTAACTCTTGGAACTGTGAGGTCTCAATCCCTTTCTGGTGCACATAGGACTCTAAGACCTAGTTTGGGGAGGGTTATGGTAGGCTGAAGTGCAAGCAAAGGGGCCTGTGGGGTGATTCAACCTTGGGATCAAATGGTCCTTGAAGGTACCTGGTGCACTTCACCTGAGCTGTGGCTCTTAGGCTGCATGGTCTTAAACTTTGTTGTTAGCCAAGCCTATACCAGGTTGTCTCACTGCACTGTCAAACAGGTCGATGGCGTGGCATGTCCTAAAGACCAGCCTATTGTTTAAAACAGCCTGAAGTATGGCAGGTCTAAATCCGCCTCCAAGCTGGGGGTTAATTGGGCCTGCCCGTTTAGCCCACCAAAACTTGATTTAAAAAATAAAAATGTTAAAATGACAAATTTCATAAAAATTTGGAAACCAAATAATGCCATAATTACATATTAAAGACCTTGATTAGAATTTAAAGACATATGAATTAAACATAAATTCATGGATTTAGCAGCTTGGCCGACATAGCCATATATATAAATATATTTTATTCAAATTTCTTTATTTGCTAGTCCTGTTGAGACATTTAAATGGGCTGCAATTTTCTCAACGAAGCCTTATCCTCCTTGGTGGAGTTGCTTACATTGATCAATCAATACCATTTGGCTTTATGAAAAGCCAATTTTTTACAGGGAAAAACACAAATTTTTAGTATATATTTGGAGCAAGGTCGTTAGTAGGGTTTGGAAAAGGAAATTATACAAATACCCCTGAACATTACCCAATTTTGAAATAGCCACCTGAATTTTAAATCCGGATGAGAAGCCTGTAAACTTCCCCAAACTTACAAATAAAGTAATGAACAATTTGTCACCAATTAGGCAAAAAAGTGTTCATATGCATGTGTTTATTAATAAATGTGACATTCTATTGTTTGTCTGTATAATTTTTTTGAAACATGGAAAACACCACTTTTTTGGTAAAGTAAGCTCAGAAATAATAAATTCAATTAAATAAGAGAAAAAATATAGTTTTTTTTTTAAAAAAATGGTTCAGACAAATGAAGTAGCATAATATGTTTGGAAACAAGGGAAGAAAAGAAAAAAAGATATATTTGTCTTGATATTTGATTTAGTTCACAACTAAAATATTGAATTCAAATAGGACTCAAGATGGTTTTTCTCTTAACTGCTTCGATGTGTTCTTAAGACCACTTTCTCAACGCTAAAACATTTTGGTTTTATCCATAATAAAATGCGGTAGAATAGATTCTTTTGCTTTGCACCATCAGTCCTGTTTAATTACTTCATGGTCTTCCTTTTTATATATTCTTCTAGGGCATGGTCCTTCTCTTTCTTTGGTGAGTATACTCTTAGGACATGTTTGTCATGCAATGGTCACTTTATCTTTCCTTAGAATGTTTACAGTTCTTCATAATAAGGTTTCAGCATCTGGTTGTGCTTTCGATTGTTATTTGTTAGTCCTTTCTGTAATTGATAGAATGATAGTAAATTCTTTTTAGAAGTGGTTTCCAAGCATGGATAATTCAGTGTATGCTGTTGTATTCGTTGGTCCTGTGTGTTTCTGAAGTGTAATTATCTTTTTGCACAGGTTATTTCAAAATTAACTGAAGACAAACCTAGTCACATACCTTATAGGGACTCCAAACTGACTAGACTACTGCAGTCTTCGCTCAGTGGTCATGGACGTGTATCTGTAAGGCTTACTTCTGTAGATATTTGCCACACATGCATTTATTTATGAAAAGCAATTCTCATTAAACAGATCTTTGTGGTAGAAATTCTGAAACATAATTCATTGTTATTGAAAACACAGCTCATTTGCACAGTAACTCCATCATCAAGTAGTACTGAAGAGACGCATAATACATTGAAGTTTGCTCACCGGGCAAAGCACATTGAAATACAAGCAGCACAAAACAAGGTAAGATAAATTTTAAAGTATTGTATTTTGAATCAGAATTTTATTTCTGCCAAATAACGAAGCACTACCACCTGCACACAATGAATGAATATAACAATATACAGCTCCTAATGTGTCCTCTAGGTACATCTGTTTGTAGTATTGCGTTTAAACAAGTAGAAAACATGAGATTATGCCTAACATTTTCCAACATTCTATACAGGATAAGATTTTCTGAGCTACTTCCTGATTTTATTGTTAGGAGTCATCTCACCAAAAGCTTAAACTATTAGGTAGAAGCACATAAATGGTTTTTACAACTAACACACTTCCTTACACGAGCTTTTCTACGGCATGGGCAATGCAAGGCCACCATACCTTGTGCTGAAATTAACTTTAATTAGAAGAATGAAACCGTCTATTCTAAATGCCTTAGTTGTTAGGTCCAGGTACATCAATGGTTTTTATATTTGACAGATATATTCTTTCACTTATGATATAGGTGGGATTAACTTCCCAAATAGATATAGATAGCAACATGAATTCAGTAGAGCCTTTGGAAGAAAGTCAAAACTTCATCTTTCCCTCTCACAAGCATTTATATGTAAATATAAATCCTTTAGTACTTTGCCACCATAGTCTCCTTGTAAAGGTGCATTCATAAAAGAAAGGGTAAATTACACCCATCTCCTCTTCAGTTGTCCAACCTACATTTACCTCCCCTATTTTATCAATTCTGTTACCAAAAATACTCCTATCCTCATCCTCACCCTCTCTTATTGACACCCTCCTCTTCCTCTTCCTCAATCCAAGTATAACCCAGAGAAAACCATCGACCCTCTATTCTCCATTACTTATGGGAATATGCCACCCTTTGGATATATCCACACTATTTCTTTCTTCCCCCAATAAATAACACTCTTATGGGCCTCAACACAAAAGAAAAAACCAAACCAAAGAAAATAACCCTTCCTAATTCTCTTCGTTCTCTCCACTGTCCCCAGCAAAATTTCCACCCCAATTTTCCATCAGCCCAAAAGCAAGAGAGCAATGGCAGGGAACTTGTTACAAAACTAGAAAGAAATTGATGGTCCCTGCTGCAATGTTCAAAGCACTCTGGAACCCTTGATCCCAGCAAAATGAACATCGTGTTTCCAGCCTCATGCAGTTCTAGCTAGTGTCAGCAACATTTAAGTAGTCCTAGTCAACATAAATATCAATTATCAACTCAAGTACATGAAATATAAAAGACTTGATTCAAAAACTCATGGTTTTCTGTGGGTGATAATTGGACTGGGAAGGGGGAGGGAGAGAAAAGGGAGAGAGTTGAGAGTATTTTTGGTAACTCATCCTAAAAATGGGTAATATAGGGGAGGTTAGTGTAGGTTGGACAATTAAAAGGGAGGTGGGTTGAATTTTAACAAACCTCAGGGGAGGTGAGTGTAATTTACTATAAAAAAAAATCCTGTCTTCAACTTTCCAGCCTACTAAAGAAAAAACAGCATATGTCCCATCTAATTGCATTTCACTGATTCTCCTTCTGCTGGCCAATCTATTGTTTAAAGTCCTGCTGATGTT
The DNA here is from genome assembly GCA_030441495.1 of Dalbergia oliveri. Taxonomy (NCBI): domain Eukaryota; kingdom Viridiplantae; phylum Streptophyta; class Magnoliopsida; order Fabales; family Fabaceae; genus Dalbergia; species Dalbergia oliveri. The sequence goes on from JAMLFY010000008.1 coordinate 16,181,409, forward strand.
GTGTTTGGATGTAGGAAAATATCCCAAGCAAGTTTTTACCAAGTAGCATGTGGAAAGTTTATTTGCAGGCTTCCCAACTAGCAGCTAATAGAAAACTGCTAGCATGCCTGACTGTCTAGATCACCTCATTCCTCGTAGACCCATCTTGACTCAGTACTGAATACTCAATCAGCTTGTTATCTGATCTTGCAAGGGGCCTCTTCCACTTCATTTGACATTTCTTAAATTATTACTGACTTTGCAGTAGAAATGCCTTTTCCCTCTGGAACAAAATTTGGTCCTTAGAGATCCACTAAACTACCTCAAGTGGATCTATTAGTATGGGAAGTTCTCACATTCATTACCAATTGCAATCCTCAAACACCTGCTACCTTTCCTATTTAACTTGGGTAGTTCTCACCAACTCCACGTGTGATCTTGGGGCATGTTCTATCTATCAACTTTTTATGGAAGAAATGTCTTGAATGGTTTATTTTCATTGCCTTGTAAAGAAATTATATGAACTTGCAGAGGATTTGGGGGATTTTCTATTTTTGAATTAATTGATGATTGAAATGAGATGCCTGAATCTTTGAAATTCGGCATTATATTTTCATATATTTCTGAAACAAGATGGTGTGTCTTGGCTTCTCTTTACTTTGGTCCTCTGCCTCTCCTGTTTCGTAAGAAATTGTGCCAGTAGATATTTTAGCAAATTAGCATGATTAGAGAGTCAGGATGTCTATTCTTTTCAGCACCCCTTTCTTTGAGATGATCTCATCCTTTAATCTTGTAGTCACACTGCTTCATTCTTAGTTGGGTTTTAATTTATATTGAACCTGTAGATAATTGATGAGAAGTCACTAATCAAGAAATACCAACAAGAGATTCAATGCCTAAAGGAAGAATTGGAGCAATTAAAGAGGGGTATCATCACAGTTCAGCCAAAAGATACTGGGGAAGATGACATTGTGCTCCTAAAGCAAAAGGTGAGTAATTATCACAGCCTTTTGTAATGTTTGTTTGTTAGTTTGTCAGTTTGTTTCTTTAAAAAGTAAAATAAAATAAAATTGTGGATTGAAATTAGATTTCATAATGTGATTACGTCTATCATGTTTTCCTAGAAGTTGACCACAAATATCACATGCAAACAGGTAATTAGTTTCTGTTTCTTTACCACTAAAGGCATAATGATGGATTTGGAAATGAGTGTAATTGGTTATTGTGAAGTAGATTTACTATAAATTGAGTTCATTGTTATTCTGTGAAATTAACATTCTGATTTTGAATGGTTCTTAATTGTTGTGCAAATGTAAAGTTAGAAGATGGTCAAGTTAAGTTGCAATCCCGATTGGAACAAGAAGAAGAAGCTAAAGCTGCTTTGTTAGGCAGAATTCAACGGTTGACTAAGTTGATTTTGGTCTCCACAAAAGCATCACCTTCAACAAGATTTCCTAACAGGCCTGGTCTTCGGAGAAGACATTCCTTTGGGAAGAAGAGGTATTTCTAATTTTGTATTGGCTGTCTCCCTTTTTCTCTAATACCAGGATTTTAAATTTCATTTACATATTTTTTTGCAATATATAAGAAAGGGAAACTTTTTCTTTGTTCCCTACAATTTTTTAATTATCAATTATGTTACAGCTGGCATACCTTCCATACAAGAGACGGGATTTAATCTTGGATGAGGAAAATATTGATTTGTATGTTAATCTGGAAGGAAATGCTACAACAGATGGTGATTCTTCTAAGGAAGAGAAAAAGACAAAGAAACATGGGCTATTAAATTGGTTGAAGTTACGTGTAAGTTGTCCATTGTTGTTTGTTGATGCTTGGGAATTAAAAACATGATGAATTTTTTTTTTCCGAGTTACATAGCTTATATCTATTTTGACTTTCATTTATTTTAAACCCATGAGACTTATTTGTCTGCTTCTCCCATTCTTTACCACTCTAATTCTTAGCAATTAAGAGCTTACAAAGGTCTGTTGGACCACGTATTTAGAAAAATGTAATAGGTTGGTTTAGCAAAGTCCTTTATACATTCTTTGATATTATCCCGTTATTGTTATTGAAACTCTAGAAATAGGAATGCCCTTTGCTTCATCAGGAATTATGTTAAATTCATTTTATTGGGAATACCTTGAAGTTTGACATTTTTAATCATCATTACAAAACTTATATGACTGTATTTAACCACACAAATTCAAGCCTTCTCTAGGCCATGCATTTATCGCCCAAGTTCTACTTGGTTGAAAGTTTATATTCATTTATCTCAGATAGCATTTATTTTGATGCATGCTGGGCGTATTTGAGTATTTGCCTTTGTTGAACATCTTTTATTTCCAAGGTTCTATTTATGATGGATCTTTTGATTTTGGGTATTCTTTACAAATTAATTTTTGATTTGATTAAGCTAGTTTGTTTCACTATTTTTATCAGAAACGAGATAGTGCCTTGGCAGGCACCAGTGATAAATCCAGTGGGGCAAAATCTACTAGCACACCTTCTACACCTCAAGCAGAAAGTGGTCATCATGCAGAATCCAGGCTTTCCCATTCTCTAGCAGCAGAAAGCTCTCCATCTGCTGATCTTATATCAGAGGCAAGAGAGGATAAAGATATTAACGAGGAAAGTTTATTGGGGCAAGAAACACCTTTGGTATGTAATTGACTGCTTTTTATTATTATTATTACTGCAGCTTCGAGAAATGCTAATTCCTAGCATTTGGTTTGCCAAAAGCCAGTAAAGCAGTTGTTATGTCAATAGTTACTTAAATGCTTTGAAAACATCCACAAACAACCTCAATTGTGCTAGTAATGCATATATGTTTTAGTATCCATTGTTGCCCTCAAGTGCAGTTTAGTGCATAGCTGTTATTATAAATTTGAAAGAAGTTACCCCTGCGTGGGATCTGCCATTGTTTTTTTGGTTTGTAGCCAGTTATTAAGTCGTTTTTATTTTCTATTATGTCAATTACTTTTTCATCCTGTGATTATTTTATTTTTCTGTTCAAGTGTCAATCCTAAAAGCATACCCATGTGTAACCTTCAGTTTGAGAAATACCTTAAAATAGCTGTTTTTGGAAGATATCTTTGTTTTATGTATTTTAAAATGGTGAAATATTGTGGATATGTTGCCGCTGAGACGTCTATAATTTTACCTTAGTGGATGTCACTTGTGTTTTTTAATGTTCTAGACAAGCATCAAATCAGTTGATCAGATTGATCTTCTGAGGGAGCAGCACAAGATCTTATCTGGAGAACTTGCACTTCATTCAAGTACTTTGAAGAGGCTGTCTGAGGAAACAGCAAGAAATCCTCAAGATAGTCAGATTCATGTAGGTTACTTATGTCCTCTTTCGTCTATGTAAGTGTGTTTGTCTCTGTGTTAGAATCATAACTCTGACTATCATGCCTGAAAGTTGCAATGTTGTGTTTGATCTGTACTAAGGTGGAGTTGAAAAGGTTGAAAGATGAAATTAAGGCCAAGAGTGAACAAATGGATTTGCTGGAAAAGCAGATTTCTAATTCTGTTATTGCTTCAGATAAGGTGGATCAATCAGGAGTATCGCAGGTACATTCAATTGACATCATTGTTGCATTGTTTCACTTGTTAGTAGACCAACTTAATGCAGGTTTTGTTTTATACAGAAGACTGTTGCTGAGCTAATGGCACAATTAAATGAGAAATCTTTTGAACTTGAGGTGAGAATCATTTACATCTTGCTAATACTTTACTTAGTATAATTTGCATTAGACAGGAAGTCCAGGCTCCAGATAGGATTCGATTGAAAGTAGACCTCAGCAGGTCTTCTTGTGGTACATATGGGAGGTCGAATCCCCTTTTTAGTCCTTAAATGCAATTATGTTGTAGTAATCTCCAATCAGAATAAAAATAAATAGTAGTGTTCGTATTATGTAGCATTGACATTTCAACTTTTGGCAGTATTGTAGCAGTGCATGAACTTGTTGCCCTGCTGAGGGCTGTTTTGTGATGAGTCTCGTGTTAACTAGTACCGTTATTGTGCTAATTTAGGTCAAAGCAGCAGATAATCGCATAATTCAAGAACAACTTAATCAGAAGGTGAAAAATATATCTTAAATTACTTTCATGAAAGTCATGTTATTCATTTTTTTTTAATGTTGTTAGCTAACTGAGTAATTGGGCATTATCAGATCTGTGAATGTGAAAAGCTGCAAGAAACAATTGCCTCTTTGAAACAGCAACTCACAGATGCATTGGAGTGGAGAAATTTCAACCCTGTAGTCAATCACTCTCAACATTTCTCTGTATGCAAAGACTATCATGGTGAACTTCAACTTGACAAGGGAAATGATGAAGGGATTCTTTTGCAAGCACAGGTATACTTGTGGGATCTTCACTGAGTGCTATTATGGCTATTTATTTCATTCATATGTAGAAAGAGCAGTTGTGATTACATGTTATGATTCCAGCAATTCTTAAAATGGCTGCCTACATTGTCATCTTCATATGGCATTAAGCATTTTGTTTATAGTCAAGTCGCCATTCTCACTGATTCTGTGCACTTTTTAATTAGATAAGTGAGATAGAAGAGCTGAAGCAGAAGGTGACAGACCTAACCGAATCAAAGGAGCAGCTAGAACTTCAGAATCAGAAATTGGCAGAAGAGAGTTCATATGCTAAAGGACTAGCTTCAGCCGCTGCGGTTGAGCTTAAGGCATTGTCAGAAGAAGTTGCCAAACTCATGAACCATAATGAAAGACTAGCTGCTGAGCTAGCTGCATCCAAGAATTCACCCACACAACGTAGAACTAGTGGAAGTACAGTCCAAAATGGACGAAGGGAAAGTCATTCTAGACTCAGACGAAATGATCAGGGTGGGTCGAACTCCGATATCAAGAGAGAATTAGCCTTGAGTAAAGAAAGGGAACATTCATATGAAGCTGCTCTTTTAGAGAAAGATCAGAAAGAGGCTGAGCTTCAAAGAAAGATTGAGGAGTCGAAGCAAAGAGAAGCATACCTTGAAAATGAACTTGCCAACATGTGGGTTCTTGTGGCAAAGTTGAAAAAGTCACAGGGAGCTGAAACTGACGTTTCTGGGTCAACTGGAGAGAGTTTGCAATTGGATGGTTTTGATATTTGATGTGAGCTTGTGAGTCGTGATAGTGGCTTTTGAGATGATCCATTATTAGTTTATTACAATTTGCTTTTGATAGGAGTGGCCTGAGAGAGAAGTGTGTAGAGATTGTTATTGGCAGCAACGTGTGCCTTTCTCTTCCTCTCCATCGATGTTTTTTTGGTCCATATAAAAGGCTTTCCCATTTGTATAATGCTCGCTTCCCTTCTCGCTGCCTTCTTTTCTCCATTCTTAATATGTTGTGCTAATTTTGTTTCTTTTTATTTGGTTGGCATCTCAAGAGGGACAACGTTCAAGGCATGGAAAGTAATATTGGTTTCAAATGTGTATTCATAATGAAGTTGCGATTGCATTTGTCCCTTCTACTTTATGCTGCATATAAGTGGACAAACAGATGGATTTTGCTTTTTCTTTTTGGATAAATCAAGGACAAACAAATAGATAATGACTATTATTTTTTACAGGATTGAAGCATCTCGGCCCGACATGACTGGTGATATGGTAGAAATTATTCCCCACCTTGCATTTTATGTTTTTGGGTCTGCACATGAAGACAGAAAGGAAAAACTTTCGTGGATCACATTCGCTCGGTTAATTATACCTAGGCCAGATAGCTCAAATTATCTCATGAAAGATAAAGAAAGTCGTGGTATGAGAAAGCAACTACGTCCATCGTAAAACTCACCTCTTAAATAGATGGTGTCATTTCGTGTAAAGATAAAACTGTAAAAGGTCGATGGTGAATTTTAAGATGGATCTATTATAGACCCCTTTTTGATGATTGTCGTCCAACAAAAATGGTAACATCCAATGGTGAATGTTAAAAATTTTACTGACAAAGAAAAGAATACCTTCCACGGTCTCCCCACACACACACACACACTATAAAGACCGGAACATTTAATGCACATGACATATTACAGAGGTGCACCAAGTTAATAGAATGGGTAAAGATATTTTTATAATTTTATTAATTAAGAATAATTAATATTATAAAAGTATTAATCTGTTAAGTTTATTAACAATGTTCTGTGAATGAGGAGTGTGATTAATATAAATACTTAAAATTTAATAAGGAGGAGGTGTGGTATAAGCTGGATAATTAGAGGGGTGTGGTTACATTTTCACAAACCTTAGGGAGGTGGGTGTAATTTACCTATATTTTATGTCTAAAAGTAAAAAGACTATTTTAACCATTATTTACATATTTATTTTCAACCTCTCTTTCCCCCACTCTTACTTTCGAAGAACCACCATGTTTCACTGTGCTTTTCATGTCTGCGGAGCTCAGTTTTATTTAGCAACACCAACAACTCGTTTATTTTGCAGATCATCATTTTAAAAAATTGAGTTTTGAAGCATAAGGAAAATAGTTCAATCATTAGTTCTAGCTAGTTTAAAGAATTTCAAAACATTTTTCCATAGATACCATCAATCACTTTTTTTTCTAAAACTTTGAAACTTTGGGGTATTTTTGGATTGATGGAAATAGATGGAATAGAGTGTTTATATATTTTTTTAGTAAGTACTTAACGTCTATATAATTTTAGTAGATTTAGGGAGTATAATTGTATAAATTCCTTAACGTCTTTGCCATTAGATTTAGGGAGTCACTTGAACTTACTTTTTTTAATATCCTAAAATGCCCCTTCCCTTTATAATTAATAATTTGTTATTATTCCAATATTATTCAAAATCATTGTTGTTAATATTTTAAAAGAAATCTGTTACTATTTGTACCATGAGTTGATTTGTTATTGTTGTAGTTCATGCTAAATTTTTTTAATATTTACTTACTTTTTAAATAATTTTTTTAAGAATTTTCCATAATAAATTTGTACAAATTTATTATTAGATCAATTGATAATTAATTTAATATTCAAATAATTAATATTTGAATTTTTATATTACCACTAAATATTATAAGTATTTATAATTTATGTGTTTGATATATATACCATTTATCCTTTAAGCATTCGTATACAATTTAATATATAATTTATGTGTTTAATATTCATGTGTTTAAAGTGTATACCACTTAATATTGCACCCAAAAAAATATCATTTAAGATATGTACATACTCAATATTATACCATTTAGCGTCTATATATTTTTTTAGTAAGTACTTAATGTCTATATAATTTTATCAAATATTAAATAAATATAATTTACTCTAATATTTAAAAAATGTATATTGTATAAATTCCTTAATTTTTATTAAAATTTTTAATTTTATTTTTGGTTTTCAAAATTAAGGAAATGTAATATATTAAATTATTTATTTAGTTGTATACTATGTACTATTAGAATAAAAATTTTATGCTAATAATTATTCTCTGATTGATATACAATTGAATCATTTAAGGTATTTTGACAATATGTGAGATAGCAAACACATTAAATAATGTGACAAGATATATAATCAGATGATAATATAATTATTTTTAACATTTACAATGAATATAAATAAATTTTTAATCAATGACTATTTTTTATTTAAAATTTATTATGTTTACAATAATTTACTTAAGTTATTTTCATTTATAATATTTACAAAACATTAAAATAAAAGGTATAAAATACGATTACGTTTAAAGAAAGTTATGTGGAATAAAAAATATAACTCAACTATTAACTATCTTTAAGATTAAGAGAACCAATTTGTGACAATATTATATTTTTCATTTTTATGAGAAAAATGAAATTTAATACATTTCATAAGCAAAATCCAAAAATAAAAAGTTTTTTACTGATATAAAAATATCACAAAAAGTACAGTCAATACATATCAGAATAAGTTTTTTTTTAAAAAAATATTAATAATATTGAGTTTGAATAAAACTAGAAGTGATAATTAATATATTGATGTTATAATTATGAAAGAGAATAGAAGATATTTTAGTAAAATTATACTAAACTTAATTTGAGTAGAAGTGAAAATAGGCAAAAAGGAGTGGTAAATAGCCACTCCCTTAGATTTATTAATCCTTTAGATCAATGGTTGAGAAACCCCCTGAACATTGAATGGTCCGATCTCTCTAGGAACATTTTAAACACGACCTTAGATGTATACGTGGGGGACACTTACAATGCCTTTAAAAAGTAAAGGAAAGAAACGAAAAAGAAAAGAGAAAAAAAAAGCTCTTTTTCTCTAGAGCTGTAGTAACACATCTACTTATAATAACATGGAAACACTCTGTATTGCACATGAACGTTTACATTGGAATCGGTATGAAAAAACAAGATTGTGGGACAGCCTTCCCCATGAAAAAACAAATTCACTATTGGTGAGGCAAGGCAACCCCCTCCTCCTTTCGTCGCTGCATATTCAAGCTTCTCATCAATTACCATTTTCTTCAAGCAATTGCTTGGTTCTATTCTATGGCAGTTTCAGTACGATGAGATCCATGTTTCTTCACACAATTACACACGTAGAACATGTCTCGTATAATGGTACGTTGATAATTTCCGTTTTGAACTCTTATATGAAAAACTAATGAATAAGAAGAAATAATGTGACGAGTTTTATTTTGATGTATTGATGGTATAAAATATTTTAGTCATTTAATCAAAATTTTTCATTTGCATGACTTTTCAAGTAATAGATTGAAGGGTCAAATTAAATGTTAATGTTATTCACTCAAAAAATATTTGCCAAAAATCTTGATAGATATCATGAATGTTGTTGAATTAAATGAAATAAGACACACTTATTCATCAAAACAATTGTATGCATGTCAGATAATTTAAACAACTTAATAAAATGTAGCTCTATATTTTTTTTTATAAATAAATGTATAATGAGAAAGGATCTATTAACAATGGTGTAAAACTTGGTACTTATATTACACCTTCACTAACTTTTTATTGAAGAAAATTTTTATGAAACCTATAATTGGATTGAAAGTTTATATACTATAGATTTTCTCTATAGAATTTTATATTAATCTGAAAACATTTAATATATTTTTTATATTCATATAAATCAATAAAATAAATACTTCCTAAATATATGTAAATAAGAACTTTATAATTTGATTATATGATGATATAAAAAAATTTATATTATCAATATATCAAAATTAAGCTCTATAATTATAGTTTCTAAATATATTATAGTGTCTTTATTAGTTAATTTTTTGTGTGTATGTGTGTATACACAACCTATCTAGAAAAAAATAAAAAATAAAAATAGTTTACTTTTATGTGAAAAAATATGAATTAATATAAATCTACTGAAATGAGATAATGTTATAACCATCTACTCATACACACAAATTAAGTCAACAACAAAGATATTATATATTATAGATATGTTTTAACACTATAATAAATGCACTATGCTTTTGCTTTATGATATACATTATGACCCTTGTCGATGAGTGTCGTGGCCTTTTTCATCTCTAAAATGGTTAAAAATGAACATGGTCGCTTCAATTTCAATGGCGTATTAATCAACTAATTAAGAATTTTTCTTGGGTTGCTTCAGAAAGCCTGGTACATATCAATTGAGATTAAACCTGGTTTTGTTATTATTCATTCTTTTTGACAAAATGGGTACTATTCTTCATCCAAAACTCCTTTTCTAATTACCAACCATAACAAACAACACAACTACACGGGATTAAACAACACAAAAGACATTAGATTAATTAAATGATGATAAATTGATAACAACGAATAACACCATTACAATGAAAATCAGGACTGAACAAACTAAAAGGACATGCTAGATTTCACACTTAACCGACCAAGCCAAAACAAAAAACAATGACAGAGTAAATAAGAAATGTGCGATAACAAAATTTTAAAAATAAGGAATTAAGAAAAATAAATTTAATGATGAAAATAATTTTACAGAAATAGTTTTTGTGATCAAAAGCATAAAAAAATGGAATAATTAAAAATACGAAGGGAAAAAGATTAGTTGGTAATGAGATACAAAGAAAGAGAAACAATATAAAAATGGTTTTACACTAGTATTCAATATTGCTATGTCAATAAACGTAGTTGATAGTCAGCACTCATTATCTAAAATGTCTCACATATAATAATACATAATTAAATAATAATATAAAAGTATAATATAGCATTAAATCTAAAAAGAGGTGGATAAATAATATACAAATAAAAAACCAAAAAAAAAATATAACAAAGTTGAAAAACGATAAATAATGAAACAAATAATACGTGGATATTACGAATGGTTAACTTTCTTGGGAAAAGTAGTAAAATAGAGAAAATAACAATAATGTAATATGAATGAAAATGGCAGGAAAATCTATTGTTTGGAATGTATACAGATTTTATATAGAATATAGATTATACAATATAAATTATGGATTTAATTTTAATACACCAAACATTGTAAAAAAAATTTATATTGTCATTTAATCATGTATTGTCATATCAATAAATATGGTTGAGTCTCATACCTACCATTACTTGAAAAGAAATGAAAATGAGATAATTTGATTAGATGATGATATCAAAAATTTTGTATTGTCAATATATCAAAATCAAACTCAATAATTATAGTTTCTAATTATATTATAGTGTGTTTATTAGTTAATTTTGGGGTTTATACAAGAACGTTAGGGGAAAATAAATAAAAATATAAAATAATTTTTTATATGGAAAAATTAGATATTTTAAATTTGCTGAACTAAGATAATGTTATAACTTATATTGCACTGGTACTTTATCATCCCATTATATGTGGTATCTAGGATGTATTGTGTCAGATACCAATCCTAATACTTTGATACTTTAAAATATGTCAAAATTAATTTTTTTGGTGGCTTACAAATTGGTTTGTCTATAAAATGTCATTCGTATATAATTTTTTATATTTTCTTAAGATAATTATGATAAGAGTCAAATAAATTTAATAACTTATTGATAATACCACCTTAAAATTAATAAATTTAATATATATTAGTATATATAAACATGTATCCTTACATATCAAATTTTAGAATTTCACTGTATTCCGTATTGTTGATTATATCAATATCATATTATCTTTGCTTTACTGGTTACAACCATTTATTCATTCACACAAAGTCAACAATAAAGATATCATGAATATATTTTAACACTATAAAAAATGTAGCACGATTTTTGCTCTATGATATGCATTACGGTCCTTGTCGATGAACGTTATGGACTTTTCCAGCTCTGATATGATTAAGAATGAACATGTTCACTTCAATTTCAATGACATATTGATCAACTAATTAAGAATTTTTCTCAAGTTGCTTCAGAAAGCTTGGTATTGATCAATTAAGATCAAACCTGGCTTTTATTTTTTATTATTATTATTATTCACCCTTTTAAAATTAAATCGTTGCTGTTCCTCATCTAAACTCCTTTTCTAATTACCAACCAGAATAAACAACACAACTACACAAGAGTAAACAGCAAAAAAAAAAGAATTAATTAAACGATGATAAATTGACACCGTTACAATGAAAATCATGACTAAACAAACCAAAGGGATATGCTGGATTTCGTACTTAACCGACCAGACCAGATTAAACCATGACTCTAGGACTAAACTCACAATTTAATCAAAACAAAAAAACTTAAACATATGGTATGAAAGAATTCAATATCAATAGTAGTATATAAAAAGTTTAAAATAGATTTATTAAATGTGATAAAAAAGGAATTAATTCCTGACAAACATATCAAACAATTAATTAACATTAAAGAGGTAAACTTAAAAATTAGATAAATACTAAATTTGAGATTTTAATTCCATTGGTTAAATATTGTAAAGATATGATGAGATATTAATAGTAAAAATTCATGTGTAAAACATTTCTACATTAAATGTAGATTTTATCAATTATATAAAATATAGATTACTTGTTGAAAAATTCTTAAGTGTTTGCCTTCTGTGCACCTAAATATTTTTCTTATTTGCTTCATATGTAATAAATTATAAATTCTAATTAGAAGTAAAGAACTCAATAAAAAAATTATAAAATTACAAAATCTAACAAAAATTTAAAACTATATTTCTTTACTAAATCACAAATGTTTTATGAACCAAAAAAAATAGAAAATCTCAAATGTTTTATGAAAAAAAAATAAAAAGAAAATCTCAAATGTTTTGCTTTAACAAACTCAAGACTCAATTGAGTTTTTTTTTAAATTTTTCAAACACAAAAAATAAAAAAAATAAATTACAGCATGTCACTTTTTCCCGGTTATCATTATTTACTTTATTTTATTTTTGATTGAACAACAATAAAAAAATTGAATAACTAAAAAATACAGAGGGCAAAAAAATGAGTTGGTAATAAGATACAAAGAAAGATCGAGAAACCAAAAATAAGGATTAAAAAAATAAATTAATTTTGATATAATGGCAATGTAAAAAAGTTTTGCTCAATATCTAAAAAGTCTCACATATATATAATAATAGACAATTAAATGAATAGGAAATTAAATGACAATATAAAAATATGATAATATATTAAATCTAAAAAGAAGTGGATAAATAATATAGAAATAAAAAAAATACAATATAAGAAAGTTGAAAACGACCAACAATGAAAACAAATAATAGGTTGATATTAACAACGGTTAGCTTTCTTGGGAAAAGTAATAAAATAGAGAAAATAATAATAATAATAATAATAATAATAGGAAAGAAAAGGGCGAGAAAATCTATTGTTTGGAATGTATATATATTTTATATAGAATATACAATACACAGTATAAAATATTATGTATTTAATTTTAATACACCAATATTATAAAAAATTATGACATTGTTATCTAATCTTTTACTTTCATATCAATAAATATGATTGACTCTCATACTTAACCATTACTTGAAGAGTTATATAAATGAGATAATTCGATTAGATGATATATAAATATTTTATACAGTTAGTGCATCAAAATTGAAATCTATAATTATAGTTTCTAAATTCATTATAGTGTCTTTATTAGTTAATTCTTTGTGTTATACATGAACTATTAGGAAATAACTAAATAAAATATAAAATAATTTTTTTATACGGAAAAATATAAGATAATTTAAACTTACTGAAATGAGATAATGTTATAACCATCTATTCATACACAAAGTCAACAATAAAGATATCATAAATTTGTTTTAATATTATAATAAATGCAGTACAACTTTCGCTGTATGATATTTGTTACGACCCTAGTCTACCAGCGCCGCAGCCTCTTCCATCTCTAATATAGTTAAGAATGAACATGTTCGATTCAATTTTAATGACATGTTGATCAATTTATTAAGAATTTTTCTTGGGTTGCTTCAGAAAGCTTGGTATTGATCAATTGAGATCAAACCTTTATTTTTTTAATAATTATTATTATTATGGTTGTTGTTGTTGTTGTTGTTATTATTCATCCCTTTAAAATTAAATCGGTGCTGTTCTTCATATAAACTCCTTTTCTAATTACCAACCAGAATAAGCAACACAACTACACGAGAGTAAACAACACAAAAGCATTAGATTAATTAAACGATGATAAATTGATAACAACGAACGACGCCATTACGTTGAAAATCAGGGCTAAACAAACTAAAAGGACATGCTAGATTTCATACTTAGCTGACCAGACTAAATTTAACCATGACTCTAAAACCAAATTCACACTCTAATCAAAACAAAAAATGATGACAGAAACACCAGATTCAAACATCCCATTACATGCATGCATAGAAAAAGAAAGATAACACTAACACCTGCAGAAAGGTCCCAATCCCAATCGACTCAAATCGAAACCCTAGATTAACCTAAAGCTTCAGTTCCAAATTCAATTCCTCCTCTTCGTAACGAGCTTCATTTACACCATATCCACCTGTCCGACCAGCATAATCATGGTTCATCTAGAACCAAAGGTCCTCGCACTACAAGAAATTTGACATTTAGTGACACAGCAATAAACCATGGGTAAATTAAGGTATAAAAACCATGGGCATGGGCACCAGAGACCTATACCAACAAATAGATTGTTCCGTGAGATCTGATTGACTATACCCGTAGTTTTTCTGTCATCACTATAACATTTACACACAGTTTTTGTGCACTGACTACAGGTTTTAGTGACACTCCTAACAACTATTACAAAAACACCAAATAATTACTCAAAGTTATACTGTTTTGTCACTATATCTTTTATTGACAGATTTAAAAAAATTATTATATATTGTAGGGATAACTTATAGTGACAAATTTTTTTATTCCTATTTTTATGTATTAAAACTATTGGCATATGTCATAGACCTTGTTTTGATCACATTTATATATATATATATATATAGACAAAATCAAGTTTTACAACAGTGGATACTAACATTACAAAAAAATGAAACTATGCCTATCTAAAGAGTTACATATATCATGTTCCACTATAGTCAAAAGGATGCATAAAAAAATATACTTCCAAACATAAGAAACATGAACTATCATGTCATGACAAATATGAATTGTTCCCTTCAGTTTTCAGTTTTATTTTCAATTTTTAATTTTTGAAATTTTGTGAGAAAAAAATAAAAACATAAAATAAAAACTAGATTTTATAGTTTTCATAATATTTAGTATTTCATTTACAAAATCTAAAAAACTGAACAATTGAAAATGAAAACTAAAACTGAAAACTAAAACAAAGAACCCTTAGCTTCTAGCTTTTGCAAATATAAGATAATGTAAGTCATTAACAAAATAAACAAATTTGAGACAAGAAATCAAATATAGAATCAAGTTCAAGTTACATGCAAGCTACCAAAAACCTGAAATTCTTTTTTCTTAGAATCAAATACATCTCCTCTACTCTTTTTTAACAAACTCAAAGTAAAAAAAATTCTTAGTCAAATCGAAAGTTACTGTACATATTTAATAATCATAAAAATTAATGGGCATATACATGAAGCAATCAAGCATGTGGGCACAAATTTACCGTGTAATTTCCATTGACTTACTATATTATGCAGATTATTCACAAAGTTGTGACAAGTAGAGTGCCCTTGACCCAAAAATTAGTCAATACTTAACAGACAATGGCACAAAAACAAAGTCTGATTTACCGACTCAAGTCTTTCCACTACTTAACCAATTTTCTCATCCCAAGTGATTGTGAGTAATATGTTATGGTTTCAGATTACATTTTAGTCAAGAGTTACCTCTATTATCCTGGTCTACATCAGAATGATACTGCTTTGCCTTTGTCCTAGTAAATTCTATATACAAAATGAGACAAGATAACCATATATAAGATGAAATTAAGACCTAACAAAGCAATAGAGATAACAAAATCAGCAATAATGTACCTATAATATATACACCCAATAATGAAGTTGTACCTTTATCCATTAGAGTTCCACCCATACCAAATAAGTATCCAGTTAAAAGTTTAGTGCTACTGTGTCCGGAAACACCTGCATGGCACAACAATTCTTTGATGGAAGAACTTGATATTTGTTTGAGTTAAAAGTACTAGACTTGAACTTGGTTTCCTTCTTTTTTCATCGCGTTTTGTTGAGATGCCTTTCGCTGCGGATTATGCAATACCAACAAACTTGCTAAGAACAATATTAATAGTATCACTAGTACTCCAATTAAAACTCCTAGTATCAACTGAAAATGCTTTTTATTCCCTCTATGTAGTTCAGGATTATCATCATAGCTGGAAGAGAAATAAATATGGCTGTTACTTCAATATGGTACTAAAGTAGTTGAAAAAGATTTCCATATTATATGGCTATTATATTAATATTGAAGTTACTTTCTATTTTAGGTCAATGAGTGTTTAGCATCTGCATTTAAATGGACCTAATACTAGAAACAAAAAAATTATCTTGTCGCTGAGCATACTTGAAAATTATTTTTCTAGATAATAATCCTGTCGGTATTTCTCCACTAGATGAGTTATTCTATGTGAACCTGTCACACATTCACAGATGTTATTATGTGATTAATAAGAATCTAAAGAGTAAAAATTATGTTCAACCGAAGAAATTCTAAGGTAACTATGAAAATTCTTCAAGGTGTTCTGAAAGAATATGATAAATATTGATGATTACCTAATACACATAGTGCTTGTAAATTTGGCACACAACCCAAGTAAGATGGTAATGGACCAGTCAATTTGTTGTTCTCTAAATGCCAGCATGTCATTAGTTGAAAAATGAAAACAAGGGAAAAAATTAAGCCATTTTAAATTTTAGTCGGTCCAGTTAAAGGAAAATTAAGTTAGAATAATTTAAGAAAGTACGAGTACCACTAAGAAAAGAGCTTCTAATAAAATCAGTGAAACCTCTGGTCGTATATGTGATATAAGAACAACTGGAAAAAAAAATTAAAAGAATAAAGGGTTCGTATGTTATGCACTGCTATATCAGCTTCAATTCTTCCTCCTCTTTTCCTTTTCCGTTTTTAACTTTTCATATGGTGATCCATCGGTCATTAGTGAGAATTTCAGGTGATTCATACTCCGATCCATGCCTCCATCGTTTGTTTATTATTATGCAACTTATTAGTTTTGAACTTTTGATATATCTCGCTTGTTGATTTTTTTTTTTTTTGCATTTATATTCACCATTTTTTGTTTATTTTCGTCAATCCTTCAATTATTTGATCATTGCTTTTCGTGATAATATCGAATAAATAGCGGTGCCAAGACAAAATGTTAAAACTGGAATACTTCTTTTGTGATGCTATAGTTGTTCTTTAGTACTTACAAAATCTCAAAAACTTGTTAAGGAATAAACATTCCAAAATCAATATTGGACTTCAAATTAGTACTTTAGTAACAATAGTTGCATAGACGAGGTGTGTGTATTCTATTAAATTAATTCTTCACTGTGCATGATAAAACATTTTACACAAGCTCTGGGTTTTCATGGGAAACGTTGCAAAACAATTTCTCGATGTGTATTCATGGAAACGGTGATCAGTTTTTTGAGCAATTGAGTGGTTGGATGTCTTCTATCGATGACTAATTCTATGACAAATCTCTTTACATGAAAAACTTGCATTACGTATACATAGGAGAATATTTGGCGTATAGTTACAGCTCATATTATGAAGCTTTCAAAATGTGTTTAAAATGGCATGTGTTTTAACGTGCCTTCAAACTTACACTCAGGTTAATTCACACAATTATACACGTAGAACATGTTTCTTATATTGGGATGTTGATAATTTGATCAGTTTTTAACTCTTACATAGAAAAAACCAATGAATAAGGAGAAGTAATGAGATTAGTTTGATTTTGATGCACTTAACAATAAAATACTTTCAACAATCCAAATATAATATTTCATTTACATGACTTTTCAAATAGTAGGTGGAATAGTCAATTATCATGACTAATGTGGTAATATGTGATTAGATAATTGTGTAAAAAAAATTTAAATTTTCAATACATAAAAATTAAATGCTAATTAATGTTATTCACTCAGAAAATATTTGCCAAAAATCTTCATAGATATCATGAATGCTGTTGAATTAAATGAAATAAGACACATTTATTCATCAAAAAATTAATAGCATGTCAGATCATTCAAACAACTCAATAAAATTTAGCTCTCTAGTATTGTTTTGATATAAATAAATGTATAATGAGGAAGGATCCATTGACAACATTATAAAACTTGCTACTTATATTACACCTTCTGAATGAGTTGTATTTATGCACCCATTTTCTATCCTAACTTTGAATAATTTGCATTTGTTTTATACTTAATTTATGGTTACATTGGTAAATCTAGACCTTGTCTTCATTGTGTATTAAAAAATTTCACAATTTTTAACACCGATTGTAAGAATAAATATTTCTGGAAATTACTTTTGCTCCTAACCTCTTTGTTTAAGCTGTGATGAATAGAACCTCCTATTTTTAATGTGGCAAAGCTAGAAGAACCACGAGGTTTGATAAAGGGAGCAATGTTCTCAACATTCACAGGACGCCATAGCGGTTTCTGACCGCCATAGCGGTCATCCAGAGGGATTTTGGTGGCAGCGTGAGGGACAATTTTAGGACCGCTATAGCGGTTACCAAAAAGGGATTTTGGCCGCAGCACTTGCAAGATTGCTATAGCGGTCTCCAACGCTAAGCGGTCATTAGAGGAGCATTTTTGGTTGAAAGGAAATGGCTGACGCCATAGCGGTCTCTAACCACTATAGCAATCATAAGTAGGTCAAATTCTCCGTATTGGTGCGCCGTTCCAAGACTTGATATATAAACCCCGTTATTAGCTATGAAGGGGGATGAGAGAGCGGCAGAAAATTCTTCCTCCCTCTCTCTCAAGCTCTGTCTCTCTCAAGAACTCTCCCTTCTCAGAAATTTTCTTCCGTTGCTCTCTAGATTAGGATTCATCACACTATTGATTTTTGGAAGATTTATCAATGTGTAATTTACAATTTTTCCGTCAACATTGATTGTGAAACTCTCACTATGGAGGAGTAATTTTCTTACCGTGCACGGGTAATTGAAGATTAGAATTGTTCACGAGATTATTGTGCTCTTATAGAAATTTGTGGTTGGTTTTCTTTTCTCTTTGTCATCTCTTTTAATTATTGGTTGTGTGATTATTGCAATTACATATGCAAAAGAGTTGTCCTTTTTGTGATGTTCATCCATTAGGTGAGGGAATGAAATTAATTTTGTTAGAAATTAGGTTATTATAATTGGTAGTTAGACTGGAATAGGTTCATAGAATCATGTTTGTGAATTACTAGTTCACATGTTAGTGATAACCTTAGTGGGAGTGCAATAGTATAACCTTAAGTAGAATTATACCATTATTATGTGTTAACATTTTAATGAAAGCAACCACCGCCACAAGTTTATCTTTTAAATCAATGACTAAACAATTTTAATCCAAAAGAACCTTTGTAGGTAATTTCTTTTATTAGAATTTCTCTCATTTTTAATTTGCTGTTCAAAAATTTCAAAACCTCAATTTTCTGGAATCAATTACAACACTTCCCTGAAACGACCTGGATCACACCCTCATTACATTTTGGTACAATTCAGAAACTAAAAATTAATTTTCAATTTGTTGTGAGCGGCGGCACTCGCATCACCTTCAACAACTTTTTATGAAAGAAATTTTATACAAAACTTATTGTAGGATTGAAAGTTTATATGTTATAGATAAACTCTTTAAAATTTTACATGACTCTAAAATTATTTAATACATTTTTATATTCATGTAAATCAACAAAACAAATACTTCCTAAATATATGTAAATAAGAACTTTATAACTTGAATATATGATAATATAAAAAAAATTATACTATTAATGTATCAAAATATATTAAACTCTATAATTATAGTTTCTAAATACATTATAGTGACTTTATTAGTTAATTTTTTGTGTGTAGATACACAAACTATTCTGAAAAAAATATAAAATAATTTACTTTTATATGAAAAAAAATAATTTAAATTTATTGAAATGAGATAATGTTATACCTCTATTCATGCAAACAAATTCAACAACAAAATATCATAAATATGTTTTAACGCTACAATAAATGCAATACAACTTTTGCTCTAGGATATACGTTACAACCCTTGTGGACTAGCGTCGTGGCCTTTTTCATTTGTAACATGATTAAGGATGAACATGATCACTTTCAATAGCGCATTGATCAACTAATTAAGAATTTTTTCTGGGTTGCCTCAGAAAGCCTGGTATAGATCAACTGAGATCAAACCTAATTATTATTATTATTATTATTATTATTCACTCTTTTTAAATTAAATGGGTACCATTCTTCATCTAAACTCCTATTCTAATTACTAACCGGAACAAACAAAACAACTTCACGAGATTAAACAACACAAGAAAAATATTAGATTAATTAAACGATGATAATATGATAACAACAAAACGACACCATTACACTGAAAATCAAGACTGAACAAACTAAAAGGACATGCAAGATTCATACTTAACCGACCAGACCTAATTAAACCATGACTCTAGGACCAAATTCACACTAATCAAAACAAAAAACGATGACGGAGTAAATAAATGTACGATAAAAAAATTTTAAACAAAAGGAACTAAGAAAAAAAATTGACGATGAAAAATAAGGAAAGAGTAAATAAATTAAAAAATATGGTATGAAAGAATTCAATATCGATATCAATATATATAAAGTTAAAAATAGATTTATTAAATGTGATATACAAAAGAACAAATTCATGACAAATATATCAAACTATTAATTAAAATTAAAAGAGTTACAAACAAAAAGACTATATTTTATCAAATGATGAGATATTAGTAGTGAAAATTCATGTGAAAAGCATTTCTACATTGAATGTAGATTTTATCAATTATATAAAATATAGATTACTCCCACCATTTAAAATAAATGTCTTTTACTTTTTAGATTCATTCATAAAGCGATGTTCCTGGATACATGTATCCTAATACATAACTTTATGAATAAACCTAAAAAGTCAAAAAAGACATTTATTTTGAAACGAAAGTAGTATTTGTTTCATATGTAATAAATAATAAATCCTAATTATAAGTAAAAAATTAATAAAACATATACAAAATTATAAAATTAAAAAATCTAATAAAAATTTAAATTATATTTATTTCCTAAATCTCAAATGTTTTATGTACCATAAAAATATTAGATGTTTTGCATTAATAAACTCAAAACTCGATTGAGTTCTTTTTCAAACACAAAAAATTAAAAAAAATATTAAAGCATTACACTTTTTCCTGGTTCTCTATATTTACTATTTTTTTGTGATTAAAAAACATAAAAGTTAGAATAATTAAAATATGGAGGGAAAAATTAGTTGGTAATGAGATACAAAAAATAGAAACAAAAACATGGAATAACAAAGGAAATTAATTTTAATACAATGACAATGTAAAAGAATTTTACACTATTATTTAATGATTATTGCTATATTAACAAACGTAGGTTGTTCTCGTACTCATTATTTAAAAAGTCTCACATATAATAATAAAAAATAATTGAATAGCAATATAAAAATATAACAATACATTAAATCTAAAAAGAAGTGGAAAAATAATATAGAAATTAAAATATAAAAATAAGAAAGTTGAAAATGATAAACAATGAAAACGAATATTAGGTTGATATTAACAATGGTTAACTTTCTTGGGAAAAGTAATAAAATAGAGAAAAAATAATAATAAAATATGAATGACAATATAGAGCATAAAATATAGATTATACAATATAAATTATGGATTTATTTTTAATACACTAACATTGTAAAAAATTTTGACACTATTATCTGATATGTCCCATAGTTAGTTACTTACCCCTAGTTAGTTAGTTTCCCTAGTTAGTTAATTGGGTATATAAATAGGGTATTGTTCTCATTGTAAAAGCAATTAAAAGTTTGATGAATAAAGCGATTCCATTTCTCTCTTAATTTCTCTCTTGGGAGTTGAAGGTTAACACGAAAACCTTATATTGGTGCTTTCATTGACAGCCTTTCATGGAGGAAGGAACTCAATTCACATCTGAGGAAGAAACTTGCTTGGATAGCATGGAAAAGACATTTTGGGAGATAAGGGAAGAGATTTTGATGGAGAAGAGAAGTTTTGAGGTTGCAGGATAGAACCGTGCATCATTGACCCACATTGAAGCTCGAGAGCAGAAACTACTCATGTTGATTCAAGAAAGGTTTGGGAAGCCAACAACATCATCGCAAAGGACAAACAATTGGGTTCAAGATCCAGCAAATACAATAAAAGAACAACTTCATAAAAAATCAACAAAAGGACACAAATTCTTGACTTAAATAAACAAGAACGACAACTCATGGCAACAACAACAATACCAAAAGTACAATCCATAGAGGGCTCAATAACAATTCAAGAATTGAAGTCATTACTAGTTTTAGAAGCAACAACAATGGAGGATTCAGCCACAACAAATCAAGATTTACATCAAATTGAAGATGAACCAAATTCACAAGAGAAAGAAGAAACCCTAATTGAATCAAATTTGGGCAAAACCCTTGCATGACACATGAGAAGAGACAACCTCGACAGCAAATGTAGATAGCAACATGGTTGCAAGTGGCGTGACTTGCTGATAGTCAGAGAGGCGAGGAAGAACCGGCCTTCTCGTTTCATTTGCAACAAGCCAAATGAGATTGGGTGCAAAGCACGAAGAACGATGGTGTGGCTAGAGTCGTGGGAGTTTCCATTGGTGATGGCGGGATGGTCCACGAATATGACTGAGGCAATGATGACTGTGGGTGTGAGAGGAAAAGTGGCAACGGTGGAAGCGCACGAGAGAGCGCAGACTATGTGCCCTTGGCGGTGGGGTTGCAAGCCACATAGTTTAAAGGGAGGGTATTGTTATACCCTATAGTTAGTTACTTACCCCGTAGTTAGTTAGTTTGCCTAGCTAGTTAATTAATTAGGTCTATAAATAGGGCATTATTTTCATTGTAAAAGCAGTTAAAGTTTGACGAATAAAATGATTCCATTTCTCTTAGTTTCTCTTTTGGGAGTTAAAGGTTAACTCAAAAACCTTACATTATCTAATCATGTAGTGTTGCATCAATAAATACGATTGACTCTCATATCCAACCATTACTTGAAGAGTCATATAAATGGGTAATTTGAATAGATGATGATATAAAAAGCTTTATACTATTGTAATACCCTAGTTTAAATAAATAGGGCTAGCAAATTCTTTTGAATTAGGAAGGGTGTCAGTGACCTTATTTGTCATTCTAGGTCCTAAATTTTACTAAGTCTAGACCCTATACGCCCTTGAATGACTATATAATAGAACCATTTTCTTGGGATCAAAAGTTCGGTAATTGTTCCTAGAGGAAAATAAGTTAAAGAGTGATTTTTAATGAATTTTATGAAAATTTTGAACTTTTCGTTTTAACCCCAAAAGTTTATAAAATCTTTGAAATTCCTGAATTTAAACTAAAACCCAAAAATTAGATTTTGATTTGTTAGGATTTTGATTTTTATGATATTTTATTTGAATTCAAATGGGGTATTTTCTTATTTACATTTAAAGTAAATGATTAACTTAAAATTAAGAAATGTAAATAAGTGAATATTGAGACATTGAGACAACCCGTCCTTACATACCAGCATTTGAGCTTTTGGAGACCGTCCAGGCGATCAACAGAAAGTAAGTCAGTGCCTCAGGGGGCAGAGGACCTCCTGGGTAATCACGCCCAGTGGTCAACAGAAACATAAAAATCCGTTTCTGGTCCAGAATATACAAAACACATTTTCACCCTCCCCAAACTCTAGAACTTTCACTTTTTCACTCTTATTCACTCCCAAGCTCCATTTTCTTCCATTTATTTCAATTCTAACTTCAATCCTTCATTCCTAAGGCTTTAAAGTATGTAGTTTTCTTAGTTTTGCTCTATTTTCTTCAATTTCTTCTTGTCTTGGGGGTGGTTTCTATGCTTATAAAGGTAAAGAGATCTTCCTCCATGTAGAGATAAATTTGAGGTTTTTGGTGATCCTAGAAACTAATCTAAGGTTCTACCATTCCCATGATAGATACTAATGCCATTTCTACTCCAAGAAACCCTCATGTTGAGCCTTCAACTTTTGCCACTCTAGTGAGTGGGTTCATATATGCGACTTCTATATTGAGCATTATAACTATTTTCATGAAATTATAACTTATACTATAATTTTAGAAACTCCTGCATAAAGATATGAGATTGATACTGGTTACTATGGTTTGAATTGTTGATTTAAGAGCATACACATGTTTTGATAAGCTCATGGGACTATTGTTGATAAAAGGTGTTTTTGATAAAGCTAAATTTTGAGAACGTGAGTTGTTTATGATTGTATGATCGCTATAGTTATGAATTTTACTTGACTGAGTTTAAACCCTAGGATAGATGCCTTTGTTTTTAAAGTTTAGAGATGGTACTGTGTTCTCTATTAATTAACAGGAGCTATAGAGAAATAGGCTGTGTATTAGCAGTCAATCCGCCAACCTTGATACCAAGTACCCTAGGGCCAAAGTATTTAAAGGGACCTAGTTAGGTACCCATTATTGTCACACTGGGGACGGCAATACGTAACGCTAAGATGTGACAAGAGATTTTGTTATATTGTGCATAACCAGAGTAAAGATTATTGTTTCTCTATTGAGGTCCTGTTGGAGTGTTTTATAAGATAAAGTGTTTTTAGTACTCTTGCATATGCTTATATTCCTATGACAATATGAATTGGTTGAGCATTATTTATATTATTGTAATTTTCTGCATACCCTTTAATATCCTATGGAGAGGGTTCCAGGTGAGGATTCACTCACTAGGTTTTTGTAGCAAAACTCACCCTTCCTTTCCTTTTCTCTATTTACAGATATAGCGGCTGCCGTATACTTCCACGCCATCTTCCTCCCAGGATTAGATTACAGTTGTCGAGCCCATTAGGTGAGGTGTCTGTATTTTGCCCTAGACGTGCTCTGTGTATGAGACAGGATTCCAGGATTTTAAAGCATGTTGTCTTTTGCATAGTTGTGTATATTAGAATGTTATTTTGGACTATATAAGTCTTTTACTCTTCGTAGACACTTTGTATATAAAGGACTTTTTGCATATTTCGTGATAATATACCATTATACTTTGCAACGGACTATGAGAGTTTATTTTTATAATTAATACATCAAGAGTAGGTGATTGATATATAGAAAAGAATAAAACTATATTATGGATCTTTTTTTGTGCATATAGAAATGATATATGTCACGAGACTTATGTGAGAATGTGATTTCTCACGTTTCAGCTCATGTGCCTAAGCCAGGTTATGACACTATCAATATATCAAAATTAAACTTTATAGTTATACTTTCTAAATACTTTATAATGTCTTTATTAGTTAACTTTTTGTTTAAATACATGAACCGTTAGGAAAAAAATATAAAAATATAAAATAATTCAAATTTACTTAAATGAGATAATGTTATAAGTTATTAGGATTGGTTTAGTGATGAAATGTTTAGGCAGTATGTATGATTCAAACCTCATTATAATCAATATAATTTCTAAAGTACAAAAAAAAAAGAGATAATGTTATAACCATTAATCTATTCATACACACAAAGTGAACAATAAAGATATCACAAATATATTTTAGCACTATAATAAGTGCAATACGACTTTTGCTCTAAATTATACATTACAACCCTTGTCGACGAGCGTCGTGGTCCTTTCCACCTCTAACATGGTTAATAAGAATATTATGAACATGATCGCTACAATTTCAATGGCATGTTGATCATAATTAAGAACTTTTCTGGGTTGCTGCTTCATAAACCTGGTACTGATCAATTGATATCAAACCTGATTTATTTTTTAATATTATTATTACTACTATACAGCCTTTTTTAAATAACATGGGAACTGTTCTTCATCTAAACTCCTTTTCTTATAACCAATTTTATAACAAATAACACAACTACGCAAGATTAAACAATACAAAAAACATTAGACTAATTAAAAAAAGATAGATTGATATCAACGAACAACACCATTACATTGAAATTCAAGACTAAAGAAACTAAAAAAGACATGCTAGATTTCATACTTAACTGACCAGACCGGATTAAACCATGACTATAGGACCAAATTCACACTCTAATTAAAAAAAAAAAAACGATGACTGTGTAAATAAGGAATGCGTGATAAAAAAATTTGAGAAATAAGGAATCAAGAAAAAAAATTGACAATGAAAAATAAGGGAAGAGTCAACAGATTAAAAAATATGGTATGAAAGAATTCAATATCAATATATATAAAGTTAAAAACATATTTATTAAATGTGATTTAAAAAAGATTAGTTTCTGACAAACATATCAAACTATTAATTAACATTGAAGAGTTAAAGCGGAAAAATTAGATAAATACTAAATTTGAGATTTTAATTACTTTGCCTAAATATTGTAAAGATATGATGAGATATTAATTGTGAAAATTCATGTGTAAAACATTTCTACATTGAATGTAGATTTTATCAATTATATAAAATACAGATTATTTGTTTCATATGTAATAAATAATAGATTCTAAGTAAAAAAATTTACAAAATGATAAAATTACAAAATCTAATAAAAATTTAAAATTATATTTCTTTCCTAAATCCCAAATGTTTTATGTACCAAAACAAAAACCTCAAATGTTATTAATAACTCAAAAATCATTTGAGTTCTTATTCAAGCGCAAAATATAAAAAAAATATATATTAAAGAATTAAATTTCCTCCGGGTTCTCTATATTTATTTAATTTTCTGTGATTTAAAAAATTGAAAAATAAAATAATTCAAAATACCAGGAAAAAAATTAGTCGGTAATGAGATATAAAGAAAGAGAACAAAAAAAAAAGATTTATAAAGGAGATCAATTTTAATACAATGAAAAGAGTTTTTCACTATTATTCAAGAATATATTACTACATTAATAAATATAATTGATTCTCACACTCATTATCCAAAAAATCTCATATATAATAACATATAATTGAATAACAATACAAAAATATGATAATAAATTAAATATAAAAATAAGTTGATAAAAAATATAGAAATGAAAAAATAAAAAATACAATATAAAAAGTTGAAAAATGATAAGCAATGAAAACAAATAATCGGTTGATACTAACGATGGTTAACTTTATTGGGAAATGTAATAAAATAGATAAAATAATAATATTATAATATGAAAGAAAATGACGGGGAAATATATTGTTTGGAATGTATACAGATTTTATATATTAATATAGAAAATAGATTATACAATATATATATTATGGATTTGGTTTTAATACATTGCCATAGTAAAAAATCTTAACATTATCATCTAATCATATATTATCATATCAATAAATATAGTTAATTCTCATATTTAACTATTACTTAAAAGAGTTATGTAAATGAGATAATTTGATTAGATAATAATATAAAAATTATATATTTTTAGTTTATCAAAATTAAACTCTATATTTATTGTTTCTAAATGCATCATAGTGCCTTTATTAGTTAACTTTTTTGTGTGTACTTATTAGTTATTAGGAAAAACGGTAAATAAAAATACAAAATAATTTTTTATATGGAAAAATATAAAATAATTTAAATTTACCAAAATAATTTAATGTTATAACCATCAATTCATACATACAAAGCCAACAATATAGATATCATAAATATGTTTTAAAGCTATGATAAATGTAGTATGACTTTTGCTCTAGGATATATGTTACGACCCTTGTCAACCAGCACCATGGCCCTTTCCATCTCTAACATGATTAAGAATTAACAAGATTTTTTCAATTTCAATGGCGTATTCATCAACTGATTAAAACATTTTCTTGGGTTACTTCAGAAAGCCTGGTATTGATCAATAATTAAGATCAAATCTGGTTTTATTATTATTATGATTCACCTTTTCTAAATTATATGGGCATTATTCTTCATCTAAACTCCTTTTCTAATTACCGATCGGAACAAACAATAGAACTACACGAGATTAAAGAACAAAAAGAACATTAGATTAATCAAACGATGATAAATTGATAACAACGAACGACACCATGACACTGAAAATCAGGACTGAACAAACTAAAATTAAAGGACATGCTAGTTTTCATACTTAGCCGACTGGACAAGATTAAACCATGACTCTAGGACCAAATTCACACTCTAATCAAAACGAAAAAACGATGACAAAAACACAAATTAAGACTACATTAACACACACAAAATGGTCCCAGTCCTAATTGACTCAAATCAAAACCCTAGATCAGCCTAGAGCTTCAGTTCCAAATCCAATCCCTCCTCTCCGTAACGGGCTTCATTTCCACCATATGCTCTTGTTGGTTCAGCATAATCATGGTTCATCTGGGACAAAAGGTCCACGGTCTCCAATGGAGGTTTATTATCATCATCACGGCCAAAAGGGTCGTGTGTTGCACTGCCCTCTGCCGTGTTGAGCATGAGAGACAAAGACAGTGGTGCAGGTGCAAGGTGGTGATAAGGCCTTTGTAGAGGTGATGGTAGGAAAGGCGGCGGTGGTGGTGGAATTTGAATGGCTTGTTGAGCGAATCCGAACCTTTGGAGGAAGCTCAGGGTTTTTGTGGCGAAGCTGCACAACAGGTTGGTTTCAACGTGGTGCCCAAGAAGCGCCGCTTCAGTAGGGAACAAGCGAAAGCACTCGCAGCACTGGAACATGGTGGTGGACACCAGCGGAGCGGTGTGGGTGCTCACGCTGGAGCTACCACCGGTGCTGCTCTCACTGTCTGAGAGTATGTGGAAATAAGATTCCATTTCAATATGAACAGTGAACAATTGGTGGGGATTGAGGAATAAGAAGTGGTCTAGAGAGGCACTAGAATAATTGAGGATGCAAATCAAACAAGCTAGAAGAGATCGAGCACGTTACAAATGAAGGATGGAGGAGGGATAGTGCTGGGTGTGAGGGAGAGAGACAACTAGAGGAAGGAATTTATATGGACGGTTTGGAATTGGGAAGATGATATGGATCTAATTTTTTTTTCTTATTTTTTGGCTTAGAAATTATTGAGAGAAGGGGAGAGTAGGGTTCATCATGTGAGCTCTGTATTATTTGAGAATTTTCCTTTTTAACTTCTAATAAGCAAAATGATGGAGAAGTCAATTAGGAAGTTATTAATTGTGTGTAATAATGTTTTTGGATTCTAGCAAGGAAGGTCAGCCCAAGGAGTGAGTAAGCACAAGTCATGCTTTATCAGTTTCTTCCAGAAAGCCAGGCTGAATTTGATATTGTGTGGATCAAATATTGTTAAAGTAGCCTGTGTGAATGATGGTCCCCTTAACAAATGATGAATGGTATTATTTTGATACTCAAAGTCTGTCCATTCATTTATCCTTTTTATTTATCATATCTAACCTTGAAAATGGATATTCCAATACACACCTATATTTTAGGTGTCAAAATAATATTTTTGCGACAAATACACCAATGTGGACCCAAAGGTCCTCAGTTTAATTTGATTCTCATAGTAGTTTTTCGTTGGTTTGTGACTAAATTGTGAGAACATGCAATACTAAACGTTTGATTGTGCCATGCCTGAGCTCACAATACCTTAAAATTTTCATTGTATTTGGAAAACAAAATAGAGTAATTTTTTCGGTCTCTTACCTTTACTCAACTTTTTAATTTGGTCTCCTACTTTTTATTTTTTCTCAATTTAGTCTTTTATGTTTCAAATTATTTTTAATTTGATCTCAAATCATTATTTTGTCACATAACTAACAGAAAATGCTACGAGTACAAATCGTATTGATGTGTCATAACACGTGCAATGTGTCACATTAGTATTTTTCATTAGTTATGTGACAAAATAGTGAATTGAGACCAAATTGAAAACGATTTAAAAGATAAGATAGTAAAGTGAGAAAAGTAAAAGATAAATGGCCAATTATAAAGTTGAATAACAATATTAAGAGATTAAAAACCAATTTTGCTTATAAGGAAAAAAAATAAAACAGAAAGAGAAAGAAAAAGAAAAACAGTGGCCTCTCTCTGTCTCTATTGCTATAATATGGTTTTTGTTTGATCCTTCGACTCAGGCCAATGGAGTCTCTCACGGAATTATTTTAAAATTTCTTTGTAAGATGGTAATTAAGTTCTTTTGCGGTTTGGTTGAAATAGCAAAACCATATATTGAGCATATATTATTTATGTTCTATAGTTACAACTTATAACACAGATATTAAACTTTGTACTTACATATTGCTGAGAATGTGGGCATTTTATTCGACAAATATGGTGTTGGTTAAATTATATTTGATTGCCAAATTATATAATTCACATAAAGCAAAATTCAATTACACTATAGATATACATATACTTCTTGACTAGTGAGGACTTAGAATTAGTTGAGCACAAGGGATGCAATAACCAAGCCGCCAGGGGGGAAGTGAAGAGCACAGAAGGTTAACCAATAAATTTTGTTCTCCTTTAATATATGATTTAAAAATCTTCCAAAATCTACCAAAGTGGGGTGAGTTTATTATCTTAATAAATCACAATAATTGAGGAGTTTGGGGCTACGTGATAATGTCCCATTTTGCTTCTTTCATTAAAAAATTTCTTAAGGATTACTCGAAAAATTCCCTCTCTTTTCCTTCTTAATTTCTCTTTTATATCCAAACATGAAGAGTTATCTAGTTATGAGGAATTCAGGCTGTTAAAAGTTGTAAATTCAACCAAAAACAAAAGATTCATGAATCTAACACGACCAAGATGGTATCTATTTAAAATTAATAACTGTATCCTAGTAGTATATATAGAAAGAAAAATAATTAATTACCTTTAATTAATAATGAATTGGTACTATTATTGCCAGCAACAAAATGTTCCAGCTGCAAAAAAAAAAAAGGCATTTCATTTTCGCAGAATTATACTAAAAGTCTTTGGGGGCTTTCACCTTAATATTAGAGATGGGACTTGCTAAGGATATATGAATGTGTAACAAAATATAAGTTAAGCAACACATTCATAGATCAAAAACAAAAAACAAATCCCACTATATGTATAAAAAGGATCTTGTGGTCAAAGTTAAAACAATGAAGATTAGTTACTGTTTGGAGAGGATTGGTCATTATTTTTTACTGTAGATACTCTAATTTAAAAAAATGGAATGACTATATAATAATTTATTCTTTCAACCGCTATGGCTTCTTTAACATGTTTATCAGAATCAAGAATAATTTGCTTAATCCTTGTATAAGATGAATTCACAACAGAGGATCAACAAAATATATGAAATGATCAACACTTTCTTATTACACATAATATATAGTTAACATAAATTTGTAAGTTCTCATCTTTCATGAGGAACCTCAATATGTATCACCAGGCCCAGCTGCGTCAACATAAAAATTAAGGGAAAAGCAATTAACCAAACCAAATAATGGGACTTATAAGAATCACCTAGTAGACTAATTAGACACTGATGACTCATACATACATATTATAAACTTGTACCAAATATATAGATACCCATGAAAGTATTATTATCACAGGTCAAAGCTTAAGAGTCACGTCCAGCCCAGTGCTGTTGCTAGAGGCTTTCCTGGTGCCACTTCCTCCACAGAGCAACGTCACATACTCATCATCAGCAAGTGGCTCAGATTCACCACCGGCAACAGAAGCCTTCAAATCAAATCGGTCACCACCACCACCACCTTCATTCACGGCCATTTCAAATAGCTGCAAGGGTTGGCCAAAAGCAACAGGAGAAGGAGTAATGGTATAGTAAGCAGGGGGCTGATCAACATCATTATTAATCTTGTTAACTCCAGACCCTGATGAAGGGGCACCAACACCACCTTTACCCTCTTTTACAGGCAGGAAGTCATAGAAGTTCATCACCTTCATGGCGGGACTGGGAGGGCAAGAACGTCCAAGGCGCAGCTCCAAGTCAATTTCATTTTCATAGGCCACAGGTTCATGATCAGTACTGTTGCGAGCCCTTTTAACATGATCATCACCACCATCATCATCATCATCAGGGTGAGAGCGAACACGCTTTCTTCCAGCTTCTCGAACCAGCTTCCTAGGCTTGTTTCTTTCTCTTTCGAGGATTTTAATTTGCATGTCCTGCATCTTGTTTCTCTGGCCGCGGTGAGCATTCTGGTGTCCCCCAGGGCCCTGAGGGAATGGAAGCGCTTGTCGCAGATATGACAAACGTGATTTCTGGGGGGACTCAGGCTCAGCCACTTCTCCATCGCCCTTCGATTATTGCCTGCAGATTGATCAGCTGTTGAGCTCTCAGCAGAAGAAGCACTCTCCAGGCTCTGCATTTGGTTTGGTTTTTGTCGAGCAAATCAACAAGAGCTTTCAGGGGAGAAGGAGAAAGAGAAAGGGTTGGTTATACTCAGAGAGATCGGTGACTAATTTTTATTTTGTTGTGACTGGTGTGACACTTGTGTGCGTTCAATAGAAAAAAGAAAAAAAGAAGAAAAGAAAAAGGTACTAATTAATGAGTTTGATTTTATGTATTGTCAGTGTAAATTAGGATTACTCTCATTTAAGTCTGGTATCATATAAGTAAAAGTAATTTTTTATTTTAGATAATAGGTGTAAAATTTAATCATTTTTTTAAAGAAAAAATAAGAAGCTAATTATACTTTGTGACTACTTTTTATTTGTTGTGGCTTGTATGACCCTTGTGTGTTTCAATAAAAAAATATTAATTAATAAATTTAATTTTTATACAGTAAAAGTGCTCCCACGTAAGTAAAAGTTATTTCATTTTGAAATAATTTGCGTAAAAATCAATCATTATTTCTTATATGCATGACAAACACTAATTAAATTAAATATCAAACCTATTTTATATTAAAATTGTATAGAAATTAAATTCTTAATTAATAGGTTGAGTTACATTACAAAAAAAAATAGGTTGAGTTTTGGAGTGATTCATACTCGATGGTGCTATAGTACTAAAAGAAGCCCAGTTGTCACCGAGAGAGAGAGAGAGAGAGGCGGAAAAGAAGAGAATTGAAGAAGAAAAGCTTGGGTTTAGGGTTTGATCTTTGAAGACAACGTGGAAGGGGAAAACCCAGATCCTGTACAAATTAAACTGCATACAAAGTTGTTGTGGAGAAAGGAGGACACGTGGTGCCTGACCTTGGAAGGATGAAATTCACATCCTGGTTACAAGATTTTTCCTATCCAGTTCTACATAGGAAAAATTGTATCAACTTCTGAATAGGTAGTAAGCTATAGATGGAAATCTTCCATCTATAAAATTATGTCTCCTTTCATATCCCATCAATAATATATTGTCACATAGAACATAATAATCAGAAGAAATTTAAAATAGTTGTGAAATATATAATATTATTTTTCATGTGATAATATATAATTGATAGAATAGAAAAGGAATACGGTTTGAGTACAAAAATTTTCATCCAGTAAATTATATCATTTTATTGTCCTTTTCTTTATATTGACCTCATTGTCCTGCTTTATGAATAAACAACATTGCTCTTTACAAATTGCTCATAGAGTCATAGTGTGTCAATGGATATTATCAATTAATTAGGACAACACGTGTTAACTCATATATACAAACCAGAAAAAAAATATACAAATACAATCCTGAATATTATATTGTAATTAGAGGTCAATTTCAAATAAAAATAAAAGGATGCCTAAGCGCTGTCGAGTTGAAGCAGTATTGTATTAGTATTGTATGAGACTCTGGTGGAGGCTGTTTACTATTTTGGACCCAAATGTGAGAGTATGTGGTGAGTGGAATTGTGAGACAGTGAAGGGTGTAAACCATTTTTGGATCTAAATGTGAGTATGTGATGAGTGGAGTTGTGATATAGTGAAGGTGTGTTAAGTTTTTTGGACTTAAAAAAGAATCAGTATTGTGCAGTAAATTACAGAAATTGCAGCCCATCAGACCTTCAACCCTTTCCTGGCAGCATTGGTAGTAAAATGGTAACTAAATTGCGGTTAAAACAGCATGTAAGTTCAATGTCACCAGGAATTGAACTATGCAGATCCATAATTTTAACATAAGAGATTCAAGCACCCAAATCAATCAATAGTGATAATTGCAATTTAAATAAGTGTATTTTAATTATGCAAACCTTAAATTAATATATTTCTTTAATTAATAATCTAGATTCATTTTTAATTAATATCATATTTAACACTTACATAATTAAAATTCATACTACTTAGCAGATTTTATGTGATCATTATTACACGTCAATTTAAGTGTCTATACATTATTTAGAAATAATATTTCTCTTCTCTAGATTGAGCACTGTTATTTAGTACGAACAACACTGTTACGAAACAGTACGAACTACGAAAACAAATGTAGCCAACATCGTGAATTCGTGATCAAACACATGAACGTACTAATACAAAACAAGAATCTTTAGGAGGCACCCTCTTGGCAATTGACCGTTGGTTAAGAGTTAATATAAAAGTAATATTCACTTTAGTCCCTCGCTTTATATTTGTGGGTCATTTTAATTCTTAACTTTTAAAATAAATTAAATTAATCCCGCATTGTAAAATGTGAGTAATGTTAGTCTCTCAGCCCATTCTTATTTAATATTCTATTAATTAAATAATAATAAACAATCTTAAGTGATACTTTGACATACCATATGTCATCTAAAGTAAAATAAAGTTTAAAATTACTCATTTTTTTGTATAAAATTATACAAAAAAAGTCATTTTATGACTTAGAATGAATTTTTAAATGACTACTTTTGTACAATTTTAGATACCAAAATAAGTTATTTTAAACTTCACTTTACTTTTAGATGACTCATGATATGATAAGGTATTATTTAACGTTACACATCATCATTTAAAATGTTAACTAAAAATGGAATAAAGGATTAATTTGACTCACATTTTGTAATGTTCGACTAATTTGACTAATTTTAAAAGTCAAAACTAAAATGATTCACAGTGAAAAATCAAGACTAAAATGAGTATTAACTCATTTATTTTAGTCCTAAGTTTTAAAATAAGGCAAATTATTTTTGATATTACAAAATGTAGGCAAGTTCTATCAATTAAACGGTGTTGTATAACGTTAAGTTATACATTGGCATACCATGAGTTATTTGAAGTAGAATATAGTTTAAAATAAACCATTTTGGTACCTAGAATTACACAAAATGAGTTATTTAAATATTCATTTTAAGTCATTAGATGATTCAATTTGTACAAGTTTAAACACCAAAATGAGTTATTTTAAACTTCATTTTATTTCAGATGATACATATATGATATGCCAAGATATCACTTAACATTACACATTATCATTTAATTGAGAAAATGTTAAAGTGGGATGGGGGACTATATTGACTTATGTTTTGTAATTTAAGGTACTAATTTGAGTCATTTTAAAAGTCAGAGACTAAAATGACTTTTGAGTGTAAAGTTAGAGACTAAAATGAATATTAATTTGTTGATTATGCAAAGAAGATATTGTAATCAAAATTTTAAGTAACGCAAAAATGTCTTAGTACCATGTACTAAAATAAAATAAAAGGAAAAATAATAATTGAAAATATAAGCCCCTGAATCAAGAAAATAGTAAGAGTAAATAAGTATTTTAGTCCTTAAAATGACATTTAAGATATATTACTTGACAATATTGCTGATAGTTTAAATTATTACATAGAAATATTATTACTTTTTAAATTATTGATAATATTATAATGCAGATTTTGGTATGCACAAGTAATTTAACCGATAGTTTATATTATTAATTATTATAATAGTTAGTAATAATAATAATATTAGTAATAGTAATCAATGTAATTAATAGTAATTATTTATAATAATTGATTATTCTTAATATGGTTACAATTATTATTATAATAATTAAATTAACAAAAATATTATTTATTATATAAAAACAATTAATGATATTATTTAATAATTACAATTAATATCAAATATTAATACATTAATATTAATTATTAATTATTAATTATTAATATTAATACTAATTATTATACTAATTAAAATTAATACTATTAATAAGTATTAATATTATTATTAAAAGAATACTATGTGCTTATGAACAAACATAGGCATAACTTTTTAAGAAAGGCATCTCTTCATTTTAACCGTCCACTTATGGCATAAAAGAAAAATGGGAATCAATGGGTTGGGTGGGTATGGGAATGATTTAGGGCCCGACCCACTTATTCAATTTGTGAGTTAAGTTGAGTTGGGTTGAATAAATTTTTTCTTTCAACTCAACTCATTTAAAAGTGGGTTGGGTTGGGTTGAACTCATAATTCTAATATACTGTAAACAAATTTTCTATCAATATATATAATCAAATACTTATCTTTTAATAAATATGATAATAATATGACAAGTCTTAATATATATAAATTGAAAAGAGCATATATAACATGAGCTCGTTAGAATATCGAACGGACAAAATGTGTTTTGTTTTGGCCAAAATAAAAATGGACGCCGATCCCTTTTTTATTGACCCATTTACGCCTTATCTTAAAAGGAAAATAATAAAAGACATGGTATAACAAACTATGAAAAGCATGGATTTTTTTTTCTTTGTATTTTTTTACTCGTTGTGTGGGTTGAAATATTCCAAACTCACAACCTGATCCATACTCTTGTGGGTTGGAATTTTTTCAACCCAATGTAACCCATGAACCTAACTCAACCTGTAATATTTTTATTGAGTTGGGTTAAAACCCATGAATTTATGGGTTGGCTGGATTCGACGGATATTCTAATAAAAAAATGAGAGACTCTCAATAAACAAAAAATTGTACTCATTTAACCATAAACTTTCTCCCCAGGTTTTCTTTTTCATTTATTTTTGTGACATGAGTATGAAGTCATATTTATCCTTGGACCTGGCCTCCTATTTATAATTATATTTAGCAGTTGTTCGTGATTAGATTTAAGACTTTTCTATGTTGTATTATTTTCCGTCTCTATTGATTTATATTATACTATTTTTCTTAAAAAATTATCGTATGTGAGTATGGCTGTTAATATTGAAATTATCTTTTATCAATATTATTGATGATGATGCATTTTTCAATAATTTATATGATGATTCAGGCGTCATTATTGGATTTTTATTTCCATATTGAATTTTTTTAACTAGTTTAAGAATTATTCTTAATTTCTTACGAAGAGGCATGGTGAGCACATATTAAGGAGAATGATACTTAGAAGGAATAAGGGGCGTAATCGAGTTTTTCGGATTGAGTTTGAGTGGGAAAAAAAAACTAAACTTTATCAAACTGAACCGATCCTATTCCGATAAGGAGTTGATTTGCTTTGGATCATTGGACTAAAGTAAAAAACAAAGAATTATATTTGTCTAAAAAGGATTATCCTTATAGCATCAAACAACAGTTTTTTTTTTTGGTGAATAAACAAACAATAGTATAAAACTTGGTTATAATATACTTAACAATAATGAAAATAGATAACTTTTTTAAAATAAATATAAACAAAGATGATAAAAAGCAATTCCGTTACTAAAAATTAGGAGTGTAATCGAGTCGAGTTAGTTTGACTGTTTGGGTCTAGGGGAAAAAGAATCCAAACCAATTAATTTTGATGGGTTTGGTTTGATTTGGGTGATTAGGATATCTAATTATTATTATTTAATTTTTAATTCAATTAATATGAAAAAAAATCATATTTTTTTAAAAAGTGACAAACTTTAAAAATTTAAAGTTTTATTAATTTCATATACATATACAACTTAATAATATCAATAGATATAATTAAAGTATGATTTATTAACTAAATATATTATATATAAAAAGTAAAAAATTATATATACTATATGATCAAGTCAGGTTATTAGGTTGAAATTTATGAAATTTGATATCCAAATCAATTATCATCAGATTTAATTAGTTTTTTACTCATATGACTGATGTCCCAAACCAACCTAAACTAATTTAATTGATTCAGTTCGTTATTGAGTTTATCTAGTTAGGTTGATCCGTTTACATCCCCACTAAAAACTAAAGTGCAAGACTTTCAAAATTTATAAGCAAACAAAAAAAAGTTGATCAGGTGATAAGGTTAGGTATTTGGGTATTCAATTGAAAAACTATAAATTTGAAATCAAACAAATAATATATAATTTGTTTGGATTGGTTTCAACTTAAAATGGATCAATTACCTGAATCAAACCTGATTGATTATATTGGTTTGATTTGTATTGTCAGGTTGATTGCATCAATCCCATCAACTTACAATCCTATAAGGTATGCAAATTATAAGTACACATTCAAAAAGGAAAAGTGGAATAAAAAGGATTTAATTTTGATATATTGATAGTGTTTTTATTTTTACACATTTATTTAATTATGTATTATCATCACAACTTACTAATTAAAAGAGTTATGCAAATAAAGTATTTGATTAAATGACAATATAAAATACTCTTACATAGTTACTACAACAAAATTAATCTTATTAAAAAAATTAAAATAGTTTTTTTTTCAATGTGGACTCAAGTCATTTAAAAAAGGATATTTCAACAATTAAAACATTAAAAGCACCGATAAAAACATTGTCGAAATTATTTTTTTTAATAACACTTTTATTTATGTTTCCAATAAAAATATTTTTTTTTGTAGTGAAATTAATAATCTATATATACTTCTAAAACATTTCTCAAATTTTGATCTGGGTATAAATCTATACCCCACTTTTATATGAGTAAATCCGTCCTTTTCTTAAGACACCTACCATTTGACTAATCGAAATTAATAAAAAAATTTAACGCAATTATTTGATTATATATAGTAACATAAAAAAAATACGAAACTTATCATAATTAACTCAAAAACTATATTAAAATAAAATATAATTAACTAAGAACACCTACGCTTAAAAATGTATCAAAATTAGTGTCAAAACTCTCCGACTAATACTTGCATTTTTGTTTTATTGGAACCAATAACACAAGTTGCATAATAATGTAATGGATTATAAAACTTTTCTACAACTGAGATTCAATCAAATAATTTCAATTATATAATCTTTTAAGTAATAAATATAAATTTTATTAATTTTTATCTATTATCTATTATACATAGATAAAGGGAATTCCCTATTTTCATATTCAACTTTTTTTGACATGTTTACCCTCACAAATAATTATTTTAATAATTTATTTTGGGGTTGAAAATGTAATTGACATTGTAAATAGCACCGATTCTATTAACTGCTTTTTCCCATACGTGCAGTTTACTAAATTAGTTTCTTAACTGTATATTACATGGTTTTGTTAAGTCAGTTTCTTTTTCTCATTCTCATTATCCACTTTCACTCCAGAATCTTTCCATCTTCTTACACATTTACAATAAACACTTGGCATTAATTCATTCTATTCATCCTCCATTATTTTGTTAGGGGCTTCCTACTCATTAATTCTTTTCATCCTCCATAATATTCTATCATGCAAATAGTAAAATTAGTAGTCTGGTAGTTTTATTCTGAAGTGTCCATTGGACTTGATGATGTTGATAGAAGAATGGAAGTGAATTTGTATGATGATAATACTCTCCAACCAAATTAAACAAATAACAAAGATTGTGTCCAATGGTGAATGGATAAAGTTAACATACACTATTATTTTAGCAAATCCTAAAACTCATCATGCCCTCTCAATGGATCCAATTTGTAGAAGAACACCAAAGTTGGTGGTTGAAGTTATCTTCCTTGCCCCAGTTATCCCATTCATTTATTTGTTGTAAAATTATGTTCAATGTTTGGTTTGTTTGGTTGGGTGGTTTGGTGTTTAACCTTAGTCAAATTTTGATGGTTCCACGGTCAAGACCATGCACAATGATTTTAGAGGTCTGCCTTGAAGGCTTCACTCATTATTGATGATGTCTATGAAATCAAAAATGATATTTCAACCTCATTTCTTTGGGGACACCTTGACACTCAAAAGAGAAAATAGGGGATATATGATATTTGAACCCCATTTCTTTTGTGTGTTGACTATTTTGAATATTGTGGGGTTCAAATAATATTGTTCTTATGAATTATCTTGAACGTACTTTTCCTTTTTTTTATGCTATTTCATATTTGGTGTCCCTGTATATATATTTTCTTTGCTTATATGTGACTTTAATTTGTGTATCTCAATCTCTCTTATACAAAGATGTATAAGATACATGTCACCACAATGTATTATCTGAAAACTTTGTTAAAGACTTTTGCACTAATGCACATATATTCATGGAATGTGATATAATATATATATAATAGAATGATAAAAAGATTACAAGAGAAAATATATATATATATATTCTAAAATATACATTATTATCTCACATTTCAAAAAATAAAAAATGTAACTTGACGGGACAGTGTCCGGCAAGTCACTAGTTAATATAATAATATTTGATTGAACCATCGTATAAAACGCCTGGATTATTAGGCCGCGCAGCACCCTCTATTCGACTATTCCTCCCTCCAATCCACCCGACACGACCCCTTATCCCCTCTCAAACTAAAACCTCGTTTGGGTTTTTGGCACGCGCCAATACACCCTGCAAATAAAGTCTTCAACAGCGAGACCAAGTTTCAATCTCCAGCTTCAATAAACTAATTGAGCATCAGGATCCATTTTTCAGAACAACCCAGTTGCAAAAATCTGTTCTTTCTTCCATGAATTCTATTTCCATAGGCTACCCCTTCACCCCTATATCCCCACCACTATGCAAATTCCACCCAAGCCTTCTTCCACTGAAGAAGCACAATCAACATGTTCACCATCTCTTTGTCACTCCCTTCAAACCATCCTCCATTTCCCTGAAATCAAAGCCAACAAAGTCTATTCCCATTTTGCTGCAAGCAACTGACTCAAACACTGATGCCCAAGTTTCATTCCCTGAGGGTGCTGCATCCGTTGTTCACATTGAAGAGGTTATTGAGAAGGATTGGTCCCTGCTTGATTCTCCTCATGAATTAGGGGAACAAGAATTCAATAGAAGCATTGACCTCATTGTATCTGCTGGGAAGGTTGAGGAGAGCTCGAAGGTTTTGGTTTCAACTGGGTCCGAAGAGTTTGTGGACTGCCTGGTGGGTTCTTGTAAGTCTCTTTTTATTGTCCATGATTCACTGTTGATATTGGCTTGTATCAAAGAGAAGTATGACAAGGTTAAGTGTTGGCAAGGAGAGATTGTGTATGTTCCTGAGAAATGGGCTCCTTTGGATGTTGTGTTTCTTTATTTCCTGCCTGCTTTGCCCTTCAAACTTGATGACATTCTGGGGTCTTTGGCTGAAAAATGTTCACCTGGTAAGTTTTGTTGAAGCTTTTCTTTCTCGAATTACTTTATATTTCATTGCAATTTGCATTTTGTGTGGTAGAGAATCGGTTCACAAGAGGATATAATAGGACATGGTTGTTAAATTGTTGTTGTTGTATTATTGTGATGTAGAAAACCCAATAAAGCTGTTTCGCTTGTTTATAATTAAAATGCTGGACATGAACTTCATATTCATACAACCATTAGCAGTCACTCATTACAAGCAGCTTTGGGTAATGTTTTGCCCGACACATGAAAGTGCTTTTTGGAAAACGCTACCTACATACCAAAATTTCTAAACTTACTATTACATCATTACATGCTGGCTCCTAATTTGCTTGACCTTATGTTTTAACAAGATGATTGATTTAAAATGTGTAATTTTTATACCAACATTAAGTTATTAACAATTTAGTCCTTAGTTACTAGCTAGGTAGAGAAGAAGAAACAAGGTTACTTAGTATATGTGAAGAACAGTTTACCATATAAACTTGATGATATGATGAAGTGAACTTGACTGATTTTCTTAGTGCACATCTTTTTTATCTTAGCTCAATGTTCTTCCCTCTTTTGAAAGCGAGGTCAGTGCCCTTAATGTTTTCTTCTTTCTGATTTCGGATTTGACCTGTAGGTGGAAGAGTGATTATCAGTCATCCCCAAGGGAGAGAAGTATTAGAGCAGCAACGAAAACAGTACCCAGATATTGTAGTTTCTGACCTGCCTGACAAAACCAATCTGCAAAGGGTTGCAGATGCTCATTCTTTTGATGTGGCTGAATTTGTGGATGAACCTGGCCTTTATTTGGCTGTTCTGATCTGCTCTGGGACTTAAAAACTAAATTAGATACATAGCAGTAAACAATTTGGTTGGACTTTTTATGTGGTTTTTCGCTTTATGACTTGTTACCTTTGATTTTTTGGATCAAAACTGAGAGTATAAAGCAATTCAATTTTGTTGATATGGTAGCTTTCCCGTCATCCGTAAAATCCTTTGTCTGTCTCGGCACTCCGATGGTCTATATCCTCAGTTTTTTCAGTTGTG
The DNA here is from genome assembly GCA_030441495.1 of Dalbergia oliveri. Classification (NCBI taxonomy): domain Eukaryota; kingdom Viridiplantae; phylum Streptophyta; class Magnoliopsida; order Fabales; family Fabaceae; genus Dalbergia; species Dalbergia oliveri. The sequence goes on from JAMLFY010000008.1 coordinate 16,223,426, forward strand.
TACTAATCAAATATTTGTCGTTACCAGTAACACTTTGTTCCTTCCATTCATACCACACCTCTTGCCCATAGGTTCATATTTTCAGGATGGTCAAAGATCCTGGAATCATACTTCTTGCCGTGAAGGATGCATTTATTTAGCATTATCCAAGAGGTATATTGAATACCAGTCTGTTTGTTGCACTTTTTTGTCATAGGACTTACATAGTCTGAGGTTTCTCCCCACCAGACTCCAAACCTGGAGTTTCTCCTTCTAGTTTCATACTTGGAGATCTACAGTGAGGTGGGTTTCTTTATGCTTTCTAGCTTCTTACTTTTGATGCTAAGTTTATGCTGATATTGTCTTGCTCAAACTCAGTTATCTCGTTCTCGACTCTGCTTGAACGGAAATTTCACTATACTGCTTTGCTCTTCGCACTGTTATTCTCAAAACTACATTTTTATTTTAGGTGGTTGATGAATTGTTAAATCCAACAGGGCAGACCATAAGAATAAGAGAAGATGTTTGTGGTGGGAGCCTCGTAGATTGATCCGCCCTTTTTATTAGTTCCTGAATATTATTTTATAAAAGAGTTTATTAGCCATAGTGAAATGGAGGTCAACACTCCGAGGACATCCATGTCGAATGGAAGACACTGACATCCAGTGATGTGGATGAATTTTTTGCAACATCATGGACATCAATCATATGCATTAACTCGTATGCTGTAAACATTAATGAATTGATTCTCTGTAACCCTTGCATTTTAAACGACAGACATTCAAAGGAGCAAGTTTTGTTGGATAGTATTAGACGTCTAGCGTCTATTTAATATAACACACATGTCCTTTTTAGAGGGATTTCTATCTTTGATATGTTAAAATATTAGAAAGCTTGTGTAAAATTTAATTTTTGTCTTTGACCAAAGTATCCTCACGATATTGACGTAAAACTAACCCTTCAAACATCATTACTACCGAGAGACCTTGATAACAAATATTTTACCTAAGATTTTTGAACCTTAATCTCTCTTGAAAGTGCAGCTGACTTATCACATAAAGGAATATCAATTTGTATTCAATTGATCTTACACTTTTCCAGGGGATGAAACACCTTTAACACGAGTCAAACAAATACTTTAATCAAAATGATATGTCCACTCAAAAAATCCCAATACAGCTTTCACTATGAAGACTTGCTTTGGTTCCAGCATGACAAAGAAAATTGCGAAGAACAGATGCTTCATTGTAATTGGGTGGTAATTATGACCTCACACCAAAAAAAACTTCAAAATACCATCACTCTCAATCTTTCTCTACATCGAAGAAAAAAAATTAAAAAAAAAAACAATTTTGGGGCAATTAACTGATCTATCTATGGGATAAAATTGGAAATTGCTGAAGGAAGCTTATTGTTTACCAAATTACAAGGTAATCAAACCTCCATTACCACGACAGGGCGAGACTGCACAACAGCCACCTTATACTTCTCACTTTATCATCCTATAAAATTGAAAACCTTAAGTTATTACTTGCCGCGAACAAGTTGTATTCCTCCATGGCGGTTGTCTCTTTCTTATTGCAAGTAAGGACTTCTTCGACTTGATCCACCGAACTTTCTGAGCTATGCGCCGATGCAAGAGTTGATTTACAACCTGCTGAAAGGGCGACAGGCCCACCAAAATGAAACAAGGAAAAGCCACTGTTATTCTCTTGTGTCTTGGCAGAATTATCATGCCTCACTTCTCCACCCAATGCTGGTTTTTTGGAACAAGCTCCAGCTGCAACAGCCCTTTCTGTAATAGATCCAGTAAGATGCTCTTGCTTGGAAGCTGGCTTGGAAACTCGAGTCCGCTCCTCTGCATTTAAGACATTGGTTCTGGCAACTGGCTGATAAACAGGAACAGCAGGGTTAAAGAAGGGCGTTGGTTGCTGTAAGGCACCATACTGCAAGCAGAAGCGTGGGTCCTCATTCAAGCCATATCCAAGAGGACCAGCATATAAATAATGATTTGGGTGTGGGAAGGGCATCATTCCATTTGTAGGAGCTGCTGGCCAAGAAACTGGATTTTGATGGAAATAACCCATTGTTGTAGGAGCTTGGTACATTGGAAATTGTATATTCTGGTTCGACACCAGCGGAAGCATGCTTTGAGGTTGAGCGTTTATGGTGGAAAAACCATTATCAAAATTTTGTCCAGTTTCCATGACGAGATTCCCCAATGCATCACTTCCTGTACCATCCAAGGAGGGACCATACAGTGAACTTGACTTTCTTGCCAAACCCTCACCATTGGCATTCTGGATGTTTTCCATGCCAACTTCATGACAGCCAGACAAGCCATTTTCAGTGCAAGCTGAACTGTCTCTTACTTCAGATTGTAGGCTAACATCATCTGAATCTGATGTGGTTGATGATTCTGTATTTTCACGGTTTGAAGAGGTTGTATTATTATCACCCTCACTGAGGCAGGATGAACAGTTATCAGAGCTAACAGTGCTACTTTGATTGGCATCAGAAGAATTATTCAAGGCAGCGCGTCTAGTCATACATGTTTCATGTTCCTCAGAACCAATGTCCATAGATCCACAAGAACCTTCAGCTTCCACTTGAAAATCATTTTGACAGCTTTCAACTATTCCACTTACTCTCTTCGAATTACAGTCCTCATAATCATTATCACCTGAATCAACAGCTTCATCAATTGGTGACTTGATCAGATCAGATTGAAGTCCTTGATTCTCAGTGAACCTCGTAATAACCTCAGAGTCTGGATTGTTACCATGATACTTCTTCTGAGATTCCATAGGCTCCCAAACTTTCTTTGATTGAAACAAATCCCTGTTGGGGTAGTTCCCCAAGGTGATTTTGGTTTTCGGTCTCCCATTACTCTCATGCACATTGTCTACTTGATTGTTCTTACTACAACGAGAAAACTGCTTAGATGTATCTCCTGCAGCTGCAGGTTCAGGTTTAATCAAAGGCTTTGTCTCCCGGCTAACTCTAGTCATAGGAGAATGCTGCTCAAACCTTGTCCTATATTCATGATTCAGGCTACAACTGCAAGAATGAAAATCACATCTGTCATTCATCCGGTTGTTGGAACTATGGAATTTTTCATTATACTTTGGACCAACATTTCGACCAATATGTTTCGTTGGAACATTTATTCTTGACTGCCTATTCAATCCATTGACTACCCTGGAAGATGTCACAAAACTCTCTCCATAATGTCTTGGTTCAGATCTGCCAACCATCACCCTGTTTTCTGAAACAACTGCATGACGCCGTCTGTCAGACCACTTCATAGACATATCCAGTTGAAATTCATTCCTAAATCTTGGTTTTTGACGAGAAGTCATTGATTGTTCAACAGTAAACTGACCTGCCTCCTCTTTTGTATTTGAAATTTCTTCATCACAATCATCATAAGAGTTGTGTTGTGTTCTCAAAGTATTAGTGAACTCTTCATCCTGGATGTTAGGAGAATCATCCCTCAGTAGATTAGCTTCATCTGTTTCAATTATTGAATTCATTCTAACAGGATCATTTTGCTCCATATCAGCAGCTGCAGACAACTCTTCTTTTGAGACTTCAGGAGGACCAATAGCATCATTTGATTCAGGACACCTTTTTTCTTTATCTTTATCCTTCCCTTTTAGTCTTTCCTTCCTCCGAAGTTTTTCTCTCTTTCCTTTGTCCTTCTCCTCTCTCTTGCGTTCCTCTTCCTCACGTTTTTCCTTTTCTTCTTCTTCAAGAAGTTTCATCTGCAGACAACATCATACAACTAGGATTTAGGAACTGGAATTCCAAGCAGAGTTAAATTTTTATCCCCAAAAGTCTTTGTCTGAAAAGCATAGTAATTAAGACCTGCTTTTCTAATGTAATGATCTCTTTGCATGCTACATGCAGACGTTCCTCCAGCAGTTTTAGTGCAAGACAAACAAATATGCTATGTGCATTTTGGCGTGCTGTACCTTCTCTGAAAGCCTTTTCAACCTGAAAAGATAACACATAGTCAGCAGTTGGACAAGGTAGGCAGACAGACAGAAAAAGAATGTCAATGCTAAACATGCCTGTTCTTTGAAAATAACAGTGGCAGCATCTAGAAGAAATTCTCGAGCAAGTTCAGGGCTTTTTGCATGTTTTTGGGGACGGGAGCAGTCTCCATCAAGATCATTTCCATCCTTGTCGACTGAATCATCGTCCTAATGGCATACATTGTATAATAACACATGAAATTTATTCTGACAAATCTCATAAATAATTATCAAAATCACATGATCTATGGATAACTAGCAAAGAAGTATATTTCATTAGTGAAATTTGTGTTACCTCTTCTTCCTCTGCCTCTTCAGCATGCTCAAAAAATCTTCTGATACTGTCCCCTTTTGTGATTGTAACGTAACCATCTCCTACAATTAGCCTGCAATGTACACACTGTTGACCCTTCAACGAATGAGCTTTAACAGAATTTCCGTGCAGCGCCCATCTAGTTTCCAAGCACGGAGGGTAATGAAACATGCACTCAAATCACCAAGATCCAGGCCACTGACTTGAACACATGCATTCATTCCAACATTTTCGAACTCCAAAATGTCTGATTTTCCTTCAGTTGTCCCCACAGCCCACTCAAAGTGGTGATAGGAACCCAAAGTATCAGCAAATGTCTGATGCCAATCAGCTTGAATTGAGTCATCAGATACCTGAAAAAAGCATGTGGGTACATGTTGTGTTAGGCCGAATATATACTTTATTGTCAGTGGTAGCTTGATAAAATGACCTTGTCATAAGAGTAATGCTCTAATGGTCTATAGACTTTTCCACTGAAATACCAGTCATGAGATATCTTACAACATAGAGATACAAAAGTCACACCTCATACTGAAAGGCTGTGTCAGCAACACAAAACCAGCTGGTGCAACGAGGTTCTTTGCGCATGCGCTTCAGCTCTTTAAGTTCCTTGAATTCTCAATAACATTTCTTCTACAATCTCTGCAAAATCTCTTGCTATCAAACCTGGTAGATAAATGATAACGCATTAGTAAAACTGAAAACAAAAAAAACTCTTTGTAATGGATTTCGACAGATTACATACCTTGAAGCAAGGTTTCATGCCTAGTTTCAAAGGATGGCACAATAAATTAAATGAATCATGCTAGATATTAAGGCGATGGCGTTGTTTTATGTATTTCAGTGAGCACTAGAACAAGGTGTTGAAAAGAAATGGCTAAAGAATCAAAAGAATATCATTTCTCTAGTCTAATAATAGCATGAAGACCCATATGACAAGTATAACAAGCCAACACCAGATATGATGTTAGAAATTTTATAAAGAACTCAACAGAGCATTAAGCTTCGCTTAATATCCTTTGCTGACAGATCATGTAACTCCAGAGACAAAAACAGGTGAAAATATATTAAAAAAACACGTAATAACTAATAACATGAAAAGAGCAAATACAGCAATAAATAATAAGACATTCCTGTTTATATCAGAAAGTTAAAAAGAAATGTTAATATTATAACCTGCCAATCACTTTCAAAGGCAGAAGCTTAATCCATTACTACATACTCTATATCTAATAAACTGTCATTCAGATTCTTTTCCTGTTCTTTCTCAATTCAAGTTCCATGATTGAAGAAACTATGTTATCCATACTATACCATACTATACTATACTATAGTATGGTACCTTCCAACAAATCTCCTTACAAAGAAGATCAGCATGCTCTCACAAAAAGGCCAGTGGACATTAATATATTAATTAAATAACTAAATAATATCCTGAAACCTCAATAAGAAACAGAAATCACCATTCAAGTCGACAATGTTTTAAGGCTCGCAGCTCATTAGTTAATTAATCTTCTCAAGAATTACATAAACAAATCTGTGCAACAACATTTTTTCTTACATAATTATCCATACTGCATTTCACGAAGTCCCCAAGTATCAAACAGTAGCCAACAAATTCATACTTCCTATTCTAATAAACCATGTATCCATTCCACAAGTCCCTAGCGTGCAATTGACTAAACTTTCCATCATGACATAACTCATGAGTGAAGTCTCTCCTATTACAGTCTGAATAATTCTGCTTCCCCAGGTTTTTAAGTCATACTTATGATACCCATGCTTTGTATATTAGTGTCAACCGTATAACAGCTTTTAATATCTGAATTTATATTATTATTCCACCACTAACAACTTGTCACTTACTAAGGCATAACTAGTGTGAGTATTGCACAGATAAATAGTCACCTGTACATAAGTCTCTCAATAAAATCTTCCTCCTTCATCCTTAGAAGAGAAGTCGGGTCTCCTCTCCCAGAGCTGACCAAAAATCAACCAGTGTATCACATGAAAGTCGGGCAGTGTGCAGGGCACATGTTTCTCTTGTCCCGTGTCCTCTACCATAACCTACTATTCCTTGGCTTATCCACCCACGGCCTCCCCCGCCACAGGCATCGGGATAAAGTAGTTCTCTTTCCCGCTCCCTTGCACGTGCCCCATCAAAGACCTGATATAAGTAAATGTTTAGCTACCAAATAGGGAAAAGATTTGCATGAGGACCCAACATAGAGAAATTTTTAAACGCACCTAGAGAAGAGGAAATTGTAGCTCTGTATCATTTAACATTCACCACCTCAGTTATGTAGGTTATCACTATCTCCCACTTAACCTACATTTTTAATGCTATAGCTAAGATGGTGAATTTTGAATGATGGAAAGCAACAACTTTTTCCTCGCTCTAGGGACGTGAAGAATCTTTCCCCAATATAAATGTGCTACACTTACAATTTGCAATCCTTTCAGAGACTTTGAATACAGGTAGCAGTTCATGAGTGTCAAGGAACCATCACGCGTCGTGGTCAAACCGCCCCATGGATGAACAGATGGATCCTGAATTTCATCTTGGCAACCACTGGTAATGTTCAACCCACCATTTTTTTGTTTTTTCAAACCTCCAAGTCTGTTGCAAAGAAAGTGAGTACCCACCCCTTCATGCTGCAGTGATTTCCCATACATAACAATCTGTAAAAAACCTTCAAGAAGCAACCCATTGCATCTGGAGCAATACATATTTTTACGAGCTTGCTCAAACAGAGATTGCTTGTCTATCCGCAAGAGTTCTTGTCGAGCTTGTAGTGACAGCTCACTCCAAAACTGTATCACAAAAATGTAAACACCCAATAAGAGATAAGTCAACCATGTTATGAGTTGCAATTTTATCGGGAGAAAAAACAAGGTCATATGCGAAACATGTCCTCAGATCAAAACTCAGTCTCTATGACTTAACATCAGTTACAATGGATGCTCATTGCATTTCTGCCTCTTACATACCCACAATGTATATAGTTGCTTACAATCATTGAAGAGTCAAGAAGCACAGATATGACAAGGGACACCTATATAGAAAAAATGGACAATGGAATACGCGACAAGGCAAGAGTACAACCTATAAAATTAATACTACATTAAACACAAACCCCAAAATTAAGGGCGGCCTAGTGCATGAGGCTCCCATCTGATAAGGTCTAAGGATGGTAGATGTACGCAGCCTTGCCCCATGTAAGCGGAGAGACTATTTCCAAGATTTGAACCCATGACCTCCGGGTCACAAGACAATCTTACCGTTGTGCCGAGGCTCACCCTCAAACACAAACCCTAAATTAAAATAGACAAATTAATGTTTCAAAAGTCAACATTATTCAACATACACACAATAAAGTAACATCTATATATCATTATTGCCGAATCCTTCCGTAACGCTGTGAAATTATAAAAATTAAAAGCAATAATCAAACAGAAACAAGCCAACAGCATCAAATGGTTTCCGAGAAGCATCTGACATCAACACATGCCCAACATGTGCCGACACGTCAACCACCTTTTCAAGTGTATGGGATTCACAGTTGATAATTCATTGCCCCAGCTAAACAAGTGCCACTAATCTCAAACTCAAGTGAGACAATGCATGCAAAAATGGTAGGTATTAACCAATGATCAATTAAAAAACAAAGTAACCATAAACAATAAAATCCACATGTAACACCATTTTTTTATAGCCTTTACCAGGCACTGATGCGGATATGCGAAAGAGCACACTGAATCTCATCTATCAAGCACAAAAACACTGGATAATGATACATCCAAAAACCCTATAAAAACAATCCAAGAATTGTTTCAACTGTAAGATCCAATGCAGAATTCAATCAAACCATCAGTATCAACAAAACAATCAATACATAACAGTGATCTATCAACAATCCAAAAACTAATAACCGACAAAAAAAAAATAATAAACAGGAAAATCAGAAACAATTCACTACCTTCTGGAGCTGATTGTAGCTAACATTGTTGCGATTCTTAGACCAGAATCCATTCTGCGAGCACTGCGCTGCGTGGTAGTCGTCGAAGAGCCATTACTGAATTGTTCGTTCCTCTGCGCTGCTGCTGCTAACCCGGGCATTTTTCAAACCCGTGCGAGATTCATTCACCAATGCTTCGTCCACTCCTCCTCCTCCTCCTCCTCAATTCTAATCGGTTCTGAGAAATTCATATCAATCGGATGAGAAACTAAAACGAAGCATGAATCAATAAAATTGAGAACCAACCAGAAACACCTAGCAGCAGATCGAAACGGCCATAGTTCCGTTCCGTTTCTCGATTGGGAAGTGGACGGCGATGGATGGATTGGTCGGAAACGAAGGATTCAAACAGCGATCGAAGATGAGCGAGAATTGGAAGAAGAGAGAGAGAGAGAGAGAGAGAGAGAGAGAAAGGGTTTTTGTGCCGATGAGGGAAGGAAGAAAGAAAGAAGGTGGAGACGATGAGAATGAGATTTGGAGGTGTGCGACTGCTTGGTGTGGAATATATATGTGTGGGAAATGAGATGAGAAAATGAAAATGAGAATGAAAATGAGAAAACGATATTTGGTATTCATTTGGTAATGGAAATCCGATTTTTTTTTTTTTTAATGTTTCTTTCCTCCTACTACTCTCTCATGACTCATGAGGCGAGGTTAATCAAGATGAAACAAAGGCCCATTGCTGTTGGTTTTATCATCTAACAATTTCATCTCTATAAAAAAAAAACTGAAAATATATGGTTATTTTGATAAATTAGTTAATCAAATCAAATCAATATTAGAAAATAGGTAATTGTGATTAATCATTTTTCCTCTTAAACAAAAAATAAATGCCTGAATTTGTTTGGTGACGATGAAAAAACAATACGACCGTTTCTTTGAGTCATTTTTACGTGCACCTCTGGCAAAAATTTTCTTTCTCTACATGCTTTTATTACTATCCATTATGTGATCATTGTGCCTAGGAGTGTAAATCGATTGGTTTGAATTGGATTTAGGAGAAAAAATAAATCTAAATCGAAGAAATATTTGATTGGCTCATATTCATGATTCTTTTTTTGCACAATCCGAACCAAATCAATCTGATCAAATTCATTTTGGTTTGACTTGAGTCATTAGATTTAGCTTTTTATTTTCTTACAATTTCTGAAAAAATTTAATTAAAAAAATTGTAAAACGAACATAAGTCTAAAGCTTCTAATACCATAACTAAAACAATTCTAATATCAAAGGTGAATGCTTATGTGATTCCAAGCATGTTTAGAAACATATTGTGATAAAATCTCAACCATCAAAAATTAAATCCAATGTATAAGATGAACTACAATTAAAATATGTATTTGTATTTTAATATTCATAAAAAATACTTGAGGAAGAAATTATCTATTTTACCCTTAAATTCTTTCCCAATTCCCACCCACATCCTTTCGCAAAGTCAGGGCCACCACCACCCTCTCCCAAAACCATTGTTGCCACCACCACCATCTCCAAAATCAATGGTCCTTACACGCTTGCCACCATCATCTTCACGCTTCTTGGCCCTCCACCACCGCCTACTCTTCGACAACCTTCACCTCAGAAGCTTGTGTCATGACCCAACTTGAGAGCTTGACCACATGAGGGATGGGTTCACGTAAGCCTCCTGGATAACATAACTTGCTAAATGCATAAAATAACATGATTTTCATTCTTAAAACATAATTAAATCTAACTCATCATCAAATTCTTTATTCAGAACATAATATTCGAATTCATAAAACTAAAATATTTTAACATTCATAGCTCTAAAGTATCTTAATCAAATTTGCTATTCATGGAGACATAAACTCGTTTCATTTCATGAACTTGGTCGTAATATGAAAAGTGGTTTAATACTTGAAAACTAAATCAAGAATACATATTTGACTCGTTATATAAATCTTTGATCACTATCTACATTTCAAATCCATACATGAATTCTAAAAATAAATACATAATCTTAAAATAAATGCATGGCTCAGATCCTACCTGCACATCTACTAGAGCACTCTAATTTAACATAACCCTAGACTAAGCCCTACTACAAAGTAAAGTTCACCACGGAATAGTTGCGGACTATTGAATTGTAATTTGATGATAACTTGTCCTACAACTTAAAGAGAAAGGGAGGGGTGAGTTTCATCTAAAATTCAATGAGTGAATTCTCACCCATCACCAATAAGGGTTGCGGATAATTTGATCTTGTATTTGTTTTGGACCCTCTAATGCTCCTCCCATGTAATACCCCAAATTTAAAAAAAATAAATAAAAGGTTAGAAATTTTTTTTTTCAAACAAGAAAGGTGCCGGTCACCCTTACCTCGTTTTGGGTCCTAAATTTCGTAAGTCTAGACCCTACATGCCTTTGGAGGGCTATATATTAGAGCTATTTTATTGGGACCAAAAGTCCCGTAATTGTTCCCTAGAGAAAATGAGTTGAAGAGGGATTTTTAACGAATTTTATGAAATCGTAAGATTTTTCAATTTGAACTAAAATCCAAAAATGAGATTTTGATTTGTTGGGATTTTGATTTTTCTAATATTTTATTTGAATCCAAATGGGGGTATTTCCCTATTTACATTTATGTAAATAAGTGAGTGGTGGAGAGTACATCCAATACATACCAGGATTAGAGCTTCTAGCATTCTGAGACTGCCCAGGCCAAGAGAGAGAGCAAAGTCGATGTCTGAAGCTTCTGAGACTGCCAGGCAGTCATATGATCGCCCAGGCGGTTAACAGAGAGCATAGTCGTGTCAAAGCTTCCAAAGAGCTACGAAGACCGCCCAGGCGGTCAACAGAGAGCTAAAAACCCCATTTGGGTCCAGAACACTTCAAGACGGTTCTCTCCCTTCCTCATGCGAAATCTCAGCTCTTAACCCATTTTCACCCTCCAAACTCCATTTTCTTCCATTTCTTCAAGTTTAATTGCGAATCTGTTATCCTAAGGCTTAAAGATACGTTGTTCTCTTGATTCGCTTCTTTCTCTTCAAGTTCTCTTAGGTTATGGGTGGTTCCCATGCTTCTCAAGGGAGGAAGCTTTTCACCTTGTTAGAAAGGGGTTCTTGTGGTTTTAGAGGTTAATCTAGAGTTTCACTGCTTCCATGAGATATAGGCATCATTTTCACCTCCCAGGGATCTGTTAGGGTGGTTTCTGCCTTTTTCACCCTCCAGGTGAGTGGATTCACATCTGACTTCTACGTTATGCATTAGAGTTATTTTCATGAAAAAATGATTTACTGCTTGATTAGAGAATTACTTATAAGGATTTAAAGTTTACTACTAGATTCTATGTTTAGAACTTCTGGTTTTAAAGTATGAAACATGTTTTAGACAAAACTCACTGGACCATGGTTGTTGAACTGATTCTATGTAGAATTGATTATATGTGTAACTATTAGAGGATTTTATGATTGTTTTACTGGATTCTGGAATTGGTTTATGTTTATGCTATGGTTTTATACCTAAATATGAGGTCTAGAGAAAGGACTGAAATAATGGTTTATACTTTATGATTTCAGAATATAATATCGAGTTTTCCTAATTTATAGTTGTAACTATGTAGTTAATAGTTTGAATTTAAAAAGTTTTTATGATTGAATGATGTTTTTGATAATCAATAAAAGAGTTTTAGAGCATGAGTTTCCACGAGATTTCGAACATTGACGGCTACATACTCGTGGAGGCTTGGAATCTCAATGTCCACAAAGGGTAATTCCTTGGACATGGTTCCACATCCAGTTTATGCTAAAGTTGCTAGAATCGAATGGACTCAAGTTTTCAAATATAACAAGTTTATTTTTAATAAGAAATGATATAGAGATTTAGACATAAAAGGATTTTAGAGCATGAATCTTTGGATGACTCAGACAGTTAGCGGATACATATTGTGGACTTGAAATCACTAGAGTATGGTTTCATAATCCCAGTCATGCTAAGGTCAAATTGTTAGAGTTATAGAGATTCAAAGCTCTCTGAGAATAAAATGGTTTTAAGAAGCTTCAGATTAATTTACAGGAGCTATAGAGAAAGCTTGTGTTAATAGTAAATCCGTTAACCTTGGTACCAAGTATGCCCTGGGCCAGAGTATTCAGAGAAGGGACCTAGTTATGTGCCTATTGTTGTCACACTTGTGAGAGATTATATCCATAGTTTTGTCACAAATATTGTGCGTAACCAGAGAGATTTCTATTTCTAGGAGCTCTACCTTATGAGATTAGTTAATACCAGGTATAATAGTAAGCTATGTTATTATGAGTTTAATTTATACCGATACGAAAATTAGTTAATGAAATGACTTTTGAATTGAAAATGTAATCATTAGAAGGTATGAAAGAGTTTATGATTTTAAGCTTATATGATTTCAGAATGAGAATGAATTAAAGGAATTGCTTTTATTGCTTTCATGAAAGGATGATTTGAAAATATATTTATATAGAGACATGTAGTTGCATAAGATTTACAAGTACTTTTAATATTATTATGATTTTTTTTATCTATTGCTCTTTGATGTTCCATGACGGGGTTTCAGGTGAAGTTACTCATTAATTTTGGTATCAAAACTCACCCCTCTCATTTCTTTCATTTTTACAGATAAGAACAATGGCAGCCAATCATATACGTCCACGATAAGGTGTCAGATGGTAAGCTTCATTAAAGTGAAGCATTCTGATTTCATCTAGAGTGCTCCAGGATATAGGCAGGGTTCTGACCTAGGGTATGGGTTGTTGCATTCAGCATATCATGATAAGACTTTAAAGTGTATTTCAATGTTATTTCAATGATATAAACGGTTTTGTACTAAAAGGACATTATGAGGTTTTAGACATGATTATCTTGATTTTAGAAAATAAATGATTAATCTAGAGAAAGTGATATTATATTTTAAATAGACTTTTATGAACAAAGCATGCATATAGAGGCAGTTAATCGGATCCTTAGGCTGACGTGAGAATGAGATTTCTCACGTGCTTGGTCATGTGCCCGGATTCGGGTCGTGACATTTCATTATCACGTTAAAATTACTATATTAGCCTCCTATAAATTTTTAATTACTCTCGTTATTTATCCATCGTTGTCTCCTTCACTTGCCCTATTCTGCCCATCACTGCCAGGTAGTGCACTCAACTCGATCACGAAGCTACCGTTTCTTCCTCCACGACAAGCCTAACAACACTCTTGAGTGGCTCTTTGATTATCCTTATCATCTAGAGTGAGATTATCCCCAAAGAGATTGAATACAACACCAAGAGAATCCAAGAATTGGAGGCAAAGAACAAGAGATCAAGAATACACTACCTCGATATCCTTCATGTATGTGAACAAAAGCCATCTACAAACCATGGAAATTCAATTTGAAATATTTAATTCCATATCGTGTCATAGTTTGTTATCAAGCTTATAACTTTATCATGTTGTTAACTGTAAAAGCATATCTTGGAAAATGGAATTTATGCTTGATATTGGAATTCTCTTGTTTACACGCACTACTTGTTATATTTTTTTAATTTTTATTAAAAAAATTAATGCGCATATTGAATAAGTGATACTAGTGATTGAATAAGTGATACTGGTGATAGCAATGAGGGTGTATTGGTGGTAAGGGGGAAATCGATGATTATGAGTGGATATTAAAGAGATTGAAGGTGGTGATGAGTTTTTCTTTTATTATTTTTGGGGATTAGGAAGATTATTTTTCGAGGAGGTATATAATAGTGAGTGGTAGTGGAGAGAGAAAAAAGAAAATGTTCAACGTGCTAATATTGGTGGTGCTAGAAGTGATGGCGGTGGCGAGAGGATAATGGGTGGTGATAGGGTGAATGGGGTGAAGAAGTGCTTGGTGTTGAAGAGGTAACTTAGCCTTTTAAAAAATATTATTCTTAATTTAAAGTTTATTATTTTATTTTTAATTTTATATAATTATTATATCTTTAGATCTGAACTTGTAAATAATATTCGATGGTCAATAGTAGAAGACTATGAAATGATCCAAGAGTGGATGTAACCAAATTATCCCTACCACCAATAGGATATACATAACATAATATACATACAGTAAGCAAAAAATCATTTGATATTTACATACATAGGTTCATCAGAAAGCATTTCTAAATTCATTGTCTTGCATGAAATCTCTTTAAACTTGTGGTACGGTAAATACTAGAGAAACAATGATCTTTAATTTAGATATATACACACACACATAGCATGACAATAATAATCTTTGATAATACTATGGTCTTTGTGGGTACCTTATAAGGTCCCATATTGGACACCTAACTAGATTTCATTCTCTGAATACTTGGAGGCAAGATTGTCCCCTGGCAAACAACTTGGTACCAAAACTAACGATCTCTCATTATTAACCCATTGTCTGTTTCTCTATTGTTACCGTCTAAAATTAGTTTACACATAAATCAATAAATCTGAAAACTCTTAACATTCTGAAACTCTGAAACTCTGGATTTGTATAACTCTAACAATATGATTTTAGTATAATTGTGGCTATAAAATAATGTCTAAGAGATCACCAGCTTGTAGGCATCACAATTTCAAAAGCCCACATAATATGTATATGACAATTGTTATGAATCATACTCAGTTCATACCTTCAATATCATAAAACTGAAATTCTAAAATTGTATTTCAAATTGGCATACTTTCATAACTTGATAATTTTAAAATCGTATTCCAAAATAACATGATTCATAATCTTGATAACTCTAAAATCATAATAACATCTCTGTTCATGAATGCTAAGTCATACTCGTTCAACATTTTTCCCAGATAACTTAACTTGATACTCTAAAAGCATAGTTTGAAATCCCAAGTTTTGAAAACATAGAAATGTCATAAATTCATAAAAACATGTTTAACAACTTGGTAATCTTGCTAAAATACATATTTTATATTAAATCCTTTTTTAGGCGTATAAAATATTTTCACAGCATATAACATATTAATCATGGTGCCATAGTTTTCTAAAACATATTTTCTTGATTTGTTAAAAGATTAATAACTCTTTCAAACTTGGCATATTTTGTAAATTCATACTCATAACATATCTCTACTTATAGGTTCATAGTTGGCAATTATAATGTTATAAACATCATCATAATAACTGAAATATGGTCATAAGTTTAAACCCACTCACCATTTGAGGTCGGGAGTATGTGGGTGCTATTAACTTAACCTTGGAAGCTTAGAATGGTGCCAATAATTGTCGAGAGCAATATAGATACATGAATAAACTATAAACTTACTAAAATAACTCTATGAATATTTGGAGAATACCAAAACTTGACATTAATCAAGAATAACAATAGCCAAACACAAAAAAGGAAGAAGAAGAAGGAACTCTAGCATAAACCATGAACAATCTTTACCTTGAAGCTTGGAAGAGGTAGGATTGAGAAGGGATGAAAGTGGAGGGTGCAAAGAGCTAGGGTTGCATTTTTGGGGAAGAAAACACATAAGGAAGGGTATTTATAGGGATGAGGATCTCATTAAATGAAACTACATCATTTTACACTATTCTAGCATCGACGAGTACCGCTATAGCGGTCACTAAGGGAAAATAGGGTGACACACAACCTCGTGATCGCTATTAGTAGTCCATGACAACTATACTTGCCCTGCAACCCACAACCTTGTGATCACAATTTGCACCACCACTGCTATAATGGTATCATAATTCCACTTTTTTGCATTTCCTCATGCTTTCATGCATTTGGGGCCTTCCTGGCAACACAAGTGGGTCTAGGGGAACCCTAAGGCCATACTAAATTTGTTTAGGGAGACGTGGACCTGAGGCATTACAGCTTGCTACAACCTTTAGCTCCTCGTCCAACTCCTCAATGGTTAGGTTTGAATCAATAACATGTAGGAGTAGAGCCGCATGGAGATCCACATCAATAGGACCTTTGACCTCTTCTACCCCAAGAACTTCACCACAAGGAGGTCGTTTAGATAAGCCATAGCAACGAGGTCGTTGTCCTCCCCATTGGCTTCCATATTGTCGCTTTAATCCCCATTGTACCCTTCTAGAAAGTTATATGGCCTCCAGGATCACCCGAGGTATAGGTTTCTCTATTAATTGAGTTAATTGCATGATGCCCTAATTATTGCTCTGAGTGAGTGATTATGAAGATTGTTGCTATGATTTTGTTTGTAATATTTTTTTGTGGTGTGTAGGCAACGCATGTGCCAAAAACGATGGAGACTCTTACATTTTCTATTTGATGTTTGTGGAGTTGCAGTGGGTGGAAGAAGGAGGATGTGATGGAAGAAGAGATCAAGGTTATCAAGGAGACTATGGAGCCTAATGAGCAAGTCATTTGTGCCTTGTCTGGAGGTTTGGATTCCATGACTCAAGAGAGAATGACTTGAGGAGGAACATTACTGCAAGTATAGAAGCAAGAATAAGAGAGGAAGAAGAGAATGAAGGAAAATAAGTTACTCTATTTTTTTTCTATTAAATATGATCTGAAACCACATGGTCCCAAACTATGTTGTCACCATATAAGTCTTCGCCCAACATTAAAACAAAATATCAACTCATAAGATATCAACAACTCATAACAATAGGAATTGGGAACACAAAATAGAAGAGAGATTTGTGATCTGTGTTAATATAGTAAGTTTAAGTTAGCAATTAGTATAATGGGAATAAAAAATAATTATACGTGATCAGATGGTTCAGTTCAAGTTTGGTTTTGGAAATAGAAATTCAAATTGATTGACCCGATTACTGAACCAAACTGGTCGATTGTATTGGTTTGATTCGAATCCACCACGTTAATGGATTAGTCCAATTTGCTCATGCCTCTAATCATATCAATAAGTGAGGCATATTTTATTCCCCCATGAATTTGTTAGAATTTTTTTTTCCATTCATTTTGTGCTCTACTCAAAATCAAGCATATTATTTCATAACTCGTTTTTTTTTCTTTTTGTTATTGGATATTGATAATTGTTAATAATGGATTTAATTGATTATACAATTAATTATTGTAGATATTTACTATTATTTGGTTAATTCAAATAGTTTGTCACTTGTTTTTTTAGTAAGATACCATATTTCAGTATTGTAAATGAAAAAAATACATAAAGATAATTTTATCTTTATAATAGGCCGATTTAGTTTGAACTAAGTTGATCAAAGTCTAAAATATTTTGAATAATAATAATAATAATGAGAAAATAGTATGAACATTAAAAATTCTCCAATGTCGTAATAATTCATTCAAATGATGTAAGAATTACGTAACGTAAAATCATAATTATAGTCGAGTTATGTACATAGAAAATAACTTTTATGTTTGTTAAATGATTATTTAATTTATTGAGAAATTGTTTTCTATCCATCTTAATTATTTGAGTTAATTTCAAATTACTATTTTTCAGCCATTAGGATTAGTCTGGTAGTCAATGATTTGGATAATATGTATTTGGTCTTAGGTTCTAACCTCATCACGACTATTATCATTTCAAAATTACAAAAAAAAAAACTATTTTTTCAAATGCATTTTCCTTATTTTTAGAATGGAAACACCGTTAATAGTTAATTGGGCTCTGTAAGTATTTAATTAAGGGTTCAATTACTAATGATATATATGAAAAAATATCATAATTAGAGGTTTATCTTTTAGAAACTCTCCTTCCTGTGATAAATACCCTATGAAATTAAAAACAAAAAAGGAAACACTTTTATTGCCAAGATTGTGAAGTTCATAGAATTGTCATACGAATTTATTTCTATTATGATATGTTTCTTTTTTCCCACTGTTATAACAAAAATAAAAGAATATTTTAGAGAAATTATCTTTGGTGTGAATACGAAATTGATACAACAGCTTTCCATAATTTCTGTTAAATACTTAACTATATTTATATTTTTTAATTTATATTTATTTGAGGGAAACCCCACTCACAACCTGCTAAGTTGTATTTGTATATTGTAATTTTTTGTAATAATAATTCTCGTACTATTTAGCACTTCTTAATATTTTATTATTTGATCACTCGAATTATAGTTGAAACTCTTAAACTGGAATTGTATTACATCATTAGTAAGAGTCAGTTTGGATGCTGAAATTGGATTTGACTTAAAATCTTAAATTGTGTTTGGATTTACTATAGAATTGTAACATGATTCTTAGAAAATTAAAGAAAAAGAGAAATTATATATATTTATAGACTTTAATGATGAGAGAAGTTTTTAATAAGTTTTAGAATTAACAATGCATATAGTATAGATTAAGAATTAAAATTTATTTTAATTGTTTTTAAATTTCATGGAATTGAATTGAATTGTGAAATTATAAATCTAATTATTCTAATTATATGTGTTACTCAAAACATAAAAATTAGAATTGGGTTGTCAAATTCCAACTCCAAACACCAATTTCATATGTCAAATGAGACATAATGTTTTGTTGGTTCAAGTCGTCCCTCAATTACTACAGTTAAACCATATATATTTAGACCATTATGACTGGGTTAGTCACGAAGAGTTTGGTTAATTTATCTTGAGTTCATATGTTCATATTCACCATATGACCTTCCATATGTAAAATAATAATAATAAATTAAACAATATATATTTCAAGCTAAAGTATTACGAATGAAAAAAATAGGTTGACAAGAGTTGTGCTAGCTCCATTTTAGGTTGATCCGAATCGACTAATATTAGTTAGAGTTTAGTAAATTTTCAAATACCCGTGATTTATATGTATAGCACTTTTTTTTTTATCACTTAAACGAGCACTACCAAACAGGCATTACTAATTAATAATTTCTACAAAAATATTCAATGGAACAATTAATTTTGACTTATTAGTAGTGTAAAATTGTTTTGGTATATGGTTAGTATAATTTTTTTTGGCACAATCATGAAATTATGTTTTAACACATAAAAAATATTTAACTCTTATACAAGTAGTTAGTGTAAATTGTTATAAACATTTGATTAGTTCAATTGATTTGGACTTGTATCTTTAGGTAAAGTCTCGAACTCTAATATTATGAATGAAAAAAAATCTAATATTAGAAAAATCTTAACCTCATAGAGGGCCGAAATTAAATTAGTCGATATATATATATATATATATATATATATATATATATATATATATATATATATATATATATATACAAACATACATAAAATATTATTGTTAAGTAAAATTTTTCAATGCTATAATCGTTCGTGTAACAACTACCTATTGTAAAATCTTATGCAAAGTCGTGTACTTGGGGAAAAAAATGTACGCCAAATGATTATTTAGATCATTAATTAAGAAATTGTTATTATCTAGCGAGACATTTGTTTCAAGGTTTGAAATTACGTTTTAGGAATCACATTTCTAGATTTCCTGAAATTTTATTCCTAAATATTTAAAACAAATTATTTGTTTAACATTAAATATTCTCAAAATTATTTATTAAGATTCTCATAAATAAATTTAAAACTTGTTTATTTTGTAATATATATTCCTAAGAATATATATCATAATTTACAAAATATCCGTAACAAATTTATTATTATTACAATCCAAAATGAAAATTACACTTCCAGAAAAAAAAATTAGCAAATAATTTGTTAAAATTTACTTGTCTCGAACAATATAATAATTAACAAAAAATTTTAAATTAAGAGTGCAATAGATTTATTAAGTCAAATAAGCACGGGTAAATGAAAATTTTGGAGGAAGTCAAATAATTGAGTGTAATGAATTTATTAAGTCAGATGAGCACAAGTAAATGAAAATTGTGGAGGAAGTCAAATAATTGAAGGATATTTTGATATTTGTGTTTAATAACTATCATTTCCAAGCCATGAAAACATTTTATTCCCATTTTTTTTATCATGAGAACAAGATCTTACTAAATCGTGTAAAAATCCTTTTTTCAAGGAATAATTAATGCTTAGGAATAATTTTGTTTAACTTGTAACAAACATGGAAACACATTATTCTCAAGTAGTTATTCTTGAGAATAACTAAATATACCTTGAAATGATCGCCACCCGGGTATTCATCCATCTTAATTATTTGTATTAATTTTAATACATTTTTTTCGAAATGTAGTTTATTTATTTTAAAAATAGAAATTATATCTTTTAATCACCTATAGTGGCTATTGTCATTCTCATTTGTCTATTACCACTCCATATTTATTGTCTCTATTTACAGTATTCCTAATACACCCTTAAGCTTGTTTTGATTGTTAGAGCCTTTTTTATTTTCAAAACTAAATTGAGAATTCTATATTAGAATCTTAGTTGTTTATTATCATTTCTTATTTATTATTTTTATTTATGATATTTTTAAATATTTTTAATTAAAAATTTATTTTATATTTATAATATATTACTATTATGATATTTTAATTTTTTTAAATAATTAATAGAGGTCAAACCTAATCAAGCCAACACATGCAAAGCAAAGCAAAAACATTGCAAGAAGAAGCTACCAAATACCACTACTAGATCCTGAACTTGGAAGAAAAAAAAAATCAAAGGTCAAGAGTATCATATAGCAATAATCACGCATTGCTTCTCCTAGCATCGTAATGTCAACAAATATTTGCACAAATATTTTAAATTTATATTTAATAATTTTATTAATTAATATTAAACATAAAAATTAATTATAATTCAACTTGTAGAATAATATAAAAATTTCCTAACTTAAATATAGAGTTTAAATTGAATTAAGAAGTGTAATAAAATCAATTTCAAATAACTTTCAAATTTAATTAAATATAATTAAAAAAACACTTAGATGTGTGAAAGTTACCATCTATTAGTTTCAAAAGCTGAGGCACATTCTCGAGAAGTACCCAAATTGAGATGTGGTTTGATTTCAATTCTATAGAGTATTTATTGTTAGATTTCAATATTATTTATACTGCTTAGTAAAAGGTTTTTTATGGTGTCATCGTAGTAGATATTGTTTGAAGATTTTTTATGAATTATTTTTTTATGGAATTGTAATATTATAAGATTTGTCATGTATTATTTGTGCACAAGTATGACTTGAAAAAACAGGTGTTATATTTTATATTTGATTAAATTTGCAAGTTCTTTGAATTTTATATTACTATGCTTTTTAATAAAAGTTAAACACCATATTTAAGTTGGGAACTTTTTTCATGTTATGCTAGAAGTCTAATTATAGTTAACTTTTATGTTTAATATTAACTAGTAAATTTATTAAATATAAATTTAAAATATCAAAGTTGTAATATTTTATACATATAAAATAAATTTTTAATTAAAGAATTTTAAAAATACCACATATAAAAATAATAAATAAGGATTGATAATAAATAATTGAGATTTTAATACATAACTCTCAATTTAGTTTTAAAAATAAAAAGGCTCTAACTATTAAAATAAGTTATAGGGTGTTTTAGGGATAGTGCAAAGAGAGGCAATAAATGTAGAGTGTCTCTAGTCACCATTGTGAAGTGAAAAGTAAATGCATGAATTTATTTGGTGCGGATGAGAAATCAACATGAATTTTTTTTTTAGTCATTTTTCGATACACCTCGAGGAAATATTTTCTTCATCCAGACGCTTTTATTACCGTCCATTATCTTATCATTGTACTCATAAGTGAGACATTTTATCATCCAAGGATAGGAATGCACTGTGGAAGAAGAAAAACTCTTCCTCCAAGAATATGTTATAAATTTGTCCATTCTTTTTGTGCCCGGCTCTACTCAAAATCAAGCATATTATTTCATTATTCTTTTTATTGGATATTGATAATTGTTAAATATTAAATGGATTTAATTGGTTATACAAGTAATTAGTGTAGATATGTATTATAACTTGATTAATTCAAATATATAGTTCGTCACTTGATTTTCTAGCAAGATACATACCCTGTACCATAGGTGCCCACGAGTTGGATTGGATGAGTTGGGGACAGTCTTTGGCTTCTACCTCATTCAATTAGTGGGTTGGGTTAGGCTGAAATCATGAGTCTAATATACTATAAAAAAAAGTTTCTGTCAATATATATAAATTTAAAAGAACATACATAACATAAATTCATGGTAATATTTGATAGACAAAATATGATGTTGTTTTAACCACAAAAATGGATGCTTATCACTTATTTCTCGTTGGTCCACTTATGTCTTATCTTTAAAAAATATTACATAAGGCATTTTGTAATAAACTATGAAAAATATGTTTTTTTTTAAAAAAAAACCTTTAAGATTGGGTGGGTTGAAAATTTGAAAACTCACAACTCAATCCATAAGCCCAATCCAACCCATATATTTTGGGTTGGGTTAGGCCAAAACCCATGAATTTGTGGGTTGGCTTAACCTAACGAACAACCCTAATACCAACCTTGTAGATGAGAAAAAAATTACTATAATTTAACTTCATAATAGATTGACTCAGTTTGAACTAAGTTGATTAAAGTATAGTTTTCAAACTAGCTTCATAATCGACTTGGTTAAGCAATTGGGTTACTGGATCATTGTTCAATTAGCAAGTCACTAGTTGAATCTATTAAACAGATTTAATTTAATCAATATATAAAAATACAATTTAAAGCAATTATTATATAATATTTATAATAAATGAGACATAATAATACAAGCACGTGCTTAGCACAATGGTTGTAAGCGCTCCTTCCTTTTCTGGGATAGGTATAACACCCAATTTTTACTGGAATTTTTACTGTCGTTTAGAATTACCGAATTATCCTAGGTAATTTTTCATATCATTCGAGACCAAACAATCCTCAATAAAGGAATATAATATTAGAAGAAAGGATAGGAGCAATTCGTGCAGAGTTGCAAACCGATTTTGTACGTATAAAATGACCAAAATGCCCTGAGGTTATTTTACTCAGAAAATGAGGATCGTGGGCCCCACCCATCCTCAAGGGGATGTTTTGATGATAATAAGGGATTGTTTGTGTTATGTGTGTTAATAGAGGAGAAGAATCCTAATTTTGAGCTTCGACGCGAAATGACCAAAATGCCCCTGCGTTTTAACTTCGATTGCGTCCACTTAGCCCGAACCTCACTAAAATGTTTTAAAACATGTTTTTAAGCTATGATTAACCATTAGTTAAGCTCGGGTATCTCAGGCAATTTTTAAGTAAAATTACCATTTTGTCCCCGTCTTTGTAAGTTTTGCGAATTTTGAGATTTTTGATTCGTATAGCGAAACCTAAGCAATATTAGGCTCAAATTAAAGGTTATTAGATTCTAATTATTAATCTAGAGTCAAAATTATTTATTTAGATTAATTAGAACTTAAAATTGCTTAAAAACACCCAAATTGCTTACTAATTCACCTAAGCCCTTAATTGCAAATTCTCTAATTTGCAAAGATACCTTACCTACACCTAAATAATACATGGAACACACAAATTTCCCTTCCATGGGCTGCAAATGGCCGAAAGAATGGAGCCATAATGCATCAAAATATTGTCCAAATTTTTGTGCAAAGAAGAAAACAAAAATACCCTAAAACATGCCTTGAACAAGGAAATGATTTTCCTCCCTTTGTCCTCCCTAAAATCAACCAACTATGCCTCCTCCATTTGTCCATTTATGAGCTTCAAATCCTCTATAAATAGGCATGCTTAAGGAGTCTTAGAACCTTGCTCATAATTGCACAACTTCAAGTTTTTTTCCAAAGCTCAAAAAGCTTTCTTTCTTCCTCCCCTTGGCCGAAATTCTTGCTTCAAGTTTTCAAGAAGATTTTCTTTCATTTCACTCAAAGAAACCAAGTTCTCTTCTTTTCCTTCAAACCAAACTAGGTAGGGAGTTGCTTTTAAGCTTAATTTCAAGTATTGATAAGTGTTGTTCTTGGTTAAAAATGATGATTTTATATACTTTCTTCTTTTCATATTTCAGTTTTCCTTCTCCTTTTCTTTTTGTATATTTCGGCCTTATGACCTAGATTATGATGAGACCATGGTTTGATGATGAGGTTCTTGAGTGTTGGTTGCAAAGTCTTCACTAGTTAGACCTCTAAAACTTGAAGGTTTCATTAGTTTTCAAAGTTTTGAAGCAACTATATTTTTATGATAAAGGTCTTGAGTTTAGAACTTGAAAAATATATTGACACTTATGTTTCATTTCTTGTTAAGCTTTGTTTTTAGTTTAAAACGATGTTTAACAATTTTTCATTTCTAGATGACTCTTGAACTTCTCCTTTTCTTGCCATCTGAATTCGGCCCAAGGACTAAGAAAGTTTTCTAGGATAGCTTAATAATGAAATCTTTAAAGCTCACTTTGTCTTGCTAAGATATATATTGGGTTGAAATTATAATTCTTTTAAAGTCTTGAAGGAGCTCTAGTAAAGAAATAAAATAAACTTGCATCCATGTTTATGTTTATGCCTTGCACAATCATGTTTACTTTCAATGTCATCACTAAATTCTCAAGAATGAATAAATGAACTTGCATATTCATGTTTAAATTTCCAAGCTAGCATTTCATGTTTTTGTTTCAAGTTTTCACTTAATCTTCAAAGATAATAAAGATGATGCATATCATATTTATCTTATGCTCTCACTTTATTTTATAATGGCTAAAAGAATCAACGCATGACATGTTTATTTTATGTCATCACTTAAAGATCCTAGAGTTCAAAGACTTGCCCAAGTATCACAAGCAAAGTTGGAACCATGGTAATAAAAACTATAAAGCCTCCTTAAGATTATGGGAGTCAAAGAATTCATTCTTTAAAAAGTCTTGAGTTTGGAGCTTAATAAGATGTAATAAGAATTCTCTTCTCCCTTCAGGTCCAGTGCGGATTACCGCCTTTCCTTCTAAAATTCTTCTCCTCACTTATCCATGCGGACTACGCCTTCAGTTTCTTGCATATCATGTTTATAATTCCAAGTTATCACCTTATAAAGACAAGATTAAAATGAGGTTGCATAGCATGTTTATGATTCTAGTTATCACCTAAATCTCTAAAGCTCAAGACTTGCTCCTTTTATCTTAAGTGAAAATTTTAATCATAAAGATTCTTTCAATGTATAAATCGGTCTCATGATTAAGGTAGGCCTAAAGTGATTTTAAATAAGCTGCTGATTTAGTTCTAAAATTTCTTTCAAGAGTAACAAAAAGAATTAGTTTCTAAAAGAGTTTTAAAGCCTTGCAAAGATTTTACGGGATACTAGTATCTTACTTGTACTTAAAAATGTGATTTTAAGCAATTATGTGAGGTTCATAATTCAGCCACTAATTTGAGTTTAGTATTACTGTATGATGATGGTTTAATATGTTTGAAGTTGTGATAATTATGGTTTATTGCTAAAGGAATGATTCTATGCATGTTAGAGATAAAACTAGCTTCCTAGAAAACCGTAAAAGTAAGATTTCTATAACTTTAGAGAATGAAATTTATGCATTCTGTCCAGAGCCTTTAGTGGCCTTAAGAACCAGATTTTATCATGTTTAGATAAGGGAGAATGATTCATAATTGGTTTAGTAATTAATTTTAGCATCATAGGGAAAGCCGGTAACGAGAAAGGGTTAAAAATGCAACTTCTAGCACAATAAAACTTTAAGAACAACTTACTATCTATGTTGCCCCATATAGTCTAATAATGTTCTTAGGACTTATAATTGATGGTAATAAATCCCTTAGATGCATAATTAATTAGTTCAATAATTAAGGTTGCCCGATTTTAGAGTTTCGTTGTTTAAGACAGCTTTTCGATAAGGATTTATGATGATATCTCTTTGATGTTTTAAATGATAAGTCTATGTAGTTATTTGATGCTTATTAAGTATTTGACGTCATTGAATGATTTCCAGGCTTGCATGTTATAGTTGCTGTTGCAAACAATGAGAATGCTTATGCATAAAATAATGAAATATTCTTTGTTATTTAAAAATTTACCCTTGTTGCTGGAAGAAAGTATATCACTGTAAAAGTGTAATTTGGAAAGGTTCTGCTAGGAAAGACTTGGTATTTAAGCGTGTCCATTTGTGACCCACCTCTTCCTGGAATCTCCAGATGCATGATTACAGTTGGTATATATATTATTCCAAAATAAGACTATAAACGAGAAAATGTTATGAATGATTATGAATTGAGAATTGTATTATGATATAACATGCAAAGACTTAATGGTGACTTAAACTTATGAGGAAATGATCCTTTGGACCCATCAGACTATAGGTGGTGAAAAGATGATTCTTGCCCCCTAAACCGTTCTCTCAAAAGGGTAGAGTTAGGATTTTAACTTATCAAAAGGGATAAATATATGCTAGTAATGACTAGTAAGATATGAGCTCATAACCTAGATTACTCCCAAAAGGGTGGAGTATAGGGTGGCCCAGGAAAATGATGATGAAAGTAACTTTAAGTCACCTAAGGAAATAAGTAATGTATTATGTGAATATGATGTTCTTCTATGCATAGTATTTAGGATATGATGATGAGGAATATGATGTGGTCTTATGCATAGCTATGTTATTATGATATGCTGATGAGATATATGATAGAAAAAGTTCATTATAAACATGACATGCTAAATTTATGATACATTACAAGACGCATGATTAAAACTACGACCTGGTAAAGTATATTTCCGAACTTAATAAATGAATCTTAGCATGTTCACTATTTCATAATAACCCGAGGTTCCTGAGGACGATGATGATGACACGATGCATATGAGGTGAGTACCCTACTTAGACTCTTTTATAAGTTTCTCACTCCCTCTTTCTTTCTTTCTTTCCATCTCGTCTTCAGAAAGTAAAGGTGATGTTCGTGATTTCCGTTGATGCTCTCACCTGGTAGATGTACTTGATCTGGTGAACCAGCTTATTATCTTTGAGGAACGTATCGCTAAACTTTGCGCGTGAGTTTGGATATCTATTCCTATCTCTGAAGTGTTATTAGTAGGTGCCGTTTATGGATATTTTTCCATCCATATATTATTTATGTTTTGTTTGATTGCCTACATCTAGTTTAACTCTGTTGGTAGGCAAAATATCTATGTAATATGTAATTATGGATGTCATATGATGGAGCTAATATGATGTGTTCTTCATGATATGTCTGTCGTTTTGCTTTATCTCGATTATCGTTCACGTTATGCGCGCTCACGTTTTCAATTATGTTTTAAAAAAAATGGCTCGTAATTTCACTAAGTATTTTCAAAGCATGATTAAGGAACTGAAGCAAAGAGTAAAGGAACTGAAGCAAAGAGTAAAGCCTAGTAATTAATCAGATACTACCTAGGTGTATTGGGTTAATTATTAGGGTGTTACATAGGGGTTCGAACCTTTCCTCTAAAACCCCTTCCCAAACCTTCCCCTTTCGTAGGAGAAAGGATACCATGCGAGAGAGAGAGAGAGAGAGCTCAATGGTTGTAAGTGCCTTCCTTTTCTTATAATAAGGGTTCGAACCTTTCCTCTAAAACCCATTGGTACACTTGAAGGATTAATATTAGGATATAAGGAACTATTCTTACATGTGACTTGGTGAGATTTGGGTTTTGTTACCCCTACCCAAGCCTTCCCCTTTCATAGGAGAAAGGACACTGTGCCAAAGGAGAGAGAAAGAAAGTGAGTGAGACTTTTGAGAGAGAACCATTTTTAATAACAAACCAAACCTTATTAGTACCTTTTGTCACCGAAGCCCCAAATATGGCAACATTCTAACCGTGGCCCAAACGAATGTCGCTTCTGGCCCATATCCTCAAAAGCCCAAGTTTGTCTTCATGTGCAAGTAAGTATCACCTTTATGTCCCGCAAATAGCATTTAGCGACACACAATATTAGTTGTACATCACACGGTTCCATCATCGGTGTAAGAAGTGTGGGTTAGGCCTAGTCTGAGAAACAGAGAGAAAGACGGCTACAAGCTAGGGGAATCTAATAAGGGCTACGCTGGTCTCCTTACAATGGAAGAAGAGAAGACTTCCACTCATCCATCATCCATCTCTAGGAAGTTGGCATCATTTGTTCTTTGACTAAGCCACGGGAGAGTTTACTGTTCCATTGTTTTTCCCACATCATTTTCCTGATAAGCTTATCAACCTAGTCACAAAATTACACTTAGCACATTACTAAACTATTTGTGAAATATGGTATAACACAATATTAATCACTAGAATTATATTTTGTAATAATATATTGCTACACTTAACTAATATATATTTAAAGGTCGACTATTATGAATGAAAAACTTAGGCCTTTGTTTGAGTTTCTAGTTTTTAATTTTCATTTTCAGTTTTTAGTTTTTATTTTACGAAGAAATACTGAAAATTTAAAAACTACATTTTACAATTTTCAATATTTTCTTCACAAAATTTTGAAAATTGAAAACTGAAAAGTGAAACCAAACAAGCCCTTAGCAAGACAAGAGCTTTACTCCATTGTGGGTTGATTCGAATTTGACCAATATTAGTTAGAGTTTAACAAATTACACTAATTCCATCATTTGACAAAAAAAAAAAGTATGTATTTCTTGTAACTCAAAAACAAAATTGCCGAAATAACTCTGTTTGATCACAATTTATTACAATTTAAATGAGCATGACCAAACAGAGATCTTTTATCTTAATAGTGAATTTGACAAAATAAATATTGATTGAACTATATATATATATATAAACGGGTAAAGCTGTATGTAGATCCTGTTTTACCAAAGTTTCAATTTAGTCCTAAATTTTTTTGGTTCTATTTACGTCTTTAATGTTTTAAAACGTTTCAATCTTGGCCCTCTGACAGAAAACATTCCAATTATAAATGAAAAAAATATAAATATCAAATTACAATGGTAGAAAAAATATATATATAAAATGTCATATTACATTGTTAGGAATCACAATAAAATATTAAATATCGAGTTTGCATTCACAATTTGAGTATCATTTATGTTTTGAAAATGTTAAGGACAAAAATAGAATAAAAACACTTTTGAAATCAAATTGAAATCTTGAAAAAATGTGGTGACCTAAATAGGGGTTTGCCCTTTTTCATCATATTAACTTTTTTTGTATAGTTATTAAGTAGGATATATATGTTTTACAATGCAATTATATATATTTGCTAAAAGGAGTTGACTGATATTCACTTATATATTACTATAACTTGAAATCAATGTATGGATTTTTTTCGTTGGTGGGTCACATGTAAACTCCCTCTGCAAAAAGCTTGTAGGCATATACTGATCTCAGATTGAGCCGAATCTTACCATCAACTTAAATTTAACATTACATAAAAGAAAAAACTAAAAATTATTTGCTAAACGAAAATTGTGAAGGATAAAAAGTTAAAAACTTGGCCAAAATAAAATGAAAAAACTCACCACAAAAAGCAACAAATTCTTGCTTTTGTTGACTGATATGCTTGCCATTGGTTAGCCTACATCTTGAGTTAACTATTTGAATGCTGAGTTAGTCTATTTGAGGACATGTTTCAGTAAGCTGCCTCCTGGCTGTATTGGAAATAAATATTTGCCAAAAGGTTTGTATCTTCTGCCAACATGAAAACAAGGACTGAGACTCAGTGATAAAGATAAACTACTGTATTGATGGATTCTTCTTCGAATGAATGATAAATAGCTTAAACAACAATACACTATTCTCAGGCAGAAGATAGCACAAAAGTATCTAACAATAACTGTACAGCTAAACCATTGCAAAATGATTTAGTACTGAAGTTAGTTAAATGCCCTACCAAAATCTAGAAACCAAAAAATAAGTTAAATATCTCATCCCATAGAATTAAAGAGAGTTAAAAAATCAGAAGTTCATCACTTGTGAAGAAAGGTCAAGCAAAGGCTCCAGTGCACTGCGATCAAACTTGCGAGCAAAGAGGTAACAAACGGAAGTCATGTCTGAATTATATGGACAAAGGGTTCTGTTGTTCCTTATAGCTTGAAGAAAGCCCACAGTTATATCGGCTCCCCTGTAGGTTGCAGGATGTGGACCCCCCAATGACCAGTCAACCCATGTCACCGTTCTGTTTGAATTAAGCGAGCCATGGAACATATTCAGGAAGGTTGGGATGTAATGTTCATCTGGGTAGCAAGAAGGTTTACAGTATTTACGGAAGAGGGAAAGGTAATAGGTGTCAGAGACTATATAAACAGCCACGGCACGGTTGAGTTCAAACCACTGAGACCCTTTTCTCCAGTGTTTAAGCTCAATATCAGGAAGCATCTTGCGGCTGTAGCGGCCGCGCCCATAACGGGAAGGATCATCGTATGACTCAACAAAGCTATGGCTTGACTGAGTGAGATATCTGTAAACAGTTGGGAAGTTGTAGACTGGGATGCAACTCTCTGAAAGAAGAACAAACCGCTCATTTGAAAAGTCCAGCAATGCATTGGCTAAAAGGCGCCTCTCAGCATCCGCCAGGCTTACTGATCCCCATGAAACTTTCTGAACAACACGTAAAACACAACTAACTCATAAGAATCTATCAGAATTCTGAATAATTTAGCTACAGTTGAAAAAATAACAATGCTAAATTGCTTTTAAGGTACTAGGGAATTCTCTCTGTTTTTCATAGATGAAAAAACACTCGAGATAGAAGGATAAGAAATAATATTCACAAGAAGGAGATTTAGACTTTTTTAACTTGATTGGCACCAGTCCTTGACACAGAAATACATGTTGAAGACGCATGTTACTAGTGTCTATTCCAGCTACGTAACTGAACATATGCATATCACATCAATCTAGAAAAGGAAACATTAACGTAGTGAGACAAATTCTGCTCATGGTTTTTCAATAATGATCGTGATTATAAATCTTAGGGAATCATCTCTGCCCATCAGCACTCTGAAGGAAAATATGGAGGCCTTATAGTTTTCCCTCCACAAATTGTTCAAAACTCACATACTAGTTCCATATCTCATAACCTCATGCCAGAAACATGACTTGGAAGCCATAAACTCATATTTTCATATAAAAATCCATCAATTCACCTTATCCTTCTTCCCTTCAGCAGCAATTCATTATTGCAGCTCATGTTCCTTGCCCTCTGCAGGCTGCAGCTGTTATCTTCTCTAAACAGTGAGTGCCATATACTAGGAATTCAGGTTCTCACATATCTAATTACATAACTTACTTCTGAGGTGTCAAGGGACATTGCTTAGCAAGCACATCAGCACATCTATGGTAGCTTCTAAGTTCTAAAACCTAACAAATTCTGGTTGAGTTTTATTAATTGTGGGGGTGACAGCTCACTGGCCAGGATAACATAGTGGCAAGACATTAGGGATTTAAGCACGACGTGCCATCCCTATAGTGAGAAAGTGATTAGGAGGGTAGCCTATGATATCCAGAACTTTGTTCAACAAGAATTGGGGAGGTATCTATGAACTCCAGCCAAGCATGTCCCAAGCAAAAATCATGGAGCCAGTAGTATAGAAGCCAAATGATCCATGATTATCCAGGGTGATTGATTATCTTTATGAGCGGACTCTTGCACCCACAAACAAATTTAATGCAGAAGACAAAATATTCTAATTATTAAGTGTGACTTAAAATGTATTAAGTGATGGTAAGTCGGAGTACCTTGCAACTTTCAACACACCATGGCTCAGTAACTTCAAGTTAGCTCAAGAGTCTCTCGAACATGAATTCCAATAGCATTGTTCACATCATGCTCAGATGCAGGCTAGACACATCAGTCTGCTAGATTGGAGGAATTCCTTCACATCCTATCCCAAACTGTTCCCAGAGTATTTATAAAATACTCCATCCTCCAATGCTATTATGCTTCTATCATGGATATATTGTCATAATCTCTACGCATTAAGGGTTGACCTGATTCCTTCAATCTGCTAAAAATTCATCTTAGAATAGTATGCTTAAACCTCGTGATTTTTGTCAAATCACTGCATGGAAAAGATACTAGTTTTCAGAAGGTTTTCTGTTTTCATGCTTTTAAGTTTCAACGGACTACCTGTAATTTTTAATGACATGATATGCCTAGAATTGTGGTCATTTTTCGAAACAAGGCCCTCAATTTAGACGGTGGCTTTGCCAAAAATATGCAAGTGCAGCAGTGTATAACAAGAAGAAGAAGAAGCACAAGCAGCAACAAAGCCTTATCCCATTAGGTGGGGTTGGCTACATAGATCAGACGACATCATGGTGTTCTATCGTGTAGTATATTGCTATTACACAGAGGAAGGCAGAATTTAGTACGATACCCTATGTTGCACAGATACTGGTATGAGCATTTAGTATGACATGAGAACAGAGAAGGTATAAATCAAATCAAAAACACATAAAACAAATTAAAAAGTATCAATGAAGTATCTGATATGATAAGCCAATTATCTTGAATAATCTGTGCATCATAGATGATATACCTGACTTGGGATGTGGCGCCTGTAAAAAGCGGAAGAATCGGAGACATTGAGAACAAATCCGGGAGGAGCATGGATGTAAATGCTGAAGAAATGGGCATGTCCGCGAAAGAACCTCTCCCAGAGTGGGAGCATGGGCAATGGTCCCCTGGTCAAGAACATGAAAGCCACTTTTGGTGTACCTGTGTAAGCGTAGCCCTTTTTCTTGGGGACCAAGGAAGCCCTCCAGAAGAGCTCATAATCTGACATGGAATGGGTCAGGTTGGTAGGGTGGAGGAACCCCTCCATATCCATGCAGTTCTCCTCGGAATCAGAATCAGAAGAAGAATGTGGCTGTACGGTTCTTGACGATGATGCGTCATCATCATGGCTCATGAAGAATGCGTATTGGTCTGGTTGTGATACAAAACCAAGCCTATTGTTGATTTGGGAACTAGTGGTTAGCCCAATCACCACGCCAGCAGTGAAAACCATAAAAAATGTTATCACTTGCGACAATCGAAGCAAACCCGTGTGCTTCTCTAATTTCTCCTTTTCTTTTTCCTTCTCTGCAATTAACTCATCCCCTCTTCTCCTCGAATCCTCGGCATCTCTTTCTTTCCCCTTGTTTCTTCTTCTTCTTTTTTTTTTTAGTAAGTAATTTATTTGGCCTTTTGATCCAAACGAAGCTGATTAAATTATGGCTATACCAATTAGCAGCAAAAAAATTACGACTATACCAATAACACCGACGATTGGGAATTTAGAAAGAGTGAATTTTGGAGTGAAAGTGGCGCATCAGTATTCGATTTCAATACTGCCATCAGCAGTATCAACAGAATCAGGGCGAAACGAGCACGAATCAATGAAATTGAGAACCAACGAGAAACACCTAGCAGGCAGCAGATCGGAGCGGCAAGCGTTTCGTTCTGGACTGGGAAGTGGAGGACGACGATGGATGGATTGGTCCGAAACGAAGGATTCAACAACGATGGAAGAGGAGCGATAATTGGGAGGGGAGAGAGAGTTGTTGGCAGGGGCGGATTTGTTTGACCACATAAATGGTGGGTCCGGTCAACTTCTCCCACTAAATTTTTTGAGGTGCGTGAAGCATGCAATTTCTAATGTACAGTTCCTTCAGGATGTGGATGAATACATAAAGGACATGTGGAGCAGTAGATTGAAAAAATAAAAGATGAGATGGCTCAATAAAGG
This sequence comes from Dalbergia oliveri, assembly GCA_030441495.1. Taxonomy (NCBI): domain Eukaryota; kingdom Viridiplantae; phylum Streptophyta; class Magnoliopsida; order Fabales; family Fabaceae; genus Dalbergia; species Dalbergia oliveri. The sequence continues at coordinate 16,257,323 of JAMLFY010000008.1, forward strand.
TGAATATGCAGAGGTGGACCATGCTTACTGATATAGCATATTGTCACCAAACAATGATAAAGTATGACATAGCTTTTTGATCGGAGTTACGGTAATTTGTTTTAAAAAAAGAAGTGGTTATAAAATTATGGTTTGAAAAATTGATAAATTAATTAAAATTTCTCATTTCATAGATATTTAAACAAAAAGGATGATTCTCTATTATTTTTAATGAAATGACATAAATATATGCATTTATGTGATGTAAAAATTAAAAGTTAATACTTATTTTATTTTTAGATTTTACACTTATGAGTTATTTTAGCCTCTAATTTTTAAATTGAGTCAAAGTAATCTATGACATTAGCAAATGTGAGTCATGTTATTCTTAATCGACTTTTATTTAACATTTCATCAATTAAATGATGATTTATAACATTAAATAATACTTTAACATATCTTCTATTATTGAAGTAGAATTAAATTTAAAATAACTCATTTTAATGCTTAAAATTACACAAAATGAGTCATTTAAATCTTCTTTTAAAGCCATAAAATGATATTAGATACCAAAATGAATTATTTTAAATTTCATTATAATTCCGATACACATGGTATCTTAAAGTATCATTTAATGTTACACATTATCATTTAATTGACAAAATGGTGAATAAAAGTTGGATGGGGCTAATTGGACTAGACTTTGCAATGTAGAAATTAATTTGACTAATTTAAAAGTCAATGACTAAAATGAAAAGTCAAAGATTAAAATGAACATTACTCAAAAATTAATTAAAAGGGATAATTTAGAGTGCATTTTTATTTTTGAATTTTGCTCAATCCTATCATAAGGCAAGCAATCAGTAAATAAATATACTTTGTTCAAAGTATTGAATTTTCATGTCTTTTGTGTCATTATGATGATGTTCAAATTCATTTAGATTATAAATGCTTCATTTTATAACACATTCAAATTTAATTATTACAAGAAAAAATGTCAATATAAATTTGATGATTTACTTTACATATACTCAATTTTAGGTAATTTATTGACAAAAAAAAAAATACATAGTGAATCATCTTTCATAGATCAAAACAACTATAAAATAAATAAAAATTGTGATATCTTATTTATCTAGTTATTGCCAATTGTTTTACATTAAAAAAATAGGGGTTTAACGTATATTATTAAATCGATATCAAATTGTCCCTTTTTAAATTCAAACATAAATGTAACATCAAATTGAATCTTGAATCACTATAAACTCAATCTTTTAGGATGTGTTTGGATGAAAGTTAAAAATTAAATGTGATATAAATTTTTATGAATGACTTCCATGTGAAAATTTACAAATAAAACTTATCCATGAAAATTTATATACCAATTTTACCTCTAACCAAACACACCCTTAATATAAAACAATCAACAACAACTAAATAAATATGATATTATAATTAGGTTATTTTTGCCATAGCTATTTTGATTTATGAAAAATGACTTACTGTGTTTGTTATTTGTCAATTAATTACCTAAAGTTAAGTATTGTGCAAACTAAAACATGGAGTTTATATTGACATTTTTTCTTATAACAAATTTGACTGAATGTATATGCTATACAAAAAATTATTTATTGGGCATGTTTGGTTAAATTATGGGCCGAAGAGGTTACTTTTTCAAAAGAAGAAGCATAATTAGAACCAAAACCAAAATTAATAAAATGCTTTTTTAAATATTTTGATATAATTATAGAAGTACTTCTTATTATAATCTATATACTTCATTCGAAAATAATAGTTCAATATTAATTTTTAAATATAACCAAAATTTGGTACATAATACATGGTTGTAGTTAGATTAAATATATGTAATACCTCAAGTATATGTGTCCTTAGATAAGTCCTACAACCTTAGGTCCTTCAGGACCCACCTATAATGCAGAAGGCCCAGTTGTGCAAAAGGCCGAAGATACAAAAACCATGTTGCAACTAAAAATCTAGAGAATTATAGAACAAGCTTGTTGGCGAGGTATGTTCACTGGAACAGTGGGTGAGCTAGACTATCCCTCAGGCGTTAGCCAAGCTAGCTAGCGAGCTTATACCGCTCATTGAGTGGTCCTAAAGTCAACAAGGAGAAAATGATGCAGTTTTGTTAAGTGACGCCCACTTCTTTTATAAACCCCATTCGGGCTCCCATTTTCCAGAAGTAGAAACCTAGCTCCCCAAACACACTTCTACATTTCTCTTCCAACCTTATTCCAATCTTCATCGTCCAAGCTCAAAGGTAAGAGAATTAGTTGGCTTTGTCATCTCCTTTTCTCTATTTCATGTCCTAGGGTATGGGTTCCTTGTATTTCTCATTATTGTCAAGTGAAAGTGTTCCCCTAATATTGTTAGAGTTATCTAGTTCTAACTAGAGAGTATTAGAGATTAATCTAGAGTTTTGTGGTTGTTACGGCATATGCTCATGTTATCCCGCTCCATGGAGCTCAATTATGTTGACACCATCCCTTCCTCCCTTCAAGTGAGTGGATTCAATCCAATCTCCATTTGATCATTAAAGATATTTTCTTCAATTGTGGCATAAATGCATGATTTAAAACACATAATTCATGCTCTTTGAAAATCAAAATCTTATAACTTGACAAAACCAATAATAATTTGTAATTTCTTTAAAATTATATCTAAAATTATGCAACAATTCTATAATATGAGCAAAATAACTCTAATGATCAAAATAAAAATACAGGATTGAACCCACTCATCTGGAGAGGGGAACAAGAGGGTAACTCCTAAGCTTTGAGGAGGAGGGATGACACCAATGTCTACCATTTCAACAATTAAACTCATGAATACTCTATGGGTTTCTCTAGATTACCCTAATCACAACTCTAATAATATTGGGGAGCACCCCCATTTGACAATAATAGAAAAAATGACAACAACCCAAACTAAGAACATGAAATAAATGGAAGAAAGGAGACATAATCTATCAACATTTACATACCTTGAAGCTTGGGGGAAGAGGATTTGTGTAAGAGTGAGCAAGAGAGGTGGGAATGTTGGGAAGAAGGGTTTCTATTTGGGGGAGAGAGCCCAATCTTAGGGTTTAAAAATAAGATGAAACGACGTCGTTTCTGGATATGTTCACGCTCCAGGGACCACTATGGTAAGCACGTGCGGCCCCACTATGCACTTATGACCAACCCGCCCTGCCGCGCGAAACCCAACATCAGTTTCCTTATTCTAACATTTGATTATCTTAATACTCACTTAACTTTAAAACATAAATGTAAATAAGGAAATACCCCCATTTGGATTCAAATAAAATATCCCAAAAATCAAAATCCCAACAATTTCAAAATCCAAAATTTTGAGTTTTAAAATCCGAGAATTTTAAAAATTTCTAAACTTGTGGGTTAAAACGAAATGTTTAAAGGTTTCATAAAATTCATTAAAAATCACTCTTCAACTTATTTTCCCTCTAGGAATAATTACCGAGACTGATTCCAAGAATATGGTTTTATCATATAGCCCTTTAAGAAGGTGTAGGATCCCAACTTAGTGAAGTTTAGGCCAACGGTGGTTCCTGGGACTGAGGCCATACAGAACTTGTCTCCTGACACATGTACACTGGGTATTACACGTCAACACCCACATGTTTCAAGGAGTGGAAATGACACCAATATCTACCACTAAGCCACAAAACTCAAAATTAGGCTCTAACAACCTCTAGATTGCTCAAATATAATTCTAACAATATTGGGAGCACACTTAACAACAATGGAGACAAACAACAACTCATTCACCAATATATGAAATGGGAAGGAAAGGGATAACAAAAACCCATAAAATCTCACCTCTAATCACTTGGAAGGGGGAAGGATTGGAGTTGGATTAGTGGAAGAGAGTGAGAAGGGTTTAGGAGTGGGGATTTGGAATGGGATAAAAAATCCGAGCTTGGGGTTTAAAAAGGGATGGGAAGGCTCACTTATGTAAAACGCCGCCATTTGCACTGTTATTGCATAATGACGCTATTGCTATAGCGGTCTAGCTTGTTCGCGCTCCCCGACGTACCACTTATGCTATAGCGGTCTTCAAAACCCCAAACACGCCCGACCATACACTGTGATAACTAGGACCACTATAGTAGTGACAGTTCACCAAATTCAGATTCAAGGGTTTTTCATGTGTGTTGGGTCTTCCTAGCAACATGGGTGGGGGAACCTAAGCAGGATGAAACTTATCTCCTGGCACGTATACCTGGGATATCACACTTCTCCCAACATTAGAGATATCAGTGTGAACTTTACGTCAAAGTGAAGTGCCTTTTTGTTTATGTTATAAAGTGTTCTGTGTAATGCAGGGTCCTGGACCATAGAGATGATTTGCATATTTTGCACCATGATTTAGATTTATTTTGTATTTATATGATTATAGTTTTCATGATTTTATTTTGTATAGAGAGCAACTCATTATATTTTGTAGCACAAACACTGATTCAGAGTTTGAATATGAAATTATTGTTCATGATTACGATTTCAAGTGGCAAGAGATTTATTATTAGAGATAAAATAATGATTTGAAATGGTTTTATGATTTAAAATAAGCATATAAAGTGACTCAACGATTACGAGACTTACGTGGAAATAAGATTCCCACTTGCTAGTCATGTTCCCAAATCGGGTATGACAATATAGTTATATGACTCACTTATTTATCTAAATATTATTATTTATGCCACTTTATTCTGGCACTTATTTTGTGAAAAAAAAAGGATATTTAACATTTTTTTCTTAAAGAATAGAGATATTAATATTAATGTAGTATTACAAAATACATCTAAATTTGATTAATATTATGACATTTTTAATTATTTTCTCATTTCTTATACACATTTAAAATTGAATAATTATTTTCAAATGAAATGAGTATTGAATTGGTTAGATAGAACAAGTATACAAGTTCTTGTACAACCGAATATATAAACAACAAATTCAAAAATATTTTTTTCTCTCAAAATTTTAACGAATCTCAGACTTTTTTCCTCTCAAAGTACTTGTATAATTATATCAAACATAAAAAAAAAATTCATTTTATTGCTTATGGTTCTGGTTCTAATTATACCAAGGAAGAAAGCAAAAGGATTGAAGGGATGAGGCACTGGTTCAAAGTTAAAGGTTAACGGAATATAATAAAAAATATATAAATATATACATATGATACATTCAAAAGCAAAAAAATATATTAAGTCATCAACATTAATATACCAACACAAAAATAACATTGTTCAAAGACCTATAGTAAACATTAGTACATAACCAATTCAACAATTCAACAAAATAAGCATCAATCTTCTATAAATTTTCTACAGCTCCTCTAGACCTCTAAGCCAATTCAACAATCAACGAACAGACCTTTTGGAACCAAATGCATAATCAGTTCATCATTAAACAAATAAATCATTAGAATAGCATGCATGGTGAAGACATTTTAATTTTTCAGAGAAAGGTATGAGGTCAGCAAGGTACCTAAGGCTGACTTTGTTAAAGATGCTTGCACTTCCAGAGGGGAAAACTTTTGAGGTTGTCTTGGTGGCAAAGCGGAGCCGCGAGGTGGCGCTGAGCAGCGGAGTAGCGGCACGGACCAGAGGAGCGGCAGGAGCAGGGCGAGGTGGGGTGGAGCAGCGGCGGCGGACTAGAAGAGCTGCGCGGAGCAGGATCAGTGGTGCGAAGCAGGGGTGCTGCGTGGACCAGGGGCGCTGCACGACCAGCGGCGGAGCGGCACGGAACGGCGACGGAGTGGTGGAGCGACAGAGTGGTGAGGACCTGCAGTTGTGCGGCACAACCAGGAGGCTTCAAAGAAGTGAAGAAGTGAAGACAAGAACAACCTAATGCCCTGATAGAGTAATGAGTAATGGTCCAAGGAAAACGGTGTCGTTTTGGCCTTTTTTTTTTGTTGGTTAAAATAATTGAACCAGACCCCTTAACAAACTGGATCGGTTCCCGGTTTTGACCGGTTCCGAGGTCCTCCAATTCCAAGTACTCAATTGGGCGGCAGGACCTTTTGGAATGGTAGTCTGTCCCTCTTCTTCTTCAATGAATTATGCTTCTTTTGAAAAATTACTTCTTCGGCCAATAAATTTAACCAAACATGCCCTATAAATATTTTTTTTAATAACACATTTAGTCAAATTTGTTACAAGAAAAAATGTCAATATAAACTCTATTTTTTAGTTTGTACAATACTCAGCTTTAGGTAATTAATTGACAAATAACAAATTCAGTAAATCATAAATCAAAGTAGCTATGGCAAAAACAACCTGAATATAATATCTTATTTATTTAGTTATGGCTTATTGTTTTACGTTAAGGGTGTATTTGGTTAAAGGTAAAATTGAGATATAAATTTTTATTTATAAGTTTCATCATTTATAAATTTGCACATGAAGGCCATTCATGAAAATTTACACCCCATTTAATTTGTAACCTTCATCCAAACACAGGTAAAAGATTGAATTTATAGTTATTCAAGCTTCAATTTGATGTTACATTTAGGTTTGAACAAAAAATAAAAGGGACCAATTGATATCGATTTAATAATATACATTAAGCCCCTATCCGTTTAATGTAAAACAATTGGCAATAACTAGATAAATAAGATATCACAATATTTTTTTATTTATGTTATAGATATTTTGATATATGAAAAATGATTTACTGTTTTTTTTTGTCAATAAATTACCTAAAATAAAGCATAAAGTATGTGTAAAACGATTTATGTTATATGTAAAGTAAAGCATAAAGTTTATATTGACATTTTTTCTTGTAATAATTAAATTTGAATGTGTTATAAAACGAAGCATTCATAATCTAAATGAATTTGAACATCATCACAATGACACAAAAGACATGAAAATTCAAGACTTTGAACAAAGTATATTTATTTACTGATTACTTGCCTTATAATAAAATTGAGTAAAATTCAAAAATAAAAATACTATCTAAATTATCTGTTATAATTAATTTTTGTGTAATGCTTATTTTAGTGTATGGCTTTATACTTATAAGTAATTTTAGTTATCTACTTTGAAAATAGGTTAAATTAGCCCTGACATTGCAAAACGTGAGTTCAATTAATTCTTCATCCCACTTTTATTCATCATTTTGTCAACTAAATGATAATATGTAATTTTAAGTGATACATTGACATATCATATGTATCAAAATTATAATTAAGTTTAAAATGATTCATTTTGGTATATAATATTGCACAAAATGATTTATTTTATAACTTTAAAAGAAGATTTAAATAACTCATTTTGTATAATTTTAGATACTAAAATGAATCATTTTAAACTTAATTCCACTTCAAATGATATAAGATATGTTAAAGTATTATTTAATGTTACACATTATTATTTAATTGATAAAAGTTAAATAAAAATGGGTTGAGAAAATATATGATATTGCAATGTTAAGCACTCATTTAACTCATTTTAAAAGTTATGAATTAAAATGACTTACAATTGTAAAATCAGATATTAAAATAAACATTAACTCTTAATTTTTACGTAACATAAATGCATGTATTTATGTGATTTCGTTAAAGATAATAGAGAATTGTCCTTCTTGTTTAAATATCAATGAAACATTGTTTATGAGAAATTTTAATCAATTTATCAATTTTTTAAACCGTAATTTTATAACAACTTTTTTCTCTTCCAAAAAACAAATTACCATAACTCTGATCAAGTAGCTATGTCATGCTTTGTCATTGTTTGGTGACAATATGCTATATCAGTGAGCAAGTATAAGTGCCAATGGCCCATCTCTGCACATTCACTTTTACTGAGCCATCTCATCTTTCTTCTTTTTAATCTACTGCTTCACATGTCCCTTATATATTCATCCACGTCCTTAAGGAACTATACATTAGAGGCATGCTTCACAGTAGAACGCACCATTTTTTAAGGATTTGTTAGTAGGCCAATGCGTAAATAAAGGTGCGGCATTTGTTCGCATAAGGAAATGCCGTTTTGTTTCAGAAGAGGCGAGTATCAAGTGTATAATCCCCGAATACTTTTGAGGGTACGGAGTGCTCTCCCTTATGCTCCCTTACCTAGATATATTCGGATATTCATTCATTCATTCATTTATTTCTTTCCTACATCTTTTTCCCCATTTTTTTTCCCGTTTGATACACTCTTTTGTATTCAAGTATAATTCATAATTGCTAGTGATTCGGTTCAGCTGAGGTTGTTATTGAGTTTGAGCCTCACAAAAACCCGATGATGTGGTTGACACGACATTGTCACGGTCTCGACTGAGGCTAAGAGCAAGAGGGACCTCTTCCTGAATTAGTTTGAGGGATGGGAATTAATTCAACTATTCCTCTCCTGGAGGCCACTTATCTATAACCTTTTGTGTCCTGATTTATAACTTTTCTAGAATGACTTCACATTTAATTCTAAAATCTGTTTCATATGCGTCTTCAGCTTTATAATTTTTTAGAATTTATTTACATGTTTTATGAAAATGGTTTACAATTTTTTACGTATTGATTTACAAATTTTCGTAATACACATTTCTAATTTTCTAATTCCAATTTTTAACAATAATTGCAAATCTCATTTTCCACAGTGTCATTCTCAATTCATTTTATTGTTAAAAACTAAAAAAAATAATCATTCATATCTTAGAATATAAATCACAAACACATGAAAAATAAAATGGAATGAGTTAAGCCTTCATGTGTGAGGATTAGTTTTATATGCTCCTAAGGATCTTGATTCTCTCCTTCTTCTTCTTCATGTGAACGATGAAGAATGAGAGAGAAATGTGATATAGAGAGAGAATGAAAGCTTTAGAAGGATGATGAGTGAGAGAGAAACAAGACATAGATATAGAACAATTTCTAAAAGGAAAGTGAAAGCTTTTTCTTTTCATCTTCCCATTTTATCCTCCGGTATTTCATACTCCTTTCTATCTTGTAGTAAAGTATAAGTATATGGTGGCTTTATGATGGTATGCATGTATCATTTCTCCTTCGTCAATATTAAAATAATTAATTAATTGAAGAATTAAAGAGGAGAAAAATTCACGGATCATTTGGATTCATCAATAACTAATTTGAATAGCCTAGTAAATACGTTTATGAACAATATTTAAATTATATATTTATTTTATATAATATACAAATTACCAACCTAATAAATGATTACTCAAAATAATAATATTGAATTACAACTACTAAATAAGAGATAAGGTAAGGAATACAATGAAAAGTTCAAAATAAGTAATTATGGTTTATTGCACTTGTCATTTACTGGTGCAAGAGCACTAATTCAATTGACAAGAGAACAATTTCATCTGTGATTTCTTTTTTGCTCACCGTTGGTTATATTAGGCCAAAGGATGGCATATCTCCATCATGCCCTGTATATATGAACACAACACTTATGTTTCCAATTGAAATGGAGATCCAAGCAGACAGAATCATCATTTGCTTAGGTTAATACAATCTCTAAAACAATGAAAACAAGATTAGAAATAACTTGTGTCACAAATTGCACAAAAATCTCATCACTCCTGATAGTAAGGTAAGGTCAGAACATCAATCAAGCATTAGACTCAGGACCACCCGGTTTTGAATTGAGAAGTGGCTGGAGAGCTTTGACAACAATAGTCATGTTTGGCCTGAAGTCTGCTTCATACTGAACACACAGTGCTGCAACCGCTGCCAACTACATACAACATGTCCACATACAATGATGAGTACGGTCTCAAAGTATTTTGGACATTATATATCTACAAAGATCAAATTAAGTGAAAGAATATAAAGAGGCAAACCTTTGCAATTGCCTTTGGTGGGTACTCGTTGTTTAGCTTAGGATCCACACACTGTTTCACTTTGTCCTCACTCAACCTTGGAGTTGCCTGAAATATTGTTAGAAATCATATTAGCAAAAAAAGAGTATAGACAATATAGAAAAATAAGCCAAGGTCATTAAACCCCAGAAGGATATAGTTGCATTGAGAGTATATATAGACATACCCAAGTTACAAGACTTTGTTGCCCTTTGGGCATTGTGTGGTCTACTGGCTTTCTTCCTGTTAGGAGCTCTAAAAGCACAACCCCAAAACTGTAAACATCGCTTTTCTGTGTTATCTGCCCAGTCATTGCATACCTAAAAATGAAAGCCATCATTTTAAAAAGCAAATATCATGACTTATACTAACATAAAATTACTTACTTTTAATATGGATATATTGTTTACTTAGGATGGGATACTAAAGATAATTAACCAGCACGAAGCCCAAAACTTATGAAGTTATAGGCCACTTACCGTGTTATGTCTACATAAGATATTTTTTCTTCATTCTGCATATAAGATTATGGCTATGTTTTGTTGAAGAACAAATACAATTATTAAGCCTGCTTCATGTTAATGCCTTAATGGGGAGCGGTTTAAGTTATATTATATCAGCTCAATCCTTTTTCTAGGATGCGTTTGTTTCGGCTTCTTCCAGCTTGAAATTATTTTTTTCACTCTGAAAAAATCATTTTTTTCATATATTTGAATAATTTTTAAAGAATAATTAGAATCTCAAAAAATTAATTTTTAACTTTTTTAATTAAATATAAAATTTAAGTTGTATGGTCACTTTTCTTAAAAGCTGAAAAAAACTATATATGAGGAAGTTAGTTATAACTTAATCAAGGTTAGTTATAGTTTAATCAAGGGCATACTCTGGAGCGTGATAGCCAAATGTTCCCAGGACTCTTGTTGAATGTAGGCGAGCTGCTGTGTCAGAAGACTGATTAGTCAAGCTGAAATCAGCAATCTTGGCCTCGTAGTCATTGAACAGTAACACATTGCTGGATCTAACATCTCGGTGAACTATGGAAGGCTGAACCTTTTCATGAAGATACTCAAGTCCTTTTGCTGCACCAAATGCAATCTTTGCTCTCTGGTTCCAGCTTAACACTGGACCAGGTTCAGCCCCTTGTACACCCTTCCTTCCTGTAACAACAAATTAAAATTAAACCATAGAGTTCGGCCAAAGAAAATAACTATTTCACTAACAGAAAAGTTGTTTTATTATTAGCTGTATATCAGGCCTACCATGTAATACGTCATGCAAAGAACCAAGGCTTGCATATTGATAAACCAAGATTCTGTTGTTTGCCTCCAGACAATATCCAATCAACTCCACAAAGTGTTCATGCTTCAGTCTTGAAACAACTGATACCTGCATTGCATGATCCAATGTGTGACATAATGCATTGTGTCACAATGCTAAATAATTAAGAGCCAATGGACTTGCAATCTCAAATCAAAATCAATCTTGCCTGAGTTGCAAAATCGGAGTCAGGCTCTGGCGAACCGGTATCCAGCTTCTTGATTGCAGCATCAGTACCATTACTCAACTTTGCATAGTAGACCCGACCATAGGAACCTTCGCCAATGAAAGCCTTTGAACCAAAGTTGCCTGTTAACCTATTTAACTCGACCAGAGGTATAGCTGGTATCTCAATTGGTAGTGCTTTCTGTGGGGCACCACTCCTGGCATTATTGCTCCTTGGCTCTCCTCTGTCATTGCCTATAATATATTCAAAGAATTAAGATTTCGTAAAATTCTAACCCATATATATAACCTTGGAGAGGAAATTAAAGGTGATCTTTAGCCAAGTGACATGCGTGAATTAAGATGATAAATAGATTAAAATGAGTCTCACGAAACCATCTAGTCTCCCAAAAGATTAAACTGATGGATAGAGATACATGAATGGTTTTATTTCTAACAATAAGCTTTTTAATTACCTACTCCGGCTCCTCCTCTGGCTCCACCATATGTGTTACCCCCTCCTCCTCCTCTAGGTGGTGCAGTGTATTGGTTTGCAGGTGGACCGCTGCTCTCCTCCTCTGCACCTCCGCAGCACAACATAGTTCAACTGTTCGTTCCAAGCTGCAGGCTCAATAAGCCATTCAGTAAACGATATCCAATTGGAATCACCTGAAAGTACTTCAAGGCTCAAAAGTTTTTCCAGCACATATATCCCTTCTAGACACAAGTAGTCTTATTACCCAAAATTCATGTGCCTTTAATTGAAACGGGTTTAATTAATAGGTAAATTGCAATTGAAAATATGGCATTGAAAAATGGATAAGAATAATAACACGTATGCATTGCTTCAGAGGCAAGAAATGGAAAAACATTCATGTATGCAATGCATGTGGCTTTTAATTTCCTCATAGCTAACTTGTCATGTGTATCAAATCTCAAAAAAAATTTCTTCAATTCCAAATATTTTTGGATAGACAAGATGATAATATAATCAATAAAGAAAGTTATATATGTAACACCCCAACATGCATAAGCAAAAGAAGAAGAAGAACATATATATAAAAGACATTGTTTGAGCATTGCCTCTAACCTGTCCCTGATCAAGCCAGGAAGCTCAATGAGACAATATGTGATGATCGATGATTCTGATGAACGGTGGTGGCAAAGAGGAAATTAAATGTGGACGAACAGATTAAAGAATGATATATCACGAAGAGAAAAATTACATTCAACAACAACTCAGGGAATAGGAAATAGGGAGAGAAGAAGAAGGTGGTTCGAATAATGGTGCTGTTTTTCTTTTTTTGTTTTTTTTTTCAATTTTGGTTATTGTTTTTGTTGCTAACTGCCGTGCAATGAAAGATCCGTTTTGGAACAAAGGCACATATTGCTGTGTTTCCGGGAAAGTCGGTTATGTGATGAAGTGCTTATAACGTTAAAAACAGAAGGGTAACAACACAGTGCGCCAGCCTTGCGCCTACGTGCCCCCACGATGCACGTCCTTCGCCCATTGCCTTCTATTTTAAAGCTGCTTTTTACAGTTTGCTATTCTCATATTCTCACATGACAACAAAAACACAACGGGCAAATCAAATTGCTGTTAATTAGTTAAAACGACCTTTATTCATTCATGCAACAGGATTCAGCAATAACCCTGACTCCATAGAATATGATAATAACAACATCATGTGCAGTGCAGGGCTCTCTAGGTTGGGCCAAATCTGGTCAACACTTCGTCAAGTTAGACCCAAACCAAAAATGAATTTCTGCTCAAACTACATAAGTAACTAACATGTATTTTTCTGAGCCCCCCAAAAACAACAGATCAAAATAAAACTAACATGTAATATTTTAAGCCGGTTCAAAAACGGAAAAAGAAAATGTGCAATTTTTTTTTGGGTCGAAATATGCATTTTTTGTAAGCATTCTTTTATTGGATTAGAGTTGACTAGCTATGGTTTTAGGCCCAAAACAGGATTAGCCAACTGACCTTTTTGATGCCTCGAATTGAAATGTGAGTCATGACCAAAACAAAAAATATTGAAATGTGAGTCACGAATTTTTGACTCGTGGGGATGAAAAACAACTTCTCGTGTTTCTAATATTTTATGATATGTATGAATAAAAAAATTATATGATATTGTGAAACAAAACTTTTAAGGTAAACTACACTTTTTGTCTCTAAAGTTTTGTCCGATTGTATTTAACATTGGCGAAATTTGGAGGAAATATTTGGGGGCCAAAATGTTCATCACGTAAATTAGAAGATGAAAATTAAATTCAAGTTAATTGTATATTTTATATGAGTTTAATTTTAATATCCTGACAATATAAAATTTTTTTATAATGCTATTCAATTAAATCTCTCCATTTGAATAATTTTCAAGTAGTAGGGGTGAGAGTTAACCATATTTACTAATATATCATTATATGATTTCAATATTTATGTACTTTTTTACACTTAGTATATCAAATTAAATTCATTTTATATATATAAAACTCAAAACAAATAAATAATATGATGATGCTAATGTTTATTTAATTTGGATTAGTTGCGATAATAAATTATTTCAGTAATAATATATATATAGAATTGACTTTTTAATTGATTATTTGAAAATTAATTTTATATTTGAATGTTTTAACTTAAAAGGAATTTTAAAGCAGTGTGTTTTCTTTAGATTGCATAAAAAACTTACTTTTGTATAATAAATTACCAAAAAGTTATATGAAATAATTTTATATATTTTATTAAGGATTTATCCAGTACCTCCATAAAATTTAATGATATTAGTACTTTTTTAATTATTTATGATAAATAATTAGTCACATATCCCCCTAAATTAAATTATTAAGATTTATAAAACCTATGATTCAATCACAGTCATTAAATTTAAGAGGGTATTGTTACTTCAAAGGAATTGCAAAAAATCCCTATTTTGTGATATTTGATACCTATGCTATTTTGACAAAAGCACTAAAATTCTAAAATAATTATTTTTTCTTATAATTAAAAGCTTTAAAAATATACTTCAACTTATAGGTGGATTTTACACTTAAAATTACTTTTTTCCCTTAATAATCATTCAAACCTTTTACACAAACATATAAAATTATTCCAATACAACTTTTACTGTAAAAGAATTGCATTCTCAAACACAGATATAACAATTTTCAAAATTTAGAATTGCATTCTCAAACATAGATGTAACAATGTTCAAAATTTTAAGCATTTGTGCTCAACGTTTTGGGAGGGACTAATTTGTCCAAGATTTTTAATTGGTAAAGATATATTTGGATTTTTATTCTTAGAGAGACCAATTTATCCGATGTGAAGTTTAACTGGGACCAATTTGAGAAAGGGTTTTGTTAAATTTTTTTATCCTATCATCTAATTATATATTCTCATATCAGTAAAGGTGGTTGAATTTCACATTTACTACTTAAAAGTCATATAAATGAGAGAATTTGGTGTATGACAATACAAAAAAATTTTACATTATCAATGCATCTTAAACTCTAATTTTCTGTCAAAGGAAAAAGAAGGAAAGTTGAGAATAAACTTTAGGTTTAATTATTCTATATGTCTCTATAGTTTCACTCAATTTTAACTAGGTCACTATAGTGTATGAGGCTTTTCAATTAGGTTCCCGTTATAAAAATGAAATATTTATGGAATATTCTATTTTTTATAACGGTAAAAACTTGTTTATACACTATAGTGACTAATTTAAAAAATTTTAAGCTATATAAACCTAATTGAAAATAGAGCAAAACTACAAGAGAATGCAAAATAGTTAACGTGAACTTTATTATAAAAACCCACAAGATAAAAGCATATTTTATATGAGAAAACATTGTCGAAAGAATCTCCATTTAGGCGTTTAAGGGATATTAGTCCGTTACTGGATGGATGAAATATACTCTAAAAAACCAAGTAAAAGCATATTTGGTAAGCAATTATTTTAAATTCCTTTTTCAAGTTTTTTCGGGAATTTTAGAAGCTGTCTTGAACTCAAATAATCCAAAACACAAACACAAGTAGTGTGGAATTGAAAGAGAATCCATGGAGACACAGGTAGAGCACTACTTCATTCTCAGCCAGAGAACAAAACCTTGAAAGCAATCGTTACACAGGCTCTATACAATAATAATAATAATAATAATAATCAAATCACCATGACATCCTTAATATAATATAATATAGTACCTATATTTACATCTCTCTCTCACTCAATCTTCTTTCCATATACGACCAGTGATCCTCAACTTCAATTCCTGTCCATCCCCACCAGAGAAATAAAGAGCCAGGTTCCTCTGAATGATGAGCCCATCTTGACTGTCTCGGACTTTTCTATGGCTGTCGCGATGCTCCTTGGAATTCCTTGCCATATAAGCTTGCGGCCATTTGCACCAACCTCCAAGCTGTAGTTGAATTTCTTGGCTTCATTCTCATCACCCATAAACCGTAGAAAGGCCATATAAACCGGAGCTGTGCCAAGCTGGAATGCCTCAAAGTGCAAGCAAAAATGCCTTCCAAAACTATTAAAAACCTGCAAACAAGACACCTCATCATAAAAGGGGTGGTTTTTATAATAAGGAAAATGTTTTTTAAGCTATACTAATGGTGTAAAAGTGTTTTACAAAGTAATCCACTCATGTATTGTCACATCAGTCATGAGAGTTGACTTTCCTACCCATTATTTAAAAGGTACAGTGTAAAATATTTTTACATTATTAGTTGAATTAAAATTAAACTCTATTATATACTAAGGTGAGTGTAAGTAACTATTGAGGTGCATGTATCAGAAAGGTGAGAGAAGTGTTGTGAGAAGTGTTGTATGTGGTGCCAAAATGTAATGTTCAAAATAACATCACTCCTTTTATTAATATTAGGCGTAGAGTAGAGCTTGACATTAGGAGATCACAATAAAATTTGAAGTGACTTGTATTTAGAAGACAAAGGTTGAAACCTCATATAATATTTAGGCTTAAAGAAATGTTTAGATTCAAATCAGAGAGGAAACAAATTCCACTGTGCAATTAAATTCAAAATACCACATGCTTGCTACGTGCAAGTCATGTGATCCATGATGCGATAATTTGTGGGCTGTTTCTAAGAAAACAGGACTAAGAAATAATTCCCAACATCACTTGCAAAGAAATAAAATGGCGCAGAAGTATATTTCTTTCTTAAAACATAAACAAGTGAGGCCATGTGCGCACACAGATTGAATGCCGCAAGTTAGAAGATGTGATTGAGAATGTACCAATTAAATAATCAAATTAACATGCAACAATGCCAATCTACGGAATCAAATAGTCCAACAAAACCATATATTTTAAATTTATGAAAATAACTTACAGTCAGCATCCACGTGGCATTTTCAACTTCAAGTGGATTTGCTTTGACATATCGATGGTTGAAGGTGCATCCATCATGCATGTCAACCTTGTGATCATCCTTGAGATGAGCAACTAGAGTAGGGATGTCACCCATCACAGAGCACTCAGATCCAGCGTAGGGGCAACTGTATGGACGAAATCCGCAATTTTGCTCATGCTTGAGCTTAGTGTAGTATGGGAATACATCATAACAACCTAGACTCTGATATCTGCAAGGAAGCTCCAACGATTCCGCCACTTTCTCCAGTGCCAAACACCTTATATTCTCAAGATCATGGTGACAGGTTGGGCAAAGATTATGGACTTCAATCTTACAGTTTGAACATAATGTATGGCCATTTGGGCACTGAAAACGCAATGCAGCCATAAAGGAAATGTTATAATTTAGAAGAATGGAATCAATGGATAACTTCACTGTAAAGATGTGAAATGAAAATCATGATTAAAGAGTTTCAGTAGTAAGTTCTATTAATCATCTATGATATCCAAGTGTCCTCTCAATATAATCCTACTACATCTCTCCATTCATCTCTCTCGCTTAAGCAGCATGTTGTACTGGAGGAATAAGTAAACAAGTGTAATTATCTTCAAATTTTAATGGATTTAACATGAATATGATATATGGTAGAGCTCTGTGGCGTCGCTTGATCTATGTAGTTGACCTCACTTAATGGAACAAGACTTAGTTGTTGTTGTTGTACTCATCATATGTGGAATATGGAGATAGAGGATTACAATGCCACTATTTGTATGACTATATGTGTTTCATGTGTGCACTATGAATTATGAGATAAAGGTTTCAGAACACAGGAACTTAAAAAGAAGAAGAGAAAGAAAGAAATTGCAGACACTGCACCTGGTGAATTGGAGGGTACATCAAATTCTTGCAAACCGGGCACTCAAGTAAGTCATACACGCCATTCTTCGAACTAACTTCATTCTTTCCATTCAACCCATTACTAGATTTTGTAAATGTACTACTACTCTTGGCCTCGTATTTAGCCTTGCCTGTTTCATAATCTGAAGATATCAGGTGAGATTCAAGAACTTCTTTGAAAACACTGCCTCCAGGAGCCATTGCTGGCTCAGATCAATATTTCTTTCCAAATGACTAGGTCCCAGAACTCCACTTTAGTCTAAATCTTCTGCTTTGATTTTTGTTATTTTTTATTTGGTTTACAGCATGCTACATCTGTTAAACAATGAAGTGCTCAATGCATAAGAACACAGTCACATAGAAAATGCTCCTCTATTCAAATTTTGATATTATCTTGTTCAAAATGTGGGTACAAAGTATATTTTCCAACCAAAAAGCGAGAAGAATTAAGATGTCCTTTTTCATTCAGAACAATGGCCTTATAGAGATTTCCTAATATAATTTAACAGAGCTAAGTTTCAACCAAATGAACAGTGGCTAGATTAACTTCAAACTTGATTAAGTGTTTCTGGTCCACTCTTATCACGTAAATAACAATTTTTTTAACAGTAGCCTACAAGATTCATGAAGTCAAGAAAAGCAAATATGCCTTAAACATGAGAACAACATCATGCAACATAGTTACACCAAACTGCAATTTGTAAACTGAACCTCTCACTATCAAAACATGGACAAAAGGCAATCTCCACATATTATCACAAAAATTTAAATTGAAGTCAGTATCAATAGTCATTAAAGCATAGCAGAAACATCATTTCCTTTGGGTTTTTGTTTCGGTACCCATGGGGTACCAATACCCTTAGTGTAATCAACGGTTGTGATTTGATAAATTTCAAAAAACTTGGATTAATGGAACACGTGGCTCATTCTTAGCCACAAATAACTAAGAGGTACCGGTACCCTTGAATTTTATAGGGATACCGGAGAAACCCCCCTTTCTTTGAGATATATCATGCAAATGATATACCACTCCATATGCCTCACTAGTCGCAGCATGCTTCATGGGAGACAACAGAAGCAGAAAATATATTTGCTAAACAATACTCCATTCCAACTCCCAAACTACCATGAAATTGTCAAATTGATACTCAAAATTTTCAAAACTGCTTCGGCTTGAGGAAGGTGAATGAACAGAACAAGAAGTAACATAGCCAAAGCAAAAAGCATAATTGCAAACATCATTTTGATTTCATCGCAAAAGGGCTGATTTTACAGCATTTCTGATAAAATCCAAACACGAATCAATTTTCAGACAGAAGTTACTTAACATAACATCTCTCACTATCATTGACCCTTATCTTAGTGCTTTAGTTTTTGATACATTAACATGGGAGCAAACAAATCCGACTTCATCATGGCAACCTGCAGTGCTTGTGCCTTTAATTTCATAGGAAGCCGAGTTATGCCAGAGATCACCCATTGACCATCCCTGAACTCTTCCCCCATTTAAATTATCCATCAAACATATCAATCAAATGAGAGAGGAAAAAAAGTAGAGGAAAGAAAAGAACATCTCAGAAATTCAATCAATCAGGATATCCTTTGCCAGAAAACTACCTTTTTCCTACTCAATCCAAGCACTCAGAAACTGAAAGAATCCGGGAAAAACAAGGACAAAAAAAATTCAAATGTAACATAAACAACAACCCATTATAAAAATTTTATCATATGCGAGTATGCAATCCAACAGCAACCAATGGTTATGCACATATATAGAAACAAGGTGCAATAAAAACTAGGCAAAGGACAAACAAGTGAAGACGAATCTGAGCACAAGCATTCAAAAACCATTACCCATCATAGGAAAAAACAAAAAATCCTTTTGATGAGAACAAAGTGCAAAGGATAAATAATTTTTTTCTCAAAATAAAAATAATAGTAATGAAAAAAAAAAGAGTAGAGAATTCCAAGGCTTAAGTGTGTCCGTGCATCAGAAAGAGTACAAAGTAAGATAGATTACCAGGGCTGGGCACACACAGAAGAAAACAGAACAATAATAGATTAAATGGTAATGCAAATGAAACTAGAGACGAGAAAACACATCGTACCTCGAGCTCCGGAAGTTGCGGAAAGGGGTCTTGGTGTGAAGTTAAGGGCAGATTGAAGAAGAGGGAAAAAAGGGAGACTGGTTGGTATCGATATCGATGCTCTCTCTCTCTCTCTCTCTCTCTCTCTCTCTCTGCTTTTCACCAACGTTGTTTTGTTCTGCTTCCGAGTCGCAGGATTTCCTTGTATTCTGGCATTCTGCCCTCTGCTTGTATTGTTTCCTTCTTTATTTATTTATTTATTATTGTCTTTTGTTTTGAAATTTTTTGGAAAACAATAATAATGGAAAAAGATATATATTGATTATTTATTCTGGATTCGTCTATGTGGTTTCGTCCATAGCGAATAGCGATACGGTGCGAGGACTTAGAGGAGGGTGGACCAGTGTACTGCGTAGTGAGTAGTGACCCTTCCCGCACGCGACATTTAAAAACCAACCCTTTTATTTATTTATTTACGACAGAAACTCCGCTATTTACTTCCTCTAAAATTTTGAATGTGACAAATTGGTCAAGATAAAAATACTCTCAAATTGAATTTATATAAAATTAAATAGTTAGATAAATTAATTTCTATAAAAAAAATTCTTAAATTAGTTCCTATAAAAATTAATTATTAGATAAGTTAATCCTCTTCATCCAACTTATATGAAGGACTAATTTAACTTATTATTCAATTTTATAGTGATCAATTTATCCAAAATTTTAAATGAATCAATTTGAGAATTTTATTTTTTAGAAATCAATTTGTTTAATAATTTAATTTTATAAAAACTAATTTAAGAATTTTTTTATAGAGATTAATTTATCTAACTTAAAAATTTTAGAGGGACTAAAATATATTATTTGTCTTTATTTATTTTTTGGGATACCTTTTGTTTTAGTTGCCGTTGACGAGCGTTTTCCTGCAAGATAGACACTAGCCGGACAGCGGGTTGGTAACCACTGTTACCCCAAAAGTAACTATCATCTGGGGATGTACTGAAAAGTTAATTTAGTTGGGACGAGGGAGATTTTTCTTTTTTATGGGGTATCAATCATACACTAATTTCTTCATATATTATAGGTTTATTTAATAAAATAGACACTAATTATATATTTTTAAGATAAAAATTAAATTCTTAATATTTTATTAAAGAAGAAAATAGTCATTATCATCTCACCTCGACCTCTAAGATTAATGAGGAAGTTTAGTTGATTGACTCTAAGCTTTTTTACCCATAGAAAATAAAAAAAATCTTTAAATATCAAATTCCCATATTGTAAAGATTAATTTCGTATATCTATTCTTCATTTTATATGGGAGAAATCGATTAAGTAGGAGTAAATTTTCAATAACTAAAACACATATAAATCAATCTAAGACAAACTAGATTTTCCTCTTCTTCTTTTTTAGTGAAATCGGTTAATTATAGCTAGATTTCCAACCATTTTTTTATCTACATGAAGTCAATTAGGTATTAGTAGATTTCTGACTTTTTATGGCAATTTTTTAACCTTCACAACTTTTTTTTTTTTGAAATGTCACTATAGGTATGTTTGGATTAGTGGTATATATTGGAGAGGAATAAAATAAAGTGGAGTGAAATAGAATAAAATGGAGCAAGAGTGAAGTGGCATAATTATTCTCATCCATTGTTTGAAAATTTTAGTAATGAAATGAAGTAAAATAATAGTATTTTTATGAGTAAAAAAATAAGAAAACAATATATTCCATCTCATTTCGCTCAAATAGAAGGAGAAGAAAAATAATAAGATATTCTATCTATTCCATTCTATCCATTTTTTAAATATTTAAATGATAAAACTTTAAAACATTTTATCTCAATTCCATTTTACTCCATTCATTTTCATCAATCCAAATATACCCTATAAAAAAAATGCCACTATAAACTAAAATCAAATATAATTATCCAAACTAAACACCATAGCCACACATAAATGAGAATAAAAAAATGAAAAAAAATCCATAATCAATACAAAGGAAGCAAACGGAACAATTATCTGTCCAAATTTTATCCAAATGTACTCTTACTTAATCAATTTTACCCATATAAAAAAAAGAATGGATGTACAAAATTAATCTTCACAGAGTGAGAATTTGGTATTTAAATGTTTTTTTTTAATTTATATGGGTATAATTACCATGCATTGATAGTGTAATTATTTTTATATTGTCATGTAATTAAAAAATATCATGTGTGTCCATTATGAGATTATGAGTAGTTTAAATTTTAAAAAGTTATACAAAATGATGAGTTATCAACATTTTATTAGTTGATAGTGTAAAAATACTTTACACTAATGGTTATCGTATTCCAATAAATTCATATATTATTTAGTTTTAATACATTGTTAATATTAAAAAAAAAAAGAGTGTAATTACTATCACTGGACAATAAAAAAACTATCACGTGGTCAATTATCTAAACATGCCTGATTCAAAATTTGAAAAACAGCACAAATGAATGAGTTGTCAGTATTTTATTGGTTGATAATGTAAAATTACTCTCCATTATCAGTATATGACAATTAATTTCATAAAAGTTAGTTTAATTCTTATGCATTGACAATATAAAATTTCGTTATAATATCTTTTAATCATGCATTGCCACATACACTCAATGGAGCAATGTTAGTATATCAAAACTAAACTTTAAAAATATTTTATACAAGTATTTAATTATATATTGTCACAAGTAATTAAAACATATTTATCACAAGTGCCATTTGAATTAGTGGTGTTAAGAACCCACTTCAATCTGATAACATGTCTAGACTTGAGGATTATTGTTACAGGTTTGTGTTCTAAAGATCAACCCAATGCAACTTTTGGGTTGGATTTTGGATCGTAATTTAGGTTAACTTAATCTAATTTAAAGTCAAATAATTCTTTTAAATTTTTTTAAAAAATATTAGAGATAAATTTATAAAATTTTATATTTCAATTAATAAATTTTATTTAACTTGATATTATTTTTGGAATTAATTGGAATACATTAACAACATAAAGTACCATTACACTATCAATAAATAAAATGTTAACAACTCATCGCATTGTGTAGTTTTTAAAAATTTGAACCACCAATGATCTCATAATGGACACAAATGATAATTTTTTGTTACATTACAATGTAAAGATGGTTAAACATTATACTTATATGAGTTTAATTTCTATACAACGCAGTATAAATTTTTTTACACTTTTATTCAGTCAAATAAACCAATTTATATATTTTTTAAGTAGTGTGTATGAAATTTAGTCAATTTTACTTATACGTTAATATATGATTAAATAACAGTTTAAAAAAAATTATATCATTAGTTCATAGTAATTAAATTTAAAATATATTACAAATATCTTCAAATCTTGTTGATTACTTCCAAAATTTTCATACCGTTGCCATTAGGTGGGTCTTAAGTTGGTCCCTATGTATTTTATAACATTACATGGTCCTTTAAAATTTAATATTAAATTACTAAATTACACTTTTAACACTTCTAATTTTCCTTTTCAACCACTCTTCTGTTCTACCACTATCATCTTCACCAGCCACACCTCATCCTTTTCATTTTAGTGGCCAATTTTTTTAGATCCCTTTTTCTGGGCAGCATCATTTTCTTCCAATTTTTTTTTTTTATGTGAAAGGGAATGAAACCTTTTTTATCCAGTACAATCTCAACCGCAAATGAAATGATGAAGAACTTGCTTCAATTCCTTCTGCCACGCCCTCTGCCCTTTGCTGCCACTGTGAACCTGCTCATGACATTGGGATGATAAATTGTAGATATGTGGATTTGTCTCCATCTTGCAAACAAAAATCTTTAACACCCATAATCTAAGAAAAAGAAAAACCCATCAAATTAAAGTGAGAATAATAAGAGGGGGATTAAAAATGGTCACTTTGAGTTGATGAATAAAACCTGTAGACTGTAGGGTTGTTAACCGAATGCGGACAACTGTTGTTGTTGGTAGGGCCCGACGTCAGTGCGGCAACGGATCAACAAACTTGCAGGCTGGTGAGCTTGCTTCTTCATCCTCTCTATCATCGCTGCCATCTCCACCGGTGAGGGTTTGAGCAACTGCAGCATCAAAAAATGACAACAGGAAAGCATTGATGGATTTTCCACGGCAAAACTCTTTTCTCACAAGGGTGATATTGTAACTTCATAAATGTATTTTACTACTTAGTAAGTATATATGTTTTATAATAAATTATCCTTAACCGTTAATTGAATTTTATAAAAAATCTAATGGTAAAAAAGGGTAGGCTATAAATGTCCCAGAAGATGGAAGGATCATTTTATGCATTATCAAAACATTTATATGTTGGCCGATGGCGTGTAATTTGATCTTGTATTTGTTTTGAACCCTCTAATGCTCCTCCCATTATCATATTAAAATTATTATGTTAGCCTCCTATAAATTTTTAATTACTCTTGTTATTTATCCATCGTTGTCTCCTTTACTTGCTCTTTTCTGGCCATCACTGCTAGGTAGTGCACTAAACTCAATCACAAAGCTACCGTCTCTACCTTCCGCGACAAGCCTAACAACACTCTTGAGTGGCTCTTTGATTATCCCTGTCATCTAGAGCGAGATTATCCCCAAAGAAATTGAAAACAACACCAAGGGAATCCAAGAATTGGAGGCAAAGAACAAGAAATCAAGAATACACTACTTCGATATCCTTCATGCATGTAAACAAAAGCCATCTACAAACCATGGAAATTCAATTTGAAATCTTTAATTCTGTATCGTGTCATAGTTTGTTATCAAACTTAGAACTTTATCATGTTGTTAACTGTAAAAGCATATATTGGAAAATGGAATTTATGCTTGAGATTGGAATTCTCCTGCAGGCGGTGCTTGTTAGATTTTTTTTTTACTTGTTTTATTAAAAAAAATTAACGCACATATTGAATAGGTAATAATAGTGATAGCAATGAGGGTGTATTGGTGGCAAAGGGAAATCGATGATTATGAGTGGATATTAAAGAGATTCAAGGTGGTGATGAGTTTTTCTTTTATTATTTTTGTGGATTGGGAGGATTTTCTGGAGGAGGTACATAACAGTGACAGTGGAGAGAAAAAATGAAGTGTTCAACGTGCACGATATTGGTGGTGGCAAAAGTGATGATGGCAATGGCGGAGAGGATAATTGGTGGTGATGAGGTGAATAGAGTGAAGAGTTACTTGGTGTTAAAGGAGTAACTTAATCCTTTAAAAAATATTATTCTTAATTTAAAGTTTATTATTTTATTTTTAATTTTATATAATTATTATATCTTTAGATTTGAACTGTACAAAGAATCTCTAATGGTCAATAGTTAAAAACTATAAAATGATCCAAGAATGGATGGGACCAAATTATTCCCCATGTTGGCTAAGAGTAAAGTTAATTCGATCATTGATCCAAACATTCTCAAAGGGTTCAAACTTGAAAAAAATGGCCTGATAAAATAAAGGATCGAATTTAAGTGTGGTCCTGCCTGATTTAACATGCCCGTTCACCCGTTGTATACCCTTAATATCAGAAGTTCATCACTTTTTAACCTTTGCTTTTATGTACTGCCATAATATTTTTACTTTTGTGTTGAACGAACTTCTCACAAGATAATAATTCAAATTCGTGAATTCCTATAATATTTATTTAGGAAAAAATCTAGAAAATTTTCTTCAATTTTGACTTATTATACTTTATCTTATTATTTTAAAAACATGCAAAATAGTCTTTAGATATTTTGATTTATGCACATTACTTTAATATGCTAATAAGTGTTTATCTTTTGACATAAAAAGTTTTAAAAAAAATCTTTAATTTCTTATTTATATATATTTTTATTCTATTACTTTTTTAATATGCGAGATTTTCTAATAAGATTATAGAACCTATGTATATAATTTGTAATAAAAAAATTGAACATTTATTTTCAAATTATAGTAATATACACTAATCAAAATGTTCAACAATCATTTTGCACGTATTCAAACTAATAAGACTAAAATACATATAAATCAAAATTGAAGAGAGTTTTGTTGACTTTCTCCTTCTATTTGTTATCTTATTCTTTTCTAATTCATTCAGACGATGAAATTGTCAAAAGTTGGTGAGCTAATTGTCAAATTATTGTTACTTTTTGTGATCATCGGGATGCTTTGGGAAAGAAATTGAATGCTCCGTGGTGCTCACGATAAGTGGTGGTCCTTCGCCTCAACAATTTCACATGAGGACCTTTATCATTTGGAACCGATCAATACTGATGAGATCACTGCCACGTAACGAGTAAATACAAAATCATAAATATTTTGGTGCGTAGTTAAGCTAGTTCGCTTGCGTGTTCATTTGAAAAACGCAATAAAATAAAGAAATAAATAAAATGATTGGGACAACGAAACCCGGCTCAGCAACTTGAGTTTTATTTTCATTTTTGTCAACAACTTGTTTTTTCGGTCTGGATTTTTGTCAACAACTTCAATATTTTGCTTTTATGGTCAGCAACATCAGGTCCTCAACTTAACAACAGTAAAAGATTATGGAAATGAGTGAGGCTTTCTATTCGGCGTAGCCCATGTTATGAAGGAAGAGTAACCCTTTTTGGTCAAAAAGAGTAGCCTTACCTTATACTACATTCCCACACAGAGATAGGGCCCATGACATCATAGCCGACGAGACACATAATTTTGACCCAAATAATAAACCGAAACATAAAACCCAATCCCACAAAATCTAGTACCTACCAAAACAAATATAGTACCATGCAAACCCATGAGCCCATATCACTTATGAGCCAAAACACTCAAACAAAGAGACACGACTTCGACCAAAAAATGACACACCTTGGAGGTGGGGTGACTTGCTCTTTACCTTTCTTTTGTTTTTTTTCCTTTCTTTTATTTTTATTTTTCTTTATCTTGTTTTGTCTCACTCATTCACTACATAAGGTTTGTTTGATTTTCATTTTGACAAGTTTTTCTTATTAGCAACAGTTTCCAAATCATAGAAATGGAATAAAGCTAAATCATATTTTAGATTTCTCAGTTGCTCACAATTTAAATAACTTCAGAATGTTGTGCTCATTATAGGTGATTAATCAACTTCCTATGTTTGTGTTTGGTTAGTTGAGATGTTTGTTTTTATGGCTTTGTCTTTAGATCTGTGTGTTTATCATGCTTGTGTGCAAGCTTTCAGTAACTTTTGAAAGAGCAAAGTTGATCCAATCTTAGTGTATAATGGAAGATTTATCATAGGATAAACTTTGAGAGTTCTTGCACCTGTGTGCATCTTTTTTCCTACTAAATGGATGGACTGATGATATTAGATGGAGCTTGCATAGACTTTAGCACTTATTAGAATCTAAAGTAATTTTGTTTGGCCATAGCCTTTTCCAACTATGGGTTGCCCTCATAATTTTTAATATGTTATCTTAGGGGTAGTTGGCCTCTAAATGAATGAATAACATCCAGTTTGTTCGACCAAAACACACACACATACACATGCACAAAGACAATAACCCTTTGTTCATATATCTCTCCAAGTTTCGTACGAGACTAATTAGAATAAATTGGTGTCTTTTCTTTTTTTTGGTATAGTGGTGACAATGGAGTTTGAATTTATGACTTCATGTAAGCTATCTAAGTCCTTCACCACTAACTCGCTCCTAGTGGCCTATAGAATAAACTGGTGTCTATACCTAAAATCTAAGACTAATTTGGGAGTTCTATAAATGATGGGCGTCACACATTGTCATTCTAGTGCCATTACCCCCTCTATTTTGAATGAACTCCTCTCCTTCTTTTTTAAAAAGCACCCTTTGTTTGCAAAGGGGGAAGTCAGCCCCTCCATGGCGATAACCTAGTAACCCCCTTTCCTCTTTTCTTTTGTGTGTTCTCTTTATTTATTTTTTTCACTCAAAACTCCAGTACATTAATCTTGTTTTGATTTTCCTTATGATGAGTTTCTATTGATGGCAGTGATGCTTGAATCGTGAGTAGTATAATAAAACTCATATTTGGATTAGTTGCTTGCACTTTTGGCACCTTCAGATGTAATGCTTAGGTTCATGTGTCCCTAGATAAGTTTACAATGGTTTTAGGGTCCCCTGGACCCATCCGTATTCAAGAAGGCTCTTGGAAGAGATCTACCCAACAGACTTGCCACAACGAGTCTCCCCTCACCATGGCGAGTCCTCGATACTAGAAACCCCAAAAAATGATGCAGCTTCATTAAATCATCCCTTCTACCTATATAAACCCTTCCATTCACACATTTTCACTCAAAAAAGGCAAACCCTAACATTACCAACCTCTCTCCCATCCTTTACTCTCTTCCTCCTTCAATCCTATCTCCTCCAAGCTTTAAGGTAAGGATTGCTCATGATTTATATTTGGTTTCCTTTCCATTCCTCCATGTCTATGAGTTATGTATGTGTGTATATAATAATAATAATAACAACAACAACAACACAATTAATAATGACAATAATAATAGTAAAAACAAGTAATAATGATGATACTTAGATATTAACAAATTCCATATTTGAGATATCACATTATTTAAAAATGAAAAATTGTATTTAATTACACATGTAGCACAACTCAGCGATCATGAGGCTTACGTGAGGATGTGTTTTCCAAGTGTCGGTTACGTTCCCAAACTAGTCGTGACATCAGAATACTATATCATGACAGTGATAAATCAACAACTTATGTCATGGTGGTTGTTGATACATCTTTTTTTTCTTTGTTTTAAATGCGTGTTCATAACATGCATTCATGCTTGTTTAGTTGTTTTGTTTAGTTAGAAGTTTTATGTGGAGAAACAAGATTGAGACTGCATTTGTTTTAATCCAGGAAAAGAGAGGAAGACAAATCACAAGAAGAATTCAGAGAGTTTTTGAACAACCTATTTGTGTAAAGATTTTCTTTTGAGAATGGATTCTTTATAGAAAACTTGATGTGTTTTGCTAGGAATCTAATAAGATTGTCCACCATGGGAATAGGATGGCTTCGGACGAGATTTTCAACTTACTAAACATCCCAATATGGGAATGACATAGTTTATTTTACTCCAATCATTATCTTTCTATTATGAACCACTCTCTTCTACTACCTACAAAACTCCTAACGGGCGTTTGTTTTAAGGTTTGAAATTATGTTATCAGAAATCGTATTTCTAAAATAATATTTCCATATCTTAAAAAATTATTTATTTAGCATTAAATATTCCTGGAATTATTTGTTAAGATTATTGGAAATAAATTTAAAACTTGTTTGTTTTATAATTTATATTTTTGAGAATATATATCATAAATTTCAAAATACCCTTAGGTCAAATAATTGTGAGGAAAAAGTCAAATAATTGAAGGATAGTTTAGTAATTGTGCTTAATAATTATGATTTTCAAGTCATGAATTTTTTTTCCTCACTCTTTAATTTGAGAATAAGATTTCACTAAACCATAGGAAAATCTTTTTCCATGGAATAATTAATACTCATAAGTTTTTTTGTAAAACTTGTAATAAACATAGAAATATATCATTCATAACTACTTATTTCCAAAAATAATTAAACATATCCTAAAACAAATGTCATGTTAAATATAACTTAAGTTGCTATATGTTAGGGCAATAAAAGACATGTACTTTTTTTTTTGTCATAAGAAATATACTGTTTTCAGAAGCAACTAATTTCTAACTAGAGTTCGGTGTACAAGGTACAAACCACCATTTTTCGGTTGATCTGCCACATTCGCGATGGGACCAAACTAATTGCCATCCAATTAAATGCAGATCTATAGGTCCAATTTGCTTTAACTCGCTTGTTAAACAGTGGCCGCCACTCCAACCCCATAAGGTTTTTTTATAAGAGAAAAATAAAAAATAATAAGGAACTGCGTGTAGTGTGAACTTCATAAATATACTTCTTCGTGATTGAAAAATGGCGGGTCATGTAGAAGGCGTAGTTATTGCATGAAAATTCATAAGTAGATAAAGATGCCTTTGTAATTCCTCTTTATTTTCTCTTCATTGTGAATCACTACTTATATGTGCTAAGACATATGGACGTGCTTTGATTCATAGAAAATGTTGTATTAAGTGTGTGTATTTATAAAGGTTTGTTGCAAATCTGAGATATTTGAATTAACATAGCTTCTTCTTTGATATATTTAAAATTAGCTAAAGCGGTTCATTTAGTGAAGATACTGCTACAAACGAGTTAACTAGTGATGTGGATAAACATACTCTTAACAAATATTTATTGTAGCTAGTTAAATAAGCATAACTGCAAAAGTTCTTTTTGTTCTAGGCAGTACTTCTGAAAACTATTCTTTTTAATAAATAAAAAAAATCTAATCTAGAAAATAACATATGGAGTAAGTTAACTATACTAAAACTTAGGCCATTGTCAATGCCAAAAAGATCAAACTCATGTCTTCTTGATCCTTTCGTCCAAACACCTATTATAATTTTATCTCCTTAATTATTATTTTTTGGTTGTGCCTAAGAAATAATACGTCTTAAGATCAACCCTTCTCAATACTATTTTTCAATCCTGATACATAAAGAATTTGAGTACCTTTTCCCGAACCAATATCTTATTGGTGCCTCCTTAATCATACTCTATCTTAGAGCTTGTTAGGAACTTTTTGTTTTTTGTTTTATAAATTGTTCTATAAAATAATTTTTAAATTCAATTTTCAAAAACAATAGAACAAAAAAACTTGTTTGGATAACAACAAAGATAACTTGGTGTCAATTTACAAAGATCATAACAACAAAAATAAACATAATAGCAACCACAACAAAGAACAATAATGAGATCAATTTACAACTTGGTATCAATTTACTAATAACAACAAAGATCAACATATCAACCACAACAATGAGAGGGAGGGAGAACCAAAGAAAGAGAAGAGAGAGGGAGGGTCACGTGTGAAGGCGAATTGGTGCGCTGACGGAGTTGGGTGGCGTGGGGAGGAGGCGGGTAGGAAGGTCACATGCGGAAGGCGGATTTGTGAGGCAGCTCGCGCTGGGTCTCGGGAGCAAGTCGTCGAACTTGGTCTCAAAAGGTCAGGTCACGGGCTCGGTCTTGCATTCGCCTGAATGGTGTAGCATGTCACAGAGGAGCTCGGGCACTGCTGAATGGGGGAGGAGCTCGGGTCTCTGTGCTCATGGTGAAAGGGATGGGCGATGTGGTGCGTGGGATGGGTTGTGTTGGTTGTGTTTTTTAAAACACAAATTCAAAAAACATTTTAAAAGTATTTTCTGTTTCTTGTTTTTAAAACACACTTTCTATTTTTCTATTTTTTAAACCAATAAAGCAAAGAGGAGTTATCAAACAAGTTTTCTTGGTTTTTTATTTTTAAAATTTGAAATTTTTTTAAAAAATAGTTTCCAAACAAGACCTTAATTTTACATTATATCTTGTAATAATTTTACTTGAAATATGATTTTGATCAACTAATAATGGAAAAAGGATTTATAATATAGTTAAATATCACCATTCCTGCTTAAAAAATTAATCAAAGCTTACCTATTTCACTTATAGCACAAAAGTTCAAATTCATTCAAATGGCAGCACTAATTACCACATGTAAATAAGTTGGCAAAGCTATTACATCTGAATAAAAGCTTTCGAGTTCAAGTTCTAATATGCATTTGCATTAAAACTCGAGATGAAAAGTTTTGCCGTTTCAACAATTTTACCTAAATGGATCATATTGTCTCTTATAAATAGACACTTGTATTTTTTATTAAAAAAGATTTAATTGAAATGCATTGACAATACAAAAAAAGTTTTACACATTTATTAAATCATACAATGACATATTAGTAAATATGGTTATTTTCCATCCTACTACTAAAAAATCATATAAAATAAGAGATTTGATTGGATGGCTGTATTAATGCATTAAAATTAAACTCTTAAAAAATATAGCATTAACAATTTAACATTAGGCCAGGTTGAAATATTGAATTTTTGTTTTTATTCTAATTTTTTTTTAAATGTGTATGTAATGTACTCAGGTTCACTGTTACTCAAAACATGTGCTGCTGATCCCCATTTCATTTTAATTTCCGCGCCCACCTAAAATCAAATAAAAACCCATTCTGTCTATTTTCCCCATTTTCAAAGCCCATCTATTTTTCTTTTTTCCTCCGCCTTCTTCTTCTTCCTCTTCACTCTCTCCACCCTGCACAGTGCACACAAATCCCACACACGCACACACACTCTCTCTCTCTCTCTCCCCCTTCACCTTCACCTTCACAACTAAAAATGGAGGACGAAGAAGACCAGCAGAAGCTTCCAGATCTGGTGAAGGAACTCGTCCTCCGCCTCCTCTCCCCCAACGACGACGACCACCAACAACAACAACACCAGCACTCCCCAAAACCAAACCCTAACTCCCCGAGTTCCGCAACTCCCTCCGCTACGCCTCCCGCATCCTGTCGAGCCGCCTCTCCCCCTCCGTGGCCCCTGACGCCGCCGCCATCGCCGACTCCATCAAGCGCCGCCTCGCCTCCCACGGCACCTCCTCCCTCGCCCTCTCCTTCGCCGACCTCTTCGCCAAGTTCTCCTCCAAAACCGGCCCCGGCAGCGTCAACAACAAGTGGGCCGTCATCTACCTCCTCGACATCATCTCCCACGACCGCCGCAATGCCAAATCCCTATCTTGCCCTCCCTCCCTCTTGCCCAATTTGCCCCTCCCCGATAACAGCGATTCAGGTAAGGGTTGGGATAACGGTGTTTTGCTTCTTTCTAAGGATCCCGAGAATCGACGCGATTTAGCGTTCAGGGAGTTCGTGAATTTGGTTAGGGAAGAGAATGAGGTCTCTGAAGAGGTTTTGGTTAGGGATGTTTTGTATGCTTCTCAAGGTGTTGATGGGAAGTGCGTCAAATTCGAGGGTAGCGATGTTGGGTATTTGTTATTGGAGTCGATTAGGGTCCCTAGAGCTACTAGGATTATGGTTCAGAAGCTTTGCGAACTGGGGAGGTTGTTTAGGATTGTTACCGAGTTTATATCTCAGAGTATGGATCGGTTCCCGGCTGAAGATGTTGGCACTGTTGGCCAGGCTCTTTGTTCTGCATTGCAGGATGAGCTTACTGAGTATTATAAGCTCTTGGCTGTGCTTGAGGCTCAGTCTCCGAATCCGATTCCTTTGGTGTCCGAATCGCGAGCTCGGGGAATTATCTTTCCCTTAGGAGATTGGCTGTTTGGCTTGCGAGCCGACGGTGAAGATGAGGTTGATGACTGATTTGGTTGACAAGTGCAGGGTTTTGAGGGGCGGCGCGATGGCTGGCGCGATTCATTTGCACGCGCGGCATGGTGATCCTCTTGTTCATGAGTTCATGAAGAGGTTGCTGCAGAGAGTATGTTCTCCGCTGTTTGAGATGGTGAGGAGGTGGGTTCTGGAGGGGGAGTTGGAAGATATCTTTGCCGAGTTTTTTATTGTGGGTCAGGAGGTGAAAGCTGAGTCCCTCTGGAGAGAGGGTTACAGGCTCCACGACGCGATGCTTCCTTCATTCATTTCGCCTTCACTTGCTCAGCGGATCTTGAGGACTGGGAAGTCCATAAATTTCCTTCGGGTTTGTTGTGAGGATCGGGGTTGGGCTGATGCTGCAACAGAAGTTGCCACAGATAC
Source organism: Dalbergia oliveri (assembly GCA_030441495.1). Classification (NCBI taxonomy): domain Eukaryota; kingdom Viridiplantae; phylum Streptophyta; class Magnoliopsida; order Fabales; family Fabaceae; genus Dalbergia; species Dalbergia oliveri. Next base: position 16,290,685 of record JAMLFY010000008.1, read on the forward strand.
AGGGGCTGCAGCCAGAAGAGGTGGCTTTGGGTATGGGGAAACTGATACCCTTGAGTCGCTGGTGGATGAAGCTGCTAAAAGAATTGATAAGCATCTGTTGGATGTAATCTACAGGAGGTACAAATTCAAGGAGCACTGTCTTGCAATCAAGCGGTATTTATTGCTTGGTCAAGGTGATTTTGTGCAATATCTGATGGATATTGTCGGGCCTGAGCTTTCTGAGCCAGCGAACACTATAAGCTCTTTCAAACTCTCTGGATTGCTGGAAACTGCAATTCGGCATCCAATGCTCAATATGATGATCCTGACATTTTGGATAGGCTCAGGGTCAAGATGATGCCTCATGAAAGTGGTGATAGGGGCTGGGATGTGTTTTCACTAGAATATGATGCAAGAGTTCCACTAGATACTGTGTTCACGGAGTCTGTGATGGCAAAGTATTTAAGGATTTTTAATTTTCTGTGGAAGCTTAGAAGAGTGGAACATGCACTTATTGGTGCCTGGAAGACCCTGAAACCGAACAGTATCACTTCTCATTCCTTTACCAGATTGCAAAATGCAGTAAAGATGCAGTTAGTTTCAACATTGAGGCGCTGCCAAGTCTTATGGGTTGAAATAAATCACTTTATTTCAAACTTACAATATTACATAATGTTTGAAGTCTTGGAGGTATCATGGTCAGACTTTGTAAGTGAGATGGATGCAGCCAAGGATCTTGATGACCTACTTGCAGCTCATGATAAATATCTGGATTCCATTGTGGAGAAATCCCTACTTGGAGAGCTTTCCCAGTCGCTTTACAAGTCACTATTTGTGATATTTGACCTTATACTACGTTTTCGGAGCCATGCAGATCGCCTGTATGAAGGTATTCACGAGCTGCAAGCAAGGTAATGATCTTACTCTATCATCCCTGCACTTTCCCCCACCTCCTCACTCCACAAAAACAAATATTTTGCCATGTTTAACATATGATCATGTGTGTTGTTTCAGAATCACAGGCTCCTCCCTATCCTCTCAAGACCAGAATAAATCACGAAAGCAAATGATTGATAGGTCTGTGGAACAAGGATCCTGGGTTGCTGATGGGAGGAAGGCCCTGACACAACATGCTGGTGAATTTCTCCGAAATATGGGACAAGATCTGGATGGGATTGCTAAGGAGTATTCATCGTTGCAAGAGGAATTCATCTGTCAGTTGCCTGTGCAGCAGCATGTTGATCTGAAATTTCTCTTTTTCCGTCTTGACTTTAATGAATTTTATAGGCGGGTGTCTCCAAGCATATAGGAAATTTGTGAATAAGGCTGAGGGTCAGGTAGAAGCATTGTTTCTTCAAGATGAGGAATTAACAAAGCCTTGCAAGTAGCTAACCACCATTCTGTGTTTGAGTGGAACAATTCTATCGGTGCTAAGTGCTAACTTCCTTCCAGACCAACCATTCCAGGGTCATTAATTGACTATAGGTATTGTGTATATCATGTCACTTTATCATATTTATTTTCCTGGCATTTTCTATGAAGGATCTGACACTATTTCTCTCCAGAGTGCAGATAGTCATTTTTTATTTGTGGATTGCAAGGTGGTTTGTGGCGGATGTGAAGCTATTAATATTCTGATCGGATGCTTTATGTGAGCAGTACACACGGAAGTATCTGAATATCTGATGATTGATTTAGTGTTTTCAGCAACTTCTGCAAGCAGTGGTTTCCAAAGATTGTTCATCTGTATCCTAGATTTTTCTATTTGCTGAATGAAAAAGGGTGTCTGAAAATCTAATTCTGCATTCTCTTGTACTGCTTCTGGTTTACTATCTCTTCTAACTCTGCAGCGTCCTTGAATGTTTCCCTTGTGGCAATAAAAATGAAGCCACGGGGGAATCAAGTATCAAGACGCTTGCCTTGCAATTCAATATGCTTTATGTACATGCAAGGGAATGAAAGAGGTTCATTTGATTCTGTACAAGCTCAGTTCCTAGTGTCAAAGAGTGTAAGCCTTATTTTGTGATTTTCCCCTAATGGTAGCTGCAAGTGAATAATAAAGCTCATCAGTGATTACTTGCTTTGACACATGCTTAAGTATTAAAAGTAATTGTAGAATCAAGTGATGGAAACTTGATTGCGTTGCTTTCAGAAAGAATTGTCCTTCTAGAGACTTATATCGTATACGTGCTTATTAGAATAGTTGAATGTTTAGAACGAAATTTTTCTGGTTAGCTGAAAATGTCTTTAGTTGTAAGCACTCTTGATGATCAGGGGTATCATGACAAAGGCATTTGATCCAAATAATTGTATTCTTAAATTAATTAATGTTTAATTACAGTTTAGTCATAGATTTCACTGGTTGAATTAAATTATAAATTAGAGGCTTTACTGGTTTAATTTCTGATTTGGTTTTTAAAATATTGATTTCAAGTAGTGATGCCTAAAGTGAAGAATAATATTATGTGCATAATAAAATTGCACACCATACGTCTTATCACTATTAGATGTGATAAGTGAGTGGGGTGAGTGAGAATTCATTACATTCAATGATAATAAGGTATGTGGTGTGAATTTGTTATACAATTTTATTGTTTCCATAACATGATTGTAAAGTGAATAGAATGAAGAATTCAGATATCTTAATCCTTTGCCTTTTTCTTTACCTCAATGTTTCACCGAAGATTTACTATAACTGCAGTTTCTCAAGCTGACTTGGAGTTTGATTCCCACTGTAACAGTGAAAGAACGCTTTCTAATGAGTGTTTATGGCGATGTTCAAAAGGAAATGCACATGTATGGTTGGTAAAGATGCTGCCGGGGTGTTGATTGAAAGGAAGTCATCATTTCCGCATTGTGGTGGAAGACAAGGGCTCGTGTGGTGCTTTATTTTCACTCAATGTTCCTTCGCGTTAAAGAAAATTTTTGAACAAACATACCCTTAAAAGCGAGTGCTAAACATTTATAAGATAAATTATTGATTATTATATATCCATTTTTTATTGATAGTTTATTCCTTCTCCTTTGTTTGCATTCTGTAATGGAAGAGTATAGGAAGAGGTTACCTGGAGAATGAGAGACTTCATGAAGTCGCTGCCTTCCTTGCTCGATGAAGCTTGTCACAGGATGGGATGGATGGTGGGACATCTACAAGCACTCCACCAAGGATATCAAAGGCTGTGTAAGGTAGTGGGAGTGTGGGGGTTTGAATGCATACCTAGTGAGCTACTGAACACCCTTTAAATACAAGATCCAGGTCCCGTTACCACTTCCCCATATTTCGGGAACGTGGTTAGTGGACTTTTGCATAGATCATGGCGTGGCTTATGCATGGATCGTGACGTGAGATCGTGGGTCATGTGGCACCGAGTTGGGCAAGGTTGGGTTGAGTCTTGTGCTCCGGTTAGATCAGAACACAGATGGACGGAGTGTCTCTTAACCATTTTTGCCTTGCGGCCTTGGACGGACCTAGTAGCATGATGTCTCTGGGCCTTTGTTCTTGGATATTTCCTATGGATAGGCCCAGTTATTACTTGCCTTTCTTGGGCCTGGGAATAGACCGTAACACATTCTTATATGTATTTCAAATGCGCTTATCTCCTCTAGGTGTAAATAATCATAAATGATGAGTGGTGTATGAAACTAACTTCTTATTGTTTATAATTACTACCGAAAAATGTACTTTATTACTTTTTTAGTTTATGTACGGATATCGTATTGGCAAACATTATCAAATAATTAGTTTCATGTATAGCAAGCTAAAATCAATTTACATTTGGAGTGAATTTGGTTGGAGGATGTAAATAATCATAAATGAACTACGTGCGTAGTTTTACATTTGAAGTTTATTTATGAAAATTTTTATTTTATTTTTACCCATTACAAAACATAATCTTAGTGTTTAAAATATAAATTACAAAATTATTGCAAAATAAAATTGATTTTTTCTTTAGGTAATATTTGTGAGTTTGGGTTTTGGAAGAGAAGAAATATAATAATTTTACACTACAAGTTCTCATCTCCCCTCTTCTCCTTCAAAATCCAAACTCACAAACATTTAGAATAAAAATATGTTATATATCTTTCTAACAATTTAATTTTCCTAATTCAAGATTGTATTCACAATAGTATAAATTGCAATTTACATAGTATTAAAAATTATTTAATAAATATGGATGAAATTTTAAAGGATTTTATTAAGTGCACTGGTTAAGAGTTTTAAAATGGCAAGTTTTCATTGAAAATGTGTGTTTTTTCAAGTTTCAAGATATAAGATTCATCACTAACTTTTTATACTTGTCTTTAGTGAAAACCTTAATAAGTACTCTAATTAGATAAACTCAATTTTAAATTAGAATAATTTTTAAACACGTCGATTAAAAAGATATGACATCTTTTTTTTTCCTCCCCCAAAGGCATCACTAAAGAAAGTAACAGCACATTACCAAAAAAAAAAAAAGAAAGTAACAGCAATGATGCAAACAGCTGTAAACGCATGTGCTTACAAAGTTCAAAAGTGTTGGGACTTAAGACACACTTTTAATCTTTTTCGGTTTCGTATTCATTGGAATTTTACGTAATCTGTTTAAACATCATACAACTCGTCTCCCTTAATTCACATTACATTACTAATAATTTACTATAAGGGAGGCCTGAGAGTGTTCTTTGGAGCACTAATCCAAGGGGTTCCTGCAATGGCAAATCTCCACAATGCATTGACATGCTCTGGCAAAGCATATTGGATACCAACACGCGGACCCACCAATATATTTTCCGGCTCTGGACCATCTAACAGCTCCAAACCACCTGTATATCACACCCATTTCCAATTGTAATTAACACATTATCATCCATGTGCCAAATTTAATTTTTGGACGCCAGAATTTATTATAAGCTTACCAGGGGTGTAAAGAGAATGGTTGGACCATTCTGTTGAAAGACCCAGTGCCTGACCAACCTAACATTGGGGAGAACGTTCAGATCAATCAATTTCATAATCTAAAAGATGATATTTCAGATATGCGGGGACGTTTGTGGAAAAAAGTAAAAAAGACCTTCTTCACCGATATTATAAGTGATTAAGGCCAAACATCGAAGATGGGCAAAAAGCCGAAGAAAACTTCAATGATTGAACCTATTTCCCTTTTATCCTTCGTAACTTCCCCCTTCCAGCAAGAACCTCAATAATCATTACGGCCAATGGTGAGTTCTCTTATACCATATCGCGATGCATACAGAAATTACATTTTACCAGTGATGCAACCTTTTAAACCACCACGTGAAATCTTTTGTTTCAAAATTTTTATAAACACCATCTCTATCAACTCATAGGAGGGTAAGAACATTCGTTGAGAATGAACTTTTTTCCCGGAAATAGCAAGAGTATAAGGCTTAGGCTATGATTAGGAGAATGAAAATGGAGGGAGTGGCAAGGCTAAAGTTAAGTGATTATTGTTTGAAAGTAATTTAAGGGACAGAGTGACATGACTAGTAAGGGACAATGTGTCCTCCTTTGCACTCAAAATAAAGCTTTTGACCCTCCAAAGTGGGGGTCAAGGAGGGAATGAAATTAACTTCAAACAGGGGAGTGACATAGCCTATTCCACTCTACTCCTTATCTTTCTCTTCCATTTCATTATTAGTCACTCTTTCCATCATTTATAAAACTCTCAATCATAGTCTTAATAATCTCGACTACAAACTATTTCACCGACCACAACCACAACAACAAGCTAAGCCTTATCTCACTAGTTGGGCTCGGCTACAAAGCTAGACCATAATTTTAGGAGGGGTTAATATTTACTAGTTAATTTTACATGAAGAATATATGTCTTATAATTTTTATTTGATTCAAAAATTTACATTAAAATGTCAAATGTAAAAGAAATAAATATTTTACAAATAAAACTCAAGAAAACACATGTATATGTGTAACATATTATTTGATATTTACACTTCTAGTTAAATAAAAAATTAATAAGAATTAGCAAAAAAAAAAATTAAAGGGGGCCAAATTTAAAAATATTAAGAAAATTATAAAGAAAGTAGAAATTTTAGGGGGGTCCATGGCCCCCTTCCCAACACAAGGAGCTACCCCTAGAGCTACATGGATCAACAACGCCATAATCTTGTATCATATTTATATTTAAATAATTTATTTCCAAGTATTTTTTGATAATTTCACCTACAGATTTTATAGGTCTTCCTCTACCTCTAGTCATTGAAATGGCATTCTACTAGTTTCTCTACAATAGATGCAATCCCAACTTTCTCTCTAATGCACTTATTTCTAATCTTATCTCATCTATGTGACCGCACATCCAACGCAACATCCTCATCTCCAAATAATCATGAGGTTATGTAATGAATTTACAAATCTAAGATGCAAGTATCAAACTATCCACTAACCATTATTCAGTATGTACAATTTCCATTCTTTTTCGTAGTCTAAATAAAATTTTACCAAGAAAGAGGCAAAACTGTAACTGCAGCTAGTTTATATTTTATGAGCAACATAACTTCCTAGATTGCTTTGTTAACTGTAAAGCACTGGGACGTAGATAACTTTCACCAGATAAGTCAAATGGTAAAGCAAAACAACTCACCAAATTATTTTTCTTGAAAGCACCTCAAACGGATGGATTGGGTGTTACTTATTAACATGAGTGTCATGTTATGAGTGAGAAAGACATAATTATGCCACAAAAGGACCCTTGGTTATCTATATTAATCTATCAATTTTGTTTTTGTGTCTTTCTCTCATAACATGGCATTTTCACGTTAGTGAGAATCAGGAGAGGATCTTGATACCAAACAGATTAGAAGGAGGGACGGAGAGAAACAAACCTTGCCAGGGCCGGTAAGAAGTATAGGTTTCTCAGTTTTCAGACCTCGGCGCTGCTGAATGACATCCAATCCTGTGACATTGTCAACTATTACAAGGTAAATCCGTACTATGCAAGGTTTCCTTATACTGAGTACCAGTAAAGAGGTCCAGGGTCTTATTGCAAGAATTAGTTGAATTGCTACTGACACTAGTGGGAACAAATAATCAGAGGTTGTTGCATCAAAGAATCTGAACTTCAAGTTCTACTGAAAACCTCACTTTTCCAATTAATTAGCTTGTTTCCTACTTTCACATACCCAGAAGAGTAATAGTTGAAAATACATTTTATTCACTGAAAGCCACTAGATGGCACTCTGGGTTCAAGTGCAACTTTTTCCCCACAAACATAAGCTACAATATACAAGCCTGCGATGATTTCTTCGTTTGCACGAAACAGAACCATTTCTAAAGAAATCATCATCTCAAGTTTTTCTTTTCTTCTCCTTTTAGAGAGAATCAACATATTCATTTTAAGAAGTCAGTTGTCATGTATCTCTTTATTCATCCATAAACTGAATCAATAACACAAAAAGCATCTAAAGGGCCAGCCTTAAAGAGGGATGCTACACAGGTTATGATAGATGGCTAAACAGCAAAACACAACAACTGAGTGGTTATATAGTATACTATGTATAGAGCATTACCACTAATGGGAGCACAAGAACGTATCAAGACAGCTGCCCCAGCTCCTTCCTTGTCAGCAACAACATTGAGCATCATGTGGATACCATAGCAAAGATAAACATATGCATGCCCACCTGGTCCAAACTACAAAATAGGAACAGACACACACCAAAAGGTAGACAATTCAGAGATTCAAGATGAACAAGAGTATGCAAATTAACAAAAAATAAATAGAGAAAATGAAGGGAGTATCTTACAACAGGGGCGGTCCTTTGAGTAATGCCAAACCGACCATGACAAGCTGAATCATTTGGTCTATACGCTTCAACCTGCCTGATGCATATTCCTCGGTGTTAACTGTTAAGATTAGTATCAACTACACACACACATGCACATAAGAAAGGGCCTTTTTCTCTGTGGGCAAATTACACTGACCTCCCGAGGTTGGTGAAATTCATCTCGGCTTCTCTCTCTGTCTAGATAACATTTACCTCTCATTGCCGCACAATGCAACTTGCATACGGAAGAGAGGGAAGTGCAATGATTTTACAAACTCAGAGATTAGGTACAATGATTTCGTAAATTCAGGAAGACAGGAACCTCGGATTCAAATTGTCAGTGTAATTTGCCCTTTCCATTTTTTTTTCTTTCTATTTCACATGAAACCAATTTAACACCCTGAACTGAATGTGTTGTTTTACAGCAAACTGTGATGCAATTGAAGAACCCAAAAATTTCAAAAATGCCCCCCAGTTGTGTTGTAGTCGCATTATCTGAATCTATGGTGAATGTGGGGGAATGGAGCATACCTCTGTAATCTGAAGAACGACGTCGTCGCGGCGAAGGAACTTCCCTAGCAAACGAGGGGCGAGGTCCAAAGCATCAATTTGAAAGAAATTGCGGGGCAAAATTTCCATTTTTGTGGAGGCTGATTCTGATATCATGGGGTTGGGTTTAACGCTGATTTCCGCTGACTTAGAACGCCGAGTTTTCTTCTCCGGTTCGGCGAGTTGAACCGGCGATGTGGGTTCGGCGACTCGTTTGAGCCGCTGAGTCCGCTTCTCCACGGTACCGCGGAATCGGAATGAATCAAACAAAGGAGATGACTCTGACTCTGACATGACGCATATGCAAATTGCAATGCCCGCCCTTTCCACGGGACCGTAGTTTTGATCACCTCTTCTTCGAAACGCATATACACATTTTCCGGTGCTCTATTTCTCTTGTTCCACTCTCAAATTTATGAACGAGTGAGCTTTGGTCAAATCGTATAATTCAATCAAAATAATTCTCAATAGGGAACGGATTCAATCAAGACATTGTTTGCACTCGCCTGTTGCAAAAGTCACATATATTTATATATAAGAAAATTTGATTTGACAATAATATAGAAGTTTTTTATGCCGTTAATATAGTTTAAGTTTGATACACAAAATTTTTACATTGTTATTTAATTAAAATATTTTATTTGAATAATTTTTTAAGTTTAAAAGTCAACTATCTTAGTTTATATAGTAATATATGATTAGATGATTATATAAATTCTTTTTATACTAGAAGTATATGATAATTAAATCCCAATTAATATATTTAAATTAAGTTTAATTTTGATGTATTATTAGTGTAAAATAGTTTTAAGATTCATGCAATCAAACAATTCCTTTTGCATGAATTTTTAAATATTTGAATGAAAAAGTAACCATATTTATTGATGTGTCATTGCATAATTGAAAGATTGTGTAAATTTTTTTTTACATTGAAAATGTATTCCAATTAAATCGTAAATCAAACCCTTTAAATTAACATTTATTGTCATGATTTTACAGATTGATTTTGATTTGATATTTTTAAAAGTTTAATATTTATACATTGATAGTGTAAAATATTTTTACATGTCATTTAACCATATATTACTACATCTGTAAATGTAATTGAGTCTTATACTCACTACTTGAAAAGTCATCCAAATGAGATAATTTGATTGGATGATCATAAAATATTTTACACGTGTAATACCCTAGTTTAAATAAAAAGAGCTAAAAATTTATTTTGAATTAGGAAGGATGCCAATTAGTCATCTATTTTAGAGTCTTGAATTTTACTAAGTCACCCACGCCCTGGATGGCTATATAGTAGAATCATTTTCTTGGGAACAAAAGTTCCAGTAATTGTTCTCTAGAAGAAAATAAGTTAAAGAGTGATTTTTAATGAATTTTATGAAAACTCTAAACTTTTCGTTTTTAATCCAAAAGTTTATAAAATCTTTGAAATTTTCGAATTTGAACTAAAATCTAAAAATAAAATTCTGATTTGTTGGGATTTTGATTTTTATGATATTTTATTTGAATCCAAATGGGGGTATTTTCTTATTTACATTTATGTTTTACAATTAATCAAATTAACTTAAAATTAAGAAATGTAAATAAGTGAGTATTGAGACATGAGAGAACCCAATCCAATATATGCTAGCATTTGAGTTTCTGAGACCGCCAGGCGATCAACAGGAAGTAAGTCGGCATCAGGGGAAGAGGATCACTGGGCGGTAATTCACCCAGCGTCAACATCCAACATAAAAATCGCGTCTTGGATCCAGAATACACCAAAACACTCTTCCACCCTCCCAAACTCTAGAATCTTCATTCTTTCACTCCCAAACTCCATTCCCAACTCCATTTTCCTCCATTATCTTTCAATTCTAACTTCAATCCTTCAATCCTAAGACTTCAAGGTATGTAGTTTTCTTAGTTTTACTCCATTTTCTTCAATTCTTTCTTTTCTTGGGGGTGGTTTCCATGCTTATAAGGATGAAGAATTCTTCTTCCATGTAAAGATAAATTTGAAGTCTTTGGTAATCCTAGAAACTAATGTGAGGTTCTACTACTCTCATGATAGATATTGGCGCCATTTTTATTCCAAAAAACCCTCATGTTGAACCTTCAACTTCTCCCACTCAGGTGAGTGGGTTCACATCTGAAATCTCTATGTTATGCATTAAAGTTATTTTCCTCTAAATATAGCCTAAACAATGAACTTTAGAGGTTTTCTTAGAAGCTTGAGAATTCTATTATGTACTATGTTTCGAACTCCTGGTTTTAACATGAAAATATGTTTTGATAAATCTATGGGACCATTGGTGATAAAAAGATATTTTTGATAGAACTGGAGTATGAGAACATGAGTTGTTTGAACTATTATAATGATTACATGATTTATAGAGTTATGGATTTTACTTGATTGAGTTTAAACCCTAGGATAGATGCCTTTGTTTTCAAAGTCTAGAGATGATATTGTGTTCTTTGATTGACTGACAGGTAGCTATAGGAAACATGCTGTATGTTAGCGGCAGTAATCTGCTAACCTTGGTACCAAGTAGCCCAGGGCCAGAGTATTCAGAGAAGGACCTAGTTAGGTAACCATTATTGTCACACTGGGACGGTGATACGTAACGCTCAATGTGACCAGAGATTCTGTTATATTGTACATAACTAGAGTAGAAATTATTGTTTCTCTATTGAGGTACTCCTAAGTGTTTTATAAAATAAAGCGTTTTTAGTACTCTTGCATATGTTTATATTCCTATGACCATATGAACTGGTTGAGCATTATTTATATTATTGTAATTTTTCTGCATATCCTTTAATGTCCCATGGAGAGGGTTGCAAGTGAGGGCTCACTTCCTGAATTTTGGTAGCAAAACTTACCCTCCTTTCATTTTCCTCTATTTCCAGATATAGTGGCTCCGGATACTTCCATGCCATCTTCTTCCAAGGCGTAAATTTCATTGCTAAGCCTATTAGGTGAGATGTCTGGTATTTTGCCCTGGACTTGCTCCAGTGTGATGCAGAGGATTCCAAGATTTTAGAACATGTTATCTTTTGCATAGTCGTGGATATTAGAATGTTATTTTTGGCCGTATAAGTCTTTTACTTTTCATAGATACTTTGTATATCAAGGACTTATGTATATTTCATGCTAATATAGCATTATACTTTGGAATGAACCATGAGAGCTCATTTGTTTAATTATGACATGAAAAGCAAGTGATTGATATATAGAAAAAAATAAAAATATATTATGGATATTTTTGTGCATATAGACATGATACAGGTTATGAGGCTTACGTGAGAATGAGATTTCTCACGTGCCGTCATGTGCCCAAGTTGGGTCGTAAAAGATCGTGTAATAAAATTAAACTCTATTTTTAATATAGTTCAATTTTGATGTCATGATAGTATAAAATAGATTTCTTGCAATCAAATTCTCTTTTTGGTATATTTTTCAAGTAATTGACGTAAAGCTTTATCATTATTGCATGATTGGCTGATTTAAAGTATAAAGTATTGGGAAAGAGTATTTTAATTCTTCAAATTACAAGTTACGTTTCCTTCATTTCAAAATTTTTAAAAACATACAAATTGATCCATAACATTTTTTTATTTGTGCAAGTTGACCATTCTCTTAATTTTTCAAATATAATTAATGGAAATATTATATGTTTAAGAAAGTTTAGAATATCTAATTACATGTTATTTAGTTTAAGGATTAAAGTGACCGTGAGCTAAAATTAGAGGATATAGTGAACTTATTTTTCTTTAATAATGGACAAAAACTTAACAAAATTGAGAGTAGAGAATAGTGTGAGAGAATGAACAATCTGTGAAAGTTTTTAGGATATTTTATTACGAATGATTTTGTTTAATTAAAATATAGATTTCACGTGATACTTAAAAGTATGTTATTTAGTCATAGATAAATTTTAGGAAATAATTTGTTTAATTGTAATTACATGCTGTCACATGACACTTAAAGGTCAAAGTTTAATTTCTATGCATGAAGCGTAAAAAGTACACTGCCATTTAATTATGTAGTGCCATATTAGTAAAAGTTGTTAAATCTTATATTTACTATTTAAGAAATTGATAACTTCAGTTTATAGAGTTATTTAGCTTCTAATTTGGCTTAAATTGCATGCTTTGTCCTTAGTTTTCTGAGTAAAACACTTTACAATAAGAAGAATTGACTTGCTCTTGTCTTGGAACCTTAATTGAAAATTCAATGTCATAAAATATGATTTATTGGGTTGAATTACAAATTTCAAATGAAAATCTCATTTGGTGATTTTTGACAGAAGGAATTGTAGATTTTTTGAGCTTGAAAAGAATCCAATTGGGAGCTAAGAAGAAGGAAGCAAGGAATGAAGAAAATGAAAGTTTTTGTTGTTGAATTGTGATATGAAATCTGTTGGGTTGCAACTCCCGCGCAAGAGTTTCAACAATTTTTAAAAGTTGAGTCGCAACTTGTTGTTTTCATCAGGTTGCAACCTGACGTGGCAGAAACCCATTTTTAGTAATGTTTGAACCAATTTAGGGCCAGAAATAGGAAGTTCATTTTTTCTACCTTCTTGAGCATATTTTTCAGAGAAAAATCTAGGTTTTGGAGAGGCTAATACTAGAGAAAGATCTATCTTGGAAATTGAAGACTAAAGGCTTGGGGAGAATTGAAGCACCATTTTGTTCATCTCTTCATTTCTCTTTTTTTGTTCTTTAATATTCATTATGTTTCTTGAACTAGTTGTTAGTTGTTTATTATTATGGATAACTAAACTTGTAGCTAGAGGATCCTTTGTACCCCTTTATGGATCTTAGATATTTGTATATTTACTTGTTTGAATATTAATGATGTTGATTTTGGTTATCCTTTCTTATCTTAATGTTCTTATATGTTTGATCACCATTTAAGTTGTTTTGGAGGATTCCCTTGAATTAGATATAGGAATAGGAATATTGGACCTTGGTTATGGGTAATGCTTGTTCTTTTACACTTAATTGACTTAGGTTTGGGCATTAGTAATGGGATGGAAATATACCCATTGGTCTTGCATAGTAAATGCTCGATGTTAGTTCTCAATAATGGGTTAATTTTACACTAATTCATAATGACACTTAGTATTTTAGGTGAAAGAGACATAGTTAATTGATCTAAACATAGATTTTTAATTATAATTGGCATGTTAACAAAACTAATTTGTTGATGTTTATTTAAATGATTTGCATATCCAAATGAAGTAGACGATGAAAAAGGTCCTCTAGGCCTTTAATGTTGGTTGTCTTTAGGTTTTTAGTTTTTGTTAATGTTTCGTCAGTTAATTGTTCATTTACATATTTTCTCTTAATTCTCATTAAATTGATATTGCTTAAGCCTAAACACGATAATTTAGTTGATCACTAGCATACTTCTATCCAATCCCAGTGGATATGATATTCTTTTATTCGCTTATATTATTTGAACAATCAATACTTAGGGTGTTTTACCCATTTTTACAGTTGGCCATAAGAAATTATATAATTGAAATGATTTGATTAGATAATTAAGTTTTGTTTTTGTTGGTTTTGGGGGTTCCACAAGAGCCGCCGGCCCTGCTGGAAGGCTCGATAATCAGGCCCCAAGTGTAATTAAGCTCTTATGTTTATATATATGAACTAAGAAGCATGGACCAATATAGATATTGATTGGCAGGGTAAAATCCTATGGGCCTTTTCATGGCCCTTGGTAGATATAGAACAAGGAACCACAAAACAAAAAAAAATGCCCTCCCTACCTGCCAAGAGTGTTGGATGATTCCAGTATCGCGATCCCGATCCCTAATCCAAGTAATGAGCTCTTTCTAGACCCTTCCATTCCTTCTTCCCTTTCTAGACCATTCCACACTCCCCCTTTTAACCCTCGCACACTCTTTGGTCTCCCGCGCGCACCCTCACAACTAAACCCTCCATTCACTCCGCTCCAATCCAATCCCAACAACTACTCACTAACTCTCACGGACACAGGGACTCAATTTTTCTTTCTTTTCTGTCTTGATTTTGATTTGATTTTATTTTATTGGATTGGATGGCGCGTTACGGCGAGGGCGACAAGCGGTGGATCGTGGAAGAAAGAGCTGACGGCACCAACGTCCACAACTGGCACTGGGCCGAGACCAACTGCCTCGAATGGACCAGAACCTTCTTCTCCAACCTCCTCTCCGACCTCACCGTCCTCGACGGCGAGTCCAACCTCTTCATCAAGACCACCAAGGTCTCCGCCCTCGACGGCGAGGCCTACGTCAACGTCCGCAAGGGCAAGATCATCCCCGGATACGAGATCTCCCTCACCCTCGCCTGGCAGGGCGAGGCCAAGGACTCAGAGGGCAAGACTCTCCTCAAGGTCGACGGCACCGTCGAGATCCCCTACATCTCCGACGAGAACGCCGCCGAGGATCCCGAATTGAGGGTCACCGTCAAGGACGAGGGTCCTGTAGGTAGGACGCTCAAGGAAGCCATGGTCTCCAAGGGGAAGCCCTTGATTCTAGAGAAAGTTAGGGTTTGGGTTCAGAGCATGGCCAAAGGTGGACCTGTCAAGGAAGAATTGGAGACCAAGAAGCCTGCGCCGCAGCCACCGCAACAGCAGAATAACAGTAACAATGCTGCTCCTTCTGCGGCGGAGACGGTGACGGCGGAGAAGGAGAAGGAGGAGGAGGGGAGGAGGAAGAAGAAGAAGGAAGGGTTTAAGAGCATTAGCTTGACGGAGAGGTTCAATTGCAGGGCGAGGGATTTGTATGAGATATTGTTGGATGAGAACAGGTGGAAGGGGTTCACTCAGAGCAATGCCAGGATCAGCAAGGAAGTTGGTGGTGAATTCAGCATCTTCGATGGGTCTGTTACTGGCACCAACGTTGAGTTGCAGGAAGCTAAGTTGATTGTGCAGAAATGGAGGTTCGGGAGCTGGCGTGATGGTGTTCAATCTTTGGTATGTGTTTGTGTTTTGGTTTGGTTTGGTTTGGTTTATCAGTGTTCAAAGTTGAATGTGTGTAATTGGTGATTGGTTTCTTTTTGCAGGTGAGGCTTGTGTTTGAGGAGCCTGAACAAGGAGTCACTGTTGTCAAGCTCACGCATAATGACGTGCCTGAAGAAGATAGGTTAGTAGTGTTTGGTTTGGTACTTCTTTTAAATCTGGTGTTTTTGTTTTGGCTAATTGTGTTTATTTATTGATAATGTTATTATGGTTGGTTTTGTGGAATATGTATGTGTGTGTGTGTAGGTATGGGAATGCTACTGTCGTCGAGAACACGGAGAGGGGTGGCGGGATCTCATCTTCCAAAGGATACGCGCAGTTTTTGGTTTTGGAATTTGAGATGTTTGACAATGTAGGGTTCTTTTTTTTTTTTCCTTCTTCTCTATCTTGTCATGTGTTGTAGAATTTTTACGGATTTTGGATAATTTTAAGTGACGGAAATTATTAATGGATTGGAAATTGGATATTGTTGAACTGCAATAGATGCTCTTGGTTAATGTTTGCCGGGAGCTTCTTGATGGAAATACTTTGTGCTTTTCCATCTTCAATGCTTTGTGATTCCAAGTCATATACTTACTAATTTAAGTTAGTGCATATGATGTGATCACTTGTGCAATAATAGCATGTTGCTACTAACTAGCGTATGTCTAATGTGAATAATATTGAATGTGATTTGTCATCTGTGTTGCTACCTGTTCCTGATGTGTTCTGAGCCGGTTACACTGGACTATTTGGTTATGGGTGTTAACATCCTCTGGCTGCATGTTTTAACTGTAACTCGTTAAAGGAAAATCTTACCTAAATGAAATTATCTTTCTATGAGGCAACACGCCTATCGTGAATTTGTAGGCCGAAAAACGGTTGATGTTCTGTTATTAGTCTTTAGTAATATCTTTCTTGAATTAAGGTCTCCATGGGAAGGGAAATAAATTAGAAATCTTGCACATTATCGCTGTCAGGACATTTTAGAGGCTTGTTTTTGGCTGGCGTGAGTTGTGGTATTTGGATATATGCATTGTGTTTACAAATTTCGAAGGCTCTGGCCCGAGGCTGTTCTAGGAAGACATTGGTTTTTATACTTGGGTGTGTTTGATTGGGGGTAAAAATAAGAAAGAAGTTTTCATAAATGAGTTTCATATTTAAAATCGCAAGTCCATTTATGAAAATTTTTGGTTTATTTTAGCCTCAAACCAAATATAGTTGGGGAAAAATCAGTAAGGTTCTAAAGTGATATACTCCCTCTCTATTAATTAATTTTACATTTCAATAAAGTGTATTTTTTTAATTCTAATAGTATCTTTAATTAATTAATAATTATTAGTGTAATTTTTCATTTCTAATCTTTTGATGTGTTATATAATTAGTGATTATTAAAGTATATTAATTTATACATTATAATTTTATATAGGAAAACTATATTATTATATTAGTTATCACTTATTTTAATCTGTGTTTATTTAAATTTGAAAGGTATTTTGTAAGGGAGGGTGTAACTTATTGCTGTGGTAATGCCCAACGATGAGATTGGAGGTTTTCAATGGTGATGACTGATGAGCATTTCCTTGCGTAGAGCATTTAAATCCTAGTTTAACATCATTTCGGTAGACGCGTCATGATCTCCACTAGGTTGTTAGCAAGTTTTGGGGTTGAGCTGAGTGTTTTAACCGAGTGGATGATGGTGCCACTAGTTTCATTTCAATATCAAACTGTCGCACTATTGGATCCTCACTCTTCTTCCCACTCCAATGGAAATATATTTTCTTCACTTTTGATTTGCAGTTACTGTTTCTTTCTTTTGTTCTGTCCATCAATTCGAAGATAGGGGAACCTACTAAATATGCAAAATGATGTTACATAGTTAAAATTATCATTAGAATTTGCTAAGATGTTGAATAAGTGAAAGGAGTTTAGGTTATTTATTTTAGCTTAGCTTTTATACATTCACAATCTAAAACAACTTTACATTGTTTAAATTAATGGAAATTCAACAAGGTGTTAAAAGTAGTTATCACGTGGGTAGTTGTCTAGTTTAATTTGACATCTTTTAGAAATTTTACTAGCTGATAATCAATATATGGAAATCAAACTCTAATTTATTCATCTGAAAATTTTAAAGAAATCAAGGTCATGATATTATTCAGTATTTTTCCAATAGATATGGTAAAATTTTGTTGTATTTGAGAGTGGAATTTGAGATTAGGAGCTTTAAAGCTTCTGACTGATTATTTCTCTCAGGCCATGAAGAACAAGTATGTACAAGTGATGCAGTCACCTCACCCTGTCTTTAAGTTAGGGTATATTCAAAATTGATTTAAGCTGAATAAAATTGATAAAGTTAACCTAACACCATAGGCCAATTCAGATAAGACTGACGAAATTAACTCAAATTGAAAATCCAGAAAAATTAAATTGGTTTTTTTTTATTGTTCTATTCAAGATTGAAAAGTTCAGTTCTGTTTTAGGTTCGTCTTTATTTTATTTTTTTAACTACTCACTACTATGTATTTTCAACCACTACAGCATTGATTTTTCAAGCAACACGTAAAATGCAGCAGGAGAGGTTTCTTGATCTTAAAGCGTAACAAAATTCCTCTTTCCAAGAAAATTATGCAGCAACTAGTTAAACGACCTAAAATTCGTGATAATTCAAACATGTGCGAAGTTTATGAATACATCCTCCTAATCATCTTCCTAGTAATTTTCCTACTTACTAAATAAGGAAAATATTTTTAATATCATAGAAAATAAATATTTAATATTTTCTTTGTTTAATAATTTAAATTTAAGAGGTAAGTAGGAGGATGTTTTAGAAAGATGAATCAGTTCTGGTATGCAAATGCATAAATTTTTTGTCAAGCCCTTTTAGACCAGTGTATTACCACTATTAATGGAAAAATATCATACTTCTCAAGCAAACACACCCCAGTGCAAATAGCCAAGTAGTATTCTTCATCATTGTCTTGCACATATCAGAATTAGATGAAAAAACACACCCTCATCCACCAAAAATTTCCTCTATTTTCACTCTTAAACCAAGAACACCTGTTGCAAATATGCAAGTACCTATTTTCCATCGCTGCCCTGGGCATCTCAGAATTAGATAGAGTGACAGACAAAGCCAATACAATAGCAAATATTTAAAAAAGTAACCGTCGCCTGAGAGATTCGAACTCTCGCGGGGAAACCCCATGTACTTAGCAGGCACACGCCTTAACCACTCGGCCAAAGCGACGTTGTTGTGTGCTAACTCATATGGTTCCTATATAAGCAACGCTGTTTACACTATAACACTGTAGAAACTTCAAGAGAAGTAAAAGTGTAAAACACTAACATATGATGCACAGCTACATGCGGTTGTCAAAAATAAAATAAAATAATATAATACAAAATAAGGTTACTCTCTCGTTTTTTTTTTGTACGTATTTTTTGAGCGGGAGGAAATAAGAAAAAAAAAAACAGAATAGAAGAATCAAGAAAATACTATACAAACTTTTCGATCATTTCTCTGACTTCTTCAATGACTAGCCAGGCCTTGTGGCCTCCAATGACTTCTGCTTTCATCTCCCCATCTTTCCACAGCTGCAAGTAATTCATGTATTCAATTTTATTTTCTCGACTTGGATATCTTCTTGGAATTGAAACATTTTCATTCCTGCCGTATCATATAGAAAAATAATGTAATGTGGAACGCACCTGAATTGTTGGCATTTTCTGGGAAGCAAAACAACAAAATAAATAACGAAGTAAAAAAGAGCATAAAAAAAACTTTTTCAACACATTCTTACCAGAAATAATTGTAATGACTTGGGAGAATGATAAAGTCATACTCACAGAGATATTGCCACGCTTGACTAGAGTCTGAGGTACTTTATTGACATCCACGCAATAGAATTTGATTCTGGAACGGTGAAAAAGGGAAGAAAACAAATGAATTAGTAGCAAATTTGAGTTTGAAATTGGAAGATAAAGAAATTGTATTCCATACTCCAGTAGAGGTTAATCTTTATCTAATAGTTGAAGGCTTGAATCACAGCATCTTCAAATGTGTAGCTAGGCTGAACTGATTTTAGCCTACTTTAGTTTTAAAAGGAGAATTAATTGAATAAAGTAAATTATGTGAATAGGTGTGTGACTTGAGAAGACTAGTGACTAGTTTACTTGGGGTCATATTCAGCAGCCAATTTTTCCAACTTGGGCTTCAAATATATGCATTTCCGGCACCAAGCAGCCATCCTATATTCAGAAAAATTAAAACAAGTAGCCGAATTAGCAAGTTTTCACACATAAGAATAAAGTTAAGATATATACAAAATCTTTGATAGAAGTTATGGTAATTGTTACTTCCTCCTTTTCACCTCATCTATCCATTTTTTAAGATTTTTTTTTGGTTGTAAAATATTTGTCCATTTATTATATCAAGAAGTATTAAAATTTTTTTCCAATTTTACCCATAATATAATTGGTTGTATCATTATTAATGGTAGTATGTAAGTCTTTAATAGGGGTAATCTAGTCCATTCATATAACTTTTTATCATTTTCAATATATGTTTATTATTTTCTTAATCTATGTGTTTTTTTGTTTTTGGATAGATGGAGTGAAAAGGAGGGAGTAGATGAAATGAAGTGGTATGATTTACAAATTATCCAAAGACTAACAATTATGACTTATTATTCTGTATATAAAATTTTGATAAAATTTCTTATTGCTTAGCATTTTTATTAAGATTTGTAACCTTACATTGAATAAAAAAAATATTATTTTGACATTCAAGTGAGTGTCTTATTTGAATACCAATTTGACCACCCTATGGTTAGTTCGTCCCCACTCATCCATTTACTCCAACAGTGATCAATGCCAAAAATAACATTTTTGCATTGAAAATAAGAACGAGTAATGATATTTTGAGACCCCAAATATGGATGTCTATTCAGGACTTATAACCATTAGATGTGATGAATGTTAAGAATAAGTGGGCAATCACATCTAATGGTTATAAAGTGGATTTTTTGGTGTTAAAATATCATTACCTATAAGAGCTATCACTGCTCTCAATTTTCTATATCCACAACTGTCTTTAATTATTTTTAATTATAATTTTCTTAATAAGACTGAATTAAAATTTAATTCATATTCTTTATGTCTATTCACAATTAAAGATAATTTAAATACGCACCAAAAAAAAAAATAATTTCATAAACTCTAGTTACAATAATTGATAAAGATAGATAAAATAATTAAGACTAACAATAATATGATTTCTTACCAAAAGTATGTTATTATTTGTTTAGGGACTAGAACACTTTCCCCTCCCAACTTAACCATGAAGGTTTGATGGCAATGAGGTCAATGCTTAAAAGAAAAAATGACAATGAAGCCTATTTACACAACAAATATCACACAAAAAAAATTACGCATCATACAAATTAATCTATTATTCACTTATCCAACACATCTCTAATTTTTTCCCGGTCAAATTACTTCTGCTATCATTTTCCCTGATTTTTGCTCAAATACTATACGGACCCACCCAACCGAATATAAAAAAGTACGGCAAACAAACAAGACAGTAAATTTTTTGCAAATGACAAAAAAATCCTCAAAATATCTAGCTACAGTAGCTGAACTATGGCACTGAACATCAATGTCCTATGACCTTACCTTTGCAGCAACAAGACTTAGAACTGGAATAAAAAGATAGAAAGAGAGGGGGAAAAAAAAGCATAAATACCAATCAATGAGGATGGGCTGGGAGTTCTGTTGAGCAAGAAGTAGAATTTGATCCAGCTGCTCACTATCATTGATGGGTTCCATCTCCACCACACTTGGTCTTGACAAATCTGGCCACATCGCTTCCACCCTCAAATCCCCCCGTCTATTGATCTTGCGTTCAATGTTTCTGCGCCCAATCCATACGTTCCCACAACTACTCTTGATCAACGGAAACAAGTAGCCCCCTCCACTTACAAAGCACTGGTGATGCTGCTGCTGCTGCTGCTGCTGTTGATCTCTCTGGTAAACAACATCTCCATAGAGAATATGCGAGTATGCGCCTATAACAGACATACCCCACCTTAGTTTTCACTCTGAGATTCCCTTCTTTCAACGACAAGACAAGATGAAGATGAAAATGGTCATAACAGTTAACGAGTTGGTAGGTAAGACAAAAAGAAGAGAATCATTCTCAGTTTTGATTACTTTGGTGGCCACAGATTAAAGTATGGAGTTAGGTAATGGAAAGAGAATGGGGTGGGATTTTGTGTCTTGCTCTTGGCCTAGTACTCTATAAAAAGCAGGGGAAGAAAGAAGAAGAAGAAGAACAACAACAACAACAACAAAAATGAAGGAGAATAGGAAAGAAATAATGTTAATTTGTTTTGAAACAACTATTGAAACATTGGCGCAAGTGAGAGTGAGAGGCTTATCCGGAAGGTGTGCTCAATGACAGCTTAAGGAGGATAGAACAAAGGAAACCATATGAGAAGGGAAAGGTACCAAGGGCCCACGCATAGCGTATAAAGCCCCAAAACAGCAGCTTCTCATTATAATATTTTACACTCATTTTTAGGACTATTTAATTTTAATTTAGAATTAACTCCCAATTTGATTCTATATGAAAATAATATCAGATAAATCGATCCCTCCAAATAAGAAACACATTTCTTAATCACTCATGGTTTAAAAAATTGAATAAATTAATTTATTTTTAATATTTTAATAAACTTATTTATTTAATTTATTTTTTTATTAGAGATTAATTTATTTAATTTTAATCATAAGAAATCTAGTAGGACATTTTTTTTCTTAAAAAATAATTTATTCAATATTATTTTTTAAAGACCAAATTAAGAGTTTACTCTTTAATTTAATTGTAATCTTAGACTGCCTTATTTGGGCTGGTGTGAGAAACTCTTTGCCATTAAAATTATTGGTTGATTAAGTGGCCAGTGAGACTGAAAACAAACCCGGCCAATAAACCTCCTTCATGGTCGTTTACGTTTCCCTCTCTTGACCCTATGCCTTGCCACCCATCCCATTCATTATTCGCCCCTAACCCTCTTATGAAATATAGTTTAATTTCTTATGTAATATTACCGCAATGTTTTTTATACTCAATTGCGTGTATATATTTTTGTATGATTTTTTTAAGGGTAAATATCTAGGCCCTAAAAAATTTTACAAGATAATTTAGTCCCATAAAAATAAAAATTAAATCTATAGTCCCTTAATATTTTAATTATTATAGGACACTTTAGTCCTTTATGTATTTGAATGAAGATTGAAACAATTTATTTTGGTAGTTGAAATTATACAAAATAAATCATATAAATCTCTATCATAAGTCATAAAATAACTTATTTTATGTAATTTTAGATATAAAAATGAGTCATTTAAATTCTTATTGCACATTTAATTGCTCATCCAACGTTTTAATAACGCATCGTATAATGTCATGTGTGTAAGTTCTCTAATGAAAACTAACGAATGGATTAATATGTCTATCATTTTCAATTTTGGGGAATCACATGATCAATTTTTTCTTCTTGGTGGACTACATATTCCAATGCAAAAATTTTAAAGGACCAAACAATGTGTTCACTATTTTTTAAAAGGTTATTGTAAAAGTTAAACAGTTTAAATTAAGCAAAAATGTATAATTAAATAACTGAAAATATGTTACATTAATCGTCTATCAAAATTAAATTCTACTAAACATATTATTTTCCTTAAAATAAGTTTATAGTATTTTGAAATAAAATCTAAATAATATTTAGATTCTTCACAATATTATCAATGTTTGGTTGATTTCTCAGTTCGAACCTTTAGAAGGGAAAAATCCCAATGAAAGATCTTAATCCCCTTTAGGGATCTTAGTTAGATTGAGTCACTAGTCAAAGTTCCTTGTAATAGAGTTCAAATACTTGTGGTTCTATCAAGACAAAAATAAAATATTTGGCTGGTTAAATTAATTTGACATTTATTTTGTTTTAAAATGTCTCATATTGGAATTTTGTAGATGAAAAAAATAAAGATAACAGTGATAAAGCTTTAATCTTGCAGCGGACAGACTCATTTCATAAAGTCAAGTGAATTCTTCGGGAAGAAAGAAAAAAGTAAAGTCAAGTGAATTCTGAATACTTTTGGATTAGTCAAAAAAGGTGATTATTGATAGTATTATTCTCATATGACTATGTAAGTACAATAGCATATTTTTGTTATTTCAAGTTGGATTTATGTTACTTAATAATTTACCTTTTCTTAAGAATTTATTCTTCGAGAAATTCAAAGAATATTTTAATCTGAAATAATAGATTAACTTAGATAAAATCAATTTCTTTTTTTTTTTGGTTGAAAGATAAAATCATTTTACTATTTAATAATATCTGTTTTACACAAAACAAAAAAGTTTTCGGACGAAAAAGTGATTTCATTTTGAAGCCCATCTTTGAATAGGCAGGCCTGAGTTTTTTTTTAATCCATCTTTGAAACCTGCTGCGCTTTTATAGTTTTGGTTTTTGGTCGAACTACGTTTTAGATTGGATAACGGTTTTTGACAAATTGGGCCCACTTGCTACATATAGCTCCCAAATGGCTTTAGGAAGTTAAGCCGTTGCATAACAGATGGGCTTCACACGTCGCCGTTCTAAGAATAGCTCTATTCCATCATCAACAAATATATCTATATATTACATCAACAAATCCAATAATCTGATAGGACGAATTAGCAGACAAATCAATGTCCCATTCATGTTAGTAGTTCCTAAAACTATTCCGTCACTACAGCACTTCTATTTAGAATAGTTCTTCTCATTCATGAGATAGGTGAAGCCAATTTTGTGTCTATAATGACTATTTAAGTAACAACACTCTTTTAGTATGATTTTTAATCTAAAGAATAGCACCAATATAAACGTATTTACAGGCTTTGGTGGACAGCATGCAATATAATATAGCACAGAAAAGCTTCTATGCTTAATTTATTACTGTTTGTAGTAGAATTTGACACTTATATATCAACAATAAATAATTGACAATCTCATTGTGCAAGAGGGACAAATTACTCTAAACCAAGTTTGATCGAAAACTTAGAATTTGGATGACAGTCTTTGCTTTTCAAGATTTGATTCGAAAGCGAAAACTACTCCTCTTCTCCACAAAAAGAATTGAATGTCAAATTGTTTTTAATGGAATAAGGATGGAATGAAGTGCAATATGATGTGATTTGTAAAGTGATTTGTGTGTGTTGTGATTGCATGAATGTAATGTTTGATAGATTAAAGAAGAAGAAGAACTTGTAGAATATAAATTGATTGACAAATGTAAATTTGAATAAATATAGAATATGTAAATGAATTAAAGGCATAAATTAAAAACAGACTAGTCCTAAGAAAGCAATAAAAGAGGTTAAGAATAATTACTTAGTGAACTCAATACTCTATTTTGTCATTGGAGACATGTAAGAGTGAGTGTTTGAGTAGAAATTATAACCCTTTGCAATTGTACAGAACTACTATTTATAACATTACTCTAAATCTTACACTTGCTTTGTCCTTAGATATTATCCACGTGTCTTTGACAATTATTTGGTTTGTCATTTGCTCTTTATCACCATTTTGTCATGTCTCTATTAAGCTTCTCAATAAAAACCATCACTTAACGAATGCTTATCTTGGAGTCATTATGATAGTCTCCTTAGACCTTCAAATTTTTCTAAGTTTTCAAGTGATAAACTCTCATTTCGACTTGTTGAACCTCAAACATGAGAATTAGTCGTCATTAGCTTCTAGTTGTCTTGTTAATCTCCCTTTAATAAAAAATTCTCTAAGTCTCAAATGACAAACTTCAATTTCAATTTGTCAAACATCAAATATAAGAACTTTATCAATGTTGACTTGCCAACTTGGATACTAGGACTCATAAATAACCTCCATGAGTTTCGACATATTGCTTGACAACTAAGAAGCTTTGTCAATTTTTACACAGTTTTGTCAGTTCAAACATACCAAGCTTCTTGACCAATACTTAGACTGTCCAAGGTCGAACCGGTTCGACAATACGACATTTGGTGCCAACAATTAGCTTTTCTGTTGTCACCATACAAGGGTGTGGTCCAAACAATTACTTGTATTGTTAGAATTTTGAATCTCGGTAAAGTTGTAGGAAAAGACAGTAAGACAATGTTAATTGGATGATGAGTATTATTTTGCAATCAAAGAATCTTCGGGTGACTCGTATTTTAAAATTTTCACCATTGGTTTTGATTAACGAAATCGAGGATTCAAAATTTATGTGGACGTTCGAATAATATGATTCGTTTAAAAATACATACATTTTTTCAATTCATAAGAAAAAGCGACGCCTTTTTCACTCTAGGAATATGTGCGAAAATAACAGGAATAAGCTGTTCCATTCATCAACAAAATGATAGGAAATATCGAAGGCCAAAGTTCCCAGGACGAATTAAATGGATCAATACAATATGTATATAGAGCTAAGGCTAAAGTAACTCTGCAAAATCAGAAAATTAGAATTCAAAAGAATTTAGTCAAAGTTTATTTTTGATTGACATTTAGTCAAAGTTTATGAAGATTAAATTAAGGATAAGTGTTAAATAATCAAATTAATAAAGATATTCAAGCATTTATTAATAATGGATAACAATGTTACTCAATTTGAAAAAGATATGTAACAAAACATTGCTGTCTAATTAATATATATTTCTTATAATTGTATGAATTATCTTGGGGACAAAAGTGGAACAAAGCTTGGAATAGTCTCGAACGAACGCGTTAATTATTGCCAAGATTAGCTGTTATTAAGAGAACGATCTGGTAGTATAAAAGAAAAAGTTGTTTCCGCTGAATCTAAGCACTAAAGTATGTAGTAATGCCAGGGGAAGTAAAGAAAAAGGTTGCAGCTATCGCCACCTCCCTCCTGAGTACAGGTTCCCTCACGATTTATACGGGAGATGAATATTCTAATATGGGCTAGCTCCTTCTCCTTTTATAAAGCTTACATAATGCTTCAATAAAATTTAAAAAAAAAAAAAACTTGCATAATGCTTTATTCATGAGAGGGCGTCGTGTCGGTTAACACATTGTTGTCAGCGTACCCCTTATACAGCTGTATGCTTAATCTTAGAACTTTTCATACTGTTCAACTTCTTCATATAGTATTATACAGCTGATATATATTACATATAGTCATTATTATTACATGTACTTCAAAGATCCATTATTGTTAATAGGGGCCTAGCTAGGAGAACCACCTTGTCCTGGAGAAGAAATACCTTATGTCTAAAATGAATGTGCATCACTAATTTGATGATAGTTTTAAACAAGAGCTCTTAATTAATGGGGTTTTCAGCTTCGTAATTTGGCAGAGGCAGAAGGTGCAGGTTGCTTAATAAGTTTACATGAAAAAGGAAGACCATATATAATAGCAGTGGTTTTCGCCATATGTCTGCTGTGAGTGACTGCAAAGCATGCTTACACAGAATAAGTCGGTGAATCATTTGACTCCTTTTTTCATTGTTAACGGGACAGGGAGCTTAATGATCATGTGATCACTAGCCCCATTCTTTTGTATAATCAAGTCTACAAAGGCCAAAAGGGTATCGCTAATTTTAAATTTTTAGACCTATACACTCACAAATTAACTACCTTTTGTTTTCATTTCTAAACAAAAGAGAACGGTGCTCTTAATGTAATATATCGAGCTACCTGCTCCTAACAAACTTAAAAAATCGTAATCTTTATATTATACGACGTAATGATCAAGATTTTAAATACTTTAATTTATCACACACAAAGGGTATAAAATAAATCGGCATTAAGAAAATCCAAAAGGTAAATTTAGTAGTATTAACGTTGAGTGTGTCGTATAACTAAACATGATAATTCTGTAGAATACTAGTAAAATCGAAATTGGAGGTAAAATAATGATGTGTGACAATTGTAGTGTGATGAAAATACCAAACAATGATTTGTATCAGAAATTTTATTATTAGAATAATATAATATTATTTTAAACTTTAGATAACTGAGTTTCTTTTATTCTTTTAATTTATCTATTGCTTTTTATAAAATTTCGACAAATTCTAATTCTAATTATTCTAATAAATACATCTAATTATATAATATTATCCGGGTTCAAATAAAAGGAGCAGCAGCAGCAAATAAACTGGACTCATTTGGGGCCAGCAAATGAAGCCACCTGAGATATTCCATGAAGACGTAAGCAATAAGGCACTGGAATTTGACATGTATCGCAAATTGAGAGGTGCCCCCCACCGCACTTAAGTTCCTTTGTACAGTGAAATTCTTTCGTTTCAAGCAG
Source organism: Dalbergia oliveri (assembly GCA_030441495.1). NCBI lineage: Eukaryota > Viridiplantae > Streptophyta > Magnoliopsida > Fabales > Fabaceae > Dalbergia > Dalbergia oliveri. Next base: position 16,318,343 of record JAMLFY010000008.1, read on the forward strand.
CTCACGACCCATGTGATGAGCATCGACCAAAAGTGCGTGACATATCAAACTATCCATAGCAAATCATGGACAATTGAGAAGGGGACTGCTTAACTGTGTATAGGCGTGCTAGTCCATCTCCTTTATTGGGCTTCACATATGTCTAATGGGTATATACACATATTAAAAATTCAACACAATATATATATAATATTTTCTGGGATTAATATTAGAACTATTTAATTTGAGTTTTCAGTTTTTATATTTTATAAAAAAAAATTAAAAATTCTAAAAATTTATAAATTTTAATTTTTAATATTTTCTTCACAAAATTCTAAAAGTGAAAATTAATACCGACCACACCCTTAAAAGTGTTAGAAAGCCCTCCCAGTTTTTTTAGCATAACCAGATCACCGTTGGACGCTTTTGCTGCGCTCCTGGTCCTGATTTAATTTTACTCCAAGAATTGGCCAACTTTGTCCGAACATTTTTGTTTTGTGCACTGGCCACGCATGGGGCTCCTACCTTGTCATAACTGGATGTGTTCGCCATATGGAGCTTATGTATATGACGGTGTCGTGACTGTCATCGTTTCTTTTCCATGGAGACAAAAATTGCCAGGGAAATGTCCTTTTTTTAATACTTGTTGGACAAATAAATTGGTGTGTGGTCCGTGATTGATGATTAATATACAACTAAAAATAGCGTTGAACTTGATGTTGACTATACAATATTGCATGTAATATGTTAATTTGATACTCATACAATATTAACTTTAATCTATATATTATTTAAAGTGTTATATATATTCAACCAATGAAATGGGTCTTACTAATTATGGCCAGATATATACATTAGTTTTTTCATATATCAAAATTACACGATTTTTTATCACGACTATTAATAAAAAATAAAGGGAGTAATTAATGCATTCATATTTGTTAAGAACTACTTAAGATAAAATAATTTTATACACAAACTATAAAATATTTTAAAATTATTTAGTATATTATACAAAACTTTGCTTCTTATCTTATATATACAAAACATTTTTTAATATGAAAAAAGAGCAAGTACTTGCTAACAATAAAACCTGAAAATTAAGTATTAATTCTATTGAAAGACAGAGAAGCAGGAAACGGGTTTGTTTATTGCAAGGAATACATACATACACACACGTACAAAACTTAATTGTTTTACTACCTCATTTTCTCTCTTTTTCCTATGTCATTTTCAAAGACATGCAACATAGAAAATGCCGTGGAAGCTATAGTTTTCCATGTCATTTTACTAACTCATGTGTTTAGTTATCTGCAGTGGCCCTCAAATGCGGGAGGAAAGAAATTAACCATAGTACTCTTGTGAGGAATTTATGTCACGGAAGTTAGGCATAGGGATCCTAAGCTATTGTTTCCAATCTAATCGTAGCATCTGCCTTTCATAACATTAATCTCGGTTTTCATATTTCCAATGGGATCTCGAAGATAGTGAAAGGGCAGTTAGTGCAGTTTCCTTGAATTTTGGATTTTAATTTACTTGAGGATGGTCACATAGCAGTATAGCACCTTCCCCTAATAATTTGCTTCCACCTGGGAAAATATAAATTCAGATGGATGTTTCATTTGTTCAATGAAGTCCAGCCTTCATCTAATGCACATTGATTGATTTGCTTATTCCTCTTTGCCCCGAAACAACGGCAATATCCGTGGTATGTTGTTCATCATAATTAAATAGGGCTAAATTTCAATGCACATTTCGTTGCTTGATTAGAAAAATAAAGCTCAAATTTTAGTTGAAGGGGCACTCCTGCGTCATATCCGGTACGTTAAACTGCCAACAAGAGCTCGAATCTAGGAGGAAGATATGGATCGCATGCCATATGGGCATGGCTGAGAGGCTGGAGGGACATTGACAATGCCGCAGATGCATGTCCACGCCGCGTTTACCAAGGTGCCTTAAAAATGTCAACAACCTCAACTAAAATGTTTGGAATATGAACTTCAACGTAGAAGTTTTTATACATTCATTTAAAGATTTAATTTTAATATATACAATGATGTCCATTGAATTATATATGGGTAAATCAGCAACAATAGTTCCTTATATATACATTTAAAAAATTATGCAATTAACAAAATTTAATTGAATGGCAATTTAAAATTTTTATATTATTAATGTATCAAAATTAAACTTTTTATTATATAATCATATGTTGTGATGTTATTATAAATGTTTGACTTTGATACAAAGTCACACATATAATAAGCAGTGGTTGATGATATATAAAATACTTTTATATTGATAGATTTTTAAGAAGATGAAATAAAATGTTTAATAATAAGATCGGATCAAGAGATAAGAAATTGAATAAAAAGTATATTTCACTTTTTTGTTTGATTGTTTATGTAAAAAAGGAAAGGAACTTTTATTACAAGTCACATGCATTATTAATCTATATTATTAATAAAAAAGATTGTTCAGATTCATCCTTTTTGAAATTTTTTGATGTCTAAATTTTAAATTTTCAAGAATATCCATAAGATAAAGAAAGTTGAGAAAACTAAGGAAACTCGAAGGAAGTTAAGAAACAAAGAGAGAGTAAGGGAAATAGAAAGAAGTTAAAGGATAAAACAATTTAAATATTAAAAATATATAATACATGAATATAAATAAAAATATTACTTACTTTTAAAAAAATATAGATTGACAAGCGTACAGTACCTATCAATCCACTAAAATGAATAATATGATTTCCTCCTTCACCCCCAAAAAATTGAAGAACAAATTTTGACTGACAAAAGAGAAATTCATTAATCCCCTCTTCCCAATTCGGTCCGTCTATTTGAATTAGTCTAAATATAATTTGTAAATTAAATTTTGATAATTTTGCTCCCTACCATTCATCAATAATCATCATTGTAAAATATATATACCATCATAGTTTTAAATTTCTATGATTGGTTTGGTAGTGAAAAGTTTAGATAATATGTATAGGTTGCTAAGTTCAAATTAAATTTCATTATGATCAATGTAATTTCATAAATAAAAAAAATGAAAAACCTACAATTTCAAATTTGTTTTGTGGAGTGTTATTGCAAGCATTTTACCAAAAAATCTATTTTGAAGTTTCTTTGATAAAAATGAATTTTCCAGTAAATACCTAATTGAAAAAATATTTGTATCCATATATAAATTCAGGAAATTGTTTTTTTTTTTTTTGGGTTGGATTTAGGAAGTTTTGTAGTCATATATATATATGGGATGGGTAGTCACATAGGTTTAATTTAAAAAGAGAAAATTTGACAATCGCCTGCATTCTTATTATTGACGGCACACCGTTAATAGAAATTATTCTTATATTTCATTATAACTAAGCAATCGATTAGTTATTTAACTGTAGAGTTAATTATATTGTAATGTAATTGTTATATTCTCCTATGTTATTATTGCTATGTCTTGAATTTGATTTTTTGGGTTCTCCTACTTGTGGGTGATCAATAAATACTCATATAAACACACTTGATGGGCTTAGAAATACGTTTTGGCTTCAAACGGGAGATTTTTTCTAGATCTAAATTTTAAAGAGTTTAATTTTGATATATTAATATTATAAATTTTTTATATACAATTATTTAATTTTATATCATCATATTATTGAAATAAATTTGATCCTCTCACCTTACTATTTTAAAAATCACAAACATGAGAAGATTTGATTAAATAATAATATAAAAGATTTTTCACTGTATTGCATTAAACTAAATCCTACTTTAACTAAATCCTACTTTAAATCACTAATAAAACAAGATAATCCTCCCTGTATGTAACCACATTTTATATCAGTGAGAACTGAGATACATTAGATTGTATTTTTCTCTAACTCTATGATTCTGATATACCTTATTAATACATTTATCAAATAAATAATATTAAATATTTAGGATTTCTTGATACCATTATAAAACTAAAGGAGATTGATATTTTTTTAATTATTTATGGTTAAGAATGAGTCATGTGTCTCACTAACCTAACTTATTAATATTTATAAGTTTAAATATATTTTTAGTCCCTATAAATATTGCTTGTTTTGATTTTAGTCCCTCCAAAATTTTTATTTTGGTTTTGCTCCCTCTTTTTTCTTTTTCTTTATTTTTGGTCCCTATTGTTTTAAATTTTAGTCTCTTTATGTTTAACAGTTAGAAATATTGAAATAATTATTTTTGTCCATATATATATATATATATATTGTAACAATATTTTTTTAGTCTTCATATATATATCAGTATACTTTCTATCAAATCTATGTAGGGAACAAAATTAAAATAAAAATTTTAGAGGGACAAAAATAAAAATGACCAATATTTATAAGGATTAAAAATACATTTAAATCATATTTATAATATTATTTTTTAAATCGCAACAGTTAAAAATACAAAGGTACTAGTACCCTATAAGTATAAAAGGAAAATCCTAAATATTTATATTAATTATATAATTTTTATTTGATAACTATTTGGAAATTCTCAATAAATGTCATCAACCAACCTTTTTTTTTCAAAAGAAAAAACGAAAGAGATAAAAATGCAAGGAATCAAAATGCTAGTGTCCTGCATTACGAATAGTTACAAAGACAGCAAGTTATTATATGGAAATCGATCGATTTGATCTGTCATATTTGGCATATTGATGAAAAAGTTGATGCAGTAGTTAAGATGCTCATCAGTCGGTGGAGGAGGGGGAGCAGTTTGGCGAATGATTGCGACGCGATTTCAATGCGGCATTGTGCCGCTAGGCTGCTAGCGCACCAGAAAGACGAGCAACGGCAAGAAAGGAAATACACAATGGTTCGCCCATACATAATTGCGTACAGAATACCAGCATTGCCATGTGGGGGCCATGGTTTAGATAATTGGTTCAAGACTAGGTGTGGTTCAAATCCAAACAAAGTAAGCTTCAAGAACAACTATCCTGAACTAATAGGTGAATATATCAAAGAGACATTTATTTTAAAATGGATGGAGTAGTATTTGTATCATAGCATGTGAGATATTGTATTTGTTACAACTCATACCTCATTTTCTATTAGATTAGGGTGTGTGGACTAAACTTGAATGGAATTTATATTTCATTTAATCAGGGGCAAATCCAGAACTATTAATCATACTAATATTATAAAATAAAATTTTTAATATATGTTAATGTAAAAAATATTATATATGATACAATATATTTTGAAATGAAGTCAAATTTAAATTGTAAATAAAAATTATTTTGCTTGAGTACTTGAGAGTTTCAACTAATTATTTCTAAATTGCTATGTGGATCTCTATCATAGTCTGAAATTCAATTTAGTTACCAATAAATAAATAATACATAACATATCTCATTCAAGGATATTATAATATAAATAATTTTTTTATAACAACTTTAAATCTTATGTCATAAATTAACCAATATATTTAGAATGAATTAATAAAAGTGAATGTGAATGTATCTAAATAATAAAAATAAAAGTGTGATAGATATTCTATTTTTCTTTATTATATACATATAAACTTAAATATTTTTATTATGTATATCTCTTTTTAGTTTCTTTACATATATATATACATATATATTGAAAAAATGAGAGGAGGGAGCGAAGGAGCTAAACCCCTCTCCATCCATCCCTCCATCAATGGTAAATGAAATGTGAGTCAATATCGATATTTTATGTACAATGTGTACATATAGCACAACTCAAGATAAAAATATTATTTACCACTCGTAATAAATTATCTTTTTATTAAATAATTATATCCATATCTACTTATTTTCACTTATTATAAGTATAGGGTTAAATGATAAAAAAAATTAATAATTTATTAAAATGTAAATATAACCCATATTTCATATAATAAGAAAAAAATTTAAAAACGGCTTATCTTGAAGAATAGAACATCGCAAGTTATAGTTACATTTTATATTTATGTTTGTTATGATTAATTTATTTTGACTTTTATACTGCTATTGGAGAAATAATCAGCATTCTTTTTTATACTATAATCAGCTTTTAATCATGTGTTGTTTGTTGAAATTATGTTCTTCCTTGTTCTTCATTAGTTCATCTTCCCTTGATGTCACGGAGTAATGTAATTTGACATTTGGATTAGGCAGAGTATCTGAATTCAGTTATAGGTTGAATCAGTATAGCAGCCGATGTTGATGATATAAGGTCAAAAACTCCACATTCTCCATGACTTGCAACTTTTTTATTTTCGTGAAAAGTAGCTGCCGTGCACCATAAAAAGAAGAAGAAGAAGAGAAAAAAAAGGCTAAACTAAGCACAACTGCTCCATTTGGATTTTATACTATTTGGGGAAAATAAAACGTTAACTGCGTACTGCTCAATCACCTCCTGACTTCGGCGTCACTCAACTATTGATCATTGAAGATGAAAAGAAAAATATGGAGATAAACAAGATAAGTGAGTTGGTTGAGTTAGTGGGAAGAAAAATGTAACTGTAAAATAAATCAACCATTATTATTTGAAAATTGGGCTCCAACTCCTAAAATATTTTGGTCCTCGAATTTGAAAAAATCTGTTGCATTGAAGATGATTTAGAACCAAGTGGTCTTAGAATAAGCTCTTTTTGTTGAATAATTCTATTTTCTAAATTCCAATTTGCAACGTAACAGTATAAAGGGCATAACTAATAACTTTAGAACATAGGACCACTGTACTCTTTATGATGTAATTATTTACTTGAAGAACCTAGTTATTACGTAAGTAATACATGTATAGAGGCTCATTCGTTATAGCTTTATGTAGCAAAACATGTATCTATATTAGGAAGGTGCTCAGTCAATGATTATCTAATTCCTTCCCATACCATGCACCTACTAATTCCCACCTCTATAAAGCATAAACATCATATACGTGCAATCTTAATTACAATCAACAGAATATAATTCAATCAATTATAATTAAATCAAGAGGGCCCAAACTCACAAGAAAATTGCGTAGATCGTAGAGTTTGCATCAATTATTCAAGAGTAGTTTGCATCATCAATAGACACAAAATATAATTCACTCAATTATGCATGAAGAATTGAATAAATATAATTTTTTAATTTATATCGCATGGAGCGTAGAGTCTGCGTCAAAACATTTACAACCATACTACCCAACATAGAACTACGCATACATTTTCTTTTTGAGCATTACATAGGCTAACTAAAAAGAACAATATAATTGATTGGGTACATTAAATAAATAACCAAGCTTCAATTCAAAAGAACAAACAAATGAAATCCCCTTTTTTCCCTTGTTAGAAATGAATGGACAATGAACATGGGGTTCAAAGAAGAATCAACAACAAATAAAATGATGAAATTGTTTCGGGATCAAGCGAGATAAATAGAAAGAAGAACCTCGAAGCTATGAAATGACGTTGTCGCAGTGGCACTTGGTTCTTTTCTTCTTCTTCTTTGTTTATGCTTTCTTTGGTTCTTCCTCAAAGAGAGATGTGCAATGATCGCACCGAATGTGAATGGGTGACTGGCTTAGGGGGGCTAATTTACACTGATTGAGTATGAAAATATGGAAGGAAAAGAAAAGGGCGTGGCTGAAATAAGAATGAGTGGAGGTGTATTTTTCAAAGTTACAAACTGTATGTAAACTGTAAATACGGAGTTGACAGATAGTGGTGTCTTTTATAAGATGTAATTTCTCGTTAAAATATTAAAATATAAAAATTAAAATACAAAACATAGAATAGCTACGTACGGATCTCAAAAGAAGTTCCATTTTAGTTGAGAGACACAAAAAAATAGTTATTTTTCGAATCTCTCTTTTATTAAACAGTATAGATATACCTTTAAATTATATTGATGATAATAAAGTTTAAATTTAATACTTTATGCGCATTATTCATTCCTCCCATTGCTATACTAATTCTAATGATTTTGGTATGGAAGTTTTCTTATTTTTAAAAATAATCAGTATTTAAAAAATACTGAATCTCAATTAAAGATTATTGAATGTTAATTAATCAGTTCGAGTTAAATTAAAAATTCTTTTAATATTAATTTTTTATTTACAAAATTTTATTGGAAGCAAATAATAAAAATTAGTAAAATCATAAAAGTGTACATTTTGATATCCCGCTAGCAAAGCAACAGGAAGGATTTGAATTTGATGATGCTTCGGGTGACTTTCTTGTGACTGTTGTTACAAGTGAAAACCATCGTTAACTGTTTCATTTTTTACTCTTTTTTTAGGATAATCCCTGTTGATAAAGTGGTTAATACATAAACATTGTTATTTTAACATTTAAAAATAAGTGTTCAATTAAAATATATACTCTATCATTATTAAATATAATAGATTGATAAAAAAAATGAGAGTCATTATTACATCAAATAGTGATAGAATGAGTGTTCAATTAGATACTTACTTTTAAGTGTTAATATAATATTTTTCTTAATTTATTTGAGGCGAAGAGCTTTTCTAATAAATAAATCTTTAGTCATAAAACTTTTTTCATTCATATTTTCATAAATAAACCCTTATCTCATCATTAAATATTTAAGAAGTTCAATTAATTATTAATTATATTAGGGCATATGATTATTGTTAACTATATTATTATCTCATTCCTTTTTTATGTAACCAAAAAAAAATCTCATTCCTTTTTTATCTTCTTCTTAAGTTTCCAAAATTCCTTTTCCCAAATGTCAAACAGTCTGTTTCGCATCAATCACTTTCTCTGTGATATTACATTTAATTGTTTCACGATCGTGACCGTAACCTGTGCATTAAACATATCCTATACCATATAATATAGATGTCAGTATTCAGACGTTACATGTTTTAGAGGTTTGAAAACGCACAAAACTATTCCTTACATCTCCTTTTGTCGCTTCATATATAATAAATATTGTGACAGAGAAAACAAATAAAATTTCATCTTATTAATTTAAAGTTACGAGATTCACTTCTTCTGTCTCAATTAAAGTTTGGGTACAAGTAAAGAAATATTAAATTAGTATAAATTGAATTAAGTACAAAATATACAAGTAAAAAAACTTTTAAAATTGTCATTTTGAGATTTTAGGTAAATATATAATTTTAATATTAAATATAAAATTATTTATGTATTTCTATTTATTAACTTAAATTTTTAAAAAATATGATTTCATAATCGTTAAACTTACTATTATACTTTATTACTAATATCTATTGATGATAATATTCTAACATGTGTTTTTAATTTTTTATTTAAAAAAAGAATAATAAGATTTATTTTTCAATTTACTTTTTCCTTTTATCTTTTTAAACTCATAACCACATTCTTTAAGTTTTGAGTTTAATTATCATCTAATATACATAAAGTAGAGATGTAAGAGGATTAGACCAATTTGATGAGCCTAATGAATCCAAATCATATTGGTTAAGTCATTGAATTTGGATCCCCAACATGAGATCTAGCTTGAACCAATCATATAATCTTCTTGTTACATATCAAGATAACATTTTTATTATAAGGCCATTACTTATGTTATGTCATTAGTCATTACAAAATAAAATTGTAGGAAGTAGATGAAATGCTCAAAATTATGAATTGGATTGAGAGATGACAAGCTTATTTTATATCTCTCTTTGGAATGTTTTCAATTTATAATGTGGTTAAGGATTTATAGACATGTAATATAAATTGTATTGTTTAATGTTTTGAATTTCAAATTATTGTGATATTAGAATTGCGTTGTTTTGGTACAATATTGTGATAATGTGACATTCAGGAATTTCAAGTTTGAATGTTGTCATCTAAGAATTGTGCTATTTGGGCTATATGTTATAAGCTTCTATCATATGGATATTAGAATATGATATTAGCCTATGGAAATTTGGTTATACACATGAAATTTTGATATTTTACAATTTACACTATTTTTTATTAATTTTTTTTAAAAATTGTAAAAAAATAAATAAGTAAATTTAGTGACCGATCTAAACCAATCCAAATTCAATTGAATTGGTTTGGTTCATATTTTGGTAAAAAGATTATGAACCTGAATTAATCCAAACCAATTTAGAAGTAATCGGTTCATATTTACGTTTTTACATAAGAGTCAATAAGTTTAAAACTTAATTATTGATTCTCTATAAATATTCAAAATTTTTGTATTAATACAAAATAGTTAAGTCTTAATAAAAAAGAGTTAAGTGAGAAGTGAGAGTGTATGAATAAAAAATATATATACTGATTAAGTTCCAACTTTAGATTAAAATGCATTTGACTTGCATGCCAAAAAAAAAAATGCATCTGACTTGCGATCTATTTTATAAGAATTGTGTTATTTGTACTATATAATATGAATTCATATCTTATTTAATGATGAATGAGGTGTGAATCAATACATTATTTTATCTTTATGAGTATAAATAATATTTTTCATTTTATAACTCATTAACAAATTCACTCGACTCGTAGACTTTCCTAGACGGGCCATTTTATGATTTCTTCTTTTTCATACAATTAATTAATCAATTCAATAACAAAATAACGGATAATTAAATTAACAAAAAGGTTAATAATAACGATTTTAAATAGCTTGGGAAAATAAATTTGCTAACCAGTTCAACCCCAGCCGGCCCACGCTTGTGATGCCAAAAGTTAGGGGAGCACGTAATTAAACCAGAGCATGACTATTCTCTGGCATAATATATTTATCACTTTAATTTATATATTGAATTTAATTCCATAATTTTTGTGATCAATTTCACTACTGCAGCATAGGAGTAAAAAATAGATTGAATCGAGTTATACTTTAGTTTAAATAGATTAGGTATGTAGTTTTAAAATGAGTTAAGCCTAGGTATACTTAATATAAGTCTTTTTATAGTCTTATCCTAATATTCTTAAAACCTCTTAACTTAAACCTCTAAAGGCTATTTTTACAAAATATTTTTAAAAAATTAAAATGATTATTCTTAAATAATTCAAAATATTACTAAATATAAAAAATATTTTTAAATAGATAAAATATTTCTATTATTATTAAATATTTAAATAATAATAATAATAATAATAATAATATAAGTAGGTCAACCTATTAGGCCCAATATACTATTTTTATAGCCTAAATCTTGACCTAATTAACTAAAAAGGATTTTTAAAAAATTTTAACTTTATTTATTAAATAGACTAGTCTAAGTAAGCAAAATATAGATTAAACCAAAAATCCTTGATTAATGATTTGACTTACTTCTACCCTTATTGTCGCAAGTACTCAACCTTACTGAAACATTTTCTAAATTTTTACTTAAATTTTGATTTTGATTTTAAGAAAAAAAGAAGGCTATCGAGATTCTTCAAGTACAGCGCAGGTGTCACTTGTTTAGGACTGGTACGAACTTCAGGTGTTGCGGACGCGGACGATCAAAGACACAGTTCCAAGCCACCATGTTCCAAACGAATGAGTGAATGACTGAGGGTGACCCGTGACCGGTGTCGGCGAGATAATGCAGCACCAACATGTGGAAACTACTAAGCATAGGAGCATATATAATTTTAAAATAAGTTATGTTATTTAAAGTATGCAGATATTATATTAATTTATATATGATTTATTATTAAATAAAATATAAATTCTATTTAAATTAAATTCATATCTTATCTAATAATAAATAAAATATAAATCAATATGATATATAATATATTATAAACATAAATAATATTTTCCATTTAAAATTAGGTTCATTGCACCGCATATCTACATGGCGAACGCCAGTACACAGCAAGCTGTACGGTCTTTGACCGTATTAAGAACTCTCGTTATATTTTTTTTCATTATTAGTTATTACTTGAAAAAAACTGAGATTAATAAAAATAATTTAATTTTCATACACCAATAATATAAAATCTATTATCATTCAATAAGATATTATCATATAAATAAAAATAATTAGATCTTATGTTTATTATTTAAAAAATTATATAAATAAAATAATTTAATTAAATGATGATATATAATTTTTTTATATCATTAGTATATAAAAATTAAATTCTAATAAGTGATGTGACAATTTAAAATTTATAAAATTAAATTTTAATTCATAGCCATCTTTTCATTTCAAAGCACCGATAAACTCATAATATACCCAATAAAAGAAAAAACATAAGACTACCTATCACTTTTTCAAAGAGTTTCTTATGCAATTTTTTTTTATAAATGAGGACATAATCATCTTTTCGAACAACCACAGTGATGACTGCGTATATATTTTTCTGAAAATGGGAACCCTAACGATTTAACAAAAAATGATATTACAATATCGACTTTTTTTTAATAACAATATACACTTTAAAGGTGAGAAAATGACCGATTGAACCTACATATTGAGCTGAAGGTAGAAAATACTTGTCAACTAGCCAACGTAGAAGAAAGACATGAAAACGATAAAAAAAATAGAGAGGGTAAAGATATTGAAGACATAAATCTAGTGAATTGGGTGGTAAATACCAAAATTGACAAGCGTTTTCGGCTGGTTAAATTAAAGCATGCAGGTTACGCATATTTAATATGAAATATTAGTATATGAAATGCAAGACACAAGAACATTAATCAATAATAATAAGAGTTGTAAAGAACAAAGAGTGCGCATTGTGTTGAGAAATATTTAGATACACCAAAAATAATAAATAATATTTATTTTGATCAATTTATTAGTTAGTATATAAATTTTATGAATCATTATTATCTTTTATCTCTTTTATACTTTTAATATAATAAATAATTTATTAATTATTAAATAAAATAAAATAAATATTTTAACTTACTCTCAAATCAACTAATAATTTCTCCTTTTGAAGAATGCGCATTGAAGGTTCGGCTGTGTTTTTGGGCCTACCAACGCAATGGCAAGTCCTCAGAGACCTACATTTCAACGGGGAGACACATGTCTACAGTATCTCTTTTAAAAAAGTTATAAGTATGAAATGGAAAAGAAAAATTTAAAAAGAGAGAGAGAACCGACAGGCACAAGAGCAAGCAAAAGCGCGTGGTGGCAGTGAGGGACAATGGAGCGTGGGAGTAGAGAAGGGTAGGTGGGGTTCGTAAATCCGAGCCGTTAGTTAAAACGGGAACGTGAGTGCACCCGACGCGTTGACACGTACGGAAGTCTTGGGGTACGACGGTGGGTACATTATTCAACGGGAAGAAGAGCGTTATTAAATTACCCCCTATGGTCCCACACGGAAGGACTTCGTACGACATTTCCACGGTAGAAAATTCCTAATCTTATGGTTGGTTCTCAACACAAATGATGGGATCTTCTGTTTTATAAATTTAGAGAAAATTATACTTACTTTCTTAACACACTTTAATACAATTACACTCAGTATATCTCTAATTTATAAAATAATTATTAATCTTCTCTGATATTTATTAAAATTATATTTACCTTCCATATAAATATTAAATTATTAATTTATTAAGTGATAAAAAAAGAGAATATAAGATATATATATATATTATTATTAATAAAATTATAATATTTTAATAATATTTAACTTATTAATTGAATAAAATATATTTTTATCATATGAAAATGAAATTTATACTTATAAATTATGATGAAAAAGTTATTTTGGTTAATATATATATATCAAATGTTATTAGAATACTACTAATTTTATCATTAATAACTATATCTATATCTCATGTTATCTTTTTTATCATTTAAATTAATGAATTAGTATCTATAGAGGAAATCAGAGTAATGTTAATGAATCTTAAGGAAGGTCAATGATAATTTTATAAAATATAGAGGTGCCAAATATAATCACACTAAATCTTAAAAGATATTAGTGTAAATTACTTATAAATTTAGCCATTGTTGTTATGCAATATTACCATAGGAATTTTTCATACTAATGTTTTATGAATTATAAAAGACAAGCTTCAAAAACATATTTTATGACTTTAGGGGTTACATTTGATATATTAATAGTATAAAACACTTTTTCATTGTCATCCAATTAAAATTTTCTATGTGCATAAATTTTGAAATACTTGGTAGAAGAGCCAACTATTATAACTCATATAATAATATATGATTTGATGTCTATGTAAAATAATTTTATACAAATATAGAAAATTAAGAATGGGATTTTCCCACCTAAATTTTCAAAAAGCCTATCATTGGCAACCTAGATAAGAGGAAGGATAGAAAAGTATGTATCACTTAGAACACCTATGACGATTTCAATTTTCACATTCTCATAAACCTAATTAAGAATGTGTTCTCAGAGGTATTTATAGCCTCTTAAGATTAAGGTAAACATTTAACTAAAGTTAACTAATCTCAAACCTATTAAAATTTAGTTAGCCCTAAAATAATAATTATGGGCTGAATAAATTAAAGAAAATATAAATTTGGGTTAAATAAGATAAATATAAATTTTAAAAGTCTAAATACATAAACTAAATAAACTAAACAAAATCAAAATACTATAATGGCCAACTTGGGTATTGTCCTTTAGGTAGTGTTTGTTATCTGTCCAGGGACAGTAGAGTAAAGATAGTAAAGACAATAGAGATGGAGACAAAAACATTAAAAATATTGTCTCTATAGTGTATTTGGTTGTGAATACAAGCATGATAGCTTCATATCTTATTTGAAAACACGGAGATAAGACAATAAATATATAATAAAAGACATTATGTACCTCTCAGGACCAGGTCAAACCAGTACACTACCCATGGTTGTGAAGACACATAGGAAAATATTAAATATATATAGGGGTATTATTAAAAGAAAAAATATTAAATTTCTATTTTCGTTTCATGTCCCAACTTTCCACAATTTAGAGGTATAGAAGTTTTATCTATTTTGTGTCCTAGGATAGAAAAATTTCTGTTTACACTCCAAATAGGTTTATATCTCAAATATCTTTATATTTTTATAGGAGGATAGTAACCAAACATTTAATGCTAGAATGTCAAATTTAGCTCTCTTGAGCACACATATCAACAGTCATTACACACAAATTAAATCCATAGTTTATTATTATTATTATTGAAATGACAAACTACAACAATCTCCCTGTATTTTTTCATAATTACACTTATATCTTTTAATTTTAGATATGACACCTACTTTCCTTTGAATAATTTTTCAAAAGTTCTAAATTACCTTTCATAAAAAAAAACCTATCTTATACCACTATTTTTTTTTTCTCCCATTCTCTCCACCATCACCACCCCAAAAATAACCCACAGCAACAGTAACCACCACAAAATCAATTGTTGATGGGAGAATAAAAAAGTAGAATTTGTTTGAAAAAACTTTGGAAGTATTGAAAAGAATTAAGAATAATTACAAACAAAAAAATTCAAAAAGATTAATATTTATAGAATATAATAAAAATTAAAATAATAAGTTTAAAATTAATTGGAAGAAATGGGATGTCTCACTTCGAAGAGACTGCTTCCTCTCTTTTCGATTCAATTTTTCTCCTCCAACTATTGTTCCAAAAGCAATAATCCTAGTACAATTAGTAACTGGGATGAGAAAAAAAGGCACCAGACTAAAAAAAAGCTTCGAAGATGATTAATTTAAGAGGTTTCTTGATGAAATACTATTTTTTCTTTCCTGGACTAGAGAGGTAAAGAAGGGAGGGGATGGATCGATTATTTGGGTTAAGATGAACATAACTCACTTTATCTCCTGCTATTATATTCATAAGGAATAAGAGTAATATATTTTACTATCTTTATTTTTTAATAAGTGTTCATCTTTATTTATATATATATATATTAAAAAGATAATTAGATAATTTTAAAATTAAATAAATTTAAATCTATTATATAATATTACCTTTATCACCTATTATAATACTCTCTTCTATATTTAATCTATTCACTAACTATCTATTTCTCTCATAAAAATATTAAAAAAATAATTAATATTATTTAAAATTCTTAAAATAGCATGTTAGAGTAAAAAAAAATAAATTTATAGATAAATAATTATTAGAGAAGAAAGATAATATTAAGGTAGATGGTGAGATGGAATTAGAGTAGACAGGTGAGAAATTTAGACGTACCAACTATGAAAATGAAAATTGAATTAAAGAAACTGAGATTATTTTTCATCGTTATCAATTGAGATTATTGTCTTGTGCTTCTAACGATGAATGAATTTGCCTCGTGTTAGCTAAGCAGTAAGCTCTAGGGATTAATTTGAAGGGATGGGGCTCATAGTTCCACGAAAATACTCCATCTGAATCCAATTCCAAACACAGCCTCACCGACACGATCCGGCGGCAGTATTGCACTTCTGCAGTTTCTAAATCCGATAAATTATGGACCATCATCACTACGGCCATTGTCACAGTCATTTGTGAATTGTGATCCCTAGCCGCTCTTTTTAACTCAACCGGATTAATACTTTACTTCTTTTTTTTTCAAATATATGTCAATTTTAACTAAATATACATATTAAAAATAATAATAAATAATATTAGTAACAAAATAAAATATAATGAATGAATTAATATGTTTCTAAGTATTAATTAATACAACATAATATTCAAGACTAATATTAGATAAAACATTTTAAATATAAAATTAATTAGAAATAGTATTAGAAGAACAAAATTAATATTTTATTAAAATATATAACTGATAGATATTTTAAAATAAGAAGTTATTTAAAAATGGACATATCTTCTAGAAGGGAAAGAATACTATGCAAGACATAAAAATAACCAATCATAAAATCCAAACAATTAAATTATTTTAAGGTTTTTTGAATTAGTGCATTAAGGACATGGATTAAGAATTATAAAATAAGTTAATAAATTTTATGATGAACTCAACATTTGAACTTAAAGATGCCATTGGTTTCAATTTTCATTTTTAGCTTTAAAGTTTTTAGGATTTTATAAGGAAAATAAAAATTATAAAATTAGCTTTTAGTATTTATTTTTAATTTTTAATATTTTCTTTATAAAATTCTAAAAATCATAAAATTGAAAATCGAAAACCTAATCCAAACGCACCTGAAATTTACTCCTTTTAATGAGAAAATTACCCTTTTAATCCCGATGAGAAAACCCCTATTTTGATACAAGTTATCTTAATACTATGTTGTGACATTATTGTAAGCTAAATTTATCCAGTGCAAAATCCGTCACGGGAGCAAGGAAAATGCTCTTTCACTGTCCCTCACTTCTGTTTCACTTCCATTATTGTCTTTCTCTCTCCACACTTCAGTCTACACAGCAGGTAGTTTTTTCTAAACACACTTTATACACAAGTTAGTGGTACTTCACCGCACTTCACTCACCTCACCCACCCACCCACCCACACACCAGCATTCCTCTTGCTTTTGCTTTTCCTTTCCCTTTCACACTCGCAAGATGCCAGGGTTTCCACAACACAACACCCTTGTATGATGTTCCTGTACTAGTACTGCTGCTGTACAAACCCAAACCCAAACCCAAACCAAAACCAAAACCAAACCACTTTCGTTTGCGTTTCCTCCTTGTCTCAGAGTCTATCTACCTCTCTCTCTCTCTCTCTCTCTCTCTCTCTCTCACACACACATTCATTTCCGTGTTGTTCTTTCACAAAAATAGGGACACCCCTTTCACCCTTCTCTCCATGGCCGATGCCACCAAGTATGTTCCCCTTGGTGGTGGGACTGGTAACCTTGCCACGGACCTCAAGAGCCTCTTCTCCATTCTCAGGACCAGAAGAACAGTGGCTTTTGCATATGCTTTCATTCTTGTCTTTGTTGCTTTCACTGTTTTCTTAGCCTTCTCTCCTTCTCCAAACGCTTCTTCTCCTTGGTTCACCAACATATTCTCCTCCACAGCCACCACAACTACCACTGCTGATGATTCCTACAAATCTCAGATACCTTCAGTTTTGACTTACTTCTTCAACAATACTAGTCCATCTCCTGATCCCTTGAGCAACGCTTCTAGATCTAGCAATGCTACTTCTCAAACTCATAGTCCCAACCCAAGTGAAGAGATACCCAAAGCAAACACTTTGCAGAACAAGACTCTAAGCTCAGTGAATTCAACACAAGATGATGTTCCTGTTCCAAGCACAAACAAGATCATAAACTCAACCACAAATTCTCATGCTGAAACTTTGAAGGTGGAGCCACCTCCTCTTGTGAACAAGGAAGATTCGGGTGTTAAGAATCAGACAAACAAGCCTGTTGGAACCAAAGCTGAGAGCACAAATCAAACTCCAAATGCTGCTGCTCCTGCAACAAATGTTTCGGTGGGGACCCTTCATCAGAACATGAGTTCTAGTTCTTCTGTGAAGGCCAATCATTCTGTGAAGGGTGTTGTGTCAAGCAATTACACGGCTTCCCTGGCTAAGAAGCAGGGCAATAATGGGAGCAACCATGCTAGGGAGAAGGATGAATTGATGGAGTCACTTATCAAGTGTGATTTATTTGATGGAGAATGGGTTAAGGATCATTCCTATCCTCTCTATAAACCGGGTTCTTGCTCTCTGATCGATGAACAGTTCAATTGCATTGGGAATGGAAGGCCTGATACAGACTATCAGAAATATAAGTGGAAGCCTAAGGGATGCAGCCTCCCAAGGTATGTGAATCGGTTGAATCTCTCTGGGTTCTGTTGTTGTGTGAGTGGCTTCATGATTAGTACTAGATATTGATGAATGTTCGTGTTGGTGGTATTTTGTCTTTTTACTTGGCTAGTGTTCTTCATGCTTTTGAAGTTGCTTTCTTTTCCTTTGCTATAATTGATCTTATCTTTTGGGGGTCTCAATTTGGTTAAATTGCTAACAGGTTGGATGCACATCGGATGCTGGATTTGTTGAGGGGCAAGAGACTGGTTTTTGTTGGCGATTCGCTCAATAGGAACATGTGGGAATCTCTGATTTGCATACTGAGAAATGCTGTGAAAGATAAAAGAAAAGTTTATGAAGCTAATGGAAGGGTCCACTTCAGAGGCGAAGCCTCTTATTCATTCATATTCAAAGTAAGTGTTGGGATGTTCCGCGTCTGCTTTTTCGCTTATCAATTTGGTTTGGCTATATATTAATCTTCTCCTCACGGTTTTGGTTTGTTATGGTTAGGATTATGACTTCACCGTGGAGCTTTTGTATCCCCATTCTTGGTTCAAGAGTGGGAAGTTCCTGACAAGAACGGAACAAAGAAGGAAACGCTTCGTCTCGATTTAGTTGGTAGATCTTCAGATCAATATAAAGATGCAGATATTATTGTCTTCAACACTGGTCACTGGTGGACTCATGATAAAACTTCAAAAGGGTAAAACACCATCCAACTCCCCTTTCTTTTTCTGTTTATCATGATCTAGCTGTATATTTTGTTTATAAGGTCATGTAAATTCTATGATTAGAGGAAACCTTGTTATTAACACGAACTGTATTGTCCATGAAAATTTCCAGGAAGGACTATTACCAAGAAGGTAGCCATGTCTATCATGAACTAAATGTTCTTGAGGCATTCCGGAGAGCTATAACAACTTGGAGCAGGTGGGTTGATGCCAACATAAACCCATCCAAGTCTATGGTCTTCTTCAGAGGCTATTCTGATTCCCATTTCAGGTATAAAGTACAGATCAATCGGCAATTGTTGTACTTATTGTTTCTGACATTGCTTTGGTTTCACTCTCATTATTCAAGTTAATAATTTATTTCTTGCGCATGCATTAGATTATGGAACTTGACAACTGACTAATCATAGAAACTTCTCTGTTTGTGTCATACTGCAGTGGTGGGCAATGGAACTCGGGTGGAGCTTGTGACAGTGAAACTGTGCCCATAGACAACGAGAAGTATCTAACAGACTACCCTGATAAGATGAGGGTTTTGGAAAAAGTTCTGAAGTATATGAAAACTCATGTCACATACCTTAATATCACTCGAATGACAGATTTCCGGAAGGATGGTCATCCCTCAATATACAGGAAGAAAAACCTAACGCCTGAGGAAAGAAAATCACCATTGAGATACCAAGACTGCAGTCATTGGTGCCTTCCTGGTGTTCCTGATGCGTGGAATGAGATTCTCTATGCTGAACTTCTAATGAGACAATATCAAAACCGGCATCAGCACAAGCATAGGTAAAAGAACTTCCCAACTTCTAGCTTAAGCACATACAGATGCAATATACCATTTTTGTCCCATCCATCATCTCCTGGATGGGGAAAGAAAGAAACCATACAGAAAATGCCTTTTCCATTTTTTAAAAGGTTCATATAGTTATGTTAAGTTAAACAATGTATAATTAAGAGATGCGAGTACCTTGAAACTGTGCAATAAATTTGTTCATATGAGAGGTATAGGTTGGTGAGGAGAGAGAGAATACAATGGATGGTTTGGGCCGTCATTGTAAATCATCCCCTCGTATTGAAAGGCTGATCGTATTGTACATCTCTAATCAGTTAGATTTTTTTAATGTCATCAAATTATTCACATAAACTGTCCCTGCAGGACCCTTCTTCAGTTAATTTAACTGACAGATTATGCTGTCAAATCTTTTTTTTTTTTTAATTCAAAATCTTTAACGGATAGCACATGGTTTATGATAGAAAATTATGACTTGGATTGAATTGTGCCGTTGATCCCACCTAGCTAGTGGGGAAAAGCTTGGTTGTTGTTGATTTGTTGTATACTTAAAACTATGATGGCCAGGCATTCAATCCAGTGCTGATTTGTTAATTGTTACAGTAGTTGTTGGATATTTCTTGCTGTTGTACCTGATTAATGCAGTGAAATGAAAACTGGACAGATCAGTGTGTTTGAATTCGTTTTGAAGCGAGGAACCTATATAGCTTGATGAAATCGGTCTTTGTTGCATAGTGAAAAATAATGAATTGGAATTTGTTGCCGACTGGCCGGTGTGGAACTTTCTTCCTCTTCACATGGAGCCTGACTATGGCAAGTCAAATATATGCCTTGGAACTTTTCTTCCCCTATCATATTTTTCCCTATTTTAGTTGGTCAACAAAATGGTCTCTTACGTTCTATTTATTGGACTAATTGACTAGTCAGGTGAATGGGTTATGATCCATGAGCTGCATGCACATGCTAAGTTAGTTTTTTATTTTTCCCCAATGAGTTAGGTCTGTAATTTGTTGGAGTTGATAGATATTCATTAATTAATAATTAAAAGTAACAATAAGCATACAACAGACAGCTGCACATAAACACAAGTGAAAGCTTACAATCACATTTAGCGAAAAACATAAGTAACATGGACAATTTGCATCATATAGCACCACATATAGGCATCAGAGCATAACATTGGTGAAGAACTCACCGGTTTACTGATTTTGTGTCTGAAAAAATGTTCTGCAATCTAGCTGTATAGTAGGAAGGGAACAATGTTTGAAAGCTTTAGTCGCTAATTAATCTATTACACCAATAATAATAGTATAGCGTAGAAGAATTGCCAAAATACAGACATGTTGCCTTACCATCACCTTCGCAAGGCGTGTAGATGATGCTTTCTTATTCATCAATAACCGCATGAAATCCAAATATGTGAGCAAAATCCACGTTATGTCTCAGTATTCAAACACTATTGTTATAGTATATATATGTATGGGTTAAGATAACTT
Source organism: Dalbergia oliveri (assembly GCA_030441495.1). Classification (NCBI taxonomy): domain Eukaryota; kingdom Viridiplantae; phylum Streptophyta; class Magnoliopsida; order Fabales; family Fabaceae; genus Dalbergia; species Dalbergia oliveri. Next base: position 16,339,951 of record JAMLFY010000008.1, read on the forward strand.
TAAGCAACTCTGGAATAACTTTAGTTGATCAATTTTTAACAAAACAAACCGCCTGATTAGAAGTTCAAATCATGTAAATTATGCCCTATGCAATTTTAAATTAATCTAAAATTATGTCATAATTTTTTTAAGCAATAAAATCAATGTAATATGTATGTTTAAAATTAATAATAAAAGAGTTATATATATGTTTATGAAAGGTAATTGTAATTCAATAGTTGAATAGATAAAAAAAAATTATTTTATACAAAGCTATTCATTGTTTTTCAAAATTACACATGGTTTCACTCAGGCGGAACAACATAAACAAACAGAAAATAAATAAATAAATAAAAGAGAGCAAAAGGACAGTAACGAAGGAGGGGTTACTATATCCACGATGGGGCCCATTTTATTTTTGTACAAAGATCTGACTTCCCTATTGAGCCAGCAGGTTAGCACTTTTGTTTTTGTCATTACTAGTTCGTTTATTTAATTTAATTTTTTTTATTTTTTTGGGGTTAGAGAAGTTAGGTATGTTCTTTATCCTTTTTTTGGTAGAAAGAAGTTAAGTGTGTGTGTATAGATATATGGGTTATTTATTTAATTTAGTAAAGTTAGACTTGTAACTTTTAATAAAATTATTGTTTTATTGATCAATCGTTGAATTATAATTATGTATTATAAAGATTGTATCAAATTTCATAAAACTTGCAATCAATAGTAATGTAATCATGTAGCTTTTATTTTTATTCATTTTAAGTATATATATTACGTTAATTTTGATGTATATAAAAATTATATCAAATAATTTTAGATTAATTTAAAATTTTATAGACTTAATATATAAAATGTAAACTTCTAATCCAACAGTAGGTTTTATAAAAATTTATACTAATAAAAAGTTATTTAATAGTATAATATTTTCTTAAAATTATATTAGTATATATATATATATATATATATATATATATATATTTGGTCGGAAGTTAAGTATCTGTTCAAACGCGTTTCATTTGAATGAGTTAAAATTTGGGCCTGCTAATGTACAATTGGCCTTCAACCCACAACGGCTCCGTTATAAAAGTTTACAGCATTTTTAAGCCTATCTGTCCCAGCTCTAAGTGCTATCCAATCAAAACAAATCCAGGCCCAAGAATAAGGTTCAGGAATATGAAGGTTTTATACCTATGGCTATAAAGCCTTAAATATCTTGAAATAAATAGGCTTTGGGGTGGGCGTCTGAAAATAAATAAGCTTTTAAAGTTTGCGGAGCAAAGGTTTTTGTGAGTGTTTTGTGCAGTCGATTGGGCCGACTTCACAAATCTTGTTGTGACCGGCCCCTACGATTCGATATACTGTACGTGACCAAAATAATATATATTTGGTTCGTCTGTTACAATCAAAGCGAAAAAAGTTTGCTGTAAGTTATTTTACCAAAATCTCTAATACTATATACTAAAAAATGCAACACACCTAAGAAAAAAGATTAGTATTATGACAAATTTAACTACTCGTGGTTAATCCAAAAATGAAATGAAGTAGTGAGTTATCACTTACCCACCTAAGAATTAAGGGGACGTTTGGTGCATTATCTTACAATATTATTGGTAATGTAGATTATCTTTTAGAAAGATTGTCACTTTTTAAATTAATGGTAATGTTATAATGTGATATTTGGTATATGCAAATAATCTAATTGACAATGCACAATACTTTATTTGGTATATCATATGGATTATTAGGTAATATATGTTTTACAAGTAAATTAATAATATTAGCAATAATATTTAATAATATTGTTAATTAATATTATTAATTATTATAATAATAATCATTAATTAAGCAATTATTGTAATAATTTAAATTAAAATGATAATTTTAATTATTATTTAAATTTAATTATTAATAATACTTAATAACTTTTAGTTATTAATTAATAATAATTATTTATTATTATTGTTGTTTTTAAGTATGATTAATAGTAATAATATTATTTAATAATTATAATAATTATTTTAATGCTTTAATAATAATAATAATAATAATAATAATAAAAGATTATCACCTGGAGGTAGTCCACATTGACACCCCATTGGGATAATCCAGTACCACTAAGATGGCAATATAGATTATCTTGGCAATCTTTTGACAATCTAAATAGCCAGTCATATAATCTAACCAAACAAAATAATACTATAGGTCAAGGTATTTTAAGTCACATTATTGACAATGGGGATACCAAACTCCCCTTAACATCGACTTATTGGTTTTAGAGATGGAATATTTTAGACACGATGAATTCTATCTCTCTGTTTTTAAATCACGTTGACTTGTTCTTTTACTAATTATAGACGAATAAATTTTATCTTACAATTTATAATTGATCCGGCTTTTGTTAAAAATATAAAAAATGTTATTTTAATATGAACTTATGTTGAAAATGATAAAGAAGCTAGAAAGATATTAAATTTTATATTATTTAATGTGTCTATGATTGGAATATAAATATTAATATTCCTCATTTTCTTATTTTAATTTTTTTTAAATGGATGACTTTTTTGGTATGTTTTTAAATGGATGACTTTGATTGCAACCCTTAATCCCTCATAGTCCCGTTGAAGGGAAAAAAATATTTATATACTCCTAAAGCATATTTAATATGTCATAATAACTATGTATAATTATTATTTATTTTAATTTTTTAAATTATTTTTAAATATTATAAATTAAAATGAGTAAGTTTACATGCTTGAGAAGGACATATTAAATGCGTTTGAGAAGTATGAAAGAATTTTTCGTGGGCTTTCATTTTATATATCCTGCAATCTTCCTAATTGGAAATATATGTTCGTCGCGTATTGAATGTGAATGAACAGTTGTCACATCTTGTTACTGCTCATATCGTTCTGGGGTGGACATTCGTGATGCATGAATTCGTTGGTGCAGTTTTTCCCTTGTTTGGAATAAGCTTCAATTTGCTGATTTTTTTCGCTCTGGGTATAAAAACCAGATGATGTTGTTTGCTGAGCAAGATTACATGCTTGGTGTGCTAGATATGTTTCAAATCAGTGCTCCTTTTCTTTTCTTTTTTTTTTTGTTGCTATGAGGCTGAGTATCCACGTGGTGCATTTCAAAAGTTTTTGTCATGTCCTGTATCTTGTGGAACTGTTGTAACATCTTTTTTCTGCTCCCCTTTTGTAGGGATGTCCAGCATTACGATGAAATATGAAAAAGAAATCCTGTTACTGCTCATAACGATAAGCACTCGTTAAAGATCGAGATAACGGAATTTGAATCCATGATGATTTATGAGAGATTTGAATGTGAATGTTTGAGTGCTATATAAGTTAAACCTTTTTTTCCTTTGACAAAGCTTGCATATATTGCCAAATGGAAAAAGGAAACAGGGAACCAGATGCAGGTGCATAGATAGATAGGAAAAAGAGGCTACTTTTTTGGCAGTTGCAGCGCGCAGTTAGAGCTTTGCTAGATAAAAGAATGACAAGCCAACAATTAAGCTGTAGCTAACGTTGACATTATGGGAATTGGTTTAGTGTCCCCCCACAGTAGATATTAGGATCCAACGACTAGCTAGATGGTGGATGGATATCTATTACCAGCAAGCATTTAGAGGTCAACAACAAAATTTATTTCACGATGAGTAAACGCTACACAATTGGAAAAAAAAAAAGATATATTAAGAACAATTTCATTATTATTGTTCAGCATTTTTCTTACTGTATAAAAGTGTGTATGCTATCACATAAAAAAAAAAGTGTCTGCTATCAAATCCAAGAAAAAAAAAGTGTGTATGCTAACTACTAACTACGTCATATTTCAAATTTAATTACTTGTCTATCCATCTGGGAAAAAGAAAGAAAACTTACGTATGTTTGGTTTGTGGTTTGAATTATATAGTTTAGAGGGTATAAATTTAACAGACTTAATTTTAATAGATTCTGAATATAAAATTTAGCATGCAATCATTTTATTATATATTATTAATATTTATATTATTATTTAAGTATATATTTTTACTTGTAAGACTTTTAAAGTAATAAGTGATTGAGTCATATTCTTTTATTGATATAATATTAAATAGGCATTAAATATCTATAAAAAATTTTTATATTATCAATATATAGATATAAATTAAATCATTTTTATAATTACTACTTTGAAATTATATTATCTCACACAAACGCATATAGAGGACATAGGATTAATTGATACTATATATTAATAATAAATTAAAATCGAATTCATTATTTTATTTGAGCTTATTTGATAAAATTACTATACATGATTTGTAGTTAATTTTAATTTCGAATCTTTGATTTAAAGCAATAACAAAATTACTTTCTCATTCCCTCAAAGCTTAATTCCCAAATTTGCAAACTAAGCGAGACATGTTTAAGTGTAAAAACCAGACATGTCTACTGCATTTCCTTGGCATATGACACCTAGCTACGACTAGCAGTCAGCAGAGGCACACGCAGGCTTCACTCAACACAAAATATTTGTTAGTGAAAAACAGATCCTAGTGTATCTTAATCTGACAAAAAATATAAATATTGCCCAGCTCGAAGTAAGATCACAATGTATCTTCTAGACTGTATGCGTAGGCACAGGGGGGCTTTGTTAGCACCCTCAACCCTCGATATTAGTATCTAAACAGATATCCCTTTGATTCGATCTACCGTCCAGATAGAGACTTAAAAGCCAAATGCAACTTTAACGCCGCTTTGTCATTTCACCCATTAAGATTTACAGAAAAGTTGCTGCTACTTTCACAACTAATGACAGAGAAAATCAATCTTTATAGGCTGTTCAGTTTATTGTTTGAAAAAGAAAAAAGAATAATGTTAGGTAATACAACTATACATATGCCTATTTTATAGAAACAAAAAGTGACATCCTCATCATTCTTTTCTCTCTTTGTCTCCTCAATCAATGGCTATATATTTGATCATTTCGTGTTATTGTATCTGTGGTATGTCCATACTTAAATTTTTGTGTCAACATCATATGATCCTTTAATTTGAGAAATGATTATTATGGATTGCATTCTCTCTCACACATGTGAACTCGCCATCCCTTTAAACGAGAAGAAACTCATTGATAACAATATATATCCCCACTATTTGTGCCTATGATCCTGTCGTTCGTCTTTCAGCTGCAGCAAGAAATTAACACAACACAATAGTAAGTATATATTTGAAGTAGGTCAGCAACACATACGCATGCATAAAGAAAACAGACGTCATGAGCAAGGCTGAGTTCCATCCGAAAGCCAAGAGCTTCTGCCACAGCGAACCCCAAGGTTCTATGAGATTAACCAATTGTCCGTATATTAAGGAGTCTCCTCATGAAAAACACAAATTGGTCTTTACATCGATGAGGAGTCTTACGTCTTAACTCTGACGATTTATTTTTTGAACAAAAAAATAAATTTTACTGTATCCTCTTACTAATCTTTCTATAAATCCTACTGATACATAAACAAAAATCAATAAGAAAATAAATATAATTAATATCTTAAAAATTTGAAAAAATGAGTTATACTTACTTTATTTGACATGTGGAAAAATTTGTAGAACTATTAAAAAAGTGGTGATTTATTTAAAGTTAAATTCTCATCTAACAATAAAATTATTATTATGTCAAAATGATCATTACTCTTTTGATAGTCAACCATTTACCGAAATATTTGTCAACCAAGCCAAATAGTAGTGTTTTGAAAGATTAAAACAACTTGTTTCAGGTTTTCAACCCTCCAATTGATCTTACTATAATTACCACCCCTCATGACGCGACTTAAGGACTTAGTAACCACTTTGAACCTTAGTAACCACTTTAAACAGGTTCTCTTCCAATGATGATTGCTTCCGTCATAACGTTAAGAACAACAATTGAAAAGCAAAGGGTATAAGGCTTTTTAACAAAAACAGTGAAAATTAACATCGAAATCCTGTTTATATAAATTCGTAAATTGAAATGTGAAGAGGAAAACTATACGTTTCACCCATTGAAGAATCGGCATCAAATCTTTGTATCCTTTTTTTGTTAAATTTGGGTGGTTGCATAGCATATCATTGCTCTTAAATTGGAAGATTAGAAAAATGATTTCGGAATCACAGCATGATCTGAATCAATTAAGTACTACTCCAGCCACCTAAAGGGATAATAACGTCATTACGTGCGGAATTTTCAAAGTCCATAATTATTTAACCAAGTTGGGTGCGTAAAAAGTTAGGAGGAACGTCATTCGAACGAATCGAACAACTGTGCATTAATTAGTAAAACAGAAATACAACGTACTACTAAACTTGTGCAAATGAAAAGAAAAAAAAAACCATAGTACGTCAAAATAAAACAAAAACAAGGGTCTCATTTCACATTGTCGCTTACAAAATCTTTGACACTACTCCCTGAGTGATCTCAACAAAAAGGATCATGCTTTCAATGTAATCCAGAGAAGCTAACAAGCCAAACAAAAAGAATGAAAAAGTCTAGAAATCAACATGACGAAACTATTTACACATGGAAAACAAGGGATTAACGTGAAATGCCCGTTTGTCCTCTATAACATACACTAACATTTCATGTGTAAAAGACGAAAAGAGTCAATCACAAAACAGATCACGAAGCTATGTGATGGGCCTTTTGGGCCTGCTTCGGTTGGGCCTGACCATTAGGGAAGGGCAACAATCTGGGCTTGCCCAGAGACAAAGCGGAAGGAATTTGAGAACCGTCATTATTATTGGCGGCGGCGGGGACAGTTTGGTTAGGGACGGCGGCGAGGGCGGTGGGTGCGGTGGTGGTGGTGGTGTTGGTGGCGACCCTTTCACAAGAAGGGCACATGGTGAGAGTGGTGGCCGGAAGCTGCATGTAGAAAGGTTGAGAAGTTTTCAAAGCCCTCAGTTCTTGAAGCTCCTTCTGCAGCCTCCTATTCTCTTCCGTCAGTGTCTCACAGCATCTCTTCAAGTACTCGCAATCCACTTCCGTCTGCTTCAACTTCGTCCTATATAATATAGGGAAATTGATTAATTGTATTTATTCACAAAAAAAAAAAAAATCAATAAACCATTAAACACACTTAACTAATTATTCTTCTCAATTAATTACCTTGCCCTTCTGTTCTGAAACCAGACTTCTACCTGACGAGGACGAAGGTTTAACTGTTTTGCAAGTGCCAGCTTCTGCTTCTGCAGATTGATTTTACACACATAAATGATAATTAGTTTTTTCCCACTATGATAAATTGAAGGAGCAAGTTTTTGTCACAATACTAACAGGATTGAGAGTGGTGTGTTCTTTGAAGCTTTCTTCAAGGAACGCAGATTGTTCCTTTGAGAGTCTGAGTTTCTTCCTGGTTGAACCGTTTTCATCGTCGTCGCTGGCTCTGTCGGCACCTTCACCTTCATGATCTCTCCTGTTGTTCCTGCCTACTCCTGCTGCTGCGTCTGCATTACTGTTCCTAAGGCAAAATTCCATCTGAAAGGACGACACCGCGCTGTTAGGGGACGACAGTGCACCGCCGTCGTCGGCTTCCTCCGCCGCCGGAGCCAACGGGAAACAGTTCACGTCCAACGCCCTCCCCGGCGGTGCCTCGGACGCCACGCGTTCCAAACCCACTGCAATCAACAAACATAGCATAAAATACACACACGGTGTCAATAAATAAATAAAACTTCAATTTAACTAGTCAAGAATGCTGAATAAGCATGAGATATCAATAATTTCAGAGTAAAACAAACCAGTGAATAGAAAAGCGGGTAGATTTGGTTATTTACGTACGTGCATCGGTGAGCCATGGAATTCGGAGGTGTGGAGAAGGCTGGGAGCGAAGGACGGGTGTCGAAGGGAGAAGGTCGAGCTGAACGGGTGGATCTGAGGAACCCTTCTCTCTTCATCGACCCTTCTATCCTCTGATGAAGATGATTTTCCAGCAAAATTACCAGCTCCTCCTCCAAGTGCTATGCAGAAACCCACTGGGTCTTTGCTGGGTAGTTTTGCTGTGTTGTCTAGCAGAGAGAACGACTTGGGTGCTTCACCTAAGCTCAAAGCAAGCTCCATCTTTCTGCTGAACCGTGGATATATGCAAGAAGAGATATCTATATGGAGAATGTTCTCTCTTGAGTGGATGAGGAAAGAGAAATAGAAGGCCTTCTTTTCTTTTCTTAACTGCTTAATCTAGTGCCAATTGCAAAGGCTATGTATGTACGACGCTTCTTCTTTGCTTTCGAGATATATTTATTGCTTCTATTATTCAATGGCAATTGGTGGGCAAAGCGAGCCGAGAAGGAGTCACAAATTTAAGGGGTATAGAGTGAGTATTGCGCGAAATGCTGGAGAAATCAGAAACCCTCTCTCTCAACAATACTCTCTGCAGGAACGCAGAAGCCAGTAGTGGTGGTCTCCTTTTAATTTATTTTTGTTGGTGTGGTATGGAGTGGAGTGGTGTGGGTTTGCCTTTGCGTGGAGTAAAGATTGACCGACAAATCCAGGTTGACAAACGCACGTGAATGTATTTAAATATACAACCGTTTCATTTCATGTCAATCCCAGATACGAAAAGAGTGACACCCTCCTCATTCATACACACACCATATGTCGCACTAACCCATATATTACCACCGCACTTGCAGTCCTGTTAATTCTTTTGAGAAGTATTATAGTATGGTTTAGGAGAAATTGTACCATAGGTCTCTTAATTTTTATTTTTTGTGTGTTTATATTGATATTTAATCATCTACTTTCTATTAAAGATAAATTTAGTATAGCGCATGTAATCATAGAGTCAGCTATATCTTAAAGGATATGAGTTTGACTAATGCTAATTGTTATGAAACTTTCATTTATAGGTAATCATTTAAAAATCTTTGTAAATGATTAAAGAGTCCAAGGGACATGCCCTGGCTCATAAATGAAATTATATTTGTCTATAACTCTAAAGATTTATGTCATTTAACAAATCCACTCTAATGTTAATTGACTTCCACTTTTGTTAATTGAAATGACTATATTAACTGAAATTGTTTAGCATCTCCCTTAGAATTTAATGTGCTTAATATCACAACTCATAACACTTATAACGGGTGCAGACCCTTAAGCTTAATACGACTTTAAGAAATTTTAAGGAAATAAAGTTATATCCTTATTAACAACAATAACTTTTAGCCTAGTAAGCGATTTATCTAATAGACTACATATTAGGGTTAATGCCAAGTTGGTGCTTTAGAACCATCCACTGCCAAAAGATGACTTAAAATTTTAGAGGGCAAGTATATATAGAATTGCCTATCCCCCAAATAAAATTGAAAAAATCAATAATTACAACAATGTCTAATTTAAATTGTTTTAGCACGAATGTCCTAAAACACAATTTAAAGAAAATCGATCAGGTTGCATTGACTTCACAATGTAAAGAAGTCAATTAAGTCAACATCGACTTCAATGGTAGTGTAACAAAATTTTATATCGATACTTAATTATATTGTATTACCATATTAGCAAATATAGTTGAGTCTCATCCTAATACTTGAAATTTCATGAAAATATAATATTTTGATTTGATGGTTGATTAAAAACTGTCATAATGCTAGTCCATAAAAACTGATAAACTCAAATACTAATATGCAAATGAAATAGATTTTAAAAGTCTTAGAATTATTATGTATAAGTGAGTACTTTTTCTCATGCTTAAAGTATATTTGTAAGTTTGGATTTTATAAAAAAAGCAAAGAAAATAAATAATTTTTAATATAAAAATTTAAAATCTTACTTTATAAACCCTTTATTTTCCTCACTTTTTCTATAAAATCCAAACTCAAAAATATATCCTTAATAGTATAAATAATTATTTATATATACATATATTTTAAAGTGATAGTATATATATATATATATATATATATATATATATATATATATATATATATATATATATCTTAGGGGCAATTGCCCCCTTCCGCTCATATTATTTTTTGCCTATGGAGCTATCACTTTAGCTCAAAAGATATGTTTTGTAGCAATAAATATTGTTTATCCTCATTATTTGTGAGATATCTTCCTAACATATTTCTATTTATTAGTGGATGGGATATGAATCATATAGTTTATGGTGATCTCATCTAATGATAAATGAGAGTAGATCAACACGAATCCCATAATGTGAGTGTAAATAACTTACTCTTTATGCCAAGTGATGCTATTAAACTATCCATTTAATCCTTAAAAAACCATATATTTGACAAAATTAAAGAATCATTTTTTGCTAATAGAAATGGAAATTAGTTGACATTTGATATTTTATTACCAGCATAATTTTTTGGAAACTAATAGTTCCTGCTTGAATAATCTGTGTATAATCAAAGGATTTGATTAAGGTTTCTGGTTAAGAAATTGAAAAGGAAAACTTTTACATTCAAAAGTTGAGTTTTTATATTTTTTTATATTATTAAAATATGGGACTTATCATAAAGTTTTCACACGTATTCATTTGAGTATCCTAGGACACTTATTAGCAAAATTCATAATCAAAATTCAAACTCGGTTAATGCAGGAAAGGGCGCCTCCAGTTGTGAGCACTAATTAATGCGTTTGCGAGGTTACTGTCCAGAATGACACCAATTTATGAGGTTCCACCAAACAAAGTCCAAATAGCGTCATGATGACAATGGAGAAAATGATATGTCATCCGAGAGACATGGCTGAGATTATAACCTGCTCCCCTAGTCTTATTGACTAGTGAGTATTTTGTGTTGCTGTTGGCCTCCCATTTTTGTTTTCTTGGTTTGAGATGCTGCTGGCCTCTAATCTTATACTATACATATATGATGACCATCATTAAGTCATTCCCATCATGCACGCCAATCTGTTCAAAATCTTAATCTTTTAACTAATCAAAATGCTTCTAAGTTCTCGATTTGTATATTTTCAATCATTTAATTTATATCTCCTTATATATTAATATTTAATAATTTCTGTCTTCTTAATATTTGGAGGTACAACATTTTTCATGCTGTCACTAGAATTAAAATATATTTTTAAAATCATAAGGGTTTTAATCTGTTAAAAAATAAATTTTTTGCGATAAAATACGCAAACAATTTTACAAAAGTCAGTGGGCTCAACTCCCTGCTAATTGGTGTGATGTCCCTATATATGCGTGATACATAAGAATTCTCCTTCTGTAAACACTTAATGAATTCGGGGCATACTTGAATGGTATCATCAGTATAGAACTCATCTAAATTTATTATCTTTTTTTATAAAATATTTATCAAATTTAAATAAATATAAATATTAAAAAAAATAATAAATAATATAGTAATAGAGTATTTCTATATAAAATATTGATGTGTGAAGTAATATATCTTAATAGTTATTAATTACAGAGCACATCAAATTATTAAAAATAAAATATTATATTAATAATTATTAATTATTTAAAAGTACTATTGAAATAAAAAAAATTATTTTATTAAAATATAAACTTAATAGATATTTTAAAATATAATTTTATTTAATAATAGATAGATATTCAAAAAGAAATGAAATATTAATTAAAAAAGATGAATAATTTTATGAATGAGTAATTTTACCAGTCCTCAGGAGTGTGGTTAAAAATCTCTCGAAACAGAGGAGACGTATTAGAGTTTTGAAAAGTCCTTTAATTAATGTTAACTGCACCTCTCTACAACTTGTCTTTGAACGAAATATGATGAGGTTCGCGTTACAGTGTTTTTCTTTCTGAATTGGATTTGGCTCTTCCAATTGAATTAAGCCGAAAAGTTGTTGCAGTTTCCAAGTTAAAAAGTAGATTGATTAAAAGCCAGGCTAATTGAAATGAAATGACACATGACTCTGGTAGCTTCCAGCCATGGCCGCTACCTATTATACCCTTATATTGCCATTCAGATTCAAAGTGGTGCCCCCCTCACGACACCAGCCATTCTTCAAACCCCAATAGCTATTATTTATTCGTTTATCAACTAAAACACGTTAATTAAATAATAATAACTGACGAGAAGATGTTGAAAGAAAAAGGTTGTTACAATTTCTTTCAGGAACAAGCGTGATGTGAACAAAGAAAAATATTGGGTCAAATGATTAGCACGAGATTTAAATTTGACCATATTTCGATTATTAAAATGTTTTATAGCAGACAAGTCGACCAACTTTTACTATTCCCACAAAAGCTTCTCCTCACAACTTTGGTTTGATGAGGGTTTTTTTTTATGAGGGCTTAAGTAATAATAGTAAAGTGTACTCCATTAATTTTATATTAATAGTTATTTTTAAAAAATTATATAATTTTAATATATTAAAAAAAATATTTTCTCATAATTTTGATTTGAGGAGAGTTTAAGTATCAGTAGTGTAGGTAGATATATTTACTTTTTAATATATTAAAATTATACTATTTTTTAAATGTGACTATTAATATTGAATAGAAAGAATTTGTCGTTATAAATTATGAGAGGCAAAGTGCAGAGATCTTTTCTTTTGTATGCTTTTGAAGCATTAGAAGGAGCCCCAAAAGACATAACGGAGGAAGGGAATTAATGGGTGGATGGATGGATACATAAGGGTAGAGAGTAACGTGTAAATGGGATGGGTATCCAAGAGTAGGAGCCCACAAATAGGATGGGATCGGGTCGGGTGGGTGTGGTCCCAGCCGCGTGGGATAGCTTTGGAAAGAAGAGGTAATTGAAAATAGGGGGGATACAGAGGAAGTGAGGAGGTCAGATATGTCATGCTTTTGGGATCATTGCAATAATTGAAGTCATGCAGGCTTTAATGATAAGCTGCAGAGAGAGAGGGAGAGAGGATGCATGAATTATTGGGTAGGACCCTCTTTCAGGAAAACGAACCATGCCATAAAGTGACCATCATGTAATAATTGTTAATGGAATGTAGGAAAAGCCACAGCCCAACCTTGAAGCCATGAAATGAAAACCAACTCTGTTCTTTCCCTCACTCCCCACACATTCCTCAATCACAGTTTTTCTTCCTCTTCACAATCATGCATGGGATTCGCCAGTCAAGAATTATTATCACATGAGGCATATAGTATATCATATACGAGTAATATTATTTTGACATAAAAAATAGAATTTTTTTAAAAATTATTAAGTATTGATTTAACTCTCAAAATAAGTACGCCATTAATTAAGTTCTTGAACTGATAATTTTTTTAGGGCAAATTATATTGATTTTTCTTTGAATTAATTAAATTTATCTTGACTCTCCTCTATTTATCTAGATGATACTATCCTCCCTTGTATATATTGCTTAATGTGTAGTGAAGGAGAGAATAGTATAATAATTTTACAAATTTAAGAAAAATTGATATTACAATTTTACAAACTTAGAAATCTATAGAATAAATTTTATAAATAGAAAGAAATATTGGTGAATTTCACTAAATTTTAAAGGAAGTTAATGTAATCTATCCTAATTTTTATTTTACTTTAATTTAAATGTTAGCTTATGTTAAAAAATATCAACTACAAGATTCAATATTTCACTTATGAGGTAATAGGTTATATCATATGGAGTGTATTTTATATTGATCTTCAAAAAAGTTGTGAGATGTATCATTTTGTCCATTAAAAAATTAATTCTCATTTCGTTTGAGGATTAAACAAATATTCAGTGATGTTTGAAGGATCAATTTAGGATTTATTGATAACATGACATATCGATTATGAGTGAGTGATTTTTTTTTCCACAAAAATTAACATCTATACTAATTCTAGATAGAATTTAATCTTTTAAAAATAAAATTTATATCACAAATCATTTGAGAACCAAATTATTATGTTCAAGCCTTGAATATGCATAAGTGCTAAAACTTGAAAGAGATAACTTTGTTACTTTAATAATATTTCTATTTATTTCAAACAAGACTACCTCAAGTACAAGAATATATGTCATTTTGAAAACAAATGTTTAAAAGACCAAATTAAAATTTTACTTTTTAAAAGAATAATAGTGAAAATAAATATTAAAAAAAGACAAAATATAGACTGCTTGAGATAACCAGGTACTTTATAGTTTTCCATAATATTCACTTCAATGCTTACTTTTTTGGTTTCATAATGAATGAGAAATATAAAAGTGCGATCCACCAATTTTATTTTTGTATCTTACTTCACATTACTTTGGAAACAATTATTTACACTACTATGTGATAAAATTAAAATAAAAAATACATACAAATAAATAAATTATTATTAAAAATTGAAAATTATAATTATTATCTAAACTATTCATCAATGTTACTATAAGGGTGGAAATAAGGTTAGGCTAGCTTTAACTTAAATAGGTCTAGCCTACATTTCCAAAAGGTAGTATGAGCCTGAACCTATCACATGTCATAGGTTTTTTCTATGGCTTTAACTTGGCCTTCTAGAAAGCCTATCCTAGTCCAAAAGCCTACTTGATCATAATTTTTTAAATTTAAAAATAACCAAAATATTTACTTTAAATAAGTCAAATAACTTCTAAATATGGTAAAAAATATATATACTTTTAAATTGGTTAAAAGGTTTCTTAAATAATATTTTTTGAACTACAAGGCCTAGAATAGTTGGTGGCTAACTGAACTCCTTAGATATCTAGTTAAGGGTTCGATTTCGGTATATATGAAAAAGGTCTCATAATCAGAGGTTTACCCTCTAAAAGCTCACACCTCAAAAGAATTAGTCAATACTATTGATAGTGGACGATACGTTGGGAAATCAAATAAAATAGGTTAAAACATATTTTAGGATAAATTAAAACATTTCTATTGCTATTGAATGTTATTAAATAATAATAATAATATAAGTAAGACAATTTGTTAGGCCTAATAGACTATTTTCAAAGCCTTAAGCTGGCCTATTTAGCAAAATATACTTTTTTAAAAGTCTAAACCTAGTTTGTTTGTTAAATAGGTTGAGCCAAAGTAAGCCAATTATAGGTTAGATTAAAGATCTCTGGCGAGCGCTTCGTATTTCTATCCCTTATTATAGTTGGTTTTACCATATTTAGTTTACTGTTTGGAAATCTTTAACAAGGATTTAATTAAGAAAAAGTTATAAAAAATAATTTTTGGCCTGAGGTATAATTTCAGAATTTAAAATAAAAGCACATCATATATATTGTTTGATTGAGTAAGATACCAATAAATTCAATTAGGTAGGTCTGTGTCACGTGTGAACTTAATTTTATTTATTAGATTTGAAAATTCTTGTTTTGACTTCAGCCTCGATATTTATTTATCTCAAACATGACTTACAGTTTACATATAATAAAAACAAGTGAACCTGCCTCATTAATTGTAAATATAAGGTTTTAAATATTTTACTTTTTAATTCTTCATTCTCCCACTATGTATTAGTATTGTGGCTGTCGCTGAATTCAGTCCTTCTTACCCCAAGCCCAGTCTTACGTTTCATAGTTTACTTTTGTTTTCTACCTCATGATCAGACTTGATTAACCATTAGCTGAACACACTTAAATATGTTATAATTGTCAATCATATTCATACGCAACACATATAATTCAAACTTAATTTTTATTATCTCATAAAAATATAATATATAGTGGACGTGTGAACGTGTAACACTTCAACATTGAAATATCGAAGGTACGATCTCCTTATCAGTTACTCCTATCATAATTTGGATTCTTTCCTGATTTTGAAAATAAAAAAGTGGTGTTGAGGAATTCTTACATTTAATTAAAGCAATGATTCGTCTTCTTCAAGGAAAATATCTACCATTGAGTTTATGAGAGCTTCACAATGAAATTCACACATAATCAATCAAATCTAATATTAATTTAATAATTGATATTATCGTCGAAGAAGAAATTTTCTTTCTATTGAAGATATAAGAATTTTTCGCATTCAAAATAATGCTGCTGCATGCATGCCTATGCTTATGCTGTCATCCAATACCTATTAACTACTTTTATTAATAATTAATTAATCAGCTTGTCACGTTCTTTCCTCAGGTGGGTTTTAACTTATGATAGTAGAATTTTTCTGATAGAGTATTGATATCGATATCTACTTACAAAGCAACTGGGATTAAGAAATAATTAATGCTCCGGACTAAGACGATTAGGACTATTTAAGATAAAAAGAAATTGATTTAATGATCTAAATTTATTTTGCATATTGTGACGTAATAATTCTTCTGCACAAGGGAGAAAAGTAACCTTTGGGCATATGCCATTTTTATGCATTTTGGAATTTCATCTACTTTAAGCAGTGAAATTAAAATTAGCTTCCTCAGGTTAAAAAACCCTTCTGGATAAGGAAGAATTGGCAATTTTTTGCACGTGCGAAAAACATTCCATTTATTGGCTAACACGGTAAAACTTTCAGGTTTTCACTTTCCAACTGATGCAGCAGTTATTTTGTCATTTGTTAAAATGACTAAATATTTTATTTCTATGTTATTATTATTTGATTATGTTATTAAAAAATTAACCACAATAACAGTTACTATAAGAGATTAATTTTATTTTTTAATTTATAACAATACTTGATTGTATAGAAACGTTTAAAAAAATCTGAAACTAATAATGAACTGAAATTAAACTCGGATACTTCAGCAATAATATGTCTTTCCTCTCAAACTTTGTGAGTAGGGCAGCTTCATCTTTTCATAATTTCTTCACCAATCTAATTAAGACATTATTTCGTACTCGTATTTCCATCCCTAATCTATTGGTTCATATTGGCTATCAGCTAGTTCTGTATTTATTGGTTCATTAAATGTTGATCGACATACATGAGTACGCACCACAATTGATTATGGTTTATGTTGAATTATTGGATTACGAGTACTCGTATCAGTTATGCAATTTGAAAATCAAAATTTACCATCAAGAGCATGTTTGATTGAGGAGTAGAAATAAGAAGTAAGTTTTTATGGATAAGCTCTATATGTAATTTTACACATAAAATTTATTCATAAAAGTAACATTTCATTTTTTTTCAGGTGTATTTACTAAACAATTAATCATGAGTCACACTTCCTTGTTATTAACCACTAGCCAGCTCCATATACGTACCAAATTATGCATATGATCAATAATGTTAAAACGAAAGAAACAAATATTCTTCATTGTGGGTGTGCGCAGGAAACAGGCTATAGGAATCTATCTTGTTTTATTCAGAAGAAAGCTGATAAAAAAAAATAAATACTAACCTGGATGCGGGATAGTATTTTGACTATTTTCTTTGTCTTATTTTTTTTTCTTCTTCTGGATAAAGATGCATGCGCGTTTGTCACTGTTCCTGGATGGTCCATCCAATTCAAGCTCCATCTTCTTGTATATATATGCATACAAGCTATATTTTGAGTTAAAAATTTAGATGCCAGTGTAATATAGAAAAAAGTGTAGTTGTTATACGCGAGGATAAATTATGTTTAAAAGTAACATTCATTCATAAAATCTCCAAGTAAATCTGAATTTGGCGGGGAGCATTGGGTGGTTTATTTTAATTTTGTTCATTAGTTTTGATTTTATTAATTGAAGTTATATGTTAAATAAATTATTATGTATTGTTATATTTTGTAAAGAAAACAACTTATTTTTTTTAATCAGAATCTGATACAATTGGTAGTTAATTGAGCTTCTTAAGTATTAGTCGTGATTTAATTTATAATGGTGTGTATGAAGAAGGTTAATGATTAGAAATAATACTCAAGTTTGTGAGATCTATATTTCGAAAGATTAGTTACTACTTTCAATTATGGATACCTTTGATTTATTCAAAAAAAATTATTAATATCACTATTTTTTAAAATAATACTCCTTCCATTTACTTACATAATATGTTCCATTTAACTAGAAGAAATATCTTGACAAGTCAATAGAATTAGTCTAATAATGAGGGATTTAAATAGCAAGTATAAGTGAAATCTTATGTTTAAATTTAAATTTATTGTGATCAACATAATTTATATTAAAAAACAAATCTGAACTTAGTCAAAGAAATATTAGTTACATTTTCTAATGTTATCTTTATTTATTTATTTTCTTAACTGATTAATAATATTTTTATTTTTTTACAAATTATAGTAGTAACCAGAAAATAAAAATAAAAAAGATGAATGAAGAAGAGAACTTTACAGCCACCTTGTACAAAAATTAAAACTCCCGTTTATGTATGTAATTTAATACGACAGTATAGGATAGGTAGCTAGTAGCTAGGGGATAGGGAAATCACGTGAGTGAGTAATGATGAGGTTGGGTCAGAGCGAGAGGGAATGAGGTGAAGGAGCATTGGAGTATAAAGAGTATTACATTCAATGCAGAGAGGGAGAGAAGAGAGCCAGCTTCTACTGTCTGCTTGTGCTTGCTGGTTATGGGAGGAGAGGGCACTGCACAGCTGCAGTAACTAGTTACCATCATTACTCATTAGCAAACCCATCTGCATCTGCAATATACTGATCATGAGCGTGGTGTGGATAACAGATACGAGGAGATCATGCTGCATTGATGAGTTTTTTATTAAATATAATACTACTCTGTAGTACTACTACCATATTACACTAGTGTGTGCATTGAATTGAATTTAATCGAAGGCAATGTGTGAGGTGGAGGCCCACTGATAGGGACGTAGTGCTGAGTACTGAGACAATCTACGCAACAGCAATCATTTGTACGTTGGATCGTATATTGTCTTTGGATCTATCTTACCTCCCTTTCCCATTGTCTCTGGTACCGTAAGTTTAACTTTTCTGCATGTGATCACGGAGATTCAATCGTTTTTATTACCAAAAATATTATCGGTGCTCATAGCGCATTAAGATATCGTATCGCTTCAATTTTTTATTTATTATTAGATAAAATATAAATTTTATTCAAATAGAACTCATATAATCTAATAATAAATAAAGTTTAAGTTGTAACGATATCTCATATATGCATTATGAGTACAAACTACAGCTCTTTTATTATAATTAAGTTATAGGTTTTTGTCAATGAGTGCATTAAAGGTGGAAACATGTCAAACGGCCTATCAAGAGTCAATGATCTAGGCTGAATCTATTATAAATAAATTCCAAACTCAAACCTATTTAAAAGCCTATATACTTGTTTAACTTATGTATGTAGATATGTTTAAATTTTAAAAAAAGTCACATGTGGAATTCAAATCAAGGCACATCACTTAGGAAACACGCATTTTACCACTAAGTTACTAACTACTTTTGTATTTTAATTAAAAGTTTTTATAAACTTTTTCTACTTGCTTTCATATAAATTTAAAATTTTTAAAAACTCCTAAATGTTACCTTACTTATTCTTCGACCTCTCAAACCAAACATTCAAATTTGGAAATTAGAACCCTAAATTTGAAATTAGGACCCTGTGTTCTTCTTCTCCTCTATGCCGTTGCCAAGACTAGGCCGACACCAACCATCACCATGTTGTCATCACGCGACCCGCCTACATTTGTCCATCGCTCCTCGCCATGTCATCATCACCTCGTACAATTTGCAACTCAATCCATGTAATACCTTAGGTCCACGTATTCTAGTCAAGTCTAGTCACCCTTAGAGTCCCGGACCTACCCATATTGTCAGGAAGGCCTTGGATATATGGAGGAAAACAAAAGTGCATAATAGGCCTATTGTTATCAAATAGGCAAGCCAGCGAGCCATTCTCCTCGCTAGGCTATCCCTTCATCCAGATGGCTCTAGGAATTTCTAATCTCGCTAGGCAAAGGCTGAATCTCACTAGGCAAGGCCTGATTTTCGGAAGGGTTCTAGGACTAGTGAGCTCACTTGGCGAGGTCCTCGATGCGTGCATAGTGCAAAAATAACACAGTTTGAATTTGAGATCCCCACCCTATATAAACACCTTTCCACACATTTTGCAGCAAAAATAGAAACGCTTGCATCCCAACCCTTCACTCTCATTTCCACTCAAATCTACCTCCTCCAAGCTTCAAGGTAAGTGATGGTTGTTGGTTTATATCATCTTTCTCTCCATTCTTCCTTATTCTCGAGTGTGAGGTGTCTATATTCTTAGTTGTTGTTAAATTTGGGTACTCCCTCAAAGTTCATAGAGTTGTTTTAAAGATATTTAGAGAATATCATAGATTAATCTTTATTTTTGTTGCTTCCATTGCAAACATTGGTGCCATCCTTGCTCCCAAGAGCTCTCTAGGTATTGTCACTTCACATTTCACCCCTTCAGGTAAGTGGGTTTAATCTTATAGCATTCTTTTGGTCATTATATATATTAACATTCTTGAGCATTCATAAAAATTAGAACTTGAGTTTTTATATGATATGGAGTTGCATGCATTTTTGCAAGAACTAGAAAATATGTTCGAAAGCTCTCATGAAAATTATAATTACAAGAAATGCATGTGACCATCCTTGGATTCAAATTCTTATTATAAGATTTATTCCATGATTTTATACTTGATTATGATTATGAGAATTAGTTATGGTTGATGAAAAGATATGTGAAACATTACGTTTATTTATGAGGATTAAGAGTTGTTAAACTTAGAATTATAAAAACCCTTTTTTATGACTATAGTATGATTTTAGAATAAGGAAATACCAAAAGGAACAAAGCTGTGAGATAATGACAGTTAAATCATTAACCTTGCTATACCAAGTGCCAATGATAGACAAATTATCTTTACCCAGCTTAGTCCATGAGGGACACAGTTTGCGAGGATGTTAAATCTCTGATAGGTGCTCTTGTTCGCGAGGGACTAAGCACCACTTTATAGTTTATGGATAGTCTGTCCTTTTGTAATTCCTTGGAAAATGAATATGTTCTCTATGTTACTTATAAACTCCTGTTGTTTCAATTTTTATGCATTATACATGTAAACAATGTTTTGAGCTTGCATTATTATTATCTATATAGCATCCTTCTCGTTCCATATATGATTGTGGGTGAGGATCTACTCACTAAGTTTTAAAATAAAACTCACCACTTCTCTCTTTTCCCTTCCAAGTTCCTGCTTTAGACCCTCCATAGCTTCCTCCTCAGCAAACTTGGTAGCTCTTCATTTGGTGAACTTCACATTAGTGTGAAGTATTTGTTATTTTGTAGAGTATTCCAATGGTTTGCGGATAGGGTCCACCATGCATATTTTGCATTTACTTACCATGATTTTATATTCATTATGTGTTTAAAGAATTAAAGTTTCATGGTTCTTTAATAATAGAGCAACTCAACTTATTTTGTAATACAACTATAGCTTTATAGTTGATCTATGAAATAGTATATTCATGTTTATGATGAATTGCAATTACCAATTAATTTATATTTTGAAATGGATTTTATGGTTAAAATATGCATTTAGTACGACTTAGCGATTACGAGGCTTATATGAGGATGAAATTCCTCACATGCTAGTCACGTTTCCAAATTGGGTTGTGACAACCATCATGATCGCAGTTCACATCTTGCCATCGCAACTTGCATATTTCCTTGCAACGAACAACAAATAAGAACAAGGTTTCATTTCTTGCTTTCTTCTTTTCTATTCAATTTCTCTTTTGCATAAATTTTTTCCACAAAAAATATGAAAATTTCCATATGGGCACAAGTTCTACATGTACCATTTATGTTTCAAATTTCCATATTTGCTTGTAGCCTAAAAAAAGATTATTCAGCCTTAAGCTTGAAAACTTGAAGCTATTCTTTAGATTTGTTATTCAGTTTCCCTATTTTGCTTCAATAATTTTACCAGGTTATGTTGTGTGATTGTGATGCTAAGTTTGCAATTAGCAATTTCATGGATATTAGCCTTCAAATTCATAACATTGTAAGATTTTGTAGTTGATGAGTTATATATATACTGTCATTAATATATGTTATGCTAAGATATGTTCTCCTTTTTGCTTGTAATTGTTGAATAATTTATGGATGTTATGTTTTTACTGATGGTCATTCTTTGATTTGGAAGCTCTTAGTTTCTTCAAAAATTAGAAAAATGCAAGTATGTATCTAGTAAAATGAATCGATCGATGCTTTAGCTTCTTCCCACTCTTCTTGTTTTATCTACACTAATGTCATGGCCCGATTTGGGAATGTGACTAGCACGTGAAGGCCTTGGTCCCCACATATGTCACGACTCCACTTGAATCGTGATCGGCACGTGAGGAATCTCATCTCCACGTAAACCTTCTAGGTGACATGTCTCTCTATATGCATATAATAGTATAATATTATCCTTAAAACATAATTTTTATTCTAAATCAATATCTATTTCTCTATTCAAAATATGATATTTAAAGTCATAAAACTGAAAATATTTAATATTTAAGGTTGCAAAACCCTTTCTTTTATCCATTCTGAAATTCATGAAATCATAAACTAAGTCATCATATGATATTACTCTTAGATCTGAAAACCTACTTAACCTTGAAAATTGAATCATAACTACATAGCTGATCTAGTACATAAGCTAATCAAAATCAGTAATAGAAATCCATACTTAAACTATAAAAACATAGGGAAAATGCATGATCTGTGAAAATAAATACAATATCCCAAAATAAATGCATGGCTCGTATCCTCCTGCACATAAACTGGAACCTTCTAAAACTAACATAAACCTAGACTAAACCTTAGCAATGCAAAGCTCACCAAAGGATAACTGGGCTCCTGAATCGGCGGCGTGAAGATATCTATACCTGAACTATGGGAGGAAGGGAGAGCGAGTGAGTTCTTATCCATCTCTCACATGGGACAACCAAGAGAATACATAATACACTATAATGCAGCAACGTAAATCATTTGATATTTAAGTACATAGCTAGCTGGGAAAACATTGTTCATATTATAACCTCATAACAAACATCTCTACATCCATAGTCAACATGAAAACATTTAACTAGGGTTGCGACAACTCATAGAGAAACAGTAATCTTTAGCTATACACATAATAGTAATAACAATACCTCCAGAGTTCCTGGTTATGCATGTCGACCATGACATACCAAATTCCTCGACTCTAGGATCCCACAAGGATCCAAATCGGATATCTAACTAGATTCTATCTCTACTCTGAGATTGCCTTTAAGAACAACTCGGTACCAAGGATAACGATCATTTATACAACCGTTAACTCACCTCCTTTCTTTATAGCTACCGTTAAACTAGTTTGTCAAAAACCAAAACTAAAGGGTGGGTGTCAACCTGGGCACGTGAACCCACATAAAATTCTTAATACTTTGACCTGACTCATATATTCTAACAAATTAGCAAATTATTTAAAATCATAAAATCATTCTTCTACATTCCAATTTCAAGCCATAGTCATAATTTTCCAAAATTAGAATCATATCCTATTTTTTGAAGTCTGAATTCATAGTGTCAACAAGTATAAAGAAAGTCTATCATATACAAAAACTTTATAAGTAGTAAAATCATATATCATAGTCCAACATAATCCATAATCATAAAACTAAATCATAATAACATTTGTATTCAAAAGCTAAAACATGCTATGCCTTATATATCCATATAATAACTCTTCATATTATGAAGCTTACCTGAAATCTCTTTAAACATGGCAATATCATAAAGCCATTATGTAACATCCTCCAAGTACAACCATATTCTTAAGCTATGATAAATAAGAGAGGGTGAGTTTTGTAAACCAAACTCTTAATTATCCTCACCCACAACCACACATGGACGGGAAGGAAAATACATAAATACCATTAATGCATCTTCACAAAATATTTATATTTATTTCACATAATAGCAATAAAATCATAAATTTACTAAAACCATAGAAGCATAATATTCTCAAAGAATTACCAAAATACTCATTTCACTAAGTACAAAAATGGGTGTCAATTCCTATGAACAAGAGCCCTACACTCCTTTGCATGGTAGGATCCCATCCCCTGGCTTAACCTGGAGGCGACCCTGAAACAAACACAAGGGGTGAGAATATTATAAAATTCTCAAGGTAGTTTCCCCCATATTTTCACATCCATAAGTTTCATGCAATACAATATTCATACAAAATCCACTCAGAAATCAAACCGTGGGAAATAAGGATAAATCATTAATTGCTTTGAGAATAATATGTACCCTAAAACTTCATTCCTCATATCTTTCTTAACTCCAACATAGGGAAGGCTTATTCTCATAGAGAGATACATTCAACTTCACAATTTCAAGCCATCAGACTCTAGGCATGAGCTCATTCCTTCTAATCAAAACTTCATTTTTTCCAAATCACTAAATCTATGCCTACCATATCTATTGATTCATAACTTTTTTAGGGAAGTCCTTCTTTTTGCCTTCCCTCTCAATTCTTTAACCATTTCCATTTTCCCATATGTTT
The DNA here is from genome assembly GCA_030441495.1 of Dalbergia oliveri. NCBI lineage: Eukaryota > Viridiplantae > Streptophyta > Magnoliopsida > Fabales > Fabaceae > Dalbergia > Dalbergia oliveri. The sequence goes on from JAMLFY010000008.1 coordinate 16,364,285, forward strand.
CAAACATACACGTTATCACATACTATCATAGAATTTCTCCATTCCCATCTCATTATTCAAGGACACCTTGAATGTTCCAGGCACAACAATTTATTACAACCAAACAACCATTCAAAATTAAGGAAAATCATAGTTCACTTTAATGTTTGTAAAAGTAACTATAAAAACATAGGGTCATAGGTTATAACCCACTCAATAAATGGCAGAAGTTGGAGGCTACAAATTCAAGGACTTGTGATCTCAAAATATTTAGCATAGAATTGATGGAATAATGGTACAAGAAAATCACAGAGTTATTTCAACATGTTATTAGTCTTCTGTAAAATTTCAGGAGCTTCTCAATCAATCTATGATTAAAAATTCGGGCAATCTTGTTACTTAGTCTAGAACAATTAAGAAAGCAACATTAGAATTAGGGCCTAATTTTTTTGAGGCATCAAACCTTAGAATTGAACCCCTAAGAAAATTCGTGTATTTAGTTTGGGGGTTAACTACAACATATAATTTTCATGGCTCATGAAACCACCCACAAAATTCGTTCATGAAAAGTTTGACCACGGAATGGTCCAGCATAGTTCCAATTTCACTTTAGAAAACCCATTTTAAAACCATCCAAACACAACACAAAAATTCATACATCAATATCAATATGTTAAACATCAATATCATCAAAATTTTCGGAATTAGAAGCCAAACAGAATTGAAAAATTTCACAAGGAAGGCAACGGAAACCCTACTCTTAAAGGCTAGTCTCTTTGTCTCTAGCTTGCTCCAAGATTTAATTCCTTCATTTTAAGACTCCCATTACACTTTCAAAGATAAATCTAAATAGGAAATGGATGAGGTGAATATGATGAGGTTTTGAAATTTTAAAATCCCAACAAATTTGGATTTTGGGTTTAGTTCAAATTCGTGAAAACTTTTGATGATCCAACAACTCTAGCTTGAAGTTTTTGGGGTTTCAAGAAATAAGCTCAAGGAAATAAAAATGGTTGTTCTCTTCTTCCTCTTTCTAACCAAGAAATTGTTTGGCTTGGAGGAGAAGAATTTGTGACTAGGCTTGCTTAATAAATGACATGAAGATATTTAACAAAGTAATGATCATTTAGGTGAAAAGGCAATGATGGATTCTAGGATTTGATCTTGAATTCCAAGATTAAATATAACCTCTACATGTCTTAATTAGGTGGGTATCATTAATTTGTCATTAACTGAAAATCTTTAGATTGTAAAAGAAAGGAAATCTCCGAAGGGTAAACACCGTACCAATATTAACCATATTATTATGAATCATCCTAATTTTAAGTATAAAAATAATTACACCTATTTCATATTTAAACTAATATATTTTTTATATACTTAATATCTCTAAAATCATAGTTCAAACACCAGGTTCCATAATCATAAAACTTGGAAATCATAATAACATTTGTATTCAAAAGCTAAAACATGCTCTGCTTTATATATCAATCCATAATAACTTTTGATATTATGAATAATAAAGCTGAAATCTTTTAAAAACGTGGCAATATCATAAAGCCATTAAACATGTTGAAAACTTTCTTAAAAACGTGGAAGATCTTATTAGCCCTCTGGAAGGGAGTTTTATCCCTGGGTAAGACACAATAGACAATATTATTCTTTCCCAAGAAGTGCTGTATTTTTTAAAGAAGAAAAAATCTAAATATGGTACTCTCGCATTTAAAGTTGATCTAGAGAAGGCTTATGACGGGTTGATCGAGGCTTTTGGAACAAGCATTATTTGACTTTCGTTTTCCTTCCTCCACTGTTGCCCTTATTATGAGGTGTGTTACTTCTTCTTCTCTCAATCCTTTGAAATGGTGCTAAGCTAGATTCCTTTGTTCCCTCACGTGGCTTAAGATAGCAGATTGTATATCCCCTATCTTTTTGTCCTTTGTATGGAGAAATTGGCATTGTTTATTAACCAAAAGGTCGAGAGTGGTGTTTGGAAGCTAGTGGCGGCTTCAAGAGGAGGACCTATGATGTAATACCCTAGTTTAAATAAATGGCGCTAGAAAATTCTTTTAAATTAGCTAGGAAAGGTGTCAATTACCCTCGTTTGTCATTTTGGGTCCTAAATTTCACTAAGTTTGGACCCTACATGCCCTTGGAGGGCTATATAATAAAACCATTTTCTTGGGGTCAAAAGTCCCGGTAATTGTTCCCTAGAGGAAAACAAATTAAAGAGTGATTTTTAGTGAATTTTATGAAATCCTTAAACCTTTCATTTTTAGCCCAAAAGTTTATAAAATCGTTGAAATTCCCGAATTTGAAATAAAACTTAAAAATTAGATTTTGATTTGTTGGAATTTTAATTTTTTGGATATTTTATTTGAATACAAATAGGGGTATTTCCTTATTTATATTTATATTTTAAAGTTAATGGAAGAAAAATAGCACGTACTTACCCTACAAAAAGTTCAGGTTGATAAGAGTTTATCTTATGAGGAAGAGCCAATAACCATAGTCAACAAACAAATTAAGAAACTTCATTCAAAGGATGTGCCCTCGGTAAAAGTAATCTGGAGGACCATTCCAACGAGGAAGTCACATGGGAAGCCGAGGAAACTATGAGAATGAAATACCCACACCTCTTCCCTCCTCCAGGTATGTCTTTAAATTTGGGGACCAAATCTTTTAAAAGGGGGAGTATGTAATACCCTAGTTTAAATAAATGGCGCTAGAAAATTCTTTTAAATTAGGAAAGGTGTCAATTACCCTCGTCGTCATTCCAGGTCCTAAATTTCACTAAGTCTGGACCTACACGCCCTTGGAGGGCTATATAATAGAACTATTTTCTTGGGATCAAAAATTCCGGTAATTGTTCCCTAGAGGAAAATAAGTTAAAGAGTGATTTTTAATGAATTTTATGAAATCTTTAAACCTTTCATTTTTAGTCCAAAAGTTTATAAAATCATTAAAATTCCGAATTTGAACTAAAATCCAAAAATTAGATTTTGATTTGTTGGAATTTTGATTTTTTTATATTTTATTTGAATCCAATTAGGGGGTATTTCCTTATTTATATTTATGTTTTAAAGTTAATGGAAATAAAATATATGATTAACTTTATGTAAATAAGTGTCCCATGGAGGGAGTTCCGATGAGAACTCACTCATTAGGTTTTGATAGCAAAACTCACCCCTCATTTCCTTTTCTCTATTTACAGATGGCGGCTTCCTGGATACTTCCATGTCATCCTCCTCCTAGGCGTAAATTAGTTGCCGAGCCTATTAGGTGAGGTGTCTGGTATTTTGCCCTAGACGTGCTCCGGTGTGATGAGGCTGGATTTGGGATTTTAGAGCATGTTGTCCTTTGCATAGTCATGTACTTTAGAATGTTATTTTGGACTATAAGTCTTTTACTTTTCATAGTCACTTTGTATATAAAGGACTTTTTGCATACTTTGTGATAATATAGCATTATACTTTGAAATGGACTATGAGAACTTATTTTTATAAACATGATATTGAGAGCAAGTGATTGATATATAGAAAAGAACAAAACTATTTTATGGATCTTTTTGTGCATATAGAAATGATACAGGTCATGAGACTTACGTGAGAATGTGATTTTTCACGTGCCTGTCACATACCCAAGTCGAGTTGTGACATATGATTTCTCATCTTATGTTTGCCGATGATTTTATTCTTTCTCCAAAGCTAAAGGTACCCAAGTTCAATTGATTTTATCTACACTCAATGAATTCTGTCAAGCGTCAGGAATGAAAATTAAGTTTGAAAAATAGGGCATTGTGTTCAAAGAATATTTCTTGACAATGTAAGGAAAATTTTACTAATATATATTTCATACGCTTTTATGAGTGATATTGGTAAATACTTGGGTGTTCCTCTAATTGGGATGGGGTGAAGTGGTCTACCTTTGATGACATTATTGCCAAAATTCAAGGTTATTTGGCATCTTGGAAAGGGAAACTTCTCAACAAGGCTGTAAGATCTGTCTAGCTAAGTTTGTTATTTCCTCCATTTAGGTTTATCAATGCAAGCACTATATTTTCCCCAAGCTTTCTGCAAGACCATCAATCATATGACTCAGCATTTTATTTGAAATGGTCGAGAAGGTTCTAGAAGTCTTAATATGGTCAATTCGAAAAGATTATCACTCCTAAACGTTTTGGGGATCAGGTGTTCGGAAGCACATTGAAACAATTTGACTTTCCTGGGTAAACTTGTTTGGACATTAATTCATGATGATGACAAATTGTGGCCTCAAGTGATTAGACAGAGGCATTTTTCAAATTGTTTTGTCTTGAATAATAACCTTTGTGCAGCCCTTCCTGTGTGGTTAATGGCATTATGAAGGCAGTAATGCACTTGCAGATGGTTTTGCTTAGAATCCTTCCTTTTGGTATTATTCTTGGTCTCACTTGGGACCTTTGTGCAATAAAGTCCCTTATGTCCATATTTTGACACTTCACTTTTTATACATTATCTATTGATCTTTCAAAGGAGTTAAGGAATGAAATTCAGCTTTACCAGTACAATTGAGTGGAGAAGAAAGACTTGGATGATTTTGGACAAAATCTTCTTCCTATGCCTATTCTGGAGCTTCGAGTTATTGTTGGCTTATTGAACAATTCTCTTAGGACATCACTCAGAATTGGTCTTGGCTATGGCGTTTGGTTTGCTCGGAAAAAACACAATGATGATTTGGTTATTTTTACATGAGGCACTTCATACAAATCTTTTTCGTTTCATAAGAGGCCTTGTTGAATCCCCACTTTGTAATCGATGTAGGAGGGAACATGAAACCCGTATATACTCTAGAGACTGTCCAAAAGCCAAAAAAGTTTGGGATTCTTTGGATTTCTTAAAAGAGTCGTTGTTTGAGGAGCTACAGGATTGCCATTGGATTAAGAAATTTGGGACTGGGAAGAAGGCTATTCTTTTTCTTGCAGGTTGTTGGTGGATATAGAGAGACTGCAATAATGATGTGTTTAGTGTGAATCTTGGTCTACCAATCTAGTAGCTAGAAATGCCCGTATGCTCGCTTATGATTTACAATGCACCCACAAGCGAAATAGTTATTGGCAAGGTACGCAAGTCATAGATAAATGGTCCCCACCTAATGATGAATTTGTTAAAGGTAATGTCGATGGCAGTGTCCTTGGGTGCCTGATACGAGCTTTATAGAGGAATCATTAGGAATATAAAAGGAGACTGGGTGGTGGCCATTTTAGGTCACAGCCAAATTATACAAGTCCTTCACACGAAGCTACTTGCTATTCAATAGGGTGTTAGATATGCATGGTACAAAGGTTGTAGAAATGTCATTTGTGAGATTGATAGTTTAGAAGTTTTGTCTTGTGTGACTTCTTACAAACTGCATAGTAATCACATCAAAAGATATCTAGTTTCTGAAATTCGAGTTGATAACTCGCCAATGATGTGTTTGCTTTGTTTTGATTTTAAGGGATGCTAATAGAATGTGCTGGCTACTTGGCATGCTGGAAGTGCTTCGAGTGATAAGTTTCATGAATAGGAGGCTCCTTCTTCTGCTTTTTCGCCTTAATATCTATTGATAAGAAAATCTATCCTTTGTGTGTTTTCTTTCTTTTGCCTTTTTTGTCTTACTATTTACCCAAAAAAAAAAAAAAAACTAACCATTAGAGTGGCATAAGACTTGGATTCTAACTTCTAATTCTAAGGTTGGTGGTGGTACTAGACTTGTAATCATCATGGGATGACAATTATCTACATGATCAAATAGTTGCTGCAAAAAGATTGGTTGAAAATCAAGCATATTCTTGGGGGAGTTTTTTTCTTTTTCTTTAACGTGCTTGGAGGGAAATTTTTGTGCCACTTTTCTTGCTAATATAGGTCTCTCCCATAAGGTTGGAACTTGGCAGCAGGGAGTGGGGTCTATTCTTGGATTTTTATCCCCTTCGCTCCTACTAGGAATATGACTAATTTAGTACTGTTTCATGATGTCATGTGAGTTTTTACTTTCCGTGATAATATTTCTTACTAATTTTATATTGGTATCAATGTATTGTTATCAATCTATTATTTACTTTTTGAGCAACCTAAATTTTTGAAATAATAAATATTTGTATTTTCATTTAATACAAGATACCAGTATTTATGGCAGTTTAACATTTTAAAAATGTTGGAAATTGTTTTAATTTCAATAATTAACTAAATTATGTACTAATATTAGAAAGAGAAGGGAAAATTATATTTTATTCTCCTAAATCATAAGTTATGCACACTTTGACCTTTAAAATTTAAAAATTTACAAATTAATCGTCTAAACTTTTATAAATATGTATTTTAGTCAAAATAAGTATACTATATATTCTTTGAACTTTTGAATATGTGTAAATTGACCCCTTTAATTTTCTTATATGTACAACCCAATATCCTATATTAATAGCTAATGAAAAAATTAATGAAATGTTTAACTTTCACATTTTAAAAAGTTCATAAGATCAAATTATACATTTTTAAAATCAAGGGTCTAGAATACACAGACTTATATTTAAGTGCAATTATTTCGAAAGAAAAAGTTAAGTCTCGGAAGATAATGAACTATCCAAAGCAGAGATTTTCCAAAATTAAGAAAAGAAAAAGGAGAGTTAGAATCATTAGGGCATGGTTCTGCCTTGCTTGCATGATTTCATGCTACCTAAACACATGCTAAGTAATTAGATTGAATATTTATTAAACAATATGTGATTACCAAGATGAGTGTAAGAGACAACTCGGCATGCAATCATGCACATAGAAGGGTCTTTGCTCCCCTCGTCAGACATCATTATGGGACATTTCTCATGCTCCTTTTATCTTATTAATTATCACAATGATATAATCATCACAATCATAATCTTCATCTTCGTCAAACTGGGATGCTGTGCGATGCTGGCAAAGTGTGGGACAAGGCACCCTAAAATATTTGCACTTGAATGGCTATTTGATGATAATGATGGAGATTATGCTCTTGGGATGTCTTTTCTCAAATCAGCCCCCTTTTTGAAATCTTTAGTCGTGGATGATTAGAGGTTATAACAGTATTATTACATTGCAATAAGGTGGTGGCCCAATAAACTCCTTCAATCAAAGACAAATTATAAGGGACTTGAGAGATTGTGATTGAGATTTTGAAATAATAAGTCGTGATTAAAAAGAGAAAACGAGATAGAATGATAGTCAAATGCATTTTTGTGTTGTTTGACTGTTATTAAATGCAAGAGGCATCTATTTGAAGAATGTACTACTCTATGAATGATCAGCGTTTTCACGCTCAATGCCATCATTGGATTGAAAAAATAGAGTACAAAACTAACGCGTAATTTGAACTTCTTGGCAATTTTGTAAAGAGTTCTAAGCTCTTTATAAATCTTACACATACCATGTTGTGTAGAACTTTCCTCTAATTTATAAAACTCTTTTTTTCAAGTTGATATATTGTGTGAAAAAGTTTTAACAGTAGTATGAATATATGTCTAATTTTATACTCCCTCTATTTCAAAATAAACATCTTTTTTATTTTTTAATTATATTTATAAATTAATATATCTGGACACAAAAATGAGTATTTTTTTTTATGGTATCTTTTTAGCTAACAAGTAAAACTAATATCTCAATTCAAAAGTCATACATCTGAATAAAAATCCCTCTTTGATGCTTTTTTTTCTTACACAGATCTTGAAATCGAATCCAAGATTTCAGATTCGATCCTCTTTCACTCTATCGACATTTTATTGGTACCTCTAATCCTAAATATACTTTTTAAAAATTCTTTCGATTCTGTAAAATAACGTAGATCCGTTGTTTTTCAAATAACAGACAGCCTGCATAATATCTTCACAAATTTGCCCACCAGCATAGTACACTGGCATTTCCTCAGTAGTTGCAGCCTAATAATGATTGCGTGGTTGATATCAATGAATTATTCATTTATTCAGCTTGTTTCCTCCGTTGAATTTTCCCAATCAAGTGTCACCGGTGAAAAATTCAAAAATTTTACATCTACATATCATTGATTGTGTGGTGCCACTTTTAGGCGAATGAAGGTTATATGTTATTCAAGTTTCAAATTTTCAACCCTTCCAGTGTTTTGAAGGCTGTACTAATTGTGTATATATATAGAGGCCTAATATGGCCCTCACATTAGGTCTAGCCTTCGTTCACAACGTTCATATTTGTTTTTGTTGTGAAAACTGTTGCCTTCTCATCTCTCTCCAAAAAGGGAATAAAATGAAATTCAATCCATGGTCGTTATCAATTTGAGAAATTAACGTAACTGAGGGCATGATGATTATTGTATAATTATAATAATAACTATCATGATTATGATAATAATGATACACAATAATGTGAGTCTGTCCAAAAAACAAATGATGGCAGGGATGAAGCCATGAACGGGAATATATTGACTTTCATCATAGAAGCATTGGGGCATCAAAAGAAGGATGATGTTTTGGCAATGATGATGAGGGTCGCCATGAGTTGTTGACCACAGACAATGAGAAAACGAAATGAGATGCCTTCAGACACACTCACCCGTGTGTCCAATCATGCCCTCTCACCTCTTTCATCATTTTGTTTCCACTCTTCCTTTTCCAGTCAGAATTCCCATACTTCAATGTACGCAAAGATGTACAACATAATTGACATCACAGTGTAAATGAAATTGGGGGTATGATTTGTAGTTTGTAAAGTAGTACAATATAGTTTGGTTAGTCTTTTCCTTTTTACCTGTGCTCCAATCATAGTTTAGGATTAATAATAATTTAAAATAATTTTGTTAAATATAATATATATATATATATATAACAAATAAAAACTTGTTTGTACCTTTTAAATTATGATTTGAGATGTTCAAACTAAAGTCAACATGTAAAAAGAATCTCAATATTCTTATACAGGATTTATAACCATTTTATATTAAAATAATTTTCAAAATATATATGTTTAGTCATCAACAGCTTACATGTTAATAATAATAATAAAAAGTTATAAATAAAATAATATGAAAGAATTATTTTCTATGAATACAAACAATAGAACTGTCCGGATCTTCGTGACCTTGCTTCACTACCGGGCATCACTTTGTTTCCGTAGAGAAAAATAGTGCTGATTACCTTGTATTGCAATATAGCATACATGTTGGCAGGGTTATATGTGTAAAATTCAGAATGCATGCTCAACGATAACTGTTATTTAGTTTTGCATAAAAATAGTGCTCATATTACTCAAGGTGTCCATCTGAGTAAATGGGGAAGGAAAAGAGCGCTGGTTTCTAATATTTGCGGGTTACCGATATGTTAACCGGTCAGTAACTATTTCATGAAATAGTGCATTTCGCATTTAAATAATTATTGAAGGGTATATAAATGGGTATAGGGAATTCCAAAAGATGTGTGCCAACTTCTTAGAAAATTAAAAACTCGTCAATAAATCTATAGGTAGTTAAAATAAAAAAAATTATTAAAAAATATTAATTTAAATCAATCTCGTAGCTATATTTGACGGCAATAGTAAAAAAAATAAAAATTTTAGTAAATAATAAAAAATAGTTTTTTTGAAAAATAAAAATAATTAAATAAAACCCATCGGTAAATCCGATGGTAATTGAAATAAAAAATAAAATAAATTTAATAAAAAATTGTCGATAAATCAATGTAAAAAATAAAAAATTAATTTAAAATTTTATTTGACTATACCCATTGGTGAATCTATCAGTAATATATAGCGCCATGTGGCGCGCTTGTATATTTACAAGTTTTGACGGACTCTAAATTGTTTACCAACCAATCGGTAAATCCATTGGTATATCAATTGAAAACTATGCGCACCATATGGGATACAGTGGCTGATCAACTATTGACGGATTGTCGTCTAATATTATTATGAAAAAATGAATAATAAAAAACATGTCAACCCATTAAAAAACTCATCGGAGTTACCGGACTCTGTACGAACCATCAATATCCCATGGAATTCTTGTAGTGATTTTTTTAAAGTTCTAATGCAAAACGTTTCTTTTATATTTGATTTGTTTGGAGTCTCTAGACCATTTAAGATGTGCCATATGAATTATGATATTATCATTAAATATGAACTATTTGAATTAATTTTAGAGCAAACACCCAAATTGATCTATAATAATTTTATTAATGGACAAATTGATCCCTGACAAAAAACTACTAGTGTTGAGGTCCCTCATAATTATAAAAATAGAACACTATAAATCTCTTACAATGTCATTGATGAACAAATTATTAGTCCCTAACAAAAAAAAAATTAGTGTTGAGGTCTCTCATAATTACAAAAATAGGACATAATAGGTCCCGACAATTTTGTTGACAGACAAATTGTTCCTGACAAAATACTATTAGTATTGAGATTCCTCACAATTATAAAATTAGGACACTATAGGTCCTTTATTCAGTTACAACCTATTAAATACTAAGGTGGACTTTAATTATTGATTTATATAGGTGGCATCCACTAATCCTAAACATAACTAATTTACAAAAATGCACCTTTAATTTTTGCAAATTCCTTCCAGATATTCTAAAATTTAATAGAGCATTCTATCTTCCATAACTTTTTCTTCCTTCCTTTCCTTTGTGCTCAACACCCTTCCCCAAATCATACAAATGCATGATCTTTCATTTATACTTGAGAGCAACCTTTTAATTCCCACAAAGTAAGATGGATTGTCGTATTTTCACATATCCATGTCTCGTTATTAGGGGTGACAATAAGCCAAACCGAGCTAGGCTTTAATTTAAATAGGTTGACCTATATTTCTAAAATGGAGCCTGAGCTTAAGCCTTAGCCTATTACCTATGGCCTTAGTCAACCTTCTTCAAAGCTTGGTTTGGCTTAAAAGCCTATCTAGAGGCCTATTTGATTATAAAATATTTTTTAAAAAATCAAAACGCCTATTCTTAAATAAGTCAAAATACTGCTAAATATGTCAAAAAATATATTTTAAATAGATTAAAATATTTCTATTATCATTAAATATTTAAATGATGATGATGATGATAATAATAATAATAATAATATAAGTAACCAAGCCTTAGGCCCAATAGGCTATTTTTATAGCCTAAAATCTAACCTAATTAGCTAAAAAAGTTTTTTAAAAAATCTTAACCTAACTTGTTTACTAAATAGGTCAGGTCTCACTAAGGAACGTAGGCTAGACCAAAGGCTCCTGCAGTTTAGCCTACTTCCACCCTAGTTGTTATTCTCGTAATTCACCAAAAACATATTCTCAGTGTGTATTTGTGTTCATTTGATGAATTGGTAGGGAATGACTTTGATCTATTGTTGGAAACTTGGAATTCCACTTTTTACAAATAAGTTTTCGATAGAAAACCACATATGGTGGTATTGTGTTGTTTTGTAATATGCAATTACTATACTTTAATGGATAACTCTTTTGGGGAAATGATTATGAATTTGTGATATGGTACCATAGTGCCTTAGAATGAGGTGGTGATAAAGCTAAAGGAATTTCATTCCAAATCTGATTCCTTTCTTAGAATGACAAGCTCAGGGCTAGTGGTTTCTTTCTTGATAATGAGTAGGGTGAAATATTGAAACATTTGGGGAGGAGAGGTATTTGCCAAAAAGAAAGAAAATGAAAGGGTGTGTTTAAGTAGGTTGCAATTGAGTAAGGGACTATAATGTCTTATTTTTACAATTGTGAGACTTGTATATACATATATATATATATATATATATATATATATATATTGTTAGGATTAATTTGTACATCAATAAAATTGTCATGGATCTATAGTGTCTTATTTTATAGTTGTAAGGAATCTCAATAATTTTTTTTATTCAGGGAATTTGCCAGTGGTGGAGCCTCTGTTGGTCCCCCTTCCAAACATTCATACTTTCTTTTATAAAGTATTCAATTTTTTTAATTTGGCCCCCTTAATTTTTTTTGGATAATTTGTATTAATTAACTTTTTATTTAATTAGATGTTTAAATATTATAGTAGATTTTTTCTTTTGGTAAGTAAATATTATAGTAGATAATATATTATATCTATATAGATACACGTATGTATATTTCATTGAGTTTTGATTCCAAAAAACTTATTTCTTTTACATATAATGGTTTTTATTTAAATTTTTAAATAAAAATAAAAATCATGAAATATATATTATTTATGTAAAATTGATTATTAAATATTGGCCCCTCCTAAAAAAATGATCTAGCTCAACTAAATTTGCTCATCAATGAAATTATCAAAGATTTATAGTGTTATATTTTTATAATTGTGAGGATCTCAACACTAATATTTTTTTGTCTAAAACTAATTTGTCTATCAATAAAATTATAAGAACTAATTTGAGTGTTTCCTCTAATTTTATAAGATAATATGAATGGTCCCGTGTAATGAAAATATTGGCTAAGTGGGACAAAAAAAGGGAGAGCTAGCTATTCTTCATTTTGAGAAAGTGGTCTATTTTTCTTATATTAGAATTGTCACACTCAAATTATTACTATGTGACCCAGCACAATCAACATACACATATTGATAACAAAAAGAGTAACATAAAATGAAAGAAGCAAATTGCTATATAGCCAGTGTAGCCAGAAAAGCATGAAATAAACAACGTTCCTCCACACTCTTTTGACTGGTCTAGAGGCTGGGGTACACAGTGAAAAAGGTGAAAGACTAATGGGTCCTAACCCTTTCATAGCAAGAGAAGATCCGCTCTCATACACTTGATTGATGGCTTCTACCCTACCCACAAGGATTGCCCTAATGAGTAGGAGCCACTAGTCTTAGTTTCGCAATTGAGTCCCACAGAATCGAAATCCCACAACCCGAGGGCACTTCTCTATACATGGGCAATGCTAATTAAACGCAACTCAAGCATTGTTCCCATCACATATGGCAATTTAAGAGTCGTTTCAATTTTTTTAATTTTTGATGTTTAAGGGTATCTTTACAAAATATTATACACCCATTTTTATTTCGTGTCAACAAATAGGAAAGTACTTTCTCCTAGTCAGAAACCTAAAAAAACATATATTGCAATGTTCAATCAAGTCAAAATGTTGGCCCATAGAAATTCGTTAATCATGCAGTTAATCTAGCCATACAATTGATTAATCATTCACCATTACATAATTTGATTGACTATCCTTTTATTGACTAGTTTCCTCTAACACGTAGGCTAATTTACTTCTTTTTCTTTTTTATTTTTGTCATGGTAGGTTAATTTGCTCCAGTTTTCAAGATTTTCAGAAAAGTGAAAAGGAAAATGGACTAAGAAAGGGCTTTCATGCTGTCGCCCCAGCCCATCACGAATATTGTAGAGCAGCCTTTCCAGGCAAGATCCAGCCTCCAGGAAAAAAGGGCATTTATATGAAGTTTGGACCTTGGGTCACCAGGCCTTTTTAGTGTCAAGTCTACACTGTCCAAAAAGCTAATAAAAGCTTCGGCCAAAAACCAAATATGGGAATATACGCGGGTGGATTTGCTTTACAATATTACAAAACACAAAAAAACCAAAAAACAAAACTTACGATGTATAACTAGTTAAGAAGTGCGTGGGTTGCTCAATATTATTAAAAATATTTAAAGAAAAATAACATGAAATAAAAGCAGCGTAGTTGTTAACTGAAAAAGTGAATGAATATAGTAAACTGTAAATAAAAAGAAAAAAATTATACATATATACCCATTTGTTGAAGCATGTTATTTACTTTCGCTTCTCATTAATATTTGTTCAAGTAATACCCAAAAAAAATGCTAATTCATATAGGAATCTTTTTAAGTGATTGATACCATTTTCACCGTTCCTTTATATAATTAATGATTAAAGAAGGCTGGAATTTTATAACACGGCTTTAATATATTTCTTACATGAGTTTATTGAACTTTGATTCTTTAAGTAACATAGGAAAATAGAATATAATGAGATTAATTCAGGCCTCAAAAACACTGAATCACAAATGAACCAATTACCTATGAAAATTAACGATTCTCCATTATTGACCATAGAAGAAAAAATAAAATGGATCGTGTCGCGAAGAGGAAGAGGAATAGAGGATAGATCACCGATAGTGTGAAGTCAAAGATGAAACGGAAAAAAAAATAGTTGATGCACAGATTCAACAACAAAAATATCCACGCAAGTCGCATTCTGAATACAATATACGTAGGAAAACTTAAAAAGAACAGAGTGAAAAAAAAAAACATTAAAAAAATATAAAGACAAATCTATCCTAAACCTATAAAATTATATTTTATTAATATAAAGAGCTTTGGACCGAAAAAAAATCAGGAACAGATTTCCATGATTGAATATAAAAGAAGACTCTGAAGATAAGGCCCGTATTAATATATTAAATAGACTTCGAAACATGTTTGCTTCTATAATGACTTAATAAAAAACAAAAAGTCAAACACCCCAGATCATACGATGATAACAGACAAGAATGCTAGCTTTGATTAAGCTCGTGACTCCTGAGTTGTAACTTGTCCTAACTAATGCTATCTATATTGATGTGAATGCAGTAATATCTTCAACCAAAGATAAGATTAGGTTAGAATAATCACCTAATCAGCTACAATTAAAAGTTCAGTCATATCCCATCTATGTATCCCACTTTGTCTTCGATTGTTTCATACTGGTGGAAAGATGCTTACTGTACTGAGCCTTAAAAATGAAATTTAAGGCCCAGCCCTCACATATTAACACAACCAAGATCCGTAACATTCTACCATACTGATTCATTAGCAAAATGGGTAGAGAGAGAGAGAGAGCGCCAAATCACCTTTTTCCGACTACAAAAACGAAGAGTAGCTACTAGCCTACCATTTCTACAATTAAGTGTGGCTGTTATCTATTATTAATAGTCTACAGAAACTTTGCTGAAGGCACGGTCTGCATTATTGACTAGGAAACAAGAACAGAAGCCATAATTGCCGTTGACCATGCCCAATGAAATAGTAGGTCTGTATCAGATGAACGCAATAAGTGAATAATAAACCATATTTATTTCATTATCAAGAAACCAACTTGACAAACACACAGTACAAGAACAGCGGCTTCACGAACTCAGATTTCAAGATAACAATAAAGGGTACTTTGAAAAATAAAGGGAATTAAAATTTTCATAGCTACATCCAAGTAACCGAATTTTATAGTGCCATAAGAAGATGAGTATTCCTAGAAGAATTGATTCAAGAAAACAGGTTCAATTTTCATGCAGGATTTTGCCAATAAAGTACACAGGTTTCAAGCTATGAACTAAGGGGATCACATAAAAATCCCCATATAGAGGTTTTTTCAAAGTCACGTCTTCTCAATGGATAAAATGGTGAGTGAAAGACTAGGGGAATGCTCAACACCAATCAGGATTAAGATGGCGTTCAGACAAAAAAGGTTAGAACTCAACAGTCCCACTTTGAATAAATGTAAGCATTATATCTGTGTTTTCCCCTACACAAAATTAATCATTACAGGCTTACAGCTGAAGCAAAACACAGATTCTTATCAAAACAATATCAGCAAAGGTTATCTCATTATGCTTTATTAATATTGCCCAATAATCATGCTTAGAAAAAAAACAACGTAACAAAAACCAATAAGGATTACAACATAATTTTTCACGTGGTTAATTATACTAAAGATAAAACAGAAGCTCTAACCATTGTAGGGGTATAAAGGGTCAGATTATGCAACATTAATCGCAAAGGCGGACATATTGTTTCCACGAGTAGAAACCATGACCAATTAGGTCAAGGGATACAATAATATAAATGAGCATTCTGGTTTATAACTTTAAATACTAAGGCAACATGGCTATTCTATAGAAAAATTTAATTTCAGGATGACATGACTCTAGATGGCTTGATCCATACAGGATATTCTTATACAGTAAGTGATAGAACAAAAGCTTTCAGAATCATCGCTAAATCTACCAAAACTCGTAAAAGGTGAATACGTCATAAATATAAGGCCATACCAAAGCAAGAAGCACTTACATAGGTGATGGAAAATTATTATGACATGTGTTACATGATAGAAAAGTAATAACTTGCTCTAGAAGACTTTTATCAGTTCAAACGTCTTCGCCTTGGAGCGCGAGAATCTCCACTATCCACATCAGACACTCTTGAAGCATCGTTTCTCCTCCTAGACGAGGATGTTGACAGGGATACCATGGAATCAATTTCGACAGCAGTGTCCACCTGACTCTCGGAATTTATAACAGCACCAATGCTTGAAAGGAATCTCTGTCATCAACTGGAGGAGGCTGCTCTTGGTTTCTACCTAATTGATGGCTACGGAAATATGCCTCAACTAACCTTTCAGCAGAATTCAGTGCTGATGAAAGGGTAGAAAGCGTTGCCCTATGTGACTGTGTTCTTCGAAGTAAAAGAGATTGGGCCCTGCGGTGATCTCCAGCCTCAGGACCAGTAACACTGTTCTGTGTCAAACCCACTACATCATCTGGGGTGTGCCAAGATTCTGCTCTCTCCTAATACCACGAGATGTCAAAAACCTACTTAGCAAGGAACTAGTTCTCTCTGCTGTTTCACGAGCATTGTCAGGTTCATGCTGATGAACTAAATCACGAGTGAGATCAATTCTGCTCCCAGACGCCGAATCATCTCTTCCACCGGAAGTGTTCTCTGAATGGTTTGCCTAAGGCTCTCCACACGCCTGGCTTGAGGCCTCTGAGGGATTTTAAGAGTGGAATCCTCCTCAGGACCGCGGGCATTGTTCCCACGACCATATATTGGGGTAACATTCTTGAAAGTCACCTCTCCCTTGCAAACCGGACACTCCTTAGCATCCGAGTGCAGATGCAGCCATCGATACAGGCATGGCCAACAAAACAAATGACCACAGCAAGTGACAACAGGATCTCTAGCCAAGTCCAAACAGATATTACAATCAAAGAAGTCCCCATCATTGCCACCACCCTTCTCAACATCATCCTTCTTCTCCGACGAAGCATCCTCCATAACACCATTGTTGTTCTCACAAGCTTTTGGTGCTGCCTCCATCCTCTCCTCAGCTGTCACACTGCCTTCACCAGCCTGCAACGCACTCCCATTACCAGAATTGACCAAGAATTGATTCAATTCCATCGAGATGTTTCGCGCCTCAGGAGGGATATGAAAATGCCGCGAAGCTTCATGTGGGATGTGAAGCTGAACTTCAGGTGGAGGGATAGGTATATGCCGCCACCGCCACCGTTGCCGTGCCCTCAGCCTCACAGCTTCACTGATTCTCTGAAGGGGCTCCTCAATCCAATCATCCAAGTTCAAAGCATCAGTGGCTATGGTTGCTGGGTCAGGGCCTGGACCCAGATTCAAATCAAGGTTCATTGCATCTGAAGTCTCGTCCCCCATCACAGCTTGAATATCCAAGCTGGAAGAAGCTCACTTTATTACAAATTCCAAACAACTAAGTTTATGGGTAAACCAAAAAACCAAGGAAAAAGGGGGAATCTTATTTTTTCAATCGAAGAAACCCATGTTTAAAGTGGGGGAAAACTCAACGAGAATCACTTTTGCTGACAAAATTGAACATTCAGAAATGAAAATCGCAGTAATTTGGGACAATTTTTTTTGGGGGGGGGGGAACCCTAACTGTCTCGCAAGCATGAACTACCCCAGATTCAACAAGCAAGTTTGATCGCAATTACACGAAGAAATCATGGTGGATTACTGAAATTGAGCTCAAATTGAAGCGATTCATGACAAATTACCCTCGAAAAAAGGGAATGGAGGCTAAGTTCAAGCGTCAACAAATAAGGGTTCCAAGATTTCAAGTTCCAGAAAAAACCAAACGTTTTTTTTCTTTTTCCTTTAAAGACAAAAGGAGGTATTTGCAATGTTTAAATGAGAAGAAAGAAAGAAAGAAGAACAGAGAAGAAGAAGGAAGATGAAAGAAACAAACACCTTGGTCTTGGTGTTGGTTAAGGTTGGTTGCTGGGAGGTGCGCGGCGCGTGGAAGGCGGCGCGTGAAGGTAGCGGAGTTGGAGAGAGCACGGCTTAGGTGCGAGTTGGTTCGACCATAATCGTCGTTGTGGGTTCGATCTGAAGAAGAAGCCACAAAAAAAATAAAAAAGAGAATCAGAGAGACAATAGAGAGAGAAAGAGAGGGTTTTGTCCGATGAATGAAACGCAGAATAGAAAGAAAGAATGGGTAGAGAGAGAGAAAACCAAAAAAGATTGAATACGGGAACATCAAACTCAACTCAACAACACCTACGGGAATGAAGGTGCACGTGATTCGCTGCTCCCCTTGATGAAAGATTTTCATCGACGGCTCTGATCAAGTGATGGGGCACGACTTGTTTGGATTCCAACGGCATCGGTTGGTGTCGTAGCATATTCAGCTCGCTGCACCGAGTGCTTTGCATTACGTAATCGGGGCCGTTTATCTCGAGCTGACAGGAACAACGCTAAAACGTGGTATGGGTAATTATGGATCGTCCGATAGAAACGTAAAGGGAGAAGGAGATAGTAATTTACATGTGGGGTTCGGTGCTGCTGCAGGTAAGTGACTCGTGCACGTAAAATATGATTAAAGTTGAGTACTAGTAATAAAGAGATAATTAAAGAGTTTATTTATAACTAGGGAAAGAACCAACTAACGAAATATATAAACCTTATTTATAACTAGGGAAGGAACCAACTATTAAATTATGTTTTTTAAAAAGATGAAATAGTTATGCGTAGAGAAAAAGAATAATGTTGGAAGGATTTTTAATTACAATACTGCTTAAAAGGTGTTATCTCATAGTATAGACTGTATAGTAGTAATGTATATATAAAAATGTCCTAATTAAAATTTAGGGTAAATAATAGACAATTTTTTAGATTTACTTAAATGATACCCCACCACATTCTTCTCCAAAATTGACATTTCACTCTATTTTTAAATGAAAAAAGATAACAAATAAATAAAATAAAAAATAAAAACTAGTGAGAGAGAATAAATTTTATTAATATAACTTTGACTCTGAAGTTTCTTAATTCTTAAAATTTAAATCCTGAATTTTATATGCTTAAAATAAAATAAAATAATTTATTTATTTGAGTTGCTATATAAGAATAATGCAGATATATTAAGAAAATGAATAAACCGTTAAATCGATCCTGATAAAAAATAGTGCAAATAAACTTGTCCCTCAAAGAAAATAAATACATTTATGATCCTTCACAATTAAAAATATAGGACAAATTAATTATTATTTAGTCTTTAGTATTTGAGTGAATTTATTTATTCTATTTATATTTTTATTAGTGATCAATTTAAATGATTTTATAAATAATTATGGATAAATTCATCCTATAATTAAATCCTTCAAAAATACTAAAGATAAATTAACTTATTCTACGTTTCTCATTATTTTTCAATCTCAAGACTCATATATCATTCTCATGTAGCAACTCAACTAATTTAATTATTTTTTAGTTAGTATAGATTTAAGGATATAAAATTTAGGATTTGAATGATAAGAATTTGATTAATTTAAGAAACATGTCAAGTTGAAATTACATTTCTAAAAATTCATTCTCTTACTAGTTTTTATTTTCTTTATTAATTTGCTCTTTATTTTTTAATTTTTATTTATATTTTTTGGTAAAAAATGGAATGAAGTGTTATTTGAGCAAACCTCATTGTTACTCTTTGTTATTTACCCTAGAATTTAATAAAAAGAACTATATAAAAAATATCTTGATTTAAAAGTTTTTTTGGGTAAACTTTAATTTTTTTTTCAAAAAGTATCCTTCATAAAAGTGGAAAAATATTTCCATATTTCAATAATTATTTATATAATTTTGAATTTAAAAGTAATTCTGGGACTTAAATTTTCTAATATTACAAATAAATTTGGTCTATGGTGCCGTTAGTTTTCCCTGAAAAGGGTGTTGATTACCGCACTTTCGTTACACTCAAGTCGTTGTTGTTACATCATACATTTTCTATAAGTAATTTAAGTATAAGAAATATGTGGCCAGCAATACTCCACTGTCTTGTGGATGGAAATGTGGAATCTCACCTATTACCTATATAATATACAAAAAATTATTACACCACTTAAACGTAAGTATTTAATTGAGATATTTTTTATTATTATTAGATATGATAATAACCTTAATTTTTTATATTCATCCATCACATTTAAAAGTAATAGAATTGATGCCAAGATGTACACCTATTTTTAAATATTAGAATAGAAATGTTACTGTCATATATGCGAATCCTCAATGTAGCACAATATTCCTTCACTTACATTTCTGGCCAAGTAAAAACTCAAAAGACCATTGTTTTTTCCGAAATATAAGAGTATCTTGCAATTTATGTTATGTGTAAAAAAGAACACAAAAAACAAAGTGATTCAAAAACATACAAACTACTCATCTTTTGTGCTCTTCAAATGATGCGTGTGAATTGTACGCTATTTTCAAGGAGTTAGTATACACAATTAAATGACTTTAGAGATTTATGTTGATGGTTTTTTTTTTGACAAAAAATGAATAATTATTTATTATTTGGTTTTGTTGGGTTTTCACGGAAATATACGAGGTTACAAACAAGGTTATTGAAAAAATGGATGGTATGGTAATAAGAGACCGCAAATTAAATTAAATTAAATTATATAGGAGAATTCGTGAAATTTAAACTGAGATAGAAATATGACAAAACTACTAATTTGGTATCTCAAACCTACGTGACAATATTCTTTGCTCCAATAATGGAATCTCACATGATGAGGGTTGTGCATGCGGTTAGACCTGTTCATCCTATAGCTACTAGCATATGGAGACAAATATCAGATATGTCGAATTATGGGAGTGACATTCATTTACATTCTAGAAGTAGTGCAGAAGGGGTTCAGGAAGAAGGTAGGAAGGGGTAACTACTCAACAAATTAAAATTCTGGACTGATACTTGGATTGGTGAAACAAGCTTGAAGTTCAGGTTTAACTACTTGTCTCTTCTCTATCTCTGCTCCAAATTAAAAGAAAAATTAATCTCTGATATAGGAAGGTGAGAAAACGGAACATGGAGTTGGAGTTTGTAATGGAGGATAAGGTACACACACTTGGGAGGAGCAAAATGTTGGCTGAATAACTAAACCAACACCATTAATATGAGGGTGTTGATGATGATGAAAGTGTTTGGATCTATGATCACACAGGACAATTTTGTGTTGCTTCTTTCCCTTTGCAAGTATGCAAGAGCATTGTTGGAGGCTCTCAAGATTGGTTGCGGGAAGGAAAGCTTTGAGGGGTTTGGCTCATCCCCATACGGTCCTTCAAGGACGTCTCAACACAAGTCACAAAGACAGCCTGATAAGATTCAATTGCGTGCACTCCTCTGATTCGAAATGCTGCTTTTGCATGGAGAATGAAAGAGAGGAGGCACTGGAACATTAATTCTTTTCATGAAGGTAACATGCAGACTTTGGTTACAATTGCTTAAAGTGGTGGAAACTAGAATGGTGCCTGCCGAATTGACCTATTACGGTTTTTGTTTTGATGCCTGGCTTGGTACGTGGCTCTGGTAAAAGGCGGGTTTGAAAGGAAAATGTGGCTGTCTTTGACGTATGCAGTGATATGGATCGGACTATTTGGTGGATACACAACCTTATGATGATCTTTGGAGGTTTCAAACCCAATTGGGCAAATGAAATTTAGAATATTAAGCTCAGACATGGTTTTTGGATAAAAGCAAAGGCTGATGTGATAGTTTTCCCTATGAACCTGAGTTTTTATTTTGAATCTCGAGTGTTGACCAAGCTAGTATATTTTTTGACTGTGTCTCTGTTGAATATAGGAAGGAGTATTTATGTTGAATATTTGAAAGAGTCTGTTCATATATAGTGCGGGCATTGATTTCGCTGTTGTTACATGGAGTTGCGTACTGATATATGGATGAAAGGTTGTTGCTGTGACATATTAGATCACATTGTTGGCAGAATAAAAAAGGTTTGTTGGAATAGTTTCATGATGGAGTTAGTGAACCTTGCAAAATTCTGGCCTTCAAATGGGGATCCAGTATTCTCATCATCAGCTCTGTGGCATATATATATATATATATATGTAAGGTGCCTATGCCGTCGGAGAATGCAGATCATGTTCGGTGCTTGAATCGGGTTTTGTAGAAGTATTTTTGTGGGTTTAATTAGTTGTTAATTACTAGGTTGAGTGACGAAATTTCATGTATGTTTCACTGTAGGCCAGACAGCCTGCAGACACCAGCTAGATGGTCAAAAAGTTTGTATTATACATGGTTCGCGCGGTTGTATGCTCGACACCTTAAGTAACCACTGTTCTCATCCCCGACAAACTTTCTTCCTTCCTAATTTGTTTATGGATTTCCAGTAATTAATTAAAGGACAATAATTGTTGTAATAAAGCAAACCCCTTTTCCTTTTGGTCTTAAAAGTGAACCCAACTAATTTTATATGATGAGTAAGAGTAACTAATACTATATACTTTTTTATCCATAAAAAAAAAAAAAACTAATGCTATATAATTAAAACTATTTGATGATAGGATTACAGTCAGAATATATCTAAATTTAAGAAGAGTAGTTTAATAAGATAACATACAAATATATCGCAAAAAACCTAGCAACAAAAATATCCCACAGTAGTATATCATGTTTTCCTTAAGGGGTGCAACACACAAATTCACAAATTACTCTTGATGAGAAGCTGTCATTTCGAGGTTGATTTAAGACTACACTGAGGAGTAACCTATATATATATATAGACATCTAGCTACTGCTTTTCTATTTTCTCCTACCTTTTGTTTTCTGATATTGGTTATGAAATTTGTCCCTGTGTTTTACATGTCCAAACAAAAGATACAACACAAAAGGGAGGAGTGTCCCAAATTCGTGGACCCAGTTGAAAGCTTTGTCCCATTTTATCTCCTCAGTGTTAATTGAATATTCAGGCAATTCACTACATGACCCTACTTTTCAAAGATGAAACACATATAATAATAATAATAATAGTTGTAATTTCGAAATGGCAAGCTTGGTATTTCTAATTTGACTTCTGGTTCATGCTGTGACAAAAAAAGTTAAAGGCGTATGCTAAATCAACTAGACTCTTTGATGTCATTGCCAAGAGAAAACAACTTTTAAGGTGTTCCCATATCAAGAATAAAGTTATACCATCATCTGTTCAACTTAGCATCTCTGAATACAGTAAAAGTGGGAAATGTGTTGGCCTACAATAATAACTGATTTGCTAAACTTTATATATATATATATATATATCAGAGCACAATTATTTTTTTTTAGTCCAAAAGCATTTAAGGTTTTTTCTAAAAAAGATAAATATCATTTGAATATATAAAAACAGACATCTCATAAAGAGAGTGAAATACACAAACAAATTGTATATTAGGAATACTCACGAACATACATCACTGAGTATGTAAGGACTCAAGCCAAGACCAGTCCAAGACACGAGGCACATATTTATTAACAGTTTTTGTCGTCTTACTGAAGCCTCTAACACAAATAATAATGCAAAACCATATAGTTCAAGTCATATATGGCATCAACAAGAGCTTGTGTTACTGAAATTATATTGTTCACATGTGGGGGATCCACTTCTCTCTTCAACTTCCATTGACTTTCCTACAATTGGACCTGATTTCTCCTTGACTTCCTGTTAATGGGCTAATGTTACCCATATTAATCATGGACTGAGCAAAGGCTAGGAAGAATGAGGTTTGGTTGCTTGCAAAGTTGTTAACAATGGAGATTGTGGCAGAGCCATTGGTGGAGAAAAGCTCCTGGTCTGATTGGAGGAGGCCGCGGTTGTTGAGGAGATTTTTGAAGTAGTTGTTGTCAAAGGTGTCTGGGGATGAAGGGTCAAGGTTGTTCAGTGTAGTCCCGCTTCCATTTTGCGGACAATTTTGCTGCAGGGTTGCCAGATAGGTTGAGTTCAGCGTGGGATCAGGCATACCCGTGCCGCTGAAGTTGAACAGCCTCTGGTTGAAAAATCGACATTGTGCACGACCAAAAGTGTGTGCACCTTCAAGTCCATTTCAGACAAATAGAACGGTTATATTAACCATGTTACCAATTACTATATATATATATATATATATATATATATATATATAGGATGTAAATTTGATAAGTTATTAGTCGCTCTTAGAATAAGGAAATTTTTTTTTTCTGTTTATAATTAAGCTGACACAATTTAATCTTGTGTGTGTGTGTGTTTTTTTTGGGGGGAGGGTATGACTAGGTGTCAAGCTATGAATAGAGTAGAATAAGTCTTTTTTCCTTTACTTTAAAAGGTACAAAAAAATTTCATTTAAGAAGAATGTTTAGTGCCAAAAGATTGACATGAATTCCACACAAAAATAAGGTGCATCAATGAAATTGCTCTGTCAACAAAAATCACCACAGGTAGGTAGTAGAAAATTAAAAGGAAAAACAACTACATGTGATTTGGGTATATTCATGTAGAATGTACGAAAAGTTTTACATGCTAAATGAGATTATTTTCCCTTTAACTAGTAATATATAATTACGTAATAAAAATGTTTGATTTTTCATCATAGCAGCTTCAAAATATATAAAACACAGCATATGATTAGTCAGCAATGTAAAACACTTTATATTACACTTTTAATATATCAAATTTAGTTCCATAATTATACGACTAAACCATTTTCTACAATTTGTTTCTTTTTTGTGTGTGTGTGTGCATGAAGCTACAGATTAGAAAGAAACTTCTTTCAGTTACCAGATAATGCAACAAGATCAGTTGTATTTAGGCCAACAGCAGCGAATTTGGCTGAGATGTTGGCTAGGCTTTCAAATGGAGTGGGAATAGACGAGTTGGCGCCAGATTGGTTTGCAATTAGACCGTCCCTTCTGCCAAGCAATACGTTCCATGAAGGACCTCCTCCCTGCAAAATATATATATATATATATATATATATATATATATATATAATATAATTAATTAATGCTCACTTAATAAGAATGCTACTGCAAACTTTTTTGGTATCAAATATTATTCTGCAAGAAGAAACCCGTGAAGAAAAAAAAAAAAGGAGAATATTAATCGTTAAATAACTAGCTATATATATGGCGAGTTACCAAAGACA
This sequence comes from Dalbergia oliveri, assembly GCA_030441495.1. Lineage (NCBI taxonomy): Eukaryota > Viridiplantae > Streptophyta > Magnoliopsida > Fabales > Fabaceae > Dalbergia > Dalbergia oliveri. The sequence continues at coordinate 16,389,435 of JAMLFY010000008.1, forward strand.
CAGAAGCTTCAGCAGCAAGGGCAATAATATCAGCACAAGACACAACACCAGGGCATGAATTTTCAACAGCTGTCTTGATTTTGTCAACCACATCAAAGCCTCGAGCGGAATTATTGTTTGGAGTTGCACTCTTCTCGCTTAGTGTTATGTTGCCACCCTGGTCTAACAGAACGGATCCATCACATCCCTGAAACACAAAGAAGAAATTAAAATTCACTAATTAGTCCTCTAATATAATTAATGAGACCCCAATAAAAATTCATCACTTGTACATAAACGTATCTAGTTATTATGCTTACATTAACGAAGCAATCATGGAAATGAAGGCGAGTTAGGCTTGCGCCAATGCGAGAATCATTTTGCAAAGCCTGCTGAACAACACTGCTCACAATGGATGACACATTGGGGCATGTGCTGGAGTAGAAGCTTGAAGTCAGTTGAGCATTTGATGGATAAAGAAGGGTCACCACTGAGAAAATGGTAACCAGCAGGAAATAAGGAGTGGAACAAAGCATGTTGGTTTATTGTATCTTCTTTCCGAATTTAATTTGGGCTTAGTGATTGACATCTAGGTGACATACATATATATATATATAGGGAGAGAGAGAGAGAAAAGAAAGCTTCACGCATTCAATTACTATACAATTTGCTTGAAGATTAAGTTTTAACTGGCTATTACTTAGAAGTGTACGCTAGCTAGCAAAATAGCATATGACAAATAGATTTGAAATTTGATACTCATTAGGTACACAACGGGACATGGAAAGCAAAATTCAAACCATAATGATTACCACTTAACTACTTTTAATGCTTGGTCGTAAAATAATCTGGCAACGCAAACTTTATCTAAGGTGCCCTAGAATTTATAAATTGAATGCCATCAAACTTGCGAAAGTGATTGAAAGGGAAATCAGAATATCCAACAAGTCCATTGAATTCAAGTGATAGGATTAAATGGATTGATCGAAAAGAAAAATGTTCATATATATATATATATATATATATACTTCATATTATTCTAAACTGTAGGTAACGAGTATTAATTAATTTATCGCGAATGATCAGCCTCTTTTCTGACGTCCACCAATTATTAGCTTGATTAAATGATCAGATACTATCACCATGTAATAAATACGAACTTGATTTGTTATAACGATTTAATTTATCGAGATATAGGTTGTGCAACTATATATATATATATATATATATATATATATATATATATATATATATATATATATCTGGTTAAAAGTCTTGTTTACTTTGCTTTTACATCAGTTGAGCATGTGTATCTTTAAGTTGTCATGTCCAATGTCCAAAGTTCAAACTACTCACCAGACGCAATCACAATTCCAACGTAAATAATAAGACAATATAATTTTCATTACGATTTATAAAGGATGAAGCACCGCCACATGCTTTCCAACCAATATAGAACCAAAATATAATAGAAATTACATTAGCCTTTTGGTTTCAATTAACATGCAAGCAGTTTTAACTTTAAATGTTCAATGATATATACAGCGAATCAGAGATGAACAAACCCTTCTCCTGCTACTGAAGTTTCATGGTGTCAGCATAAATCTTCAGATAACATAACGACACCCAACTGATGTACTTAGCAATTAAGTTAGAGAGTAAACATTACCAATAATATGCAAGCCGACATGTTTCTTCCTTTTCTGGTCTACTCTGTTGTCTTGTTTTTACTTTTTTCTATATTTAGATGTGCAACCAATAATGATACGAATTATACGATATATTTAGCATGGCACTTCAGAAAAGGTCCTCTTTTGCTGTTGAGTCAGTTCCATTCAGAAAAGAAAAAGAGAGATCATCTTGGCCTAGCTTTAGTGGCACCGAATTAACTAACACTTTCATGGAAAAATATTACTTGCTCATTATATGTGAATACCGTATCAACTTATATCCTATTTATAATTGAATAAGTGTGAATTATACTTAAATAAGGTGCACACCTCATCCAATAATAAATAAGACGTGAGTTAGGAATATTCGTACACAACGAGTATATCACCGTGTGACTAAACTTTTCGGTCTTTGTTTGGAGATACTACATTGTAGTCATGGAAAATGAAAGATTTTAAGGTACCGCATATCTAGCCACTAACGTGTAATCGTTACACAATTGCATCTCCGCAATCAATGGTAGAGCATGCCATTTCCACGGGGCCACCGTCCATGTATTAACAATTTCTGCATAAAATCTTCAAGATACTAGAATTCGCAAGTTTGGGAGGTGTCATTGAATCATTTCTCACAAAAGTTTAAGGTGATTGATATAGACATATGAATAATTTTATAACAAAGATTAAGTTTCCAATTTTAGTCGCAGGCAAAGGGAGGGGAGACTAGGGAGTGCCACGGTCCCTCCAAATTCTACATATTTATTGTATGATTATATGTATATTTAATATTATGACCCTCCTAAAAAATTCAGTCATCTCTATATATAATATACATAATAAATAATAAAAGTCTTTTAATATAGTAATACGTATAATATAAAAATATGAAACATATAAATATTTTTAGAATATATTTTTAAGATTTTTATCTTCTTAACTAATTTTATCCACTTAGTAGATTTTCTACTTACTAATTTATTATTTATGATGCTTTATTTTAATGTTAAATAATACATTGATACATATAATTTTTTTATGTTGAGCGTAAGAGATGTTTAAGAAGAAAATTATTGATTCTTTTGCTAGGAGAAAAGAGAGAATAAATAATGAAATAAATCATAATTTATCAATAATTTATATGAAAAACACTATATAGTGACTCATTTTACACTTTTTATATAATAATTTATTTTATTTTATTTATGTTAACTAATTTAGTGTCCCTTCTCTAAAATTTCTAGCTCCGCTACTGCTCTTAGTCATGATGGCTCAAATACTATGTTACGAAATTATCTCTTCAAAAAATTTAAGTCGACAAAGGCTTATGAATGATTTTGTAATTGTTGAAATTTAATCCGAAGTCCTACATAGAGAATAAATGAAAGTTTTGCAAGAATGTTGACTTATAAATAGAGTCTTTAGTTATTTGGGTTAGTCATTTTCTAAAAGTGAGAGTAATCTATTATATGACTAGTTTTTAGGAGTTGTCCATGTAATTATAGATTTGTAATGATGGTTTGCAACTTTAGCCGTTCAAAAGTTGTGAATAATTGAATATTTGTAAGGTCATGGACGTAGACAGTGAATAGAGTTGTCAGAATGAGTCGAGCCTCTTGGACCATATTAGGTCTGATTGGGACGATGGTGAAAAAGGGAATGGAGAAGAGACGCAAGGATGAGTCTAGGAGATCTGTTTGGGAGTGTGGTTTTGAGCGAAGGTGTAGCATGGTTGAGGAGGGTCTTCTAACCTTTTTCAAGCCTCCTCAACAATGATTTTATGACCCTCCAAACCGGGCAACCACAACAGGAAACAAGGTTACTTTTGGGTGATTTTCTTGTTTTATCATTTTTTCAATCTCTTACATGAAAAAATCACTAATAAAGTAAAAGGCAAAAATGGACAGTAAATTTATATATCATTTCATTTCACTCACTTAAATTATAAACTCCCAAATAATAGAATGATCCCTTACCATCCACTCCAGTCCTCACCTTTCTACTCCACTCCATTAATGACCTTTCTTTTCCACCCTTTGTAAATTAAAACTCCCAATCATAACCTTAGTTTTGGGCCAAAAAGTGTTGGCCCAGCCAATTTATTCGGGCCATGGGCCAAAATTTTTTCTTGTTCATTTTTTTAATTGTATAGTTCAAATAAAATGTCAATAAAAAGAATGCATTTTTATTTTATTATAATAGATTAAAAATAAACTATTAGTAAATAGTGATATTATTCTTGCTTTACTTGTGAGAATGATAATTGAAACATGATTTTTATTTGATAATTAAATTTCAATAACTTAATTTGATATAATAGTAAAGTGAATCAATATATATATTTTGTCAATATTTGTTATTAGTTTAGACTTTTTAAGTAAAAAAAAAAAAAGAGTTAGAAAGTCCAAATTCAAGTATTTATAGCTCATATATGCAATTTATTATTTGATTAAAAATTAGTATTCGAGTCATCGGTTGGCTACAAGGCAGAATGGGCCCATTTGGTAGGCCAAATTGGGCCGAGGCGAGTCAAGCCAATTTTTATTTTTCCTACTATTTATTTAGCCTAGCTCGCCATACATTTTTCAGGCGATGGGCCCATCTCAACGCCTTAGCAGTGAGTGTCGAACTACATTAAATTTTGTGTAGTTTTTTTTTTCTTTTGCTTTCGCTATCCAATAAATGGTATTAGAGCCATGGTTTGGGTTAGTTGGATGAGAAATGGTAGTTTGTGGATCCATGCGTGAGATCCCTTGTGTCGAAAGTCTTCCTGTCGAGGTGGAGGTCAAGCGGCGTGTTCTGTGAGCAACAATGATGCAAGTGAGTATAACTTGTGAAAGTCTTCTTAGCAATGTAAAGACCAAGTGACTTGTTTCGTATGTAGTGACGGTGGTGTGAGTGAGGGAAGAAGAATGGTTGGAGAGTTGTCACAGCCAATGTTTGGTAGAATTTTTTATTAAGGGAGAAGCAGTGAAGTTTTGCAATAGCGTTGACTCAATAAAGCTTTTGGTTGTTTAGTTTAGTCATCATCCAAGAATGAGAATGATCAATTGTATGAGTATTTTTAGAACTGTCTATGTAATAAAATATTTGTAAAGATGGTTTGCAATTTAACTATTCAAAAATTGTAAATAGTTAAAGATTTGTGAAATCATTTATGTAAACGTAAAGGTTGAATCACGTTAAATTTTATGATTTTTTTTTTACTTTCACCACCCAACAGTAATCTAATATATGGGGTTTACCAAATGATCACCCTTCACATTTTCTATATAAATACTAAATACACTTACAATATATAATATATAGTTGTCAATGACCCCCCATTTTTTCTAAAATTCAATCATGGATATATTATATTAAGATAAAGCAGTTTAATTTCAATTCCATGTGACTTTTGTATTTAATTTTTATTACTAAATAATTTTTTTAAAAAAATAATTTTGATGTATTATCAAGGTAAAAGTTTCTTATATAATTATGTAATCATATATTTTCACATCACGTTAAGAAATATATTATCACAACATTATATATGTGCCTAAATGTTATAATAATTACTCTTAAAGTCACACATGTATAATAAGATATATATGATTTTTGATAGTGTAGACACTTTATACTAAGATTATAAAAAATTAATCTCATATTTTTATCTCTCCAAAATATTAAAAGAAATTATATTCCTTGTTTTATTTATCGTGACAGTTTATACAAATATGTGGTGATGATGATGAGCCAGAAGCGCCAAGAACAGAGAAATGCAGCCTAATTTCTTTTAGAAATTAACAAAGTACCAATCAGTGCATAATATAAAATCAAATATTCTTTTTTTGGTTGTCTAGATATAACATGAAGAGTTTAATTTCTATGCACTTTCAGTGCAAAATTTTTTTTACATTATCATCTAATTAAATTATTTTATTTACATAACTTTTAAAATAATAGATGTAAGAGACTTAATTATTTTCACTGATGTCACAATATGTAATTGAATAATAGTGTATAAAAGTTTTATGCTATCAATGCATAGAAATTAAACTCTAACATGAATCATATAAAAAGCACATGACAGTTATCCTAAAATTTTGTAAGATTCAAAGGCTTAAAACAAGCCTAATAACACATTAATAAGAAGGGAAAAAGAAAAAAAAAAAACTAACACATATACGTGGTTAGCAAATTCTCTGATATTTCAAGAAATGAAAATGACAAAACACTAAACAGTTGACCACTTGGTCATATATAATTACATAAGATTTGTTATATCATGTCAAGAAATTTATAAATAAGAATAATCTTTAATTTTGAGAATTAATTTGAAGGGAATGGTGTACATTTCTTCAATCTATTCTCTTTCTCTCTTGTTTTATTTACAGGCACCAAATAAGTATCTCTTATGTTGTGTTGGTATATAGTGGTAAAAATGGAGGAAAAAATCTCATGAAACTCATCTATAAAATTTTCTCCGCATAATGTTTACCCTTGTACCAAGTATAAATTATATTCAATTACATGAGTAACGTAAATATCTATAATATTTTTTAAAAAAAGTAATAAAATTGAAGAAGCAGTCGCTCATTGGATTAATGAAAGTGGTATCTGGCTTGATTTTCGCAGCCAAAATTTCAAAGGAAACCGGTGTGTTTTGACTATAATTAATCAACAACTAGGGATGCATATTTTTTTCACCAAGAGGTTTAAGGCTACTGATCATTTCGACCACTTGAGTTTCAACATGCATCAGAACTCACACACACACACACACACACACACACACACATATATATATATATATATATATATATATATATATATATATATATCATATTTTAATTGTCATCTCAATATCACACCGAAAATCACGTTTTTATTTTGGATTATGTAGAACTTCTAAAGCGAAATATACAGATGAAAATCTTGTATTCTCAAAATATATTCTCTTCCATGTCTTATCAATAATATAATATCACGTAGAAATTAAAAATCAAAAGAAATTTTAAAGTATAAAATAATTATCAAATATATAATATTATTATTCATATATTAATACATGATTGATGAAACAGGAAAAAAAAGAAGTATGATTTGGAGATAGAAGACTACCGTCTCAAAAATCTGCATGTTGACAAAATTATCTTGTGGATAGGACTATTGCCTGTTGAACCTTATAATCTATAGGGCACATAATTTGGAAAATGGCCAAATGTTTTAGACTTTTGACCTAGCACATTTAGAACAAAATTCATTGGTCTTCTTTTCTGTTCTGCTTTCTATCCTTCAATCAAATTTTGCTATATATAAAAGTTAACGGGAAGCAAGGAAAAAAAAATGTTAATTGGATAAAAAATCATAAATAATATTATCATTATACGTATATCAAATTTTTAGTGAATGGACAGTGAATGAAACTAAAAAAAATGGGAAAGAAAATTTGAAATGGCATATTTACTACTGTCCGTAACACTTTGATTTAATGATCGGACATTGACCATTATCTGCAGGTCATGAATTTCATGAATACCATACCAAGCAATGCTATGTACACGGAGACATTCACGCTCTGGTTTCAACTCCACCAGCCTTTTTGCTTTTGTAATTTTTTCTTCCTTCTTTCTTCTTTCTTTCTTCTGTTTCGGTATACCTTTACAGGTCAGAAATCATAGAAATTAAGATGGCAGTCCATACCTTAGCAACTAGAGCTAGCCAGCTAGCTAAACGAGTTGAGGTGACACAAAGTTTTGTTTCAAAAAAATTACTGACAAATAATTTTCAGTTTTTATTTTTTTATTTTCAATTTATTTTTACTTTCATAATTTTATAAAGAAAATAGTAAAAATTAGGAATCATTCAATTTTAAAAAATAATTTTAAATTTTTATTTTCTATTTTATATTTTTCATATATTTTTTTCATAAAATCACAAAAACATACAAAACTGATTGAAAACAAAAATTAAAAATTATTTTTTAAAACTAAATACACACTAAAAAAATTCAATTTTTCAATTTTTACTATTTTTTTACATAACCATGAAAACAGAAAATAATAGTAGAAAAGTGAAAGCAATTTCTAATACCAGATAAGCCTAAGCTTTCTCAACTTTTGATTATTTCTTTTTTATTTTATCATAACCACCCGACAAGCCCTCTTTTGAGTATCAAAACTCAATTATCTCCATTTAGTTTAAACTTTAGTAGAATTATTTTTGGAATAATTGATATTGAAAAAATTGAGTAGTATGGAAATTTTTTTTTAATAAAACAAGATTGTGGATAATTTAATTTATTGTTTCTTTTATTATATTAGATTTTTTTGGTTGGTCATAATTAGATCTAAAATGACTATATGATTTTAGTGATGGATCGAGCTTAGGGCTTTGCTAGTGGACATGGGCCCTGCCCCAACTTCAGTGATTTTGTGAAAAACAAGTTTGATTTAAAATCGGCTTAGGTCCAGAAAGTTTACCATTTTAGTTGGATCTGAATAGTACAGCCTACTAACTAAATAAGAGTTGGGCCAAAACCCACTCAGGCCATGAACAGCTCTCAGTTTATGCGAATTGCCCGAATACGAATTCCCAAACAATCACAAAATCAGACAAAGTACTACAGGAAAAATGAATATTTTCAAAAGATTTTTCTGGTATCTTATAAAATTTATTGATATTGATACCTTTTAGATAATTTGTGACTGAAAGCTTTCCACGTATCCTACTAAATAAATTAATTAATATTTTAAATACTTATGATTAAATTATAACCATTTGATTCAAAAGGATGGTTACCTTAGAGTACCAAAACAAAAATCTATTTTCAATGGTTATTGACAATTAAAGTGTTAATAAAAATATTGTCAAGAAGAATAATTTTAATATAAAGTGACCATTGAAAATACTCATAAACTTTTATCGATAATTAGTACATGTTAAAAATATCTAAAGGGATCATTTTGAGTATTTTCGACATGTACTAATTATTGATAAAAGTTTATGAGTATTTTCAACGGCCACTTTATGTTATAATTACTTTTCTTGATAATATTTTTATTGATACTTTAATTGTCAAGAATAGTTGCAAATGCTCATTTTTCTTGTAGCGAAAAAGAAAAACAACAATTAAAAAGATAAATATTATTTGTCATCATTTATCAAATAATCGTACACTCCTATTTATTATTGGATGGGTGTGGATCTTTATTGGTCTCTCATCCAATAATAAATAAAAGTGTGTCGAGATAATGTGAGGTTACCGACAAAGGACTTTGTTTCCTGGGCGAAGAAAAAAAAAAAAGGTGTACAAAGGTTCGAGGATAACTGTGCTTTCAACAAAAATGACAAGATTCGGACCAAAAACACAAAAGAAAAAAAATGACAATATTTTTATTTATTTTAAAATTCATATTAATGATTTGTTACGACAGATTATTGTTATTTGTTATACAATAAATAATAAATTAAGAGCGCTCCTATGCTCCTATATAGCACGAAACAAATTTGTGCGAACAGGGTGCGAATCCATATGGCAAATTATTATTGGTAAGAAAATCAAAGGGTAATGGCAAGAATCATAGGATAGAATGCACTCTCAAGTTATTTTAGAAAGAAAATAGTGTTCGTGATATTTGTACGAAACTGTTTTCAAGCCCAAAAGTGTTTTCCATAAATTAAATGCGAGGATTTATAATTTCTACGATAATAAAAAAAGCGGTTCGCATGGTTATTTTATGATCATACGGACAACTACACGAAGACAATACCAGAGTACGCGCATCATTAAACCAGTGTGAGACTGGATTTTGGACTTACTCTCCCTTTCTCCAAGTTTTCCTTCTAAAGTCATTGATCGAGGCTTGGTCTCAAATCACAATATATTCGTGTTTTTATTTTTATTTTTTTTCTCTCTTAAAACATTCGTGTTTCTTTTATGTATGTTTTATGTTAATATTTATCTATTTGTTTATTTTTGCCTGAATATCATTTATCGTAAAAACATAACTTCGGTTGGATATTACGCGGCACAAGTCATTAAGGTGGGTGAGTTGAGTTGGTTCCAGTGGATCCGTTTTTTATGTGTTTGATTCTTTAATTGGCGATATTTGTATGAAAAAGTGACGTGTTAAATTGGATTTATGCACGAATTTTCGGGGCTCAAGTCAAGCACATAAATGCTCACACCTCCTAACTGAGGTGTACGTATGGCACGTTGAACTGGATTAAACCAAACTCGAATCTAAACTATTTTTTTGATTGAATTATTTTTATAACTCCACACAATAATGAATCAACTAGTGACTAGTTTAGATGAGTTTGCGTAACCTTCATGTCACATATAAAAATTTTAACATTGTATATGGTAAAATCATAAAATTTTGAAAGTAGAGTACAAAATTTAAAAGATATTTTACAAAATATATTTCAAAATAAATCACATCAATATAAAAGTAACATAAACTTATTAAGAATATATAAATTGAAGTATAAATTCTCATAATTTATCACTAATTACCTTTAAAAAATTAATCTTCTAAGAGATTATTTAATATTGAATCTGGAAAAAATGACTTAACTTGACCAAAAATATATCGGGTCAAATTTTAAAACACGAACCTAGCTCATTAAGCTTCGAACCAAGTTGAGTTGCTGGGTCAAGTTGGGTCATGAACGTCATTACCTCCTAAAGCATTGCACACCCTAAAACTAAATGCAAATATTGGAGTTTAATTTTGATTTATTGACAATAAAAAAATTATATATTAATTTCATTACATATTAATAAATAAATAAAATATTTTTAATTCTCACCCCACAATTTTAGAATCCCAAACCTAAATTTTCCCCCTTCTCTCCCCAACCCACCACCCAAAACGGGAAAAAAAACTATAGTTAGATGGCATATTTCTCCAATATGAACCTTGTTATATTGCCACCCTTATTTGAAGGACAACGACTAAAGCAAATCTTTGTAAGTTGTTTACTCTGCTGGGCAGATTCATTGTAACTATTCCAGATAATCCTTTTACAAGTTGCTCTTTTTCTTATGTTGCCCATTCATGTATGTATCACAACGACACATTAGTTTTAAGCGACTTCACTATAACCTTTCTAGTAGCCCTTTCTGATGTTACTACTTTCCTCTAGGTTACCCATTCCGAGCAAAGCCACTCTAGCATTTTAGATAGCATTTTCCCAAGTTGCTCCTTGCTTATGATTGCCTCTTCCATACATGTGTTGATCTCTTAACGAAAACATCAATGTTATGGACTCAAATTTAAAAGAGAACTTAATCCAAAAGACTACTCTAATAGACTAGCCTATTGTATGAGTAAGGGATGGATGGTGTATCTATGTTAAGAATGGTGGGGCCTAGGCACCACAAAAATTTTGAAATATTTTCAATAGTTATATAAATATATGAACTTTTGCCCCACTATTTTGCACTAAAAAATAAAATAAAGTTATGCCCACTATTTTATTAAGGTTGACCTCACATTAACTCTAAATGAAATAGAGAAATAAGATACATTAAAATTTATTTTTTATTATGTTCATGTACTTTCTTTGCTCCCTGACAAAATTTCTGGATCGTCTTGACTTATCATATTCTACTAAACTAGTGTGGAACTTGTAACAAATTCTCATTTCAAATATATTGTATCAATTTTTTTGGCCACATATATACTTCTCATTTCATAAACTCATATTCTTATCTCAAATATCCTTTATTAATTTGAATTTAAATCTTTGTAAAACTCTCAAGTGTTGAGCTAAATTTATTACTTAGATTGTCTCCTAATTTTTTACCGCATAAATCCTTTATGTTAGGTTAACTATAAGGTATGTCCCTTTCAAGTGTTTTTGTGACTAGAGATTGATAGAATCTTGCATCTTTTACTATTAGATCCTATATTTCTAGTTTGAGTGCTTTTCAATTTTTGTGGTATATTTGAAAGAGCATTAGGAGTGACTCTTTTAGTACTTCAGAAATTATATTGATTGTAATGAGATTTGAATCTAGCACCTCATGTATAATACTCAAACCTCTCACTACTAGATCAATCCAGTGGCTTAGCATTAGAAGTGATTCTTATATGATATAAAAATATTCTAAATCTGATCTTGGCAAGAAAGGCGTGTATCAGTTTATAAGAACCATTTTTTTAAAGATTAATAGACTATAAATGAAGAAAAATGATATGTGTACAATATTTTTGTGCAATATACTTATAATATAGACCAAAAAACAATTAAGGTGGTGGGTCAATTTCAATTTTTTATTTCCTTAACCCACCACCTTGTCTTTTTTCTACTTATATTATACAAAAATATTGTACACATATCCTTTCTCAGGTATGAAATAGCATGCTTGCTTGAACGAGCTTTAAAAAATATTTTTAAAAATCTTTTCAAAAAATAAAAAAACTTAACTTATGTTTAAATGTAAAATTAAAATATTTTTGCACTAATAATGTATATATTAAAAGGAAATGCTTAACTTTTTTTCATGTAGACTAAGATATATATTTAGAATTCAATTTTGATACAATTTCATTGGAAAAAAAAACTTATAGTGACATATCTTAACTTTTAGGCCTTGTTTGGTGCATCGAATAGGATAAGATCTGATAGTATTAGACATGATAGTAAAGTATAAGCTATCCATTTTATAAGTTTTTATACTATTCATTATTTGATGCACCATATGAGTAGCGAGGATAAGCGGCGGCAACGCTGGGAGACGAGGTGGGCGATAGGAAGATAGCGGGTGACAACTGGGGATGACGGGCGCGGGTGGGTGGTGGACGATGATTGTATCAGCGTGTGCGGGCGATGGCCGGTGTAACACCCTTAACTACAGTGTCTTGCTTAAGTCAAAACATAGTAATTAAGAGTGTGGTATTTCGTGTTACATTTATTCGTCGTAGCAACAATTTATTTATTTACAAATAGGCAGTCATGCCTTTTCAGTATACCTATATAATGTACAATCATCCAGTAGTTAGAGTATATATATCAAAATACATAACATAATTCTGCTCTAAAGTAAAATGCATAACATTCAGTAAAATAGATACAAAAGGATTTATCTAAATCAAATCTACTAATTAGAGCATGTATCTAGGCTTCTAATCCTAACATATCACGGACAACAGAGACTTATGTGTATCACGTATCCTCTAGAACGTCATCTGCTGGATCTAAGGTAAACATAGAATACACATAGGGATGAAAATTCTAAAATTCTCAGTAGGTACTCCCATACACATACAAATATCATCATTATCTACCTCAACTGCTTCAGTTTGATTATAAAAATATGCATGCAAGGAACATAATTAATAATGGATATATTAGTTTATAAAATCTTAATCAGAAGGCTCATTTTATGTAATCATTATTCTTAGAATTTGTGATGTCAACTTAACACATAAGTATTTTATCTCAATTGAATAATAAAACTCATTCTTATAGCACATAGCATAAAGAGTAACTTAAAACAATTGCTAGTTTAATTATCTTGGCCCTTGACAATGGTGGTTTGTTCCACTCCTGGGTAATAGATAGCTTTTCAGGATTGAACTCATTCTTATACATGATCATTGGATTTACTTTCTTCAATTCTCACACAGACCTATTCCTAGTTCAGGTTCTTTTACCCAACTCATTTCAAAGGTAGTCAGGTTTACTTTCTTCGAACAACTGGATTTACTTTCTCCAAGCCTAAGAAACAAACTTTTATGTTTTCTTTCACATATAAGCAATTGCAATAAGTATTCATATTTATATGTGCCTAACATCATTCATAAATGCATATAGCATAAATGAGATCAAATCATTAGTATTTCATTATAGATTCAACAATTCAGCATGTTGTCCAGAATTTCGGGCTAAAGAAAATTATGGATCAGCTATTAAATGCCACCAAAACATATCAAAATAAATTTTCAGAGTTAATTCAACAAGTCTATAAGACCCTTTAAAAATCTCAAAGCATAATAAGGTCTCTAACTATGTTAATAAAATTTCACAAATTTGAAGGTCATAAACTACTCAATTCAGCTAATATCTAAAAGTTCTGATTTTATTACCATATCAAATGAACATATAACATGCTACAAAAATTCAAGATTGGATTTCAAGATGTCCTCAATATCCTGTAAAAATTTCAAAGCATAATTCGATCATTTGGTATAGTAACAAAATTAGATAAATTCAGTACTACAAGCTGGAATGTGCATGCATCAACCTTGACTAGTTCGGTTTTTGAATTTTTAAATATAGCAAAAGTGCCTATAATGACTCAAAATTTTTACCGTAGATATCTTAACATGTTACTACATCTCATAAAAATTTCAACTCAATATGAAGTCTCTAACTAGGTCAGAAAATTCAAATAAATTCACTTGCCTACTTAAAGCTGGATTTTCAGCAACATAGTTTAAACATATTTTGAGAAAAACAATTTTCTAACATAATCCAATCACTCTACCAAATCAAACACATCAATATCTATATATTGTCAACCAATAAGACTAAAATTTCAAGCTCAATCAATCAAAAGATTTCAAAGAAAAATTTGAAAGAAAAAAGGATAATTAAAGCCCTACTTGGCTCTTGTAACTCTAGTTGTTCTTCTTAGCTTCCTTCAAAGCTTTTAGATCCAATTTTTTGACTCAAACCAATCAAATTCTCCTTCAAGGCAGTAAGAACACTAGCTACAACTGATGGTGAGGTGTGGTGAGGATTCTCTATAAAGATTTAACTTAGGGATTACAAGAGGTAAGTGGTATTTTGTGCTTTGATTATGAAAATTTGAGGTTGTAACTTTGAGGTTTTTAATTGATTTTGTGTACTTTGGAGAAGAAGAATAATGGAGAAGGCTACAAGGAAACTTGGTCGAAATGATGAGGGTGGAGTGATAAGGTTGGTGCTTTTATCCTTATCTTAATATAGGTTTAATAATTATTTAGTTAAAGTTTGAATTTCTTTCTTAAAAAGAAATAATGAGGTGGATGGGTAGGATTTAATTTTGTTAATCAAGATTAAATCTTGGCTATCTACTTGGTTTAAAATTATAAACATTATCCAATCTTAAAGGTTAAACTATCTTCTGGTGTTAAAAATCGCATACTTGAATTCTCTGAATAGGTGCAACATCGTATCCTGGAAATCAAAATACTACTCGAAATTAATCTAGGGCCTAATACTTTATCATGACACTTATCTAATCTTCCCTTGGCCCCAGGAATCTCCTGATCTCGATTCTAAGGTTTTGGTTGTCTAGGCTGGCCTAGGCCCATGGGGCCCACATGGTTACTATTTATTCTTTTTTAACTCATTAGCTGTGTCGTTCTTATTATCACTACGTCTATTAAAATATTGAAATTCTTGTTAATAAATCTTTAAATTAACTTCTAAATAACTCTAGGGTGTTATAGTTGGCATGTCAGGAGACTCCTGGCGACTACCAGGGGCAATTGAGGGTGCATGCGGTGGTGGGGCGGCTACAAGCCTGGGTGGGGGTGTGGTGTGGCGTCACATAGAAAAGTAAGTTATGGTTAATTTGGAGTTGACTAATAAAAACAATACTATTGAGTGTTATTAGGTCTCTTGGACTTGATAACTTAATACTATAGTCATAGGATACAAATGGTTTGATAGTATAATATTATATTATCATATGTAACACCAAACATATGATAAAAGTTGGCTTTATAGTATATTAGCTAATACTAATAGGACTTATACTATGTATCAAATGGGGCCTAATTTTACTCACCACCTCAAAAGCCTCACATTAATTACAAGCATGTGATTGGATGTTAAACTAAAATAAATGACAATGTATCAACATTAAACAATAGGTTTGAATCCTGGGAAACTCTCTTGAAGATAAGCAGTGCCGTTCAACCACTTAAGTTTAGAAGACTTAGACTTCTCTGCCTAACATTTTATTAAAAAAAATAATTAAACTCTACACTAGTATAAAAAGATATTGTACTTAATGCTTGGTAAAATAGATCATTCAGTTCTTTAACTTATTTCATTTTTCATTTTGATCTTGTGCCTTTTTCTATTAGTTGTGTCCCTTAACTCTGCACTATTGAGTTAGATACATCCTACTACCTTAGAAGTCAATTTAGTCTTCTTAGCCTATTCAATATTATTAACCAGTGTATCATCTTTAACTTAACAAAAGAATGAACAAAACATAAAAAGGATCAATTTTGATACATTTTCACTATAAAATAGTTTTACATCAATAACCAATAATATGCTTATATTTGGTAGACTTTAAGGTCCTGAATGGTTAAATAAATCACTTTTGTTAATATGACAATATATAATTAAATATATATGCAATTTTTTTACTAATAGTTTTATCAAAATTTAATTAGGGTGGGTTTGATTAGTAGTAAAAATGAGAGTGAAAGCTTCATGGATGAATATTATGTATAAAATTATATATGAAACCTGTTCTTGAAGTTTTACCCCTCATTTTCATTTCTCAACCAAACACACACCCTAAGTGTTATAATAGAAGAACATATTTAACTTAATATTTAATTTAAATACACTGTTAATGTAAAATCTTTTACATAGATATTCAATTATATATTATTAGACCAATAAAAGTACCAACTCAATATTTTAAAAGACTTATAAATAAAAAAATATAATTTAATAATAGTATAAAACTTTTTTATATTTAGTAAATTAAAATTAAACTCTTTACTTAACAATGACGTGCTAAGAGATCACAAGGTTGATCAACAAAATTAGTTAGAGTACTAAAATAAACATAAAACTAGTAGCTAAAGAACTAAAATAAATTAGCAAAATATATAGACAATCAAAACAAAATGAAAAATAAGTTAAAGAGACCAAAACATTAGTTTGGGAACAAGACATGCCTATGAATTTATCAAATACTTGTAAAGTTACTTAATTACATATCACCACCCACATAAGATTCATGAGAATTAAATCCAAGTACTCATAGTAATATATGAGCAAATATTGACCATATGAGCTAATGCAAGTTGGCACTTTGCAAAATAAATATATATTATACTTTATAGACAGAAGATTTAAGCCATATGATTGATAACACATTCGTCATTTCTATTAAATTAAATCTCCGGTAAAACGAGGAATTTTCGTAAAGCTTGTCATGAATAAAGATTTTAATACAGCTTATTAGTAACCGCCAATGGCAAAATGTTATTGTTAAATCACAACACAGTGGGGAGAGTCTGGGTTGTGGGGTCCACACTCCCCTCCTTAAAAGTATAAACGATAAGTTACATTACACCACCCACTCTCTGCTCTTATCAATTTTCAATTTTTTCCTTTCCATTTTTTTTTTAATTTTTTCAATTTTTGTATTACAATGTATCGCTTCCCTTCCACCCTCCCCTCCCACCTCGTCGTACTATGTCCCTTTCTCTTTCCCTTACTCTCTCTCTCTCTCTCTCTTCCACGGGCTACCGTCTTGTCCGGTGACCATCCTCCTCCACACGTGCCTCGTCATCTTCCCACACGTGCCGTCTCTCACCCATACAACTCCGTTCCTTTCTGTGGTGCAACAAATAAAAGTTAGAGAGAGAATCAACCCAATAACCCATGGAAGCAATATATATGGAGGAGGCATGTGGAGAAAGACATCCATATAGAGATAGAGAGAGAGAGAGAGTGTGCATATGTGTGTATCTATATGCGTTTCTGTGAAGGGTTAAGAGAGAAAGATTTGATAAAAGCATAATTTTTTTCTTTTTTTTTCTTGGTCTTTGAGGGGCTTGTAGTAGATGGGTCTTCTTCTTCTTCTTCCCTTATTCTCCTCTTATTCTCTCTCTTATTTTTACCATCCTCGTTTTTTCTCTTCCTTTTTCTCTTCTTCTTCTCTGAAATCAGAAACTGAAAGATCGCTTGTCTTTTGGGTTTTGGGGGAGCGTTGAAGGCTATTTGAGGAGTGAATCTCGTGAAGGAGTGTGTGTGTTTTCAGTTCTCAAGTTTTTTTGTGTCCTTGCACCGATGAGGATCCGCAAAAGGCATGTGCTTTTCTCTTCCCTCACTTTCCGGTGACTCCTTCTTCAGATCCCCACCTGAACAACCGGTCACCGGTGGTGGTGCAACTCGAGGAAGCTACTACCACCGCACCGGAACCTTCCTCACCTGTACTGCTTCAGCAACAACGTGGCTCGGCTGTTTTGAGCTTGGATCGTCATCAGCCGTCTGATCAGCTGATCAACGGCTGGGATCATCCCTCCTCCGGCATCGGTGAGAGTGGGGCACGCAGAAGACAGCACAGCAAGCAAGACCCTTCGGTTAGTGAAAAAATAATTTCTGGTTTTTTTTTTTAAATTTTTGTTTTTTGGGTCTTTTGTTTATACTATTTTTTCTGTTTTGTTTTTTCGAAATTTCATGATGTGGGCTTTTGCAAGTGCACCTTTTGTCCAATCTCTGGCAAGTGGTTGGTGTCAAATTCCATTTTTTGTTTTTTTGGTTTTCTCCTTTTGGAAGAAAAAACAGAATAAAAATTGAAAGGAGCACCCTTGTGGGCAAGGCACATCCATATATATGTGTGTGGGTGGTGGATCCTATCTATATATGTTGCTGTGATTGATCTTGCAGGAGGAAGATGGTGGAGTGAGAGAAGAAAGTGGAGGAGACTCAGAAGAGAAGAAGGGTAATCATTCCAGGTAAGAACCAAACTGAAGACAAAAAATAGAGGAGGAAAAAAAAAATTAAAAAGAACAAATGAAAAGAGAATTCGTGTCTTCCATGAAAATCTCGTAGTAAAAAAGGTGAAAACATGGAGACCCATAACTTGGAATTTTAACCATCATCCAAAAAAGAAAATATTATTGTTATTATTTATAAAACATAAATATATGCATAACAGTGGAAAATATACTGTTGAAGGGTGTTTTAATTAAAATAAGAGGTTAATTTGTGCGTAGATACCATACCATACCATACCCTCCTCTATATGTAACCAAAGCCCATCGTTCTTTTCTCTAAATTGGCCAACTACCGTTTGCACTTGAGGTGCACAAGTAGTATAGCTAGCACCCAAGTGCTGGTCCCCAGCTACGTTACGTTTTTTTTTGTTCTCTCCAAATTCATTAGTTACACTCCTTCTATTTATCTCTTTCCTTCATTATTCCCTCTAGCTGTAAATTTCATTTATACATACAATACATGTATATGTATATATATATATATGGTTGTGGGTCTTTCTGGGTCTGCTTTGTTTGTAGGAAAGGACGCATCTTTGGCACCCAAACACTCCCACCACCAAGCCCTTCTTCCACTCAAGGTAACAATTAACATACTACTTCATTCACTGCATGTATCTTTGACTCTTCAACTGGTGTTGACTTGGTTGGACTCTATATATACACGATGCAGATGGGAGATGGTGTGAGGAAGAGAAGGCTATTCCTTTCAAGAAACGGAGAGGGACATTTGAGAACGGGGCAGTGGACAATACTAGTCATGGTAATGGTAAGAAGACGAAGGCGAAGATGAAGACTAAGATGAACAAGAAGTGCAGTTCAACGCAGAATAATGATGAAGATGATGAAGATCAGAAGGCGGAGCATGAAGCAAAATCGAATGTGAACAACAACAATGGTGGTGGTGGTGGTAAGAAGAGGGCAAGGGGTAGTGCACTGATGGAAGGTTCGAGGTGCAGTCGCGTGAATGGAAGAGGTTGGAGGTGCTGCCAGCAAACACTTGTTGGTTACTCTTTGTGTGAGCATCACTTGGGAAAGGGAAGGCTCAGAAGCATGACAAGTGTTAGAAGCCGTTCCACTTCTGTAACTGCATCATCATCATCTACTACTACTACTACTGCACCAACAAACAAGTTGGTGCAACAAGATAATAAACCTTCTCATGATCATGATCATGATGACCCTTTATCATTGTTGTCTTCATCACCTTCTTCTTCTCCTCTTGAAAAGCAAACGGATAAGTGTGTTGCTGAATCTGATGTTAATGATGAGAAGAAGCCAGTGATAACCACCAAGAAGAGGATGAAGCTTGGAACGGTGAAAGCTCGTTCCATAAGCAGCTTGCTGGGGCAAACAAACACCGGAATTACGGTTGCTCAGGAGAGTAGAAACAAGTAAGAGGCGAGTTATATATATGCAAGGTGCAGGAACCTTTATTATTATTTCATGTAATTTTGAAGACTATCGAAAGAAAATTTTATTTTAATACTAGAACTTTGTGTTGTTATATACTTTGGTGCAACTGCTCTCAACTGGTGCAGGTGCTTTATTTATTCCATAAAAATTCTGTGGTATAATTCTATCTTCATGTTTTGTGAGGCTTTTTCTTGTGGTGTGTTTTTCCTTTTCATCTCTCGCCGCTTGCTTGTGATGGCATTATTATTAAAGTATTGGACTGGGCACGTTCTGATTTTGCAGTGAAGTACTACTATATTTATGCACGCACTTGGTTAAATTATCATATGGGTTTTTTTTTTAATTTACCAGTTGTCTTTATCACGATCACTGTGTGTCCTTTGACCAAGTAAACAACTTGAGCTCTTTCGCGTGAAAGATTTTTTTTTTTTGGGGGGGGGGGGGGGCGGCCATACGAAAATCTACATGTCTTAACAATTGCACCGTTTCGATTATGCAACACGGATGATTCACGCTACATCGATGTTTTGCACTAGCGAATCGTTGTCTTTAATGATATTATTGCAGTGAAGTTTGAAACATTGCTAAAGCACAAGTTTGTAGTTTCAGACCACAATCGTGTATTGTATTTGTGTAGCTGCTTTATACAGAAAGTTAGGTGCATATAAGTGGGAATAATGCATATATTTCTCCAATGGGGATCATCCGTGGCTGCAGTTGACATAATAGGAGCCGAAGACATATATGAGATAAATGATATTATTAATTAGAAAAATTAGCGACTCATGGCATGAATTTACCATAGACTTACAATAGTAATAAGAATTTTGCCAGCTTATTAGCTTTTTCTTTTTGAAATAACAATTTGAGATTTGAGAAACGTGTATAAATCAATTTCAATCAATTTTATATATTGGTTAATCATATATACAAGTTTCGCAATTTATCTAGCTAGGATCTGTTTCATTAGTGTACCTTAATTTGGCATCACTGGCTATGAGAGACAATTTTTGGTTTTGAGAGCTGCATATACGAAAGAGCAGCTTTAATTTTGATTCAACTGAATGGACCCCCAATGATCTCCTTCTCCGATGACAGACAGACATATACATACGGTAAGGTCAAGTGCCCGGAAAATTTGTTGCTTTTATCATTATAAGTGGGATATTTCTCGGAAACCACTGCTCATCTGTTCTGAAAAAAAAAAAATGGATATGTTAAAGCTCAGGAGCGCACAAAAGTAATGAAACTGTTTTAGTCAACGGATCGAAAAGAACAAGAAAGCCATCATATTGACTCAACAGTGAAATTGTTATCATAAATAAACATAAATATACTTTTCTTGTAGGAGCTTTATGCTATATATAATTTATATTTTCATCATTTAATTTCTGGCCGAAAATAATTCAGAATGTCGGACTTGTCAAAGAAAACAATAGATTCTTTCTTTTTGGTATATTTATTCTACAAATGATAACAACTGATAGTATACAAGTATTAGGATACCGTCAATAAAGGTAAAGTTTCTCTTGCCTTAAGTTATTATTGAAAAGCATGAGAATGTAGACCCCATGATATGTATAGATGGTGTCCATTAACAAATAATCATGAACATAAATAAGTCTAAAAAGTCACAGAGGCATGGATTAAGAATAAATTAGTTTAATGCTTAGTGTTTTTATTATGAATTTACCTAGTGTTATGCGTACTTTTGCTGTTATTTCCATTACAAAAAGTTGAGGATGTGATCGATTGGCATGTCAATTCCAGCATGATTAAGAGAGACTCCTAGCACTTTGGCAATGCCCGGTAGTATCGTAGCAATTTCTCTGTCACTGCAGAGACTGCAAAATTTTCTGCCCAATAGTGTACATTTTAATCAATATTATAATATTTTCCTTCGTCTAACACAAACACCCTTTACTTTCTGTTTTTCCCTTCTACTTGATTTTCATGCCACCTTGCTGGAAAAGTTCATTACCCAACGACCCAAAATCCCCGCGCGTCTTTTGCTCCTTCAAATTTCCAAATCTAATTACTATGGCTTCATACATGCACACAATATATATATTACATACATATGTACCCATGAGAAAAGTGTATGCATTTGTTAAGAGTTAAAGCTTTGGTATAGTTCTATCTCTTTCACATACTTGTCTTGGATTGGAACCGCTTTTACAGACAAATGGTAGCAATGGACTTCATGATGGGCGTAGGTTTTCATGTGTTCTGTTGTTATAGTAAGGAAGTGTGAACAAAGTGCATCTAAGTTTGGTCGTCTAGGGCTACACCAAGCATATGTTAAATGTATACTTGGCTTGCTTTTGGATTCGTTTATAGGTTACTAATCTTAAGCTGTTTGATGGACTGTGTTTTGTCTCGGTGTGTTTTGGAGGAAGATAAGGTATGCAATGCATGTAGCTCACTGTTTGTGTGAAAGAAATTAGTTCGTTGTATAGTGCAAAGAAAGACTATTTTAAGATGGTTTGTGAGGGCTCAAAAGTCATGGAAGCAGTTCAACTATTATTTTCATTTTCATTTTTTATTTTGGACTATTAATTCAAGGGTGAGAATCTAGCTATAAGATGGAAGACAAATGTGTGCTAATAATGTAAGAAGCATGGAAACTGATATAAACACGAGACACGGTAAGAATAAGAACCGGCATACACAATAAATTAAATTGAATTTGATGCATTTATATATCTATGATTGTTTCGAAGTGTTTTGATACACGTCTTCAACACGAAGTGTATGATACGGATATGACCTTTCTTTAGAGTGCCCCTCTTTCATGGGTGATAAATACCATGACATTTAGTTTCCATTGGCTAAAATAACTTTGAAGTCAATAGTACGTATATTCCCTATCTGCTTTTTTTTTTTCTAATAAGAAAAAATTGAAGGTATATGCTTTGCTAGGAAAGTTCAAATTTAATTCTGGGGATAAAAATGCCATAAAATTGTTGGGTTTTCATTTTTGTGCCTGAGCCATTAAATGTGACAGAGATTCTTTTGGATGGAGACGGTTGGGGATGGAGACCCCATACTAGCACTTCTCCACAAAACCACCGGAGTCATGCCCTCCACCCGATTGCTTTGGGAGCCTCTAAACTTTGTAGATTAAATAACGAAATCAGTGATGACAACTTTGGAGAGCAATTAATATATTAGGTTCTGTTTTGGTTGATGCTGGTGTCACAGTTCCTATGCATACAAGTCAATTTAGTCATCTTCCGCAAACAACCTCACATAAAGCTCTTGAAATTCTTGACACATTCATTAATGTAATGTATGATTAGATACATGATACGGGTAAGGTATTACTTGTTTCAACTAGTAAAACGTCTCTTATGTAATGTTACATATCATGACTAAAGCACCTAATAAAAGCAAATTCTCATTACTAGATATAGAAGGAAAAGAATTGGAAAGAAAAAGAGAGTTACCCTTGAGCGTGTAATACGCACTTGTTACATGAAAAAACGTAAAAGAGAGAAAGAGGAACATAAGATTGGCGCTATAACAAATTTGTACACTTCCAATTTGCTAAAATACGGTGTCTTTGGGGTCATGCATATTGCGTGTTGCTTTATGTGTTAAAATTATGGCATTGATGGATCATCGCAATTTCACATGCAATAACTTGTTTGTTATTGGAGGAAATGGTTAAAGGTCTCTTTTCTTCGGTATAGGAAGGCCACTTGTCAGTAGAGAAAGGGGGCAAATATGCCTAAAGCTTGGTGAGATGAGAGGGGCCCAAACAGCAAAGCGAGCCTTGGCAATAGGCAATAGCATCCTTTCGCCCCTTACCCCAGTCGGATAATGTATTCAATGGCATGTGCCCAGACCGGCCCACCAATTAGACACCAAACCAAACTACATATCTATATATTATATCCGTATGTTACTTCATATTCATAGTAGCAACTAGCAAGGTCAATTTCGGATTGGAGAGAATTTTTTTTTTAAAAAGGCAGTCTATATATTACATTCATAAAATGACATTTGAGAATTGCACTTGAATAAGTGTGAATTTCATTAGTTATGTAAATATTTAATGCGTCCATAATTAAGAATAGATCTGTATGGGTAATAAAGAAGGATTTGTCTTGAACAATTACATAATTGAAATTCACATTTATTTAAATTAGGAAAAATTTTTTAAAATTGCTTGGGCTTATTTGATTTCAGTTTTTATTTTTAATTTTTTGTTTTTAGGATTTTGTAAAGGAAATATTAAAACTGAAAAATGAAAATTGAAACTAAAAATTTAAAATCAAACAGCAACACCCAAGAAAAAACAAAGAAGTTAGAGAAAGAATGTGAAGGAAAAGAAATGAAATAGTGGGCCCTATGTATTTTTTGTATCTTGGATGTTGGGTGTCTTGCATTTTATGAGGTTCAAATAATATTTTTATTTAAACTACTATGATCCTTTGTCCATTTAAATGTCTGAATCAGTGTTTAAATAATGGGAATAATAACCAAAGCATGAGCATCTTTGGCTACTCACATTCCGTGCGTATATTCATGTATAAGAATTGGTGTTATTCCAACAAAGGGAAAGGCACGATTAGTAGTTACAAACAAATAAATGGCAGAAAATCCTGTGGTGAGCTCATGGCCAGGCTGGTGGGTATAGCACAAAGGCCACAAACAAGCATATTGGAGGAGGAGGGATAAATTGAATTGAATTTCTAGCCGGTTAATGATGGGAAATCACAATCATTTGATAATTGATTCAACTTCAGGCCGCTGGTGGGCCCGTAGGCCCAGCCTCACCCCCTTCAAAAAGGGCCTGTGTACTACACAAAAATAAAAAAGAATTAATTGATGGATCCCTTTATGATTTCCATGTTTATTCAAACATTGAGATCTGGTTGTCTGAGCACTACATGCTTCAAATAGAGGAATTGGAGTAGAGAAGAAAAAAAAGTAAAATCCTGGCTAGGTTCTGGCATGGGCATCTCTGGTTCTGCAATGATGACAATGCTTGTGTTGTGATCATCATATCAGATAGCTAGCTGATGAGGGGCGCAGAAAGTACACTATAATTACTGATATATATATTCTAGTTTCTTGTGAACACCCGAACAAATTGTGAAGATCATCCACTTCGGTTAATTATTGATGGTGGATAATATAGTAAGAAGAAGTGAGGGAGCATGTGATGTGGCTGGCATAATTAGCAACTGCTATTAGACTGGCTAAGAGTGCCTATTAGCACATTTTGTTCATGACAATGGAAATCTTGGATAGCCGGATCTTTTGAACACAAAGCACGTGTATATATGTATATATGAGGACATGAGAATGCCGAAGATAAATTATTAATGGATGTTGGATTGTAATTGAAAGTGGCTTCTTAATTAATTTAGAGCTTCCATTGGCCTGCTTGTTAATTAGCTTGGTTATTAATTAAGCACCCGCAACCGCTTAAATCTCTCACCTTGCATTTGTTGCTAAATGCCAATCCTGTGTGACCTCCTAGCTAGGGTGGGTGGACATACTGGTCAGTAAGAGTGTAACAGCACACAGAATCTGCAGATATAGACAGAAGTTCTTAACAGACCAAAGAAAAAAAATATTTTATTATGTGCTATTAAATGTAAATCACCTTAGTTGCATTAGTAATCAATTGTATTACCTATTCTCGCCTTAGCTAATTTAATTATGTATGGAGAAGATATATAGTACCTGTACCAAGGAGAGTAAATCAAAGGATATTCCAAGAGTTAGATAAAATACAAGACCAAGCAATGCAAAACTGTGTATGAGACTATAAAATAATATTTAAATTTTAATAGTTTAACTCTAATCATGATTTAATAGATCTATGTATGTATCGAACCACGCCTCATGCCACAAAACTTAGTTATTAAAGAACAACTTAGTTTTTCATAACTTTTTTTCCCCCTTCATTTCAGAAGACAAAGCTATCATAATACTGTCTTCTTAATTTCTATGCCATTAGTTTAAGAGTTTAATTGTACTCTTAGTTTAAATACTTATCATTGTAAAATATAAAGAGTATTGCTTTGAAATCAATGACAGTGGCTGGTTTTCTTAATGGATTAAAAATAGATATTGGGCGGCAAGAAATATTGTGAACGGCTTGTTTATCCAAATTACTTTTTAATAGGATAACAAAAACACCTAAACTACTTTTCTTTGGGGTACATAAAACGAAACTACTTTCCATTCGTTATTTTTTTATGCGTAGAGTTTCTTCCTGCTGTTATGGCCCAACAACAAATTATATAGTAACCTCTTCTAAGTGGACAATATAAACGCCAATGACATGCTTGTGCA
Source organism: Dalbergia oliveri (assembly GCA_030441495.1). Lineage (NCBI taxonomy): Eukaryota > Viridiplantae > Streptophyta > Magnoliopsida > Fabales > Fabaceae > Dalbergia > Dalbergia oliveri. Next base: position 16,415,551 of record JAMLFY010000008.1, read on the forward strand.
GGTTGCCACTGTCATTTAGCAGTTTGTTTGTTCCCCGTTAACGTCAAAATATTTGGCCAACATTATATTGCTTTGGTTCATTCTCCGTTCCAACCGTCATCGCTCTGCTCCACTTCTTACTTTAGAAATTTCTGGTTGATTTGCTATATATATGGATGATTATGTGAAACCATTATTACCCGTCCTAGATTTTGCCGTTGAAAAAATAAAGACGAGCAAAATTAAGCATCTTTAAAAATATTGTCAGTATTAAAATATAAAAATATTCATATATCTCTGCCTATCAATTTAAATTTTTGTGATTCTAATAGTTAGAATTTTAAAAAGAAAGTATGGTAGTTATTAGATTAAATAAAAGTGTAAGACTCACATATTTATCTAAAAATTATTAAATATGAGATATTATTCTGTCAGTCAAATTATGATATTGTATTTAAGTATTTATTTCCCCTATTTCACTTCATCCTCAAGAAACAAAAAACATGTATATTAGGAAAATAATAAATGAATTTCGATAATGTTATACAGTTGTGTAAGTTATTGCTCATCATCTTAAAAAATAAAAGTAAGTATATTGGTAAAAATAAATAAATACTTCTTTGATATGACAAACAAACACATATTTTAGAGTTTTTTTTTGGGTTAATTTTTAGAGTTTGATTTTGAGCAATCTAAAAAAATTTACATTATAATTCAACTGTATTCTGTCATATTAGTAAATATGATTAATTCTTCCTCCTATTATTTTACAAGTCATGTAAATTAGAGAATTTGGTCAAATAATAATGTGAAAAAAATTACACTATATATAAATTATATTCAATATTTAATATTTTAAAACAAAAAAAAATCTAAAAAAAATTGAAAGATACTGTACTAGAATAAAACGGGAGGAGAAAGATTTTTCAATTAAAATTTGGTATTTTTGTCTCTGCCCGTGTGTAACCAACCAAACATATCGATAAAAACGAGGGGAGATTACACCGGTATTTATTTGTGTATTTAATTTCCTTTGTTGTTTTGCCACCCTTTTCAAACTTCTATTAATTGCAGTAAATTCACAAAATCCAGACTTTCATAAATAGCAATAAATTCGCAAAATCCCAAGTCGGGTAATTTGTTCAGAAACATGTACAACAAGAGCGACCGATGATCATAATGATATTTCAATATTTAAACGTAAGTATTTAAAAGCGGAATTTATTTTATTATTAGTAGATATAATAAATGGATGGAGATAATGAAAATTACCTTTATATCTAATAGTGATGAAGTGAATATCTTATTTAGATACTTACTTTTAGATATTAACATAATTTTTTTTGAATATCAATGACCCGTGTATGGAACAACAACTTAGTAAACCGAGTTCACCAAATTATAAAACAATTGAGGGAAAAAAAGAAGGATCTCTATTTTGTTACACTACTATTATAAGTAATTGAATAATGCTTACTGTACAACAATTTAGTAAACCGAGTTCACCAAATTATAAACAATTGAGGGGGAAAAAAAGAAAGATATCTATTTTGTTACACTACTATTATAAGTAATTGAATAATATTTGTTGTACAATAAAATTGTATAATAATATTACATCATATTTACAATGTGTTTTTTGTTCTTTAATGCATAAAAAATTACTCACACTAAAAGATAAATAATATTATGAGTATTTATGAGTGTGATGTAATATTATTATATAACTTTATTTTGCAGATAATGTTACTGTAAGTAGTACAATAATTACACCATAGTACTTATTGTTGCTATAGTATTTGCCAATATAATCAACTTGATGTGAAGTTGTCACACACCGCTGTGCACTGCAATCGACTATCTTTCTGTTCTCGTGAAATTTGCAAACCTATCCTATCCACAATTTTCATATTCATTGCTTCAAAAACAATAGTATTTCCCACATTCCTGTGTTAAAGGCAGCAAGGCAGGCACTTCCTCCAACCTGAGCGGTTCTCTCTTTCCTACAAGGATTAAAAAACATAGCTTATGTCCTTATGAGCACCTAAAATCCATGTAGTGTCAAGAGGAAGTTTAATTATTAAAGAAAAAAAAAAAGATAAACGAACCACACTATATAGTTTGAAATTACCGAATCTGATTTGGTGACTGTTTGATCTTTAATAGACCACCTGGCCAAGCTTTCATTAGAGTTTTTCACTACCACTTTTTGGCTTGATTCTCCGAGGCCTTCAAAAATTGCAGAGTTCAGCTTATTTTGGTGTGACCCATTGTCTGAACCATTATTAATAACTACACTAAATGGTCTAGCTTGTCCAGAATTGCTCACAATTCTCTCTGATGACACAACACTTCGATTTATCTTATCACTTCCAATGTCTTTCCCCACCTGATTTTTCCTGTCATGGGCTGAATATGACTTTGCCAAATCAATTGAAAAATATGCGTCACTGAATTGGTGACTTGGTGTGTTAGTATCAGAAAGTGGTGTCAATTGATCCCTTAGTGGTGTTCTCTCTTCTAAATATGCTGCAAATTCAGCAGGACTTTTCTCTTGCAATTCAATAAGTTTTGTTTTCCCAAGGCTTATTGTTTTGTGCAGTCTTCTTGGACTATTCAATTTCTTATCCCATCCAGCCACTGCAGCACTATCACCACAATGTTCTTGGCCTCTGATTCCACCACCACCACCAATTTGCTGTGCCACCAAACGCATGATCATGCTACTAGTACCATCACCAACACTTGCATTGAGCCCCTTATTCCCATGCAGTTGCCTTATCAAAGCATTTGATTGAGGGAAAGATGGGTGCTCAACTGATTGTGGCTCTATGTTCTCAACCGCACAAGCTATATGTGTGTCAAACTCACACATGCTGCACCTGTATAGCCACCCATTGTAACTAGGTCTGTTGCACAAGTCACAGAAGAAATCATATGGTGGTGAGAATGCAAGCTCCATTCTGTGAGGGTGGCGTGTGACTGTGATGGAAAGAGGGAGCGCAAGGCAGAAAGTGTGGAAGAAGATGCTGCTGCACTCAGCACAGTGGTAGCAGAAGCCAGTGACATGGTGTCCACATGCCATGCATTTGAGGGTGGCTTTTGTTGCAGGTGATGAAGGTATAACAAGGAGGATTAGGTCATGCCTTGAATGTGCAGGGTGTTTTGTGATCAATGGCATCTTGTAGCACACGTGGTGAAGAGAGAAGGCACAGGGTTTGCACTGGTAATAGGCCTCACCATAAACAAAGGTTAGCTTGCAACCAAAGCAGGTTACATTGTTTGCTGTGGAGGTTGAGGTGGTGCATTCCAATGGATGTGGATGGCTAAAGTGGAGAACAGTTTGGTCATTATTGTGTGTTGATTCCATTTCTCTCTCTCTTTTTTTTTTTGGTGATAGGAGTTGAACAATTGAACTTGTCCAATTAATCCCTCTTTTTTGTATGTGGGATGGGTGGATATTGGTGTCCCTTTTGTATTGTTTTTCCTTTTCGCTTTCTTTGGTGGAATAATAATTCGATTGAAAGCTAGCTGTTATCCTTCCACTTGTCTATTGATGCTGTCTTCGGATGTGTCAAAAGCTCGATAAATGCTTGGATAGATACATTTCATCACATTATATATATATATAAAATTTTGACACCAATTTCTTAACAAAAATTCAAAATTTGCATAGTTTATTATATCTAATTTCTCTTGAATAATAATAAAAAAAGAGGTTTTGTGTTGATTTTTTTTATTTATCTAAAATTAAACAAAAAGAGTTCAATTCATTTTATTCCCAAAATTTCTTTTGCAGCCTGTTTGTGTTTTGTTCATTCCGTTTCAACAATCCAATCACAGTTTTTGTTACAAGCCCAGCTATGTTTGCTTCCGTATGTTTGTTTCAGCCCATGCTTATTCTTTTAATTTCTGTCAAAAAAAATAACAATAAAAAAACAAAATAAAAAAGGGAGATGAGGAGTCACGGACTCCTAATTCCTATTCATTCGCTGCCAAATTCATATGAAGGAGTGTAGACACCATGATTGCAGGTTCCCCTCCACCATTGCAAAGTGACAAATTTTCTTTCTGGATGAGCTGGATACATAGAAGAGAGGGGAGCATAAAACCACCATCAGCAAGGAACACGAGGGACGTCCCCATTTTCAAAATCAAAAATCATCAAAAAAAGTACCCAGAGCCTATCCATCATCATCATGTTCATCTAGCCTATGACCAACCATTGCCAACACAGCCTTCCTCCATTATCATTCTTATCACTTGCAATATCAAAACCAGCCAAATAAACCATCCCCATTTCTCAAACAAAAAAAACGAATCACAACAAATATCCACATAGCAAAAATACCAAAGACAAGGAGAAATCAACAACACAACTCAGCAATAATAGAATAAAATGATAGCATAGAGGATTCCCATTTCATCATAATCAAAAATAATAAAGGTATAAAAATGGCCTAAGAAATATCAACTGATGGGGCCACCCATGAAAACATGGGGTGGTGGCTCCCATGATGACCATTTGTGCCTCAAAATTTATCAAACCCCTTCCTTCTCTTTGTAGTTGGCCTGCACCAACGGCGAAGCCATCGTAATCAATGGCTTCATTTTAGGAAAACACTATGAGCTGGGAAAAATTCTTGCCATCTCATTCGTGGTGTCCACCATCTTAAGAGCATGAGCTGCTACTCTCTCTAAACTTCCTCTAAAGTGTGTTTGTGAATAAGTGAATGGGTGGGAATGTGAGAATGAGTTGTGTGTGCGCGTGTGTTTGTGTGACTTTTTTAGTTTTAGTGTGTGTGAGTGCACGTTTGTGTTTGGGTGAGGTAGGTAGATTTAGCTTAGTGAAATTAAGTTGAGTTAGGTAAAATTAATTAGATTAGTGACATTAAGGAAATTATTTTTATGTTGTTTATACCTTAAAATTGGTGTTATTTTTATTGGGATAGATTGGATTTGGGTTTGGATTTGGATTTATTTATTTAGTCAGTGTTTGTTTATTTTTTTTAGGTTTATTATTTAGATCTAAGTTAATTTGAGTTCAAAATAAAAAATTTTTTTTTATGTACTTTGAGTTTAAAATAAACACATTTGAATAATTTGCTTTACTAAAAAGGGATTTGAGTCAATAAATCGGTAAAACTTTTTTAACTTAGCCACGATGGCTTGTTAATTACATATTTTAGATATTTTACAAGCATTCTAAAACCCTTTTCTCAAAAAAATAAAATCAATCAATAATTATTTTCAACAGACTTGAATGAATACGTAATTTCAAGTCAAAATTAAATTTTTGTAATTTTTGTCTTATTTGTAAAATTTTTATGAGATATTTTATTTAATTTAAATAATCATTTCTTTAGGAAATATTTTATTTCAAATAAACAACTGTATTTTGGACATCTTTCAGGATGTTCTTTCCTTTAAAAGCATGTTCTCTTTTATATTTTATTTTATTTTTGTAAAAAATATCAAATAAATTTTTATCTTATTTGTAAATATTTATAATTCATAAGAAATTTTCATTTTCATATATTTAGTTTAAATTTGTTACTTATTTGTGAAATATGGTATTTTGAATAAAAATGTTAAATAATTTTCTTGAACTCCATTAAATTTTGTTGTAAAAATATAAAAAAGAATATTGAAATGTTATTAATAATTTGCACAAATCAATTAAGGTACAGGATAAATTTCATATGTTAAAGTCTAAAAGACCAATTTTTAATAATTTTCTCAATTTCTCTCTCACAATTTGAAAACCAGTCTAACTATACTTACAAATTGAAAAGGATATAACATATCTAAATTAAATAAGAAATAAATATATTTTATATTATAAAATTACTCAGCAATTTGTGATTTTGTTTCTTAATTGAAGACTATCGATGTATGAATATCTAGTAATTTTTGTTAATAGGCCCATTTATTATGGTGGCCTGATTTTAAGCATATCAATGAATAATTTACATATTAATGATAGATCATACTTATGCAAAAATTAACCCTACGAATTCTAATGTGTGTTTTGGGGGTGGGGGGGCACGTGGCTGGATATTCGGAATTTAATTTAAAGTTTTCTTTGTTCAGTTGTCAAACCGAGGTAAAAGGCTTTGGGATAACTGTTAAGGGAGAAGTGCAGGATTCGTGGTGACCAAAGTAAGAGCAAGCTTTAGTTCTTTAAAAATAAAGATTCCCACATTTTAGCCGGCTATTGCAAATGCATGCAACTTTTCTGGGATTCACGAAACGGCAATACAGCACTTTCCTTTTGACCTTGTTGCACATTAGACAGCAACAGCCTCCGGAAACATGCATTAACAGACTGTGAATACAATTGACAACCTGAAGATTGGCTAAACGTGATGTCTTTTCAGGCTCTCTGTTATGTAAAAATTGAAAGTACATGCCATGGCTAATTTAATTTAAATGTTTTCTTGACTCCATTAATTTCTTTATCGGTACATATTTCATGGACAAGATTAAAATAATCTTTTCTCTCTCTACACACACATATATATATTCTTAATATAAATATTTTTATTTCTCTTGCAGCATGATGTCATGTGTTCAATTAAGCATGCCAACAAGGTATACCGCAAAGAGAAATTCTAACATGTTTCAATTTATTTTAATTTATTAATTGTCAGTTATTATATTAAAAATATAGAAAAAATAGGAGACAATAATTAAAATTAATGTTTAATAAATTTATTTCTCTTATATGCAAAATATTTCATATTGCAAATTGTTGGACATCTATGAGGGATTGAGGGCGCACTAGCACCTTAATTAGTTAGAGATAAATTAGATACTTGTTTGCTAATCTTAATTATCCTAAACAATAATTAAACCTTAACTGTTTAAGTTTTATATAAAGTGCTCTGACTTATCATCTGATAATTATGTGAAGATATATATTTGAAAATGTACTCCAGTATGTTTTTGTTATTATTGGCTATTTTTTTCTTCTTATGGGAACTTCTTAGTGAAAAAACTAAAAGTAATAAGTGAGAATCGAATATTCCGACCCAAAGCTAATAATAACACCCTGTAATTAAGGTATTATATGGTTTGATTGCTTTAAGATTTGTCTTTTTCTTGTGTTTAGATATATAAACTAAGCATATTTTATCCAACGAGATGCACGCCTCGTCAACCAAGAGAAAAGATCAACTGTAGTTCATTTGCAAGGATGTAACTCACATGACTTTTTCTCAGTTTTCTTTGGCTAGAACTAGAATGGGCTCTATGTCATTTTCATCAAACGTTATTGTCGTTCTTTTCAGGGAGTTCTTAGTGGACATAGCCATCATATAATTTGATGATCTTTTCTCATTATATATGAAAAAATTCATTTATTTTTATTTAGAACAATGAATAATTCAATTATTTTACATTAAACAGTAATTTTATAACATTAAGGTTAAATATCTGCGGGATATCTGTTAGTTTTTGCTTTTCCCTTTCAATTGGCAAAAAGAAAATCTATAATGTATTTATACAAATTTATATTTAAAATCTAAAAAGTGGGATTTTCAAGGTAAATTATATTATAAAAAGTAATTATAAATTCAATAGTCCCACACACATATATATATATATAGAATTAAATAAATTCATTTTTTTCTTATTATAGAAAACAAAATGTCAAATCGAATAAAAAAAATCAAATTCTTCATGAGATTTAGAAATCTTCCAGAAAACCTAGAAGTAAGTGTAAGATGTGGCATTTTATAAAAGTAAGAGAAGTAAATTAAATCCATAAAATCATATATGTATGATCAAGATTAAAAATTAATTAATGGTTACATAACCACTTAAAAAATAACACTACTTTATGTTTTAATTTTGATTATTAATATAATATCTAATTGTCAAAATCCACTTATCTCATTCTCACACTTAACCATTGTTTGCAATTGTGGTATATGTTTAAATTGAACATTTTTTTTTGTTGGTGAATACGTAAATTTACTTTTATATGAATGTTCAGAAAACTTTTGAAGTGATCTTGAATAAATTTAAATTAAAATAAATTTATTAATACTATTTATATGATAAAAGTGTAAAAAAATTAAACTTCTAATTTAATGTAATTCAAAGATGTCTCATTAATTTTTAATAATTCGAAATGAAAAAAAAGGCACGTTCAAAAGAACATTGTCACTTTCATTTTTTTCAAAGAAAATCAAAACTTTAGCTTATTTGTTCTCTATATCCGACCCATATCAGGTCTTAATTTCTTTTTTAATAATAATAATAATTAATAAAATAAATAAATAATGACACAAAATAATTACCCTTTTGTACCGCTATAATCAATTCCAGTGTGGCGAAAGTTTAACTGGCAACAAATAAAAATTTTGTTATTATTATCTCAATTTTGATAGGCCATTGGTCGGTCACTCACTCACTCACCACTCACAGAAAATACTATGGCCATGATTTCGAAGCATCTGTTTGGCTCTCTCTTTCAACTGTCTACGTGGCCATTTATCTTCCGTGCATATATAAATTTGTGTTGAGATATTTTAATAGGAAATGGGTAATCTCCGCAACGTTGTCATATAAATGTAAGACAGATACTTCGCATTTTACTTTAAACATAAAACTCAATTCATTTGAGAGTTTAATTTATATATGTTAATAATATAAATTTTTTTTATACGGTTAATTATATATTATTATGTTAATAAAAGTAGTTAAGTCTTATATTTATTATTTAAAAATTTATACAAATGAGATAACTTAATTAGATAATAATAATAAAAAATTTATACTATTAATACATACAAATTAAACTATTTTCTTTACTCTAAACCAGATTTTTAACGTTTGGTAGGGGCCACGGGCGGAACTTAGTTAGGACAGCAGGGGCCATCACCCCTCCAAAATTTTCTGAAAAATTAACTTATGTACTTTGTATAGTAAATAGGTTTTATAATAAATATTATTCCATATAAATGTGATTCTTTAAGTGAATTTCAGGTTTATAATAGTTGGTTAGCGATGCAATTGGTGGAGACCTGGAGGGGAGATACATGTGCAGTAAATTCTAATATGCAGCTTGCCATATGTAGTTTTAAATGCTTAGACATATGAGGCTTTGTTTGCCATCACGGGTGGATTTGTGTTTTACTTAGTTTCTAGATTATGGGGGACACTTTGTTACTTTGGGGTGATATTCTGCTTTATTTGTTTTGTTGTAACTATATCTCCTTCCAATTATTCCTTTGGTTCAAAGTTTAGAGCTGTGCTATCAATTGAAAAAAAATTGTATTTTTTTTAACCTTAGAGTTTATTAGTTTATTTTCTAATTAATTAAAAAATGATGTATTATAATGCAATAAATACAATAAAGATGAGTTATTTTAGAAGTAGTAAGATTATTTATATTACAATGCGTTTGGTATGGTAAAAATGAGAGATTGTTTTTTCATGAGCTTAATATATAATTTTACACATAAAATTTATTCATAAAATTACACATTATATATATTCATAATTTTATTTTTCTCCACTTTTAGTCATACCAAATACATTGCAGAAGGAAAATTGTTGAATGCTAAAATATTGATTAAATCATTGACGCTTTCAAATCATTAAAAAAAGATTAAATGTATTTTTTTCTGAATGTTAGGTCATGTGAAATTTACACATTTTTTCAAAATGTATATTACGACACCAAATTTTCAAACTGTAAAAATCTACTTTTCAAATAGTGTAAAAATTTAAGTAATAGTAGGTGTGGGTTGCACACAATAAAAGTTGGAGGATTAATTGCACATAATATTCAAGACAAGGTGTTGGGTTAAGTGCATATAAATCTTACCTTCATTAGTTGTCAAAATTATCCTGAAAGGTATTTTGCAAGGTTTGAAAAGTTTAGGTGTCGATACACGTTTAAAAAATCAAGGTGTAAATTGTATATGACCTAAAGTTTAGCAAGGCAAAATACATTTATCCCTAAAAAACGAGCAACATTATAAGGTAAAAAAAACACTTATTAGTAATTTATTTTAAAGCTTACAGAGATTTTTGGAGTGAAAGGAGCAAACTTAGTCATTATATCTTAAAAAATGGCTAAAATAAAAGATATAATTATCTAACTTTGTAAGTGATCAATGCAACTTTTAAACAACTTTTATTATAAATTATCCACATCTCTGATGACTAGACTAATCCTAATGGCTTAAGATTTGCTCCTTTTATCTCTAATATAAAAATATTTCTTTATTCGATACATTTAAAAAAATTTATATATGTGATGTGTAATTAATTTTAATTTTGTTAGCATTATCTTCGTTACATATTACCTGCCCCTTTGAAATTTTTTTCAAGCTACGCCACTAGTGGAGGTATTCATATCCACCTAGGTTGCCAATTGGGCACATCCCAAAGTTTATTTGGTCAATTTTGGCTCTTGAAATTAGACCTGATGCATTTTTTTAGCTAAGTTTGGTTCATAGTTTAGGTTAACCAACCTGATTTAAGTCAATAATCCTTTTAGAAATATATATTTGAAATATTATAAGATTTTATAGTTCAATTGATATATTTCTACATAATTTAGTGTTATTTTTACATTAATATTCTCACAACCTGACTTGGAATGTAACACGTGAGAATCTTGTTAAACCTTGTGATCGTTAAGTCTTTATATACATAAAGTAATATACCTTTCATTCTGAAAACATAATATCATCTATTTTTTTTTGTCCCAATCTTTATTCAAAACTTGATATCTAAAATCATAAAACTGAAATACCTGATATATAAAACTCTAAAAACATATTAATCATACTCTGAAAATTAGTTTAAAACTTAAATTGAATCGTAAATTCATCTTTAGCTTGTTACATAATTCTAATCAAAATTTACAATTTCAAATCCATCCTTGAAATCTGAACATATACATAGATAATTCTAATTTTAAAATTAAATACATAATCTGAAAATAATGTATGACTTGGATCTTGCCTATATCTCCTGAAGCACTATACTCTAACATGACTCTAATTTAAGTCTTACTACAAGGTAAGACTCACCATGGAAACAAATACGTCTATTGACAGGAGTTCTGAACAATATCTCTACCTACAACTATGAGAGGAAGGGAGAGGGTGAGTTAATGGACAAGTGAGTGAGTTCTCACCAATCACTCACATGGGACAACAACAACCATACATAATATATATATATATATATATATATATATATATATATATATATATATATATATATATATACATGCAACTGGGAAAAACATTTTATATTTATATACATATATCCCACTAGGAAAAACATTTTTCATTCTATAAACTCATAAGCAAGCATCTCTAAATCCATTGTCTATCCTAAAATCATTTTAACTGGTAGTGCGGTAATTCCTAGAGAAGCAGTAAATCTCTGTTATACACACACACACACATAAACACATATATATAATAACAATAATAATATCCCTGAATTTCTCTAATCTCGGTCATGCATGTCAACTATAGTATAACAAATATTTACTCTATGATCCCTCAAGGATCTAAATCAGACACCTAACTAGGTTCCATCTTTACTCTATGAGATTGCCCTTTGGGACAATTTGGTACCAAGGTTAATGATCGTTTAAATTAGCTTGTACTTAATTCAAATATTTAAAAAAACTCTTAAAATCTCTAAAAGCTCTAAAACTTGAAACCTGGATTCATACAAATATAACAATCTGACTTTAACATCATTGTGGCTATGAAATCATGTCCACGGGATCACCTTTTATTGGCACTACACAAAATATGTATATGACAGTTGCTATGAATCATACTAATTAAACTCTATATTTCTGAATATCATGAAAACAGAAACTCTAAGTTTTCTCTTCAAACTAGTATCTTATCATAAACTTGGCAACTCTAATATCATACTTTAAACATCATGTTTCAAAATATTGAAAACTCTGAAATCATAATAATATTTCTGTTCATGAAACTAAGTCATACTCTGTTGAATATTCTTGCCAACATATCTTAACTGATACTCTAAAAACATATTTTGAAATCTCAAATATGGAAATATAGTAATATCATAAACTCTCAAACCATGTTTGATAAAATAACAACTTGTTAAATCATATATTCTTCTGATAATCATTTCATGAGCATAACATGCATAAATCCAAATCATGGTCCCATGGTTTTATTAAATATCATTTTTCATGCAATAGTCAAAATCATAGTCTTTGTTAACTTCTCATAACATGTAAAACCATATTATGTATATATTATCATATCTAAATTCATGTTCAACAATCAAAATGCATAAAACATACTTATAATGACAAGGAAATAAGGTCATGAGTTTGAACCCACTCATCATTTGGGGTTGGGAGTATGTGGGCACCACCAACTTAATCTTGAAGGCTTAAAATGACACAAACAACTACCATAGAGTAACATAGACTTATAAATAATCTATGGGTATCTCCAAACAACCCTAGATCAACTTTAACAATATTGGCGAAGCACCCTACTTGACAATAATGGAGGATAACAACAACCTAAACCATAGAAAATGAAATGGAGAGGAAGAAGATAGAAAAACTAACAAAACCCTTACCTTTGATCTTAGAAGAAGAAGGATTGGGGTTAGCTAGAGAGAAAGGATTGGAGGAGTGTTTGGAAAGAATGGGGCTTCGTTTCTGAAGTAAAAACCTGAGGATAAGGGTCTTAAAGGGGTTAGGAGATTCATTTTTCATAATTGCGTCATTTTACACTATGACATCGTGGTCCTCACTACAACGAGTAGTAAAGCTCACTGTGGCAAACATAGATCACTGTCACGAGCATGTTCTACATAATTTTGTAGAACCTGCACTACAACATGGTTTCCTGCATCCAGGGCTTTCCGGCAATACGGGTATTGAATTTGTCTTGGGACACGTGTATTTGAGGTATTACAAATATAGTTTATTTTGAAACATATTTCAAAGTTTCTCTTAATTTTATTTTTCACTTGTAAAATTTTATAATTTTATTATGTATAATATCCAAATTCTCGTATGTTATTTGAAGATTGGGTTGACCCAATTCAACTTGGTCATTATTTAGGTTATTATAAGTTGATTAAGGTTTTAAAGATGATCAAACGCTCTCCAGCCTATTCTTTGTACATTCCTGATGGGTAATTTTGTAATTCTATTCTATTCTCATTAATTACTAAACTCACTTTCTCTATCTTCTCCTACTCCTTCACGAATCCACTCTTCTTCTTCTTCTTCTTCTTAATTAGTTGACCGTATAATCTCTCTTGCTACAATCTTTGTCAACTTTAAGCCTCCCAAATCCCAACTTCTTCATCTTCCTGTTAGTTCACCCTATAATCTCTCTTGCTAAAGCCTTTGTCAACTTTAAGCCTCCCAAATCCCAACTTCAACTTCCTCCACAAGGTGAAAAGAGAAAAGAGAGTTTAGTTTTTGAGTAATGATAGGTTGATAATAAAATTCAACAATATTACTACACTTTCGCTTTGTCACAATTGGATACGATAAGATCCCCACTCTCATCACATTCAATAATGACAAAGTGAGAAGTGTAAAAATATTGTTGTATTTTATTATCAACCCATCATTTTCCTTTGTTTTTCTAATGTTTGCAAATTAGATTGATGCCTAACCAAAGTCAACGACTCGTTAGAGTGATGACTACTAAACGAACTAAATAATATGGATAACAATTGGAGATAATTGTTATCCGATGTGAATTTTCAAATTGTGATAATTTTCGGTGATCTTTGGGGGATTGTTAACGTAACTTCAATTAGACTAGACATGAAAAAAAAGCTACAATTTGAAAATGCAATTTATCTATACAATAATAATATAATAATGAAGGGGATTGGGTATGATAATTACGTTTTGGTGCCTAACTTTTCCTTCCATTTTATCCTTACAACTCCTCTGTTTAAACTCTTTGGTTTTTTATTTTTTCCTCTTTCAACTTTTATTTTTTTTAAGCAATTATTTTTTAAAAAACACAATAATATATGATTGAATATCTATATAAAAATTTATATTGATAATACATATAAATTCAATAAAAAATGTGATTTCACAAGCACTGCACGTGAGTGCCAATGCGCTAGTTGTTATTAAATTTGATGCATCCATCATAGCAAAAACACCAAGGTGGATATATATATATATATATATATATAGAGAGAGAGAGAGAGAGAGAGAGAGAGAGAGAGAGGGAAAAAAGAGAGAATGTGTTATAAAAAGTTAGTTTAGTAATTAACTAAAATAGAATATAATTACAAAATTGTTCATATTATAAATTGGTTTAGAGTAAAAAAAGTTGGGTTTTATGTCTAAAGAAAAAATATGGAGAATATTAACCAACATATGAAAGTGTGGAAGTTAACAATTCCTATTTTAATATTATTAAATGTTATTTATAGATTATAAATTGAGTCATTTTATTGTGAATACAATAAAAATAAAAACCAATATTAGTAATTTATAAATTGAAATGTTGGAATGTACGTAAACAATGAAAATGATAATGTATTTTTAATAAAATTAATTTTAATATATGTAAAAAATATTTATATTATCAATTAATTTAATATTATTTTTATAAATTTAATTTTGATACAATGATAATAATATAAAAGAATATTATAATGTCATCTAATCATATATCACTATATCATCAAATATAGTTAACTTTGACACCAATCATTCAAATGATAATGTAAGGAGGAAGATTTAATCAAACTATTGTGGAAAAAAAATTTATATTATCAGCATATTACATATGTTTTAAATTATTTATTTTAAAATTAAATATTTAGTAAATATGGCTAAATGCTCAATATATGGTGTACCATGAGTCATAAAATCTAGTATATAAGCAAGTTGAAATTAAAAAAAAATTATTATATATTTTTTTGGCACATAAAAATTAAAAAATATTATATCCGGTTCGGTTATATCTAAATTAGGAGGAAAAATAAAACAAGAAAGCAACGATTGCCATGCACATAATGATCATAAGACATGGTTATCTAAAGTAAAACAATTTAAAATATGATAAAATATTTAACTAAATTCTTTCCGGTACTTATCTAAGCATTGAATGCCTGGGGATTAAGCTATCTGAATAAATAATTCAGTCATTAAGAATGGTAATTTTTCAAATACTTGATTACGTTTCAAGTGAGAGACATGATATATTATAAGAGTAGGAGGCATAAATTTGGGTTGTGGTCAAAATTAAAAGTTAATTAATAGTACTTAGTAATCATGTTATCATGATAACTAATGATAATTAATCTTAACTATTCATGAATGATCCAATAGTCTAGATTTACTTATCTCACTCTCATAATAAACAAGGCCTCACTTGAATCGTTTCTTGTATATGTATGTAAAGGGGGTGACTCAAATTAGAGGAACGATTTATTATAAAAGTGGGAAGAGTAAATCTAACTACATATAGCTAGGCACCGATTCTCTTAATAAACAGGAGCTAATATTTATCAGTTTTTCTTTGAGCTATCAATATTTGAGTCCACTAAACTTCAATCAATTTAACTCGAATATAATTAAGGGAGCTCGCTATAGGAATACAGGTCTCTTAACGTGTCAACTTTTCTTTCATTCATCCACAAGACTTGAACTCAAGAACTTATTTAAAGGAAACAAGTCAACAACTACTTGTATCAAGTAGGCATTGGTACTAATATCGATTAACCAAGATTATTATTATTTTTTATATTTTTATTATAATAAAGTGTGACACAGTAACCTCATATTAAATTGATCAAATTATAACAGGAAGAGTAGTCGGATGCGGTGATGAGCGAGCTACATCTAAAAAGAGGACAAAGATTCAAAATTCCAGAGAAAACAACCCTTAAGGGGATCTCTTAATTAATCACGATAGTATTAAAAAATGTAGCAAATTCGTGATTACTGGAGCAAAGACATGTTGAGTTTTAAGCTCGTGGAAATTACTATTCTGTGCGATTCACAGCATGTTTAATTAGTTTTTTATTTCGGAAAATTTTAAATTATACTTGACAAGAAATTTCTTTTTCATAGCTTTTATCAAATCACGGCTTTAGAATTTCAAATAAGAATTCAAAGACATACGTAATTAGCAATTGTCATGGGAACGTAATATAATGGTTAGTTTGCTATTGTTTTCTTTTTTTCTCTTTTTTTTTTAAATTTTGTTTCCCCCAGTCTGCCAAGAAGAAATTATCAAGCACCTTATCCTTATGAACGCCAACACAAATTAATTCCACACCAAATCAAGGAAGGGTGTAGTGTAGAGGCACCTAACCATTGAAAACAAGAAAGCAATGACGTCAAATTGCTGATCTAGCCACATCTCCGGGGGAAAAAAAAACGTGAAGGAAAGGGGTGTTACAGTCCTTCAAGGAAAGGTGCATGCACATGCTGGGAAGACACAGCTGTTACAATCAAATTATTAATACCAACATGTTTTCTTTAGCAAATAGTTCCAATTAAGTAATAATATTCGACGGTTTAACTAGCTAGGTACCACTGGATCCAAAATGCATCGCAACAGTAGTCATTTTGAATTCAATTCTGTCGGCTATGAATCCGTACCTTAATTAATTTTTCATTATATATAGAGGTCCACAAGACACACAAGGGATAAGCACAGACACAGAGAGAGAGAGACAGAGAGAGAGAGAGAGAGAGAACCATGAAAGAACATTGAACAAGATTTTATGGCTACATCTGCAACATCACCAAATGAAACCATGCGTTGAGCTAATTAAGGAAGACCCTTGTTTCCTTAGTTTCATTTGCCTGTGGCCATCTCTGCTCTAGGTGAGAGAAACGCGTATCTGGTTTGCAACTTAATTGCTACCTTGCACGCAAGCACCACTGCATATATATATATATATATATATATATATAGATGTGCTTGTGGCTGCTTAATTAGTGCTTCATTGCATGGCTAACACTGATACGGGTCGCTCTCACCTGGACCTGAGCTGCCCAAAAAACAAGCTTCAATTTCATCGATCGTTCATTCATTCACCACTCATTCAAAGGTGCCAATTTGTAAATAGTGAGTTTACTTTCTTTACTTTCCATTAACATTGGATACAAAAATGATTCGAGCGGAATCTGAATTTTTTATCAGAAAAATGATGTCATGTTTGTTGATTTTTAAAATGACTATAGATCTGTGATATCATTTAGTTTTATTCTATTTAGTAACCACTTTTATTTTCCAGAGTTCTGACAATTTTTCTTATTGTGTAGCATTGATCCGCTAGATATAATACAAAGCTGAGCGTGTACGTAAGTCTTCTGTCCAAATTACGAGCATCTAGCTAGTTTCAAGTTCTTCTCCTTTCATTATTCACAACTCCTTGCTTTTAAATTTGATGTCAGTGTTTATATCTTTTTCTTTATCTCTCATTTTAATTATTGTGAAGCTTATTTCTGTTGAAAATTTATGGGCTATTTTCCTCGTATGGTTCTTTCAGACACAAGCTAAGAAAAAATGTGAAAATCTTTTGACAGATTTAAAAAAAAGTGAAAAGGCTTTCTACTATAAGCTTTCAGTTATTTTAAAATAAAAATTAAGAAGTTAGCAGCTTAGCACATAATATGGTTTCAAAATCTCAACGAAGCGAAAAATAACATAGAAGTATTAAGTACACCATAACTAAGTTTTGTACTATTGTTAGTTGTTATTAGGATAAAAAAATTTTAAATATAAAGTTTCTTACTTTTAGTTTAATCTAATGATCTAAAAAAAACTAACTTGATCTTGATCGGCTTGGTTTGGTTTGATCTGGATTTGTTGAAAAAAAAGATCAAATCCAACTAATCCAATTAAATTTGATTAATTTAAATTTATTTTTTACTTAAATTCGATCCAAACCAACTCATTTCCAACCATATCCACGAATAAACTTTAAAAAGAAATATGCAGCTACAAATTATTTTAGGTTTGGAGGTCTTTTAATCATAATCAAAAGTTATTTAATTGTTTGGATCTAATAAATATAATTTTTTTTAAAATTACAATTGAATATATGAAAAATCACTTCCTAATAAACATGGTTAGATTAAAACATTGGTACATAATAATATTTTCAAAAATTTTAAGATTATATTATATCCTTTAATTTTTCAACTAAAAAATTAATTAAATATATTTGTAAGAAGGAGATAGGGGTATTTTTTATTTCAAAAAAATCAAGGAAATTATTAAAAAATTATTTCCCTGTATATACTTTCTCTTTTTTTTTTTTCCTTCTATTACTTCTGATCGACAAACAACTCCTATCTTCTTCTCCATAAAAATACCCCAAAAAAATTATTTTTATTTCTATTTTCTTAAAAGTACAACCAATTAAAAAAATAAGTTTTTTCCCTAGAATTACAAGCAAACGCACTCAATATGTAGCCTTCAATTGTTGAATTCACCTATTCAATTAAAATAAATAAATAAATAAATAACTGAAAAGTGAAACATTGGAAGTAGGGTATATAATAGCAAAAAGCTTTAACTTCTCTAACCAGAAACGAGTTCAAGCTAGCATCTATTTTCTTTTCTGTTCTTTTATTATCCTGAAACTAAGCTTGTTTATACAGTTCTTAATGTTGCTACCAAAAGAAACTTCTTAACGTTTACACAATGAGATCAAACCCAACTGTATTATTTTCTTGGCTCACTAATTGCCGATGGGCTTTATAAGTCAGAACAGTATTCGTTGCCTGGGTTATACATTTTGTCTTGGAGTTCCTTCCAAACATGGTAAGGCATATCTTATGGAATGCAGTATCCTAGTTCGGTGGTCAAAGGATAAGTCTTTGTTCTTCCCTTCGCATGAAAATTAAATCCTATAATATTCTTCTTTGATCAAACAAGAAAAACTAAATATATATCACATCAATATGCACCTTTGATGGATGCTTGTTTTCCCCATGCAGTAAAAAACTTCATTCCAATTTAACCACACTTACCATAAACTCAAGAATCGAATTTTGAAATATCAAAATAAAAGCAGCACCATGCACCCTTGTCCTTTATTATCCCCAAGTCCCAAAAAACTGCGTGTCAAAAGATCATTGAGACTAATAGCCAAACCAAAATGGATGAAACGATTGAGCATTTCAGCCATAAACACCCATTGCAGTTGAAGGAGCAGAAGCACCATGTGACCCAAACCTGCGCAGGCTGTGAGAAATCAATTTCATCAGGTCCTGTCTTCTGCTGCAACGACTGCAAATATTTCCTCCACAAATCATGCGCAGAACTTCCACCCAAGATAAAGCACCCTTTGCACCCTCAACACCCTCTAACCCTCCTTTCCACTGCACCTTATCCTTCACCAGGTTACCAATGTAATGGATGCCGTGGAGTCTCCTACGGCTTCGTTTACCATTGTGGTCCTTGCGAATATGACCTTGACATAGCATGTGCTTGTGCTTATCTCCCTCGTGATGGCCATACCCATGCCTTCATCTCATTGAATAACTCACAGCCTTTTGTTTGTTATGCATGTGGCAATAAGGAAGGTACCAAAGACTCTGGTCTCTTATGCAAAATTTGCAGGATTCGGGTTCATTCTAGCTGCGGTAAACTGCCTCAAACTACCAGAGAAGGTTGCCACGAACACCCATTGAAGCTCACATATTGGCTTCTTTACGATGAGTTCGAGGATGACATAACATGTGGTGCTTGTAATGGGAAAATGAGCTCAGATTTTGGGGGCTATTTTTGTTCAGATTGCAAATTTGCTTCACATTTGAAGTGTCCTGAAGAAGAAGAAGAAGAAGAGACACCTCAAGATGATGAAGGCCCCCTTGATGTCGGTTTCAGTATGCCCGGCCATGACCACTTGCTGAGATCCATGGAGGAACCGAGTTTGCAACGTGCTGATAACGTACTCTGTGATGTGTGTTTCCAACCCATCACTTCACCCTTGTTCTATTGTCCAGAGGTTAATTGTGGTTGTTTCCTTGTTCACAACAGGTGTTTTGAGTTGCCTAGGACCAAGCAACACAAGCTTCATCCGCAGCACCCTCTAGCACTTCTCTCCGAGGGACCTATTTATGATGGCATTTATAGGTGTGATTGTTGCAAGTTGTTGAGCAATGGCTTCGTCTATTACTGTGAAGAGTGTGAATTATACCTTGATTTTATCTGCGGTTCCCTTCCGGACACAATCCAGCATCAAAGTCACGCACACACCCTTGTGCTGGAGAAGACAAGCAATGCAAGGGAATGCAAAGGTTGTAGCCTTAGATCAAAATATGTGTATGTGTGTCATGTTTGTGACGATTTTGCTATTGATTGTGGGTGTGCTACTCTACCCTCTAAGGCGTGGCACATATATGACAAGCATGAGCTGAGTCTAATGTACTTTGCTGAAGGAGGTGATTTGAGGGAATACAAATGTGGGATTTGCAAAGAGAAAATAGGGTCTCCGAATAACTGGTTCTACTATTGTGATGAGTGCGATTTTTGTGGTCACCCTTGTTGTGTTCTCGGCAAGTCTAGGCGTGTCAAGTTTGGACGCACTTTCTCATATGATTTTCACCCTCACTCTCTTACTTTGGTTGAACAAGTTAGGAAACACCCTCCGTGTGCCTGTCAAGCATGTGGTGAAGGCTGCAAGGACTGGACACTTGAATGTGGCCAATGCAAATGTTACTTCCACAGAGATGGGCAGTGTCACTGGGAACGGTTTAAGGAGAGTGACTGGTACCCAACATTTTCAGGAACCATGGAGCACAAGTATGCAGCAAGCGTATTGGCCACTATACCCAATGTAACTAATAAGTGAGAGCCTAATACTAGAAAACTGATTTACCTTTTATTCCTATCCTAGCTATGGAATGCAATGTATGTAATTAAGATTACACTGTATCTTTAACCCAAAAAGAAATAAAAGTTTACACTATGTCTGACTGTCTGTGTTAGTAAGTATATGTAAATCTCATTATTTATAATGGATTCCTTTAATATTAGGCGATATTGCACATGAATCTTAGCCTAATATAAATTATTACTTTATTTTCTATCTTAATAAAATAAAACTGTACAATGGATCCAAAAAACAATGATAAAATGAATCAGCGAACATTTATTAACTATTACTTAGCTTGTCATTATTAAGAACAATCAACACATCAATTTACTCAATTAAATTATTTTAATCATTGAGACTATATATACTTTATAGCTAATTAGATTTCTCAAACATTTCATCAAGAATTCAATTTTTAATAGTGTAAATATAAAAAGCCTTGTAACCAGATGTTTAACTCCATCTAAAAGGAATTAATCACCACTACTAACAGTGATAGATACCTGAGAAATCAAAATTAAATCATTTATTTCGAAGCAATATTTATCTAATTTGAATATTCATAATTGTAAGAAAAAAGACTATGCCAAGAGTCTCAATCTCGAATAAGAGGAATAACAGCTAAAGAGAAAAAGTATAGCCAATAATCCATAAATGCTGTCATCCCATGACATTTATTCAATATGTTCCCCCAATAATTTTCTGTGTTATTAATCACCAAGTCAAATGTTATATAGGTAATTAATTGCTGGATTTGATTGGAATATTTCTATAATTTGATACATTTTTATACGCTTTTATGTGCATCCATCTAATTCTTCTCCATCTGATGTGCTACCTCTGTACCTCAGCATAGAAACATTTCCACGGGTGACTGGTAACCAAACTCATTAATTTTGGCAGGGCATAACATGCTGCTAAAAGCAAGAGTACTATTATAATAATGTTTCTACCCTTTCACCAGCAATAAACAATGACATTTGTGTTTTATCCTCAGTAATAAGCTTTAACATAAAATTGTAAAGATAATCTCATGCATCATCAGTCTGCACCGTGAGGTCCTGCACGCCCAAATCATGGTATAGACCATGCACAAATAAAAGTATTGGACGATCATCAATCCCTTTCTTTACCTGTAAGCAAGATCCACTAAAAGTCAGAATCTACATCTTAGCAAGTCAGTACAAAGGAAAGGAAGCATGCAATGCCAATACTGTCGAAAAAAATTAAAGAAGTTCTACACATGACACAAGGGTCATTTTATCATGGTCTGACATATGTTTTGGACCATTTCATGGTCCTACAAATTAATTGCAAAGAAACTCCCCTAGAGCTTTAGTGACTGAGAGCTGATATATTGCAACATCATCCCGTCCAGTGTTAAATTTATTGTTTTATCCATTGGCACAGGGAAGAAGACACAAAAACTCCTCTCAAAACAGTGCCATATGAACTGATTGCAATTGGATTGAGGTAGTAAGGCAACGTGTCAGAACTGGTATCAGCAGAATAAACAAAAGGCTGGAACTGATATGAATTTCTCAGAGAAGAGGAATACCGGTGAAGTATTACTCCCTCCTTGCTGTAAGTAGCATTATTATGGCAGAAAAACAAGAAGAAAGCAGTGTGTAAAATAGCCAGGTATTTGAGAGACCTAGCACTCTCCTAGTTCTACTCCTTTTCCAACTCTTTTGAGATGCTCTCCTCAAACTCTCCCTCTTCCCATATATTTCCCACCCTCTTTCCCTAACAGAATCACAATGCATCCACCCCACCCCACTAACCGTGCCAGCTAGGCAAAGATAGTTACAAATCCCTTCCTCCCTTCTCGGTCACATGCCTTACCCGTGTCATCATTTCTCCTTTTGTTCTTCCTACTATAAACCTTAGCATAAGGTAAAACAACATTACTTGGGGTCACATTACAAGGAGTAGGGGTAATGTCAGCAATATTTATATTACTTGGGGTCCTAACACAACGCAATGCCGTCTCTGCCACCGATTGAAATAGAAATCACATCAGCGCCATCGTTCACAACAGCATGGCAGCAAGGATATCAGGATCAAAGCAACCAACATTCCTCCAGCATGCCTTGTAAGCTGCCAACCTTGCCTTCGGAGCCATGCCCTTCACGATCCCCAAAGCAAAACCAAACATGCTCGCCTGGAAAGTGTAGCAGCCAGGGGCGGTGGAGGCCGTGTGTGTTCCATGACCACCAACATCGCGAGGTAACCAGAATTCAATCGTTTTGTTGATTGGATTCAACGGACTAGAAGAGCTAGCACCAGCTTCATGTCCTTTGGAGAAGAACCTTGCACCTATCAGCTTCTTGTTGCAATTCTTCGGTGAGAATCTCACTCCTGATTTGCAAACACTTCTTCACCGCGAGGGATTGGACAGAGGTTCAGGTCGGAGAAGCTCCAGTGCTCTGGCCAGATTCCGGTGTCGAAGACTCCGATGATACGTCAGATCCGTAGTCGGATTCAGACCACAGGCCACGCTAGTTGCGGAGGCCGAGGAACTGTGGGCAGCGAGCGGTGAAGAAATAGAATGAAAATCAGCTCCTCCATGAAGAATAATGCACTAAGTAGAAGCCAAAGAACAATTGCCGCCGAACTAAGGCATGGTGGCAAAACAGGGAGGAGGTATAGCAACTGTTGATAAAAGAATTACAGATTTGGGTTTGGGGGAGTGGTGAATTACAAAAGGGAATACAATACGCCTGTAGGGGTTCACATTAATTTTCTTGAAAACTGACTCGTCTTGCAAATATAAAAGAAGATGGAGTGGGATTTTAACTTTTAAAATTAACAAGAACATTTTATACCATAGGACCATGACAAGATCCAGTACGTATGTTGGACCAAAGGTAACACAACCCCATGACACAATAGCTAAACATTTCATCTGAGGTGGCACATTTGGTAGAAGTGAAAGGGATGTATCAAGACAACTATTGTATCATAATGCCAAGTGAAATTTTCAGTTTCTTGGTCCTGCCAAGCACATCTTTAGTACAGCAAAGGGAAGGAGAACTGATAATAAGTTACCTGTATTGAGAGTGAACCAACCACATGACCTGGCACCAGTTCCCAAAAACGAGCCTGGGTAACTTCCAGTACATCCTCTCGAGCAGTAATCTAAACAAAACATAGTAACACTTATATGCAAAATGTTGACTTATGAACAGATGAATCAAAATAAAAAGCTAAATTTAAAGAACACAAGACTGTCCCCACACCCAAGATTGGATTAATGATAAAATACCACTTCTCAAAAACATCCTTTAATTAATTAAATCAGAAACTTCTCAAAGTTTAGGTATATGCAAGTGAGATATGCATAAACTAGAATTCAACAGCATAGAAATACAAAAACTAGAATTTGAGAACAACTTCAGGGTGCGTTTGTTTCAGATTTTGAAAAATGTGATTTTAAAACTTAAATTTTATATTTAATTGAAAAAACGGAAAATTGATTTTTTTCCCAGAAGCTGCTATTTTTAGCTTTTACGAAAAAAGCTGAAAACAGATTTTTTTAATATTCTGATTATTTTTCAAAAAGTATTCAAATATACAAAAAGTGATATTTTTTGGGTGAAAAAAGTGATTTTGGGCTCCAAAATCCCAAACAAATGCACCCTCAATGTGAGTTTTGCTGGATATCCGTGATATCTAGAAGTTTGACATCGTCAATGTGTTTCTGGCCAAGTTGAGACTGAAACTGAAATTGGAAGTGTGTCCCGAGACTGAAACTGAAATTGAAAAAATTGTGTCCCACTCATTCATAACCAATTGTATAGAACAAGTTAACCCTTCTGTTAAACCATAGTTGTCAAAGCTCCAAACAAATTCCAAAGTAGATGTTTAAATCCCCAAGCCACATGGACGAAGCGTTTGCCCAAGTAAAAGTAACAACCTGTCTCAAGCATTTGCTCAAGGCAGTAGTTGGGATGCTAGGAGGTGCCATTTGGAGCAAGATACCACCAGCTGCCCTAAATAGAGGCAGAACAAGCATAAAAACGGCAGCAGAAACAAGTCCCAAACACAAGACTTCTGCATTCTGAACCCTGTAAAGAAGGAAACAGAAGTCAAATTACAAGATCTCAAGAAATCTGAACTTTCTTTTTCCCTCTCTCATGCTTCTTGTTTTGTGCCTCTCAACATTATATGGGCATAAAATGAAACAGTATTTACCCAATTGACAATAACCAAGATGCCAATATCAGACCTGCACTGAGAAACCATTGAAGTATATAAGCTTGATTTGAATTTGAATAAACGAAAGGAAATGCATTAGCAATAAGTAGGGGCAGCTATCATTCACTTGCAAGCATATCTACCTGCGAATGGAATCTGCAAGAACATGCAGGAAAACTGAATGGTGATTCATATCTTCTGCATTTCTATAAGCTGGAAGAAAAATTCAATAGTGTCACAGGTCAAGGCTAAACAGAACCCTCACATGAGCATCCCATTTAAAAAGGGAAAAGGTTAAATCAAGAGAATCTTAAACATTCAAAAGAAATACTAACAAAGATTAACACGAGCATAGTTCCTGAAGAACCAAACACCGATGAGATTCACAACTAAATTGGTCACTGCAGAAACAATTAAGTAGTGCCTACACATAGAACATGGTCAGCATGGATAAAAGAAACCAGGAAAAAATAAATTCACGAACCAAATTGTTAGAAACACTTGCAATTTAGACAAACAAGCTCCTCCCCATATAGAAAGAAACAAAATTTACATGGTTGTGTGTGAGGCAAGTAGCAGCAAAATCTAGAAGATAGAATTTTGAAGACCCACAGATCTCAGTCCTTTTTTATAAGGTTGATGGTGGGGCTAATTGTAATATTTCCAGTCAAGCATATTTTATCACCAAAGAACATGTAAAAATAAAACATCGATGATGAAAATAGATCTCTTCCTTTAGTAATTATTCCAAACCCCACAAAGCATCTTCTATGTAAGTAGGAATGTAGAAAAAAGTAGTGGAACCAAAGATCACATCAATGATGATATCCAGAATAATGGGAAAAAAATCAGAAGCAGAAGTGTGGCTGACTTTTGCCACACATACTTTTCAGAACAAAATAATAATTAAAATTCAAGATTCATCTTAATCAAGTGTTATAGGGCTCAATGTGTGTTATACGATTCGCTCTTGATATAAATAGTATTAACTAAGCACACCCACAGCAGCCATCTTGGCATACATGAAATGGAGCTCAACTCAACTGGAAAAAGTCAAATAAATAAAAGGACTTCAACTTCAAGTCTTGCACTGTAAAATGCCAGGTAATAGAAACACAGGCAACCATTATGAGTACAAACTTACTTGTGCTCTGATTCATCTTGTATGAATGCATGAAGTGCTTCAACTGCTAGGGAGAATGACATAAACAAAAGAAACAGCTGTCTACACAAGCAGCAGAAAAAGAAAATTCAATATGTTAGTGCACATTTTTGTTTGCCATGCAAAACTATCTAGCATTTTATTTTATGACGGATAAAACTGGGTTTCAACTCATCAAGACAATTAAACCTCACAAAAGAATCGGAAGACCTGATCTGAGACCAATACCAATCATCACAGCCTGAGATGCACAAGCCACTTTAGGATTTTTGTACATGGTTATTGATTTTCTTATATGAGTATCATCTATAACTTAATGACAGCACCAGTCAACCAATTCACTATAATACAAGGTAACAACTACAGTAGAAAGGAAATGTGGAATACTTACGGCATTTGTAAATGCAGACAAGACTTCTAGCCTTTTATATCTGAAATGAAAGCACAACATTAGTGAAACTCATAAATAGGGATAGAAGCAGCAAATAAGAGTTCAAATATTGAGTAATCTACAGACAAAGCACAAGTTCCAAAATGTGTGTATCTGCCATTAATTAGCATATTCTTGCACGATGCAAGCACTGACATGTAGACACACGGGACAAAATTATCATATAGAATAGGAGATGAATGCATGAACACAGACACATGGCTATATGTATTAGATTCAAGGCTTCAAGCTGAGACACATGTAACAACAATAATGAAGCAGCTACATCAAGAAAAACTTTCAACAGATGTCACTTTAGCCCCACCCCATCATTCAATAAATTTATCTTTTATTTTCCTGAAATATATCAAAAGTCGAACTCTTAACATTATATGAGAACTATAGCTTAGTATTAAATTAAGGAGAACCATGTCTTGTATAAAAATGTTACGAAAGGGTCACGAAAACCAATGTAGATTTTTTTCCCCTTTATCAAAGTTGGCAATGACGGGTGGTAAAGAACTACTCCATCTGTCCATAAATAAATGTCTTGTTTGTTCAATATTATCTGTCATTTGATAGTTTCAAGGAAGCATTAATTACTTTGTTCCATATTTATCCTTACATAGATTCTCCCACACTTCTCATGACAATTATTACACAAATAAAACAAAACGACAATTTTGTCAACATGAACTAATTTGTTTTGGTAGTTGTGCTTTTTAAATGATTTCTTAATCTATGTGCCTAAAACTTAAAAAACACTTATTCATGGACGGAGGTAGTACGACGTCCCTTTAGCAAGAAAAGAAAAACACTCATGTTTCCAAAATGTACATCTTTGTCATACACATTCACTCATATCTTATGAATTCTACAATGAGGAGTGATACACAACCATCACCACACTTATACCATATACTTACACCAAATCAAAAGTTATAAACCAATGTGTAAAATGTTGTAAACCATATACAAAATGTTCTAACTAAAATGCAAAAAGTTATAAACCAGTATGTAAAAACCTTTTGCACTTTAGTTTACAACTTTTTGCATGTTGATTTACAACTTTTAACTTGGTGCAAGTATATGATGTAAATGTGGGGTGGTCATTTATCATTTCTCTTCTACAATAACGTGAACATCCAATACAACCATACAGCAAAATTTCACCCCAAAAAAACAAAAAAACAGTAGCATTTCTTATAATAATGATGATAACAATAACAATAATAATAGGTTTATTTCCAAGGAAAAGGAACTAAACACTTTACACATGAAATTAGCCACAAAAACACACAAATCAACACCACATAGTAAAAGAACTGACCCATAAGTATATTCTCGATCGGGTTTCTTCCTAGATGCAGCCATAACAAATAACGAAAATGTCAAAAGACCGCATCCAAAAGTCAAGTGAAACGCATCAGACACCAAACCTGAAAATGAAAAAAAAATATAAAAAAAAAATCAGCAAATATTGAAAAATTATATTTAAAAAGAAAAACCTTGAATTGAATCTTACTAACCTACACGGCCAGTGAAGAGGCCAAAGAGCAACTCGGTGGTAGAGTACGCCACATTCAACGAGATCATCAGAAAGAGTCTCTTCATGTACCTATGCCCAGACCTAGCGTTTCGGAACACGTCAAGAACGAACCAAGGGAACGACGACGACGACGATCTTTGCGTGGACTCGAGGAGCTTGTCGTATCGGTGCACCGGAGGGTTGGGAATGTCTATGGTGGAATCGGTTCGGGAGAGGAAAGGCCTCACCTCCGAATCGACGACAATCGGCGTGTGAGGAGGCTGTTGCTGTTGGAACGAAGCTTGGCGCGAAAACGCGAATCTTCGGTCGGTTCCGGTACCGAACCCGAAATCCCCGTTGAGGGAGCTCCGGGAAGAAGAGTCTCGTGCTTCTTCCATTCGGGAAAGGGAAAGGGGAAACGAGTTTGTTGTGGATTGAACAAGTGAATTAGGGAAAGGAAACTGGAAACAAACGCATCGCATGAATTGAAGCTCAAGTCAAAGTAAACTAGTAGTAGTAGTATTTGAGATTTTTGTATTTATTTATGGATTTTTTTTATTTCTTATTTTTTGCAAAAAGTGGGGAAAAAAATGATAATATTTAGAACTGGAGAAATCAGAAATCATTGTGGAGAATGAAGGAGGTGAGCGGGAGTAGGAGCACCACATCGGCGAGATTGAGATGTGAGTTTGTTCTACTGCTGCTAATATAAAATTCAAATGTAGTCTTTTTCTTTCTTTTAAGGTTCGTCACTTCGTCTTGATTGGGCTTCTAATGTGATGTTCCGGATATTGGGCCCAATGAGAGGACTCTGTTGTCAGCTTATTATATTATTATTATTATTTGTTATTGTTCCTTTCTTGTTGAGATTGGAAACCACATGATGAATTTGGACTTACATTTTCTCACGACGGTCGTCTGAGGTTCTCTTTGATGTAAATGATCCAATATATCTGATGGTTTCAATCTTTATCTTTATATATTTTATTATTATTTTGGACTATTAATGGTTTGAAATTTACAATGTCAGAAATAAATGTATACCCACTGTTAAACTGGCGTGGTTAGAAAGTCTTTAGTAATGAAATAGGTGCCCATTAGAAACAATTTTATCTATGCAAGTTTGGCAGAGTATAATATCGTTTAAGAAAATTCTTCAACTTCAAAACCCAATGAAAAGAAGAAATGTTGTGTATTTGTTTGCAATGAGTTCTGGCCTATTGAGCAGATGAAAACACAAAATGGATATAAAGTAAATTGAACCTCTTTTTTTTCTCATTGGATTAAACTGAAATACGGATTGAATTAGACTGAAAAGTGGATTTTATAATAAACTTCATATAATTAAGTCCATCATAGACTTCCTATTTATTGATTATTGGATCAAATCATCCAACAAAAATGATATTCATCTAATAACTAATTATATAAGGTCCATGATGAACCTAAACAAATGAAACCCACCTTATAATTTGCCTAAACTGAACATTTGGAAGTTCTCATAACTTATCTTATTAATCTATAGTCTATAGAAAGTTCTTGCAGTGAAAGATTATGCCATTGTCACATTCTAGTTTGCACATTCCATAAAGCAGGTTGAGGAAAGCAGCTTCAAAGAGTACCTTGGTTTTGTATAGGGAAGATTTTCAAAAGAAATTTCATTTATCAAAAATGAACATTTTGTGTTTACAATTCCAATGAACCTCACACCAGTTGTCAATCTGTGCTCTATTGTAGCAACTACCCCATCTTGTGCAATCTCATAGGAAGTCCATAGAAGAGACCTTGAGGAATGAGCTGGTGATCATGAATTGCATCAAGCACCACTGAAATAAGACTTCTTTCTTGAATCGACACAACTGCTCATCAATCTTATGACAATAGCGAATTCAAGACAGTAATGCACGGGATTTCTGGATGGCACCGTGAACAATGGACTAATGAGTTCGAGCAGAAGATAAAGCACGCCTTGAGCTTGATAAATTTTTTACTTGCAATCTACTGCAACCAGTAACATGTTTATAAAAAATATAGAGATTATGGATGTATTAAGACTGAAATGAATCATGATAAAAAATCAGTTTAGAATGATTTAATGCTAAGGCATTTTGTGAGGTCTTTAGGGGTTGATTATAAATGATAATTAAAATGTTATTGGAAGGTCTGAAATGCATGTGATGGTATATAGGTTTTTCACGATATGCTATAGGAGTATAGGGGATTCACCTTCTCATGTGTGCATATGATGATCCAATGTATACGCATGAATATCCGAAGGACTTGTCCCAGGCCTAACAACAAACATCAGGACAAAATCAAACAGCATGAGCAAGAATGAAGGTCTACGTAACCAAGTATCAGAAATATTTAATAAAACAGTTTACTCAAGCCTTGTACATACATACAGTAAACAAAAGTAAGCACAGTAGTTAAATGGCACCTGTTAGTATGATAAGAAAACTCATTAATCTCATGTTACCGCAAAAAAATATGACAACTGCAAAGTGCAAACTCACATAAAGACTGACCATTGTATTCTGTCCTAATTAATTTATACATTGTGCAATTTTGCTAATCATGGATCAACCTAACCCAATCCAACTAGTTGAGATGCATGCAGTTAAACAGGCTAACATATTATTGTCCTAAATGGAAGTACAATTACTTTCTAAAAATAAAATTTTTCTTCCCTCAAAGCAGATAATGCATAAAATTCTGTAAGGGAAATATACTGCATTTAGGGAGAAAATACCTTTTGTTAATGGTACCATAATGGAATTTGGGCTTTCCAGCCTTAACATCGTCAACATACTGCAGCCATGAGCAACAACATGAGATGCACAGTATGAGCAAGCAAACCCAAAACATAAAATCCCAAAAGCAGCCAGAGTCTTGAAATGTCTGAATCATACCAAACTTAAGGTAACCACCATTGATGAAAAGGATAGAGAATTAAAAGGTATATCATCAAGTGGAAAAAGTTGGCATTCTGATGATTCTGGACCAGGTGAAAAGTGAGGCTTCTTCAGCTTTGCTAAGAATATCATATAAGTCTGCCATAAACATGCCACAATCATGATGAAAATTCATTACCCAGCCAAGAAAAGATCCCAAAAAGAAAAAATAAATTAAGAGATAAATCAAAGCCTCTTTCTCACTTGGCCAATTAAAGGAATATCCAATTGAGCAAAGGGAGAAATAACTTCCACATCAGCATTTGCTTCTTCCCTTGTTTCCCTGATAGCACCTTCCACAGCTGACTCCCCAATTTCCAAATAACCAGCAGGAAGTGTCCTTATTGACACCAAAATATTAAATTAACATAGCAAGACAAAATATTCATCCTTACAAGGCAGTTCAATGAAAATTCCATTCCTACCAAAGGCCATGAGATGGTTGAATATTCCTCTTGCAAAGTAGGACCTTGTTATCATGATCAATGAGGCAACCAACTACCTACTTCACCAGCCAGAACCATGTCACGTTCATTAGTCTTTTATGAGAAACAGCCTACAACTATTACAAAATTATTTTCCGGACAAAAGTCTGAGAATTCATTTAAAAACATACAATACTCCTCCAAATCCTTACTTCATTTTCATTTGCATTAACTGTTTTGCGAAAAGTAAAATTATATATCCTCCTCCTCCATCTTCCTACAAATCCCCATAAATACTAAATGAAATAAGTTTTGATTACTTTTTAAGATTTCAAGACATGAATTCAATGTAGTTTTTTTACTTCATTTAGTATGTAGAAAGATTTGTAAGAGGATGTGTATGAGGATATATCATTGCTCTTGCAAAAAACAGAATTACCTCAAAGATAGAAGTCTACCACACTTTAAAGCACGTTATATGCAGATATCTAAACCTCCATAACCACTCCAATAGAGGCACCACATACTAAACAAAAAAAAGATCCTAAAGCTGATGGTAAATGATATCAACTGCAAGCTACTGAGCTATTTTAAGGGAGCTACCATTTTCGGATTCTGATACATAATCTTCCCACAAATTGTACAAATGGCTCTCAACTTCTCTTCTCCATCAGGTATATCATGCTTTGTTGGACCACCACACCATTGACAGAACTTGATGTTTCGAACACCCTACATTGTCATGGAACCCAACAGCAAGAACCTGATCAATAAAGATGACCACTAAACACATAACACAGCCATACAGTGCATTTCAGTGAACTAATTAGAAATCCATAGTCATGTATAAGATTTTGATTTTTGTGACAAGTTCAACAACATGTCTCTTCAATTGTGAAGATGGAAATTGAAAAACCTTCACATCGTTGTTTTGTGTTTGATACCATAAAATCAGCCCTGCCCCCATCATACCCTCTCCCCAATTCAACAAAAAGATACAGACTTTGAAATTAAATCGACAAGAACTTTAGCATTTGGAAAAGGAGCAAAAGAAGAAGGAAAAAAAAAAAAAACTCACAGCAGAATGAAATGGAGATGACGATGAAGCATAAAATGGTATGAATCGAACCCTGCGAGTTGGGGGAATGGAAGAATCGATGGTGGTATTGATGGAGGGAAGCAGTTTGAGACAAGGGTATGGGGAGAATGAGGAAAAGGGTTTCGGAGAGATTGAAATGAAGGTTAAGGGTTTCCAGCTCCAACGCTGGGTAACATACCCAGATATTTGAATAGCTTTCAGCATTGTTTCTTCTTGTTCCTTGTTGTTCTGCCTCACTCAAGGGTCAAGAACCAAGATTGAAGATTGGAATTTGGAAGAACGAAAACCATAAAGAATAGTAGATTCACTGCTCTTCTTCTGCTACAAGCTCCCTATTTTCTGTTCCTGCTACTCGGTCTGAAATTCAAATGCTACGTTATCCACTAATCATCCTCTTTTGGATAAAACTTTCCTTCGTTTTTTCTTTTATTATTTTTATTTTTTGGTAAAATGCATTCCTTGAATTTTAAGTAAGTGCAGTTTACTCCTCATTTCTTAAAATATTCTGGATTTTTTAAGTAGTGTACAACATTTCATTCGATTAAGTTAATATTTATTTTCACCATAAATAATTATATGCATATTATATTTACAATCAAATAGATAAAAATATCATTTTTTAATCAAAATTTTTAACCCTAAACCCTCTCCTACTTATAAATGGAGAAAAACACCATTCAGATTTTAGAATTTGATTGTTAAAAAAAGGATAATTTTATTCTTTTTTGAGTGGATGATGGTTTAGGATTGGAAAATTTGATTAAAATGATAGATATTTTTTGTTCGTTTAATTATACACATGTCTACTTAATAATGAAATGAACATCAACTTAACAAAAGTGAGTGTTTTACATGTTTAAAAAATTAAGATGTTTATGCATATTCATAAAAGTTAGGTTATAAACTACACATAACCTAAAATTCATGAAAGGAAAACACATTTTATCCTTTTTTTTAGGGTATATTTTCTTAGAGGGTGAAAATGAGGTTAAACTTTTTAAGATCAAGTTCTATCTCTAAAATTATATATAAAACTCAATCATGAAAACTTTACTTTTATTTTTATCCTCCAATCGAACATAGCTTAAAAAAAAAACTCTATTTACATGTTTTCAAATCTTAAATGGCATTCAAATGAAAACTAGGCATTTTATGTTTCAAGATGTGTTTGGTTGGGAAATAGAAATGATGATAAAATTTATCTAGATAGGCTTTATGTGTAAAATAACACATCAAATTCATAGATAATTTTTATCCTATTTTTTACTCCCTAATTAAACACACCCTTATTGTGATCATCTACCATTATAGTTTCGCATTTTATATTTTGTTGTTATTTCCTAACATTATAATTTTATCTTTATATCAACTTTATTTATAATTTAGATAGTATCTATTAAAATGATGAAATTGATACATGTTAAGAATATAAATAGAATAAAAAAATTTTGGATTATATCAAAAGCTTGATAAAATATAAAATATTCGAAAATATATAACATTTCCTTTTGACGTTACATTTTAAAACCATTGTAGCATAAATTACACAAAAATAATTTTCTCACCCAAAAAACAAAAGTAATATTGAATAATAAATTAAACACATGATTGAATATAAACTATAAAAGTATTTTATATTAATAGTATATTAAAATTAAATTCAAATAAAAGCAATTATAAAAACTATGAATTTATTTCTATGCATTGATAGTGTATATTTTTTAACACTATCATTCAATCAAATTATTTTATTTGTATAACTTTTTAAATGGTGGGTGTAAAATTTAACTATTTTTACTGATATAATAATATATAATTAGATAACAATACAAAAAAAATTTAAACTCTCAATACGTAAAAATTAAAATAAAAAATTATTATCTTCTGTTGCGTTCAATAAGTGCAAACAATGATGATGGAAAATTGGAAATAATATCATCCCTGATGCAAATTTATGAAAATGACAACTCAGCAATCTTCACTTTGTTTGAAAAAAGTGTTATTTCAGCGGCTTAAAATCCAAACACCTAAGCACCTCTCTTAATATAGGACCCACATCTTCATTTATTCTCCACTTATTTTCTCTCATCTTTCCCGGTATTTGTTTTAAGGTGTTGGATATTCATGGATTTTGGGATGTTAAAATAACTTTTCTTGTTCACAGCCACAATCGACTTTCCCCCTCCTCTACAATAGATTGTTTTTTAAAGCAAAGCATATCCACCAGAAAGCAGTGAGCCAAACCATAAAACAGCACCAGACTCAAATGTGTCTGCGAAGATATAAATTCTTAGCTGAATTCTTGAAAACCATTAGGAGATTTTGGGAATAATCTGCTTAATGCAGTTTAAAAAAATGCAACTTAAATACATCACAGGAAAAAAAATTGTTAATATACTAATGATACATTTGTAATTGTGAAATAGCATACACACTATTTCCATAATTATCTAATAAAATTATTCAAAAGAACTACAAATACAGTGAAAGGAAGCTCCGAGTGTTAAAAAGAATTGGCATGGTCAATCATCTGCTATGACTATGAGCTGACTGGAGAATGGAGACTTCTACAAAAAAGTAATGCATATGCCTGAAGCATCCTTAATCCAAGGCCAGCTTATCACATAAAGACTGGTAAGCTGCACTGCAAAGCTTGAACTTCTCTTCTGCCACAGCCTATCAACATAAAGAAGAAAAATGAGTTTGAAAATTCTGCAATTAATGATAGAACTCGCGAATAAGGAATAGAACAAGAAAGAGGGAAATTTAATTGGTGGTTAGAGCATGGCAACACCTTTGAAGAGCCTTGATGACGATCTGGATGCCACTTTAGAGCACAGGCCCGGTACCTATAAAAAAAAAAAAAATGTAACAAAATTACAGTAAAGACACCAGCTACTCTGGCTTCTTAACATTTTGGTGAAGATTAAGCCAAAGAAGAATTAAGAACTAACGCATTTTTCACATCTTCGAGTTTCAGAGGACCAGAAGCACTCAATCCAAGGGCTAATCTATGTGGACCTAGATCTGAATCTGAACTATCAGACTCGGATGCAGAGTCATAATCGCTTTCACTCCAATGTCTCCAGTTCCAAGATTTCCCATAATTAGAAAAGCGTGCGGACCTCCTCCACTGAGTATTTTCCTCATTGATGAAGGACCAGTAATAGAATCTATTCCCACCAAAGGCAGAATGGAAAATGGTTTCAACGTCAAAATCTTCTTCACAAAAGAAAGGATCTCCTGAAACAAATGAATATTGTTGCAATTTAATACATTCAGCTCCAGATTATGCTTTTTATGTATTTGGAATCTTCTATTTGTCTTAAAAACAAAATGCATAATGTCAAAAGAAGAAACTGATTTAAGAAAGCTTATGATGCAAGGTCAAAGCAAATCATATCCATAATCTCTGGCTCTCTGCAAGTTAAATCTTTCAATCCCACTTGAGTAGACATGAAGTTTCCCAGACAAGATTCAGTTAGAAGATTTTGCAGAAGGAACCAGCTCATACAACCACCAATCAAAAGAGCTACTACTACAAGATGCATGCCAGATATTCTACTGCAGCAAATCCTTACTTCTGTACCGATGACTTGATCCTTGACTGCCGCTCCTGTGCCTTCCAGGAGTATATTGTTTTTTAAACCATGAGGGGCCTCGACTTGAAGATGGATCATCATCATCAATATCTTCCTTCCAGCTCTAAATCATGCAGGAAAATGGGCAACCACATACATTTTAGATGCAACATCTGAAGAGTTAAGACAAAGAAAATTATGGAAGAACAGAAGCAGGGGAACCCTAGACAACACCTATGACCAATCCAACAAAGTTCATTGAGAGAAAAACCTAGGAAGATTAATGATACTAAGTACTATTAAACTAAATATCACATCAGTCTTGATTGGGGAAGAGTGCAGACAGGCAATGCAATGTCAATCTAAAGTGCCAACTTTAGTAAAGAGTTCCATAATTGCTACGAGGATGAACAAATGCCTTCTAATCACATGACAGCAATTTGAACAATAGCTCAGTTAAGGAGACAAAAGTATATATCGACTGAAGCTTACACTGTCACATTACCAGAACTCAAGACTGTCAGAGATCATGTTCATTCAGGTGAAAATTTCACTGCAGAACTATAACCTTGATATAGATAAAGCATTACTGAAAAAATGCAAAGAGAAAAGTGGTTTTGTGTAAATTGTTCAAGTGATGCCTCCATAAGTTCTCTCTAGGATGGCAAATTGATAATAATTTAAGTTGAGAACTGACGATTCCTTTTATATCAGAAAAGTAAAACATCAAACATAAAACTGCCAACAAATTAAAATTGAAGTCCAAAGAAATGCCAATAGAAAAATGAACTACTGCAGCCTTTAAGAATTTAAATCATAAAGTGTCTGTTTTAAAGACTATTGATTGAGTTCTCCAGTTCCCAAATGACTAGCTATTTGTCTCCTACAAAATTTCTACTCCGGTTCCCAAATAACAATCGTTTTTGGAAATCTTGACTATATCAATTATTTTCCAGTCATACCCTTGTGAAATAAATGAAAAAGAGAAAGGTTTGAAAATAGATCTGGTGGAGGTTCAAACAGCATGGACGATGCATGTTCCATTGGTAGACATCAATTAGCCTCTTGGTCTTGGGTAAATATAGGGCTACAAGGCTTCCACTCCCAGACAAGTATGGACATTAGGTGAAAGAAATGTACATATGCCACTGAGGTTAAAACTATTATTCATGATATGACACACCAGCACTAATAAGTAATAAACCCCATGTTCCACACCATCCTTAAATCATAAAATAAGCCCCAGCACTCTGATTTAGGAATATATTCCCAGCCAGCATCCGAAAACCTTCCACTAGTTACCCGACTCATCCCTCAGCAAACCCCACAGCCATCTTCCTCTGGATTATCACTGCAAAGACCAATAACTATTGAGATTGACTCACCTCCCATGGAGGCCATCTCCACTTCACCATCCTAACCTCAGAGGTGAAGTTGCCTTCAGTTCCAGCAGCAGCCACAATGAATCTTACAAGCTTAAACCCTATAAAATTTAAAATATAATCATGGGGAGCCTCCGTAAACAGTTTTTTATTTCTCCAGGACACATCTTATTTGTTTTTTATTAATCACTCTAACCAATTGGCAACCGGGTACTCCTTCAGATCCCTTGGCTGAAAAATGAAAATGCAGAAGACCTCCAAAATACTCAAATTGTGAATTCTACAATGTTCTCTTCCAGAGGAGCACAACCTAAACTTGTTACTTGATAGTCTTCTCCAAATAGTTTCCAGCCAAAGCTACTATCAGAAGATATGTGGAAAATAAAAATCAGGAGATAACCAAATATGATAGCAAAAAAAACACCCCATCATACCTCCTTTTCCTCAGCTTATCAATTGATAGAGCCAAATAGCCAATACTGAGCCCATGAAACAACCTCAAATTACAAGCTCATTTATCATGTTTCACTAGTTTTAAAAGCATAAATCCAGCCTTACAATTCACAAAATAGCTAATGCCGTGAACCACTTCGCTCACAAAGCATTATATAAAGACTTAGCCCAGCAAGACAGGTGTAAAAAGTCCTTACAGCGAAGCACAAGGTTATTCTCACTGCTGATCCTAGTTCCTCCCACATCATAAGGTAGCAAGCCAGTGAAGCATGGATTCAAAAGTGCAAAAGAGAAATGAAAAGATTGTTTGAGTCTGTAATACTTGGAAAGAAATCAATGACAGAAATCATATAAATGCCTCATTCAAGCAATGGTATCTTAAATTTTCATTGAAGAAGAAGCAAAACAAAGAAAACAAGAAGCTGCACACATACACAATAAATAGACATAAGAATTATTCATGCATTTGACATTGCTCATAAACCTGAAAGAGGAAGTCTGCGTAATCATTGACACTGCGCGTTATTCTTTGTTTTCCATGCATCCTCCTAAATCTTCTCGAGTAATGGTTGCATCTCTGCAATCAAACAGTTTCATCCACAAAACATTTTAGCAACGCTTTCACCAATGTAAACCACAAAATTCAACACCTCCCCCCCTTCTGTCCCCACAAAACAAAACAAAAAAAACGAAAAAAAATTATGAACAAGGGGATAAAAAACAAAAACAAAATCACATTTCTGAAGTCAATCATGATATTGCACTTCAGAAGACACCATGCCCATGATCATTATACAGCTTCATCACAAAATATATGAACAAAAAAAAAATGATAAGGAATCAGAAGCACGGAATTCGTGACACCCCAATATTGAAAGAGACTGATTTCCATTCTATATAATAAATAATTTGATGAATCAATTCAAAGGGTATAATAATAAAGGGGAAGGGAAATGATGGGTATTGTGGAATAGAGACAAAGGAACACTAACAGATTCCCAAAAATTGCGCCTTTTACGTTCGAGGAGGGGAGTGGAATGAAAGAGTGAAGCCCTCAGAGAGAAATGGAGATTGTTTGTGTTCGAGTTAATCATTGCCGCTTTCATTGCGCAATTCATTTTTTACGTTTTTCTTCCCTCTTTTTTTGGTTGTTTTTCTTCCGCAAATCGATGCTCAAAGGGACGACCGATGAATCGATGATGCTTCCTGCGAGTCGCCAACCAAGACGATGCCCAAATGTAGGGAAGAAAATGGAAAACAACATTAAAAAAAAAAAATTCCTCAAAAAAATCAAAAGTGGATTTTTTTTTTAATTTTTTCACATTTTTATGGATCTAATTTCTATACACATGTTTGGCAAGAGGTTAAACAATAGGGGTAAATTTCTCATAAATATATTAATTTTACACTTAAAGTTAATTTATAAAAATTTACATCATAATTTTAGAGTTTAATTTTGTTGCACTTATAGTATAACATTGTCATCTAATCAAATCTATCATTTTGTATGACTTTTTAAATAGTAGAGTTGAAAGTAATCATATTTATTAATGTATAATTACATGATTGAATGAATAAGTAAAAGTTTTTTATACTGTCATTACATTTAATTAAATCCATTATTTTTATTCTTAACCAAATATATGTAGACAATGTAAAAGATTTTCACATTGATATCCAATAATATACTACCACATCATTTTCACGCCCATTATTTGAAAAGTCATAAAAATAAAAGAATATAATTAGATGACTATGTAAAACACTTTTATATTTTTAATGCATCAAAATTAAACTTTTTTAATTTAGTTAAGAAAGATTAGAATTGAGAATATTTTAAGTTTGTGTTAGGAAAATTGTAACATGAGGTGTGACATAGTTAGTAGCTAGTCTTGTCTCTTATTTTAGGGATAACATTCCCAAAAATCACTTTCTAAGGCAGGAGGTTTAGGGGTGTTTGAGATGAAGACTAAAATCTCATGAAACTATTTTTGTGAGTGATGCCAATTGTGCTCCAAGAAAACTTATGATGGTTTAAAGTTAAGGACAATTTGATCTTTTTTATTTTTGTATAAATAATTCCTTTCATGTGAACTTAGGGGTTGTTTGGTTTGAATTTATAGTTTTCATTTTCTAATTTTTCAGAATTTGTGAAAGAAAAATTGAAAATTTGAAAATTAAAACAAATCTTACTTTCCTATGATAAAAATGTGAATGAAAATTGACCTATTTTCATTGCTAAGAATGCAACTTACCCAAGAAATTTTTTTAAAATCGTTTACAAAAAATCCAAGAATGTAAAATCATTCTATTTACCAAATGACATCTTATTGCTAGTAATAGATACTTTATGGAAAATGAAAAATGTAATGTTTTCTTTTTAGAGTAAATACTCAAAATAGTCCATTAGAAATACATCATGGGACAAATTAGTCTCGTGATTTGAAAGTCTTATATTGATCTATCATATTTTTAAAAAATGGGACAAATCGACTCTATATAAGTCAGTACAAATAAAAAAATATATCGCATGAATTTGTATAAAGAGATCAATTTATCTCTTTTTTAAAATGTAATTGAACTTTCAAATAATGTGAAACTAATTTTCGTGAGATGTTTCTGGTGGACTTAAAAAATGGGTATTTAATCTCTTTTTAAAACCATATTAATTCATAAGGAAAGTGATACTTACAAAAACAAAATCATAAACTTTCATGCCAATCAATAGAATAATCTAATAACAAAATTCGAAAACAAATAAGTAAAATTTTCAAAATCATAGTAATCATTAATCAATAAAAAATATCATAGTTATCAATATGAAATATATATTTAATTAAAAAAGTAAATTCATCGTATAAATTTTCATGCAAGTCATTGAATTGATACCTTGTGTTATTTGACTCACCAAAAAAAAAAAAAACTTGTGTTATGAAAAGCCGAAAGCCCCAAAAACAAACGGGTTGGACGATGGTGCCTGTGGCCCAAGTCAAAGCTCCAGGCCTGCATAGTTTCCAACATTCATATACGTTTGTTTGTGATTATTTTGACAAATAATTATTTTTTTTGCTCAAAAAAATTATTTTTCGTATATTGAATAATTTTTAAAAAATAATAAAAATTTCAAAAAAATAAATTTTTAATTTTTTTAAAATTAGTAACTTATGAAAAAAATTTTTCAACTTTTTTAATTATATATAAAATTTGGCTATAAATAACTTTTTTCCAAAATGGAATAATTTCATAAATCCACAAGTCAAATCTTAGAAAAAGATGAATCTCATAAAAGTAAGAGTCTAACGGCCCAAATTCAAGTAACATTTTCTTATTGGGCATTGGGTGGTAAAATTTTATTTACGTCCTTTACGTTTTACCCAAGTTTCAGTTTAGTACTATTTTCTTTTTCTATTTATATCTAAAGTTTTCAAAACGTGTATAATTCTTGAATTATAAACAAAAACTTGACATATTGTGCTTTGCTATGACCACTAACATTATGATATGACATTTTATGTTTTGCTGTGGTTTTCTAACATCTTAACTTAACCTGTACATCAACTATTTTCATTTAAAATTTGGATCTTATATATTGGAAAGGACACATTTGTTTTAAAAATGTTTAGGACGTAAATAGAACCCAAACAAAATAAAAATATTAGGACTAAATGAAAATCTGGATAGAATGTGAGATTTGTAAATAAAATTTTACCCTTTCTTATTTATATTTTATATATGGAGCACATTTTGACTTGAGTGATGGAACTCCTTAAAATATACTCCACCAACTTAAAGTAAGGAAGATCAATTACAACAAAGTTTTCCTAACCTACATCAAATGCTGTACATTTTTTATCCGATTTCCTATTTTCAAATAAATTGAAACTTTATTGAATGGTTAATCACTTACAAATTTATAAAGATTTCATAAAACATATATTTAATATAAATGCTATAACTTAATAGAATAAATAGAATTAAATTTGTATGTATAGATAGTATAAAAGTTTTTACTTAATTGTTTGGTTATGATGAATGGAGTTGGGTTACCTAGGAATGAGTCTAGTTCTATCCTTCATCAACTAAACTATCCTCCAAGAACGTCACAGGTGGAGAGTACCTAAAAGGAGTCCAACAACAAAGTTAGATGGCTCCACAAGATTTTGAGTGATTGATTTAGAATCAGTGACTTTGGTCCTTTATTTATATATTCTTCTTGGGAAGTTTAGGGTTTTCCTAATCTTGGAGAACATTGTGTCATCCTCAAATCTTGATTATCTTTTATTATCATTAGTAACAAATTTCTAGATCATAGGGTAATTCAAACCTGTGCTTTGAGCCTAATTCACCTTACTCGCTTAATTTCAGCGTTGGACCTTGTGTTCATTGGGCCTTGTTCAATGAACTTTAAACTCAGGCCATACAAGGTTGGGTTGAGGACTTGGACCTAACAGTCTTAACTTAACCTCTACAACAACTATTTTCATTTAAAATTTGGATCTTATATATTGAAAAGGACATATTTGTTTTGAAAATGTTTAGGACATAAATAGAACCCAAACAAAATAAAAATATTAGGACTAAATGAAAATCTGGATAGAATGTGAGATTTGTAAATAAAATTTTACCCTTTCTTATTTATATTTTATATATGGAGCACATTTTGACTTGAGTGATGGAACTCCTTAATAATATACTCCACCAACTTAAAGTAAGGAA
Source organism: Dalbergia oliveri (assembly GCA_030441495.1). Taxonomy (NCBI): domain Eukaryota; kingdom Viridiplantae; phylum Streptophyta; class Magnoliopsida; order Fabales; family Fabaceae; genus Dalbergia; species Dalbergia oliveri. The sequence continues at coordinate 16,458,331 of JAMLFY010000008.1, forward strand.
GATCAATTACAACAAAGTTTTCCTAACCTGCATCCGTACATTTTTTATCCGATTTCCTATTTTCGAATAAATTGAAACTTTATTGAATGGTTAATCACTTACAAATTTATATAAAATTTAAAGCATATGCAATCATATTATTTATATTGAATAAATGCAATATGTCACTCAGAATAGGTAACATCAAGTTGTATGTATATAGAATAGTATTAATGTATTTTACACAATAGATGTTTATTACAGATAAATTTTAAAGAGTGGGTTTCATGAAGTAAAAATAGTTCTCTAGTATACCTACCCTTCATCAATACTAGAACAATATCCTCCAAAGGATGTTAAGAGTAGAAACCTAAAGGAGGAGTCACAACGACAAAGTTAGATGGCTACAACATATATTTTGAGTGATTGATTTGCCAGTACATCAGTGACTTTGGATCCTTTATTTAATATCATTCTTCTTGGGAAGTTTAGCTTTCCTAATCTTGGAGAACACTTGTGTCATTCCTTAGGCAAGTATCAACATCTTTTGATAGATTATCAAGTTTTGTTATAACTCAATTTCTAACAATGTTTCATGACTGGCTAAGCTAAGAGACTTCAAGCCTTAATTCATACCTTACTCGAATCTTAACTTTCGATACGACTTGGACCTTGTGTTCAAATTGGACTTGTTTCTAAATTAATAAATGAAAGGCCTTGCCAAGTAATGGCATGTGCCACCTAACTGGTCAAAATACCGAATAGCCCTCACTATAGTAATAACCACAACACGGTCATCTACGTATCGTGTTACAATAGATATTGACGTATTTCAATACTTCAAGATGTGTCAAAATTAATATTTTTTATGTCTTTACAAATTGGTTTGCCCATAAAATGTCATTGATATATACTTTTTATGTTTTCTTAAGTTAGTTATGATAATAGTAAAGTAAATTTAACAACATTCTAAATTTCACCATATTCTCATATCAATGTAAATTATCAGCATCATATTTTATCTTCGTGCTTCATATATCATGTATTACCATATTAGTCATGATAGATGACTATTTACTAGACAAAAAAAAAGATTAATATTCAGTCACTACTTAAAAGTTCATATAAATAAAAGACTCTAATTTGATGTAGAGCTAGAAATGAGTCAAGCCAGCTAATAGCTAGTGAACTATTTTCAATTTAGTTTGTTAATAGCTTAGTGAGCTGAGCTCGTGAGGTTAATGAACCAAGCTTGAACTTTACTATGTTCAACTCATTAGTTTGTGAGTTGACTCGATAAATGTGTATGTGTGTGTGTATATTATGTATTATATGTATGTATTTATTATTATATGCATTATGTTGTGTTAGTTATGAACAATTAATGTAACTTGATAATTTTTTATCTGTATATGGTATGTAAATTATATTGAAAATAAGCTATCTATTTATAGTAAAAATTATAACCAATTAAGCAAAAAAATTAATCATATTTAAATGAGTTAGCTCATGAGCTAATTCAAGCTTGGTGAGCTTTTAGTGAGCCAAACTTGAGCTTGAATTTTAGGCTTGGTTGTTAATGAATAGACTCATAAACCTTCAATACTAATGAGACAAGCTTGAGTTTTTCCTAGCTCAACTACTCACTTTTAGCCCTAATTGGATGATATAATATAAAATTGTAACAATATATCAAAATTAAACTCATTTTTAGGCCTTTTTAATTGAATAAATTTTAAAAAATGATTATTTACCAAACTCCCATTTTGTACATATTAATTTTGAACATCCATTGCTTTTTTTATAGGCGAAATGGTTAGTTGTGACCAAATTTCTGGTCATCAAAACACAAAAAAATGGTCAATAATAATAAGATTTCCTTTCGATAATACATAGGCTTCCTTTGTTTTAACCTTACTAAAATTGGTGCATAGAAACTAGATTCTACCTTTTTATTTTCCTTCAAAGAAATTGGTCAAAAGTTACTAGATTTCCTTAAAATAACAAATTTTTAATTACATATTTCCTTAATCATTATAATGCAAACCCTAAAAGAAAAATTCATCTTTTTTTTGTGTCAACGAAAAAGTCATCTATTGAATCGATGTAATTGTTAAGTTGTTAGTTGTTACATAGAAGGAATTCTATTGTTTGCGAAAAAAATGTTTTACTTATTTATTGATAATGAGTAAATGAGAAAAAATTTTAAATTATTTTAATTTTTAAAATAAATACTTGAGCTGAAAATTTAAGAAAATAATTATTTTGAAAAACTATATAATTTTTTCTTTTGCAGTTTAATGAAAATCAATTTTATTTATATATAAGTTCAATACAGTAATTTATTAAAATAAAATTATATCTTGACAAAATATTTAGTTCCCTTAATATATATATATATATATGATTGATTGATTGATAGCTATTATGTTGAAAATTGTAGTGTCAATTTATGTGCAAAAGTTTCTACTTGTGCTTTGCTTTAATTATATTTGATCAAATGATTTTTTCGTACAGCTAGATAAATTGATGTTTAAGTGTGTGTTTAGGCTAGAGTTGACAAACGGGAGCTAGCATCAACTTAGTTTTACAAAATTGATCTTGATAAAAAATGATTATGATAGAATGAATAATATTTGGATGATGTTACAAAAATCACTTTGAAGGTATAATTACTAAAAAGGATACAAGTTTTATATTATATTTTTAATGTCATATTTAATTTTACTTTTTATTTTAAGATATTTAAATTTTAAGAAAATTATAAAAAAATATATTTTATAAAGAAAACATTTAAATATTATTTGAAGAAATTATAAAAAATTATTACAAAAATTATAAATGAAATTATATAAATAATTTTAAGAGACTATATAAATATTATCATACGATATTATAAATTAAATTATGTTTATGTCATTATAAATAAACTTAATTTTAAAATATTTAAATATCTTGGTGTTTAAATTATAAATGTACAATGAAATGTATAAAATAAAGAGTTTAATTTTGATGCATTAATAGTATAAAAGAGTTTTACAATGTCTTCCAATTAAATCTTTGTTTTTGTATGATTTTACAAGTAGTGGAAAAAAATAGTCATATTTATTATGTGTTATTCTATGATTGAATGAATATGTAAAATATTTTTATATTGTAGGACATTAATTAAATCCTACAAAAATGCATAAAACATAACTAAATTAAACTTTTACTTAATATAATTATAAAATATATGATGGGAAGGTCATATATGGTAGTAAAAATTAAAATTGAGTTTTAAAGTATACTACTATTTTTTAAAAAATATATATTTTAAGGAAACTATTTTTTTTGTCACGATAAAATAGTTAAGTGTTTTTTAAGGTTTGTGTTTGCAATGACTACGAAAATTCGTAAAAAAAAAAAATGTTATGTTAAGGAAATCTAGTAACTGATAACCGATTTGTTTGAGTAAAAAAAATAAAAAGAAGTGAAATTTAGTTCCTAATGACCGATTCCAGTAATGAAAAAAAAAGAAAATCTTATTATTATTGATTGATTTCTTTGTGTTTTGATGACTAAAAATATAGTCACAACTGACCGATTTCGTATATATATAAAAAATAACGAATATGTAAAATTAATTTGCACAAAATTAGAATTCAATAAACAATCATTTTTTAAAATTTATTAAGGTGAAAAAGCCCTATTTTTAGAAGAATTTATTTGTTTTATAAAGTAGGAAAGAGAAGGCACGAATCAAGACGAAAGGCGATGTTGTCAACGCGGGACGAGGATTGTCCGAAATGGGACACCACGTTGTGTGTCTGGTTGGCAGTTATCCCCTCCACGTCTTCGTTCATCGCTGCGGGAACTGCTAGCAACCGTCGGATTGAAGCAGTCAACTATCGAAGCGACGAAAACGGAGGTTGGAGTAACAAAGTTGAATAGATGCGATCGCACTCAACCCAACACCCCCCAACATGATCTCCGGACGGTTGCAAACTGAATGCTGGGCCCTATCGCTTTTTGGACCGTCCATGTATCATTACTCCCACTCTCGCCACCACCACACCACGTACATCACCCCACTAAAAAGTTGAGTGAGAATTACACACCCATATAGCAAGGCAAAGAAAAAAGAAATAAAAGAAAGAAAAAGCTTCTTCTTCCAAATAACGAGCCCACATCTTTTTAACTTTACTAGTAGGGCCTACTACTTGCCTAAATTACCCCTTGCTTTTTTCATCATATGATCATTATATCCAGCTACGTTTACTGTGCTATGTTTATATACTTATGGTGCTGCACTGACCTTTGTTTTGATGTTTTAAGATAGAAGTAATAGAATGAAAGGTGATATAAAACTGTGCAGGAAAATAAAATAAATGAGTGGTTACATAAGAGAGTAGAAAGATATTGATATGTAAAGGATTAAGAAAAAATAAAACATTTTATTTCTATGCACTGAAAAATTAAAAAAAATTAATTTTATCCTATTAATATATTAAAATTAAACTAAAAAATAAATGTGACCTGTGGATGAGATATTATCGTCAATGATTGTGATAAAAAGGAGGATTAATTAAATACTAAGTAATTAATCCTTTACTTCGGTAGATAAAAAAAGAAGATGCAATCATAAAAAAAAAATAAAAAATAGTGGATTGATTCTTCTTTCAATAGTGAGGTAACTACTGCTATTATTATTACTAGTCCTTTAATAGACATTTCATGTTTCTTAAGATGTATTTATTATTTAACAAAAAATGTAATTTTTATTTTTTCTTGTGGAAGAATAAAAAAATTATAGAGAATATGAGTTATGGGTTTATCAACTTAATAGAAAATCACAATTATTTTTTTTATTTTCTTATAAATTATATGTTTATGAGCTTAAAAAAATGGTTCATTAGTGAGAAGACACTAAAAACAGTTACTAAACCTAATCCCTTTTATAGTATTGTATAGATTATTATTATTATTGTTTCCTTTACATTAAAGATATGCTAGCTTAATTTCATTGTTAAGGATATGAAATTATTTGGAATAAGATTCTAAGCGCCAGAGAGAAAGAGCGATGGATTTGATAAAACCAAATCACCGATCTGTAGTGTTTAAAATTATATTTAAGTTAAATACTGAATATAATTTGATAAAAAACAAACGAGACACATCAAATAAATTGTCATCATTCAATAATTTAAACAACAAAATAATTATTGATGGATTCCCTAGTGTCCTTATATGTTAAATAATGAAGACTTACTTTAACGTCATATATATTCAATCTATCTAAAAAAAATAAATTATTAAATATAGAATCACTCACAGATCTTTATTTAAATGTTTAACCTTATAAATTTTACCTTTAAACAGTAATAATATCGTAACATTTTACTAGCAATTTAATTTTGATCTTCCTCAAGGAAAAATGGACAATTAGATCCTGAAATTTTAAGGACAATTGGGCTTGTTTAATACATAGTATAAGGTCTTATAGTATTAGCTAATTTTATAAAATCAATTTTTATTATATGTTTGGTGTCACATATGATATTATAATATTATACGGTTAAATCATTTTTATCTTATAACTATATGATTGAGTTATTAGATCTTAAGAGGTTTGATAACATTTGATAATATTATTTTTATTAATCAATCCTAAATTAATCTTGACTTATACTTTTATGTCAAAGCTCCAACCCTAACCCACTGCAGTAGTAGCCTACCCATTGCGATCGCCACATAAGCAATTGGTTGGCCCCTGGACTCAACTCCCCCCTCACTCACCACCCACCACCTCCAATCACCTCATGCCCTCACTAACCGCTCCTCCATTGTTGGTCATATGACTCACCAAACAATGAATAATATAAAAATTTACACATAGATTTCTTATACTATACTATTAAATCTTATATTATCATGTCAAATATAATCATATCTTATTATACGATGCACCAAAGAGGCCTTGATGCTGACAAGAATCACAAAATGTGCTAGAAGAGACATTCTTTGAAAAAATGAAATATAAGACTAGTTTTTTCACAAAGGTATTAAGGTTATAAATTCTTCTCAAAGATATAGAGAAAATAAAGTCGAACATAAAACTACTCACTCAAATATGTATAAGAAAACCATAATAATATGGGCACGTTATGGACTAAAATTGAGATTTCCTTCACTATACTTTAAATATCGGTACTTTTTTCATATTGAAATATTATATTATAGATTTTGGTAATTTAAATTAATGAGGCACATGAGGAATTCTTAATTATAAATAACTAAAAATTATCAACATTACTGAATTTTATATTTTCAATTATATATAATCAAATAAAAATATAAAAATTATATTAACAATATATGTATTTATATATATATATATATATATATATATTTACGTATATAAAATTAAATCTTACCAGAGGAGAAAATTGGAAGGAGAAAATTAAATCCTATCAAGTTAAGGGTGGCATTGGAGATTGGAGGGAGAGATGTGATGGAGATGCGGGTGGAAAGTAAGAAAAGGGGAGGGAGTGCCAGCTATTTCCAACAATGAACGTGGCCCGTGGATGAGATATTCTCAACAGACGGCCACGATTGGAGGATATGGAATTTGCGGTTCATTTGAGGCGAATTTCATTTGCCAGACCCTACCCTTTTTTAAACCATAGGGGCGGGTACAAGCCTTACACCACATAACTGTGAGAGATTCGCGCACACCACACCACATTCTCTCACACAAACCTTCATTCCTTCATTCCTCAATTTTTCAGAAAAACATTCCCCTCATCACCTTAACCTCTTCTTCCTAGGTGAGATCACTTTGTCCTTTTCCCCCTTCAATCACAAAGACCATTTCATTTTTGTTGTTCTGATGCTTAATCTGTGCAGTTAATTTGCTTAGTGTGGTGTTAATTTCCATGACCAGGGACATCTTTGATGAGTCTGTTTCCTAGTATCTTATGTTGTACCTTTTTTTGTGCTTTTGTGTTTTTTTTCCTTTTTTTTTTGCAGCAATCAATAAACAACAATGGCAGAAGCTGAGGATATTCAACCCCTCGTCTGCGATAATGGAACTGGAATGGTCAAGGTAAACTATGGATGGATGGATCAAGCGTGTATTGTTGTTAAATCTTAAATTGAATCATATAATTTTGTTAGTTTGGATTAATTTGTTTTATATTTAGCATAGCTTATGATAAAAAGGTTACTAAGACTAATCCAAACATGCAGTTCATGATCTGTTGTAAATCTTATAATCTAGTACCTTTGTCTTGACATGTCTTAAATTTGTGTTTTGCTAAGGCTGGTTTTGCTGGAGATGATGCTCCAAGGGCTGTGTTCCCTAGCATTGTGGGTCGACCACGCCACACTGGTGTGATGGTTGGTATGGGACAAAAGGATGCATATGTTGGTGATGAGGCTCAATCCAAGAGAGGTATTTTGACTCTGAAATACCCAATTGAGCATGGAATTGTCAGCAACTGGGATGACATGGAGAAGATCTGGCATCACACCTTCTACAATGAGCTCCGTGTTGCTCCGGAAGAGCACCCTGTGCTTCTCACAGAAGCACCCCTCAACCCGAAGGCCAACCGTGAGAAGATGACGCAGATCATGTTCGAGACCTTCAACACTCCGGCTATGTATGTTGCCATCCAGGCCGTCCTTTCCCTTTATGCTAGTGGCCGTACAACTGGTAATCAATCTTCAATGTCAATTATCCCTTTTTGCTGTTTCAATTTATGGTGATGATGTATGGGCTGATCTTAAAGTTTGATACTTTGGAACAAGATTTATGTGACGTGTAAATGTTGTGGCAGTTTTTGTCTGCTACGGAGGAATTTGCTGGGGCTATGATGATTATGTCACAGTTCACACTTTTCAGTTCATTTCATAATGAGTGCAGGGTTTTTTTCATGAATGATGGATGTGATTTGAAGGACTAGCTGCCTGTTTAGTGTTATGCCTTGACATTGAATAGAATTTGATGTGGTTCTTGTGCTGTTTGATATAGGTATTGTCCTGGACTCTGGAGATGGTGTCAGTCACACAGTTCCTATCTATGAAGGCTATGCTCTCCCCCATGCAATCCTGCGTTTGGATCTTGCGGGGCGCGATCTCACTGATGCCTTGATGAAAATCTTGACCGAGCGTGGATACTCGTTCACCACATCAGCTGAGCGGGAAATTGTGAGAGACATGAAGGAGAAGCTAGCCTATATTGCTCTTGATTATGAGCAAGAGCTAGAAACTGCCAAGACCAGCTCAGCTGTTGAGAAGAGCTATGAGCTACCTGATGGGCAGGTGATCACAATAGGTGCTGAAAGATTCCGCTGCCCTGAAGTTCTCTTCCAGCCATCCATGATTGGGATGGAAGCTCCTGGAATCCATGAGACCACATACAATTCCATCATGAAGTGTGATGTCGATATTAGGAAGGATCTCTATGGTAACATTGTCTTGAGTGGTGGTTCCACAATGTTCCCTGGCATTGCTGATAGGATGAGCAAGGAGATTACAGCATTGGCACCAAGTAGCATGAAGATTAAGGTTGTAGCGCCACCAGAGAGGAAGTACAGTGTCTGGATTGGAGGGTCCATTTTGGCATCCCTCAGCACCTTCCAACAGGTAAAGTTCATCAGTTTACTAGTTTTGTTACATGCAGCAAACCATTCAGGAAAATTCTCTGTCAAGAATTAGAGACTAATTAAAATAAATGGAACAGCAAAATAGGAGGAAATGCTTCCTCAAAAATAATTTAAATAAAAAAAGATGAGGAAATATAAACAGACACAATACTTAGATATATCAAGAGAATCAAAGTAATCTAAAATTTATTCCTTTTCCCTTGTGTTTGTGGGGCTTGACAGAGTGCAGTACTTGCTTGAAGTTTATTCAAGCCATTGGAAGTAACAAAAGTAATTCAAAGAGGCTCACTTCTAATGTGCTCATTTCTGATATGTTTTCTTTTCTTTTCTACTTGCAGATGTGGATTGCAAAGGCAGAATATGATGAATCTGGGCCATCAATCGTTCACCGGAAATGCTTCTAAGCATGGAGAACAAGAGGTGGAGCAGGGGAATTGCAATATATACACTTCGTACTACAGAGATACCATCAAGTGGTTGAGGAACTTTTTCCTATTCTTTACCATTTCTTTTTTCATGTTTCTTTTGTGTTTTCTTTTCTTGATATGTTGGGATAAGAGCATGATGTCTAGCAAGGTATGTAAGATTCAATATTTTTCTTCCCCATTTTGTTGTAGAAGAGCTGTGTATTGTTACTTATTTGGTTTGGTTGAATCAAAAATTCTTTTTATAAAGTATTCTGATTAACTTAAAAGTGTTAGGTGCTTGATTGATTGTTCTCTGCAATGAAAAAAGTCACAGCCAATCGATGTCCAAACTTGTATCTCGATGATTGATGTTTTGCCTGCGGTTCATATCCCACCAACTTGCCAACTTCGTATAAACATTATTTGCCGGTGAGAGTTCCATCAGAGATGGTTAAAATTATGCTGGTGAATAATGTCTATGGTAGTGCCAGCAATAATTAAGCTTCAATAAACCATGCTCCTTTTCAATCAACTGCAACAGTAACCGAGTTTTATTCCATTAGGTGGGTCTATCTTTTTCAATCAATGCCTATCTTTTGCAAAATATGTCGGGAAAACATGTTAAAATGAAAATCATGCTGGAAAGTAGGATTTAGTAAGATAGGGAGAGACCATGAAATTTACTGTTTTTTATATTTTGTATATCTGGTAAGTTATGATGCAGTCACTGTTTTTGCTTAGAAATGAAATGATTTTCACCAATCCCGCACAAGAAAGAGTGACTGAGAAGTGACTCAATCATTACTTCACACTCAATCGAACTTTCTCAGCCGTTCCTTTATTGTTTTGTGAGTAGTTTGTAAGGATTTTGTCTTTGTATCAAAAGGAAAGCAACGCTTCACTCCGAGACAAAAAGAGTACGAGGTACTGTGCGCAGAACAATTGTTGTACCACTTTAGAATATACCATACTCTTTGTCACACTTATAATCTAGCTCTCTGTGAGTGTGTGCTTGAAACTTGGAAATTGAGAGTTGGTGTATGGATTGCTATGACTATTTGAAAAGATCTCTTTCTGTTTGAACCATGAATTAAAGAAAAATTTTAAGACTTCACTATTATTCCGTGGCTTGAAGTTCCTTTTCTAACTATTTGGAACAAAAAGAGTTGCACAATTCAACTTGAAGCTCCCTTCACTACCCACCACCTCCACTCACAAGCTTAGGTTTGGTGAGAGGCAACTACATAATAAAATTTTGCGATTAAGCAAAGCAAAAGACAACAGTTAGACATGGGATGATAAATAAGGATTTATCCTTGTTTAAAAAAAATGAACTCTAGTGAATGAAACAAAAGGACTTTTAAGATAACGACTTCTAAAAGCAACTTCCTCATTATTTTTTTAGTTATTTTTTAACGAAATTTAGGAGTGACTACGCTTCATTCCTAACTGCAAATACCAGAGCTCCTTTTCAGTTTTCATTTTTTGTCCAATGTATGCGTCCATGATCAAAAGATTCAAAGGAGACTTGAAAGTCGCAGATCCAAACAATTAATACTTTCACACACACACACACACATATATATATATATGCACACATTTGAGAATAGTGAATTCGTGGTTAAATGTAACCACTTGTTAGTAAAGGTATTATTACCTTCACAGCTCTCAAGAATACCAAGCAATTCTTCACACAAACACACCCAACTATAATATCACTAGCAATTAGCAAATGCATTTCTAATTTTGAAGTATGAGATACAGGTAAAAAATTATGCATGGAAGAAACTAGGAAGTCGAGAAGAATTGTTTAAAATGAACAATATCTGGATGCTACAAAAATATGTGCCGAGTCATAGTTTTTTTCTTTGAAACGTGCTTTTCCAAAACTAAGCAGAGAGCGAATCAACTTTATTAGCTATAGTCCTACATACTACAAATGCTTGTACGACATTCACATCAAATCGTTTATACTAGCAAAAGTTGACTGTCCAGGCACATCATTGAAGCCTTTGATGGACATGTTGGGTGTATCGTCAATTTTGCGCCCGAGAAGCTCATTGTTTATGAAGACAACCACCACAGTAATATCATCGTGTATGTCCCTCCTAGGTGTCCCCCTGTCAATGTCACGCAGTTGTTTATATGGTAAATTCGCTCTCCTAGTTGCCGCTATTTGAGCAGCCTTAATAAGCCTCCTTGCAATCCCCTGGTGTTAAAAAGGAAATTTTTAAAAAAGGCACAGCACATATACTAAAAGGAAAATATTATTATATAGTTAGAGCATTTTTCACATCCAAGAACAAATAAAATAAAAAGAAAAAGAAAAAAAAATACCCGACGCGGATACTTATTAACGATCTCAACAGCTTCTTGATTTGTTAAGCAGTCCCATAGTCCATCGGATGCAAATATGAGGAACTTATCACGAACTTGTAAAACTCTTGTATATAGAGATGGCTCTGATGATAAGGCAGGTTGACTCGTAATAGGACGAGGTAATTGAAACCTTTCCAAGGATGGATGAGGTACAAAGTCAGGATGCTTCATGTATGCATCTCCTATGGACTTGGAAACCTATAAATAAAATAAAATAAATAATAGCAGATTAATTGGAAGCAAACAAGAAAACCTTTAATAGCTATGAACTGCCCCAAATCAAAGCATAGCAATCAGTTTCACATTAATAATTGACTTGGAATTATGTTATATGTACATTCAATTTTGATACCAAATATAACATCTCAAGTAATCATATCATATATCTATTTCAACTTCACTGCTCTCACATTTGTATACAGGCCTCTTCGATACCTATACAATGTAAATCTAGAAAACATTTTTTAGTTGACATATTAATGACAAAGAAATTAGAAATCCAGCCATAAAATATGGCATGCATAGTCACAAAAAAAGAATGTACTGAAACTATATAAGAATATAATGGAAGTTGAGACACCCCATGAAGCTAACAATGCATACAACATATAATAAAACTCTTAAGTCCCACCATCCATCCACTCATCAAGAAAAAAAAAAATTGAAGTTCTACTGAAGCACGCCGTGCTTAGTAAATCTTCAAATCCTAACAAATACTACATAGAAACAGAAGCAACCTTAAAGAGAGACAGAGAGAGAAGACAAATGAAACGTAATTAAACTTGTAATAACCCTTTCCAAACTAAAGGGTAAAAAGCACAAGAATTAACCTGGATGATGCCTTTAATACGATATGCTCCATTACGATGGATCACAAGATTTGGATCATCTGTGTGCGTGATGCCAAGCTGTGTTCTGATGTCCTCTCTGTTAACATTGTGATCTTCGGTCAAGGGCTCAGCAGTGATCATGTTAAGATGATTCGTGTAACCAATCACAGCACGCGAGTCTCCAAGATTGGCAACGAAAAGGGTCCCTTTCCATATAACACCAACCAGACAACAGGTTCCCATGCATGCCAAGGATGGCCTGATCCCTTGATCCCTTCGAACAAGCTCCAGGAATTCATTCTCAGTGTAAGCAACAGCACCAGCTAGAGTTACTTGAGAAATATTACCTTGAGTCTGAGCAAGTCCTGTGAACAGCAACAAAGCACACACCTTAATCAATTACATAACAGCTTAAGACAATATATATGCATCAGTGGAATTATGAGGGCAATCCAAATATACAGAACATGATCGTTAGGAAATGAAAGACAAGCAAAACAAGAACGTAACTTTTAGCAAGAACATAAAGTTTTCGGTCATTTATAATAAAGAAAAACGTCCAAGACAAACAAACGAAGCAAACACACTGTAAAGAGAAAACCTTTCAAACATAGAAATCAAACATCTCGTATTCAGTGCATTTACAATGAAGTTTTCGGCCAAAAGTATTTTAAACAAAGCTAGTAGACGAGTATAAGAGGAAGACAACCGAAAAAAACCAGAACTTGTAGGGACATGTACTACTTGATAACAAAGATGGTTCCAAGAAAAATTTTCCCAGCTCCCCGGCACGGCATTTTACCACGAGTGTATCTAAATATGTGGTGTTAGATTAAACAAGAACTCACTGGTTACTTCGTTGAAGAGCCTGTTAGAGACGAACTCGGCGACTTCGTGGCCGCCATGGCCGTCGTAGACTCCGACGAGGATAGCGTTGGGGCCGGTCTCGACCTGGCTGAAATCCTCGAGGACAGCATTGGCCTGACAGACAGCGAAGGAGTATTGACCGCATGAGTGCCTCTCGAGGTCCTTGCTCCACACGAGAGGGTCATTGTCGTCGAGCTCCAGTATGTCCCTGCACGTCGCGCGCATCCAGCACGCTGAAGCCACTTTTGCAATCCACGCCATCATCTTTGCGAGTTAACCTTCACAGCCAAAGAAATTAAAGAAGAAGACTCGGTGATGAGCTTTTCTTTCTTGCTTTGCACGCAAGAAAGAAAGAAAGGGAGGGAGGGGGGAAAACAGAATGTTTGAGAATTTTTGTTTTGGGTACGTACGGTGTTGAGAGAGTTTTGTTATTTGGAATGAATGAATGAATGAATGGCTAAAGGAATATGAAGATGTGATTTTTTATATACGTATGTGATTGGTTCTGTCAAGAGCGAGCGCTGAAAGAGAAATGCATGCATATATCTTGGGGAGTTGAGTTAGTTGCATGGGGTGTAAGGGTAAAATGGGGTTCGTTCTTTATAGTTAGGAGCAAAGAAAAAGAAAGAAACCGCCATATATATGGTTTGGTTCCAAAGGGGAGAGTGCTGATTATTGCAGGTTGCGGAATGCAAGTGGGAAATTCGAAGAGACAGAGACACGCATGTGTTGACTGAATTGACATGTGTTGTTGACTTTCTTATAAGAAGACGAGCTATCAGCCTAACAGACTATCTCAGTTATTCAGTTATTCAGTTTTCCTTTCTTTTTTTATTCATTTTTTTTCTTCTTGAATCCAAGTTTTTTTTTTCATTCTTTATTTTCTTTGCTAATCGCTTCAACCACAAGTTGGAAATGACAACTTACATTTACAATAATTCCTTCATCCGCCCATAGAATGGCCATTACTTGCCATGTTCATATTTCAAAGTAGATTTAATTATTTTACAAGTTAATATAGTTTAACTCATGTTTTAATTAAGTTTAACCCATTTTTCCACTCTTAATTGATGATTTATTTGAAGCTCCTTTTTGTTTGAAGTTCTTTCATGTGTTGAGTTTAATTTTTTTTTTAAATTATTTGTACTTTGTATATTTGAGGATCTTTTTTTGTTATAGTTTATATTTTAAAAACACGTTATTTGTAAGAGAATCCATTATGATGATTTATTACTTACTAATTTGACTTTTATTAATTTTTGTATTTTATTATATATATATATATATATATATATGAGTGGGTATTCATTTATTCTAAGATTAAGTCATGAAACAATAAATTTGCTAAATAACTTATTTTAGATGTTAATTTTTATCGATCTAATCATTAAATTAAAAGTTCTCAAAAACTTGATCAAGTGTTTAAATTTTCATATAATTTAAAAATTATTTGAAACTTCATCTATACACTTTATTTTTAATGTATAGTATACTTTTGAAAATATGAGTAAAAGTCAAGAATTAGATTACACATCTAATTTTGAATATATATATATATATGCGATGAGTGTCAATTTGATGTTATTATTCTTATCTAATATCAATTTTCTAATATTATCCCTAAGTACTATCAATTTAATCCGAGAACAATTTTAATTTATATCCCAAATTTAGAAGTTAATAAGATGCACTTAATTGATATCAACTTAATTCAATGAACTTAATTATTTTAGCAAGTATTGAATCTAATTGATTTTTTTTTTATCAGAATCTAATTGACCGTAATACAATAACAATTCAAATTTTTATTAAAGAAAATTTAAAAACTCATTCATTTGTTATTTAATGTATTTTTAATATTATTGTATTGAACTTATCTCTTTGGGCATTTAAATATGTGACACTTTATAAATATTTCACATCTAATTTAATCATATATTTGTTTTGCTAAATTATTTGTATAATAAATAATACAAAATTAATATTTTTTTTGTTTTCCAGGCTATCCACTTTAAATACAATGACTAATCCCTTGACTTATGGTATGTCCATTTAAGATAGTAGACATTGATTATAGATTTTAAAACTACTCTAATTCAATTAAATTTTAATATGTATTTACTTTGTCAATTTTTTAAAATTTTTAAATGTGAAATCATGTGTATTGCACAGGGAAAAAAACTAGTTTGTAGTTAAGTGCTTACGTTGTATAAAGCTTTTTTCAAATCCCTAAATAACAATCAATATAAAAAATGCAATATTCACGGACTATCTTCCTCTTCACCCTCCCCTTCACATTCATGCATACTATAGTTTTTATTGCATGTCATTATGCATAGTTTACCTGGTTGTGATATTGGGACTTGTATGAAAGATGGCAGAAGATATTCTTCTAACATATTGCAATTTTCAACCGCAAGTTCACTTTCAATTCTACTCCACCAAATCACATCACGTGCTTAATGTCTCAGTAGACGTTAGATTAGGAACATTTTTTCCTTCGATGTTATTTTATCCTTTATGCGTGTGTTGATTTATTGTCTTGCGTGTTAAAGAAATAGAAACAGAGCTGAGATTTTATATATTCTCACATTTCAAAATATATATGATACTCCATTTGTTGTGATGTAATTCAGGACTTTGTCCCCGAGACATAGATTAGGCTCTGATGTAATTAACCAAACTTGTTTGATTTTAGTGATAAAAATTTGATATTCAAGGTGCATAACATGAACATTTTTCTGCGAGTCAAAATACAGCTCTCAAATTAAGTTTGGTTAGTGTGTGTGTGTATGGTTTGAGGAGCAAACCATCTTATGTGCAAATTTAATATGACCGAATCATGTAACTATTGACCTTGTATATAAATTTAACAAGACCTGGTCAGTTATTATTACACATGATCAAGTGATGTTAAATTCACAAGCGAGAAAAATCTAGTACTGATAAGAGGTTTGGTCTCAGAGGCCCCAAATGGAAGTCAAGATGTCAATTCTCTGAATGAAATCATTTTATTTTATTTTTTTCAAGTTATTCATGTCACAAGTCACCTCCACAAACGCATTCCAATTTCCAAATTTTAAAGCACGAGGGTATATACAGCTTGAAAGTTATGCATATAGAAGGCACTAGGAAGTCGAGAAGAATTGTTTAAAATGAACAATTAATATCTGGATGCTGCAAAACTATGTGCCATGTCATAGGCTATTTGTTTTTTTTTACGCTTTTCCAAAACTAGCAGAAAGCTAAGAATCAATTTTATTTGCTATAGTCCTAGAATTAAATGCTTGTATCACATCAAATCGTCTATATATACAAAAAGCTGATGGTCCAACCACATTACTGAACCCTTTGACGGAGCTTTCCTGTATAAGCAATTTCATGCCGAGAAACTCGTAGTCTATGAAGACAACCACCACAGTAATATCATCATGTATCTCCCTCCTAAATCCCTTGCCAATATCATGAAGTTCTTTATATGGCCAACCCACTTTTCTAGCTGCCACCTTTTAGGCAGCCTTAACAAGCCTCTTTGCAATTCCCTAATGTCAGAAAATAAAGATAAAACCACAGCATACAATAAGAAAAATATATAGTTAGATAGTTTTACACATCCATGAGAAAAATTGAAAGGAACTTATAAAATAAAAAAAATAATGGAAAAGAAAATATACCCTTCGCGGGTACTCATAAACAATCTCAACAGCTTCCTGGTTTGTCAAGTTTCATCAGATGCAAATATAAGGAACTGGTCCTGGGGTCGTAAGATTCGTTGATATATATCTGGGTCTGATGATAGGGCAGGTTGAGTCCTAATAGGCACAGGTAATTGAAACTTTTCTAATGATTGATCAACTCTGAATTTACTATGCTTCAGATATGTGTCTCCTATAGACTTGGAAACCTAATGACAATTTTGAAGCAAACAAAGACAAACCTTTGATAACTATAAACAACCCAATCAGCATGACATTAATAAAATAATAATTGACATGGAGCTAAAAGAAAACTAACCTGGATGATGCCTTTAATACGATATGCTCCATTACGATGAATCACAATAAGATTTGGATCATCTTTATGTGTTACACTAAGCTGTCTTCTGATCTCCTCTCTCTTAACATTTTGATCTTCGGTCAAGGGCTCAGCAGTGATCTTGTTAAGATGATTCGTGCAACCAATCACAGCACGCAAGTCTCCAAGATTGGCAATGAAAAGGGTCCCTTTCCATATAACACCAACCAGACAACAGGTTCCCAAGCATGCTAAGTATGGCCTGAAATAGTGATGCCATCGAACATGATCCAGAAAATCAGCCTCAGTGCAAGCAACAGCTTCAGCGAGATAAACAGCAACACCACACAAGCAACTTAATTTACAACACACCTTCATTAAAACAATGCAGTGCATGCCAAGGTAATTGCTTTGACACAAAATAACACTAGGAAAAATACACTGTGGAATTAAAAATTAGGACAATAACACACTGCAGGGTCAAACAGAAAATGTACGGTTTACATATGTTAACTTTCACAAGTTTGTATTTATCTAGATCCAAATGTAGAACGTGATCTTTAATTAAAAAGTGAAATAATAATTAATCTGAAAGTTCAAAAACCGTACTAATCCTTCAGAATTTGCATGTAAATCAATTTGTGGAATTGAAGGGGCCTATGTATGCAGTATATATTAATTTATTTTATCATCTGAAATGAAAGAGTCATTGTTTGCATATACATAAATAAATTAAATACACACCATATGCAAGAATGAAAGAGTCTTTCTTGCTTTATTTGCACGCAAGAAAGAAATAAGGGAAGGAAGACAGAATAATGTTTGAGGATTTTTTGGAATGAATAAATGGCTAAAGGAATATGAAGATGTGGTTGATATATGTGTGATGTTGGAGGGAGTGAATGGTTTTGTTTCACATAGTGATGTGTGTAGTTGTGTTTGTTGTTGTTGTTGTTGTTGTTTTGCCAGAGCAAGAACAAGAAAAGAAAAAGAAAGAGAAAGAAAACTGCTATATATATACGCTAGTTGTTTAACCGATATATTGCACATGATGATAATAAAAAATAGTTTATTGACCATTAAAAAAATAAATTCTAATTTATTTAAATATATTTTATAGAAAATTAAATATATAAATTTATTTTCAAAATAAGTCCATAATTAAATAAATGAAAAAAATATAAATGTATCATTATATTTTATCTCTTATTTTAGATATCATATTTATAAGGCTGAAAAATCTCAACAAATGACCTATAACTAATAATAAATAACTTATTTTATGAATATTTTACACATTTTAAAAATTAAAATTGTTGAATAATAAAAGAGAATAAATGAATAATTTTATATATCATGAGTCATTTATAGGAATGACAATAGATATCCATGACAAAGGGGTAGCCCCCATCCCCATTTGGAATTTTGCCTCTATTCTTCATCCCCATTCCTGTCATGGTCCTCATTCCTCATCGCCATGGGAATTTGAATCCTTATAGGTATTTATGAGTTTATTAAAAAAATTTAAAAGAGAAAAAATATATTTTGAAATTAAAAACATAAATATCCATATATAGCAAATACTATTAATGAAACATAAACTAAATTGAAATAAAAAATGCATACATAATGCAAATTAACAAAGATAATTGAAAAAATGAAGGTATGTTATCCATGTCCTTTTTAACAACAAACTTCTCCACCATTGGTCGTTCTAAGAGAACAAAATTTGTCATTATTCTCATCTTATTAGGTAATTCCATGGGTACCCACTTTAACTGGTATTTTTTTATTTTTTCATTCCTAGTCATTTATATCTTTTTAGTAAATTAAAATGTATAAAAACATAAAAATTAATTAATAAATTTAATTTATGTGATTTCAATATAATTACACATCCCCTCCTTATACATCTTTTTAGTAAATTAAAATATTAATTTTAAAATATATTATAATTAGTAAAAAAAATCATATATAATCTTAATTTATGTCATCTCAATTATTGAAGTAGTATATCAATTACATAGTTATTTTTAATTTAAAAAGTAATGTAATTATTTAATTTTTAAAAAATTAATAAATAATTAGTATCATTATCAAAGAAGTGTAAACTATGGAATTGATTTTTAAAAAATATTTTAATTTTGAAAAATTAAATTTTTTCTCAATAAAATAATATGAAACAATTGAAGAATTGATAAATTGAAATGTTTAAGTTTGAAAAAATTAGATTGGAAGTTAAAACTTTTCTTCTAACCTCGTCCTCATTTGCAATTTTCTTCTCATCCCTAGCATCATCCCCATCATAAGTCTTCATTCCTCATTTATTGCGGAGATTTGAATAGGTACGTGTATTTTTATGGATTTATTAAAAGAATTTCACAAAAAGAAAAATTTTTAAAATGGTAACGGAAAGGATAATAATAATATTAATATGTATATGTTATTGATTGATATGGATATCAGTATCAATTAAAGGTTTTAATATTAGGCTTATAAAAATAAGGTAATAATATTATTTATTATTAATTTTTGCTATGTTTCTAATTTTTTGGTGTATGTGTAATATTAGCTTTTATGAATTAGAAAATGAAATATGTCACTTAAATAGTTAGGTAGGGATTTCGAAAACAAAATCAGCAATATATCAATAATTATATTTTTTTAATTAAAATAATATATTAATAATGATTATACCTTAAAAAAGGAAACACAACTAAATATGGATTTTATATAGATAGAAAAATAATATTTTTAATTTTATCAATTACTTAAAATTTTTAGCTTGAGAAAAAAAATGGAACAATAAATGCATATATTGTAGGAAAAATTAATTAGTAGCTACACATATATCAGTATATTCGATTCACATCAAAATAAAAAAGAATAATAGTTAACAATTAATTTGTATAACGTTAACGCATAATGAAAATTTTAAATAAAAATATAATTTTATTCCAAAATATTATTCATTCTCCATAATTAGTGTTTGTAAATGGAATTGAAATTATAAATCAATGACTATGTATATATTGAATTTAGAAATCTTTAAACTTTACAAATTAATGAAAAAAATAAATTGAAGATGGTGGAACAACATAATCAAATTCCAATGGAGATTAGCTGATGCAATTTATCTAATATTGCTATTGGAATAAGTAGCTAGCTTGGTTGTGCACTAAACTTATACAAGAAAGTATTGTTCTCAACACAACAGCAACAATTTTCATCTCATGTAAATGTTATGTCAAACAAATGAGCAAAATAAAATCAAAGGTAAAAATAGAAGTAAAATCAAACACAATCTTCAATTATTCTTAGTCCTTAATCTTTACTACCTTAAGTTTATTGAAATCCAGTTGGGATAGTCCAATAACATCTCCTTTACTTAATTTGACCTCAAATTCTAAAAATAAAAAATTATAGAATCATTAATACTCATTTATACAATAATAAAATTAATCTCAAATTTAGTAAAATGTTTATTAAATTATTTATGAAAAATATAATTACCTTTGCCACAAAGGATTGAACAATATGCGGTTAAGGCTATAGCTTGGTGGTTGTCTCTTATATAAAACATAGAAAAGATCATTAAGATATATACACAAATTAAAGTAAAAGACTAAATAAACATAGAAAAATCGATATAGAAAACAAAAAAAAATTCACAAACAATAAAGGTAGAAATAAATTGGATATAAACAAAAGAAATGAAAAGAATAAATAAATTATTTATTTTAAGAGAACATAAAAAAATAAAATATTTGTTTCATTGACGAAACATTTAAATATATATATACATACAAATTGAAAATACTAAACAAATACAAAAATTATTGTACAAAGAAAATAAAAAAATCTCACAAAGAAGAAACAGCTTCAAATAAAAATAGTAGAACATTTGAATTTACTAACCTATAAATTCTTATTTCTTAATATAAACCATGAAGAAGAAAATTAAAAGATGAAATAAATTAATATATTTTGGGAGAACTAATAGATAATAAACAAAGAAAAATAAAAAATATGAAAATATGAGAGGAAGAATGGAAGAGAAAAGAAAGTTGTGAAATAGAGAGGAGAAATAAAATGAGATATTAGCATTACATACTAAAGCTTTATACATTACAAATTCAGTAACAACTGATATTCCATATTGTAAGAGAAGTTAAGGTTTTTTATTTCGATTAATATAATTTGATTATAGTGGACATTTCTTAGTAACAATAGTTTTTGTTTCCATTTTTATTTTTATATTAATCTTATTGGATTATGGTTTGTTGTGTAATGGAAATTATATAGTCTATTGAAAAAATTCAAAATTTAAAATTTTATAATTAATTCTGGAAAATATGTGTTTAATTAAAAAAATATTATAAAAAAATGAAAAGATATGTATCATGTGAATATCTATTTTTATTGTTAAATAATTTAGATTTACATATTTTGATTAGCTGGATCATTTAAATTAAAAATTGTAATGGTTTGAAATCTAATATTTAATATGAAATATTTATGTTGTATTAATGAAATAGATATAAAGGTAATTTATAGAAATAATTAATAATCAAGTTATAAAAATTATGGATCATAAGTTGCTCTATAAATAATACTTATAATTTTTTTTAAATGAATCTTGAATATTAATATTATAGATATGATAAAGGGCTTGTGTTACAGAATGAATGAATTAATGTTTAGCGGGAGAGTTCAACATGGTGTGAAGAGGAGAGTTGATGACGAAGGTCTGTGTTGACACTTTTTGTTGACATGAAACGAGTCTATCGGCTTAGCACACTATCAGTTATTCTGCTATTCTGTTGCCCCTTTAAATTCAGTGTACAAAATTGTAACGGGCTTTATCAAAAGCTAAAAAGCGTCACATGCTTTCTCCATTAAGCTTTTAGATCTCTTGAATTGTTATTTTTTAAGAAAAACAAATATTTGCCTTTTCACTTTCTGATCAAATTTCAAATTTTTTACTGCTTAATAATTAGGAAAATTATACTTTATCCTCATAAACTATAGATATATTTTAAATCCTAAATTTTAAAATAGTATGGTTTTTACCCTTAAATATTTTGAAAAGTGCAAATTGATTCTTTCATTAATTTTTTCATCAATTGTTAATAAAAATACCATGAAATTAAAAAAAATATAAGTATCAGGGTCATTTGTACATGTTTTGAAATTCAAGAATATAATATACTTACTTTGACTAAAATGCTCATTTGTGAAAGTTTAAAATGAATTTACACATTTTTAAAATTTAGGGAATAAAGTGCACACAATCTATAATTCAATGGGATAAAGTGTGATTCTCCCATAATTTAATTATATGAAACATTTAATGAAAATATAAATATAAAGGGAATTAAGACACAAGTATTTTTTTAAAGATCATAAAATATTTCAAAATTTCAATTTATTTAAAAAATTATGAAACTGTTTTTTTAATTGTAAGAGTACAAAATATAACTGCCCTATAAAAATTGTTTGCCAAAATTTAGGCTCAAAACTTATCCGAAGAGCTCCAAACGTTTGAGTTAGAAAATACTTGCCACCTTTCATTCTTAACCATTAATTACTAAAAAAATATTAGTATACTAAAAACAGAAGGGTAGCTGGAGTCTTAATATGAATATTGGACACAAAAATCAATTTAGCCAATCACTCAAACGGCAAAAGGGCACGTTGAATTGAGTAGGTGTGGCTAATAAACTGCACCATGTAGGATTGGCGTAGCAGTGGTAGATGGCATGTTGTTTCCCAAATTTTAAAAAGGGATAGTAACATAATAAGGTCTTAAAACGCATGTGGCATGTGAAGTGGCCTTTTCTGAAGCTATTCTTGCATTTGATTATTCAATTTACATTTGCCTTTTGCTTTTCTATTTTTTTAATAAAAAGGAGGAATCGATTGTGGTTGCTAACCATTAGATCCAATCAATTCCACTTTTTCTTTTCATATACTTCATTTTTCAATGTATATAGATATAGATACTATATTGTCCAGATACGTTGAAACGTGTCCAGATATATTGAAAAATAAAATAAAATTGATGGTTATTACTGGAGAGAAGGATTACATTTAACGGCTGGTTGTGATATTTGGACTTGCATGATTTTTCGACCGCAAGTTCACTTTCATTTCCGCTCCACCAAATCTCTTTATGCGCTTAATGTCTCACTAGCCCTTGCATTAGGAACGTTTGTTCCTCCTCAGTATAGTCATTACTGAATATCACCCAAATATAGAATTGTACCAGTTCAAGGTACAAGACAAGAGCATTTCCTAATGGCTTCAAGTAAGTAACGTTAGGGTGTTGTAGGGGTCAGGGTATAGAGGCCCCAGTTAAAATCAAGGTAAGAATTCTCAATGAAATCTCTCCTTGTTTGTTAAGTAAAGCTGTTAATGACCAAAGATACATAGTATTTTTCTTCCTATTAAGATATGGATATGTTTGGTTGAGGGATTAAAATGGAAGTGGAAGTGAACATGAAGGAATAAAGTTTTATTAAGTGAACATGAAAGAATAGAACAAATAACAAGAAAATAGCATCAATAACTGAATAAAACTAACAGGGGCAATATACATAGGGTAAACTATGCTTTAGTTTTCTCCCTCTGATCACGAATTAGCATGCGTGCTTCTTCGAGGAGGGCATGTAAATTTTTTCAGGGACTAATTAAAGCAGGGCCTAAACAATGTCATTGATCAAACGCTTATGGCGATGATAATGCTTCTCGATGAAAACTCTTGAGGCTCCTTCCACAGTTCTACGCCATGTCTGCAATAAGCAACGACAATAAGAAGATCAAAATAAAAAAATTATTTAGTGTAATTATTATGCTGTTCATACAACTGCATAAAACAAAGATGATTCCAATGAAGAATGGCCATCATAATTCTATGGTTACTTTCTAATGTCAGTCTTTAAGGTTCAGTTGTATGACCAAGACAACAAACTATAGCATGATTATTCCAAAACCTCTAACAATTCTCGACAAATATACAGCACTGAAACAAGTCAATTACCCTTCCAAAAGTATCAATGCTTGAAGAGTATATATAATTTATTAATAAATATAATTTAAATTGGCCTAACCTTCTGAATGGTTCCCAAGAGTGACCTGTTCCTGATATCCCTTGCCCTGAGCTGCCGGAGAAACACCGACCTCCGGGCCACCGCCGGCAGAAGAAGGGACCTCCTCTCCACCACGGCAGCGCCGCCACCAGAAGGGCTGTCACAGTGATCCTCCCTCCTCTTCTTTAGCCGTTTGCTGAGACGCAACTCTTTCTTCTGGGCTGCCTCCTCCTCTGAACCCAGTTCTGCAAACTTCCTAAGCAACTCATCAGAAGATTTCTTGGTCACATGTTGAACAACCTTAGCATCAGCAGCAATGTTCACAGTTGCAGTGTCCATTGGCGAGCAAGTTAAAAGAGGGTGCCAAATGAAATATATAGCAAGAAGCAATGTGGAATGTAAGCTATGTAAGTAGAAAATGTTGATGTTGTTATGATGGTTTTATGAGGGAGAGGGAGGGGGCTATGTGTAATGTGCTGCGTCTTATTGTGTGGAGGAATGGATTAAGAACCGTTGTGGAAATGAAAAAGCAAGACAGGTAAACGAAATGATTAATATTGAATAATGGAAGAGAGCGAAGGACATATAGCCGTTGGGAATGTAATGTGGCAGAGGGCTTGATTTTCCAAATGGGTTATATAGCGTTTGTTTTGGCTGTGTCTGGGTTTTCTGTACACGTAGATGTAATATAGGGCATGGCATGTGATTGTTCTGAGAGGGACAATACAAAAAATCGCAAGTTGTTTGCTGGGACCCGCAACTGCGCGCTCCTTCGGTTTCAGTGTTACCTTTCTGACATAGTAGTACTTTAATTTTTTTGCTGCTACATAGTACTTTGATTTAGTTGTTTGTCTAATAAGGTGGACTATCTTCATTAGCCTAATAATAATTACTTATTGTTGTTAATTAATTATAAACTTGGTCTTTAGAAGTTGAATCTGTATCGGGAGTGTCACAGGTATTGAACACAGGAAAAGAAATAAGCAAAAGATGTTCCAGATCTGGTTAGGTCATGGGCATTATTTCTTTAAGTTTTGTTCGTACTACTTTTTCCCCTCCTCTTGGGGTGTATAAATCACAACCTTTTACGTTTCTATTTTCTACTTTCGAGAGAGGTTACATTAGTTACAGTTACAGAAGCATGAACCGTTTCTCGATCTTCGGACATACGACACGATGCGATATTAATTGAAAGGGGCTTTAAAAAAATCATAAAGGTAGCTTCTTTTTATATTCCGAGTGACAGAAACACATTTTTGACATTTTATGACAAATAAGTCTATGCTATGAGATATATCTATACAATACAAGGTTGTATCAACATATTTTACACAATTCTACATGAAAACCAGTAACAGCAAAAATGTTACGCGTATGTTCTTCGCATTACTTATAATTACCCATTTAAAGAACGACATTACTTGAACTGCCACAGTGTCATTCAGTAGGGAATATTAGTAATGTCACTTAGAAAATATTTATTACTCCAATGCTATAGAGAAAGAAACACTGAAACAAACCTCTAGCTGCGTAAACCTCGCTAATCAGCTTCCGCAAACCAATTCATCAAAAGGAAAAGGGTAGCAAGAAAAGGAAGAGTAACCATGTCATGCTCAACGACAAAAAACAAATAAATAAATAAAACCTTGATTAATACAAAACTGAAAAGTTTAAAATATCTGTTGTCAAACAAAATGTGCAAGTGCAAACTATAGAACATCGAAAACTAATTAGAAAAATAAACATGCAATTCAATATATTAGGATGTACAAAAATTATATTACACCGGAGAAATGGGGGAGACAACTCCCATCAACTGTTAAGCCTCAATTTTCAGTTCTTCGATTTATCTTGAATGACAGAGATGGCAGCGCAAACAAGAAGCTTCCCATTACCTGTATTATGCAAGATACTTTCATTATTCATTGTATCTGGGAGTGGGATGTAAATACAAATATTCAGAAATCTCGAAACACAACAAAGCTCCCTCCTAGTCAGTATGGCTAATCTTGATTCTAGAGGTAGGAAAAACATACGCACAGCAGTGAATAAGGAGGAATTTGACAATACACTCCAAACTTAATTTATAGGTTGTAATGCTCAGCTTCTGATCATGACAAAGTTATTTTCTCACGAGAATATCTAGTTTGAATGGGAGCACAATACTCAAAGCAATCGTATATGCTATATCTACAATTTACAATTCACCTCTAATGCATGGTTCAGACACGAGTACCCCAAGAAAACAGATGTTAACCACATAACATTCCCCCTTCCTGAAAACAAGCAATCATGATTAACTCTGTAAAATTTAGGCCACAGATTTATTTACCACATCAACTTCAGTCTGCATTGTTATGAACTGAACCGAGTTCCAAAACTGAGAGCATGGCATTCAAGGTCCCTTAAATTTACCTGCCAAAAAGAGAAAAAATTGCAGTATCTGTAAAATTCTAAAAGAAGAATCACATCAGATGAAACCTATTAAGCCATTGCCATAAAATTAAGCAAAGAAAACCCCATTTCCCCGGCTGTGATCCTACCAGGCTACCACCGATATTGCTCTCGTCTACATTTTCATCATACAAGAGGGTGACCCCAAAAGTGCATCAGTAGCAACCACATACGGGTGAACTAAAACTTCTACCACTTCAAAAGAGAAGCACGAGATTACTAACTAGGTCAATGAAGATCATGGCATATAAATTATATAGTTAACATGACACTCAAAAAGTTGCTGCAGGGCCTTATTACTTGATTCATTGAAATTACAATCATCGACTTCAATCCAACTGGAAAAAAACAATTCTGCGTTTTATGTCTTTATATAGCTGTCGGGCTTGCAGTAAAAATCATCACTTTGAGTTATATTGGTGGAAGTACATACAATCTACATACCAAACCTATTTGTCTAATGTCCCCAAGCTATAGCAAAAATTACTGGAAACACCCAATTGACCAATCTTAACTTTGGAGAACAATGAATAGTCATAAAAACGCAAAACCAGCAGAACAAGAAAAATCATAAGGAACTAGTTTTAGCTGAGTTACTATGCCTAACAAGGATTGCATCCACGCACCAGTCTCAGCAAAGTAGCATAAGCTTTGAGATATTATTGTTTCTACCTTTCAGGATTTTCTTGATAGAAAACCTTAATGTATAAAACATGGGAATAAAATGAAATCTATCTGCTATGCTTCTCCCATGATTGAACTTTAAAATTGCTTCAATCAATATAGAAGGAAGAAAAGCATCGGGAAAGACAACATAGATAGAAGTTATTTCTAAGAGCCACACTTTCAGGGTGATATCCATTTATAAAGATATCTTACTTATTTGACTAGATGGTTATGTCAAAGGTGACTTTAATTATTACATTCTCAGGGACAGTAACTGTCATCTTAAGCACCAGAGACAAGTTATTAATGTGGTTGTGGAAGCAATGTTAGTGTGAAAAGGCCACGTTAAGAAAACATAGTGTTGAAATTTTCAAGCTCACCATAACTGCAACTCCAGATTCACTAAATTTGGGAATGCATAGTAGTCTCACCGACTGCCCTTCTGATCCTGCAATCAACACGACAAGTTAATTGAGTGTTGGGGAGGGAAGGTCTAGTAAAAGCAATCAGAAAAACGAACAACATTTCTTTCTGCAATGTAGATTCTAGAATAAAAATACCCTCTATCACACGAGTTTCATATTTATCCTGATTGCCAATAAAATACACATGAGGACAGCTCTCAATGAAGAAGGGATCCCTATCAATATAAGGATAGCACCCTGGAAGACAACAATCAATATCAGAACAAATAATTTATTTTGGAAAACATGATGAGAGTTTGAATTTAAATAGCAGGTGATATACGATTGTCAAATGTTTAACCTTCCAAAAAAATTTATAAGCCAAGTGAAAATAGACTCGGATTGATAACCAAGTATGCAGAAGCATTTACGCATCAAAGTACATATAATGCGTACCGAGAGTATTAGGTGCTGTGGGTGCCAAATGCCTCCACCTTACCGTCCTTTCCATGAATTCAAGCTTGTCTTTTGCCTCAGAATACTTCTCAAGATCATCTACATTCTGACCTGATGTCCCAAGAAACCTGAGAAATGACACATAATGTTAAAATTATAATATACAGTAGTTTCAGAGGCAAAGACAGTGATACCTATTTACCTGATATTATCAATCTCAAAAGAATGAGGATTTGTACAAGATCTAAAGGTGTTATAAGCTGATGACCCAGGAAAAAGGCATCTATTCAAAGGCTGAAAATACAAATCTTAGTAATAAATCCAAACAAAGCATATCATATTTGCCATATATATCTTGAAGGGCAACATAAGAACCTGCTGTGGTAATGAGAAATTAGCAGGGTCATTGGGTCCTGGCATTATATCCAAAGGCAAACCAGCAGAAATCTAAACACAAATAAAAATTAAGCAACTTTGTTTAGGAAAACCAGGACTACAATATAAGACCAACCCAATTAAATGAACCTGATTCAACATAATATCCAATTCCTTTATCGGTTCAGCTATCCTTGAGAGATCCTTCGAAGCCAAATTCTGCAAATATTGATGAAAAATGTCTCAATAAAGTCAGCAATGGATGCTGTCTAGCACCTAGATGTCAAGACTCAGGAGACAATCAACAGAATGTGTCTAAAAAGCAACTCTAATAAGCTAAGAAGCAATGGCACAACTCAGACGCTCTCATCTAATTCTTTGGAAGAACTTGCATGTATCATATTTTTATGTTATCTTCCTCTATGAATGCACATTCATGACCATGGCAATCACATAATAAAATTGTGTTAAATCAAGAAACTCAGAAAGTTGAGTAAGTTAATGAGTGATGCTACAATAAAGCAAGAGTATGTGAAATTTTTAATTTGAATGCCTGAAACAGAGGTACTTTATAGGGCGAAAAACCAGAAAAAGGACAAAAGATAAAGGGGAAAAAATATAGCATCGAATGTTATATTGCCTACAATGTTTGAGCCTGTCAAGGAAAAATACATCAGCACAGGAAACCAAATAGTAGAAAACAAAATGGCTGTTTTTTGCATCAAGTTAATCATTAAAGAAATTAAAACATTGATGACCGTTGAGGTTGAGATATTACAGTTATTATTAGTCTTTATTATTAACTTCTATAAACAGCCAATGTTGTACTACACATATTTGTAATATTCTTTTCCTTAATGAAAATAATAATGCTTTGTACACCATACACTATACAGTGTAACACACAGAAGTAGGGGAATCTCTCTTTGGTCCTTTTATCTCTCTACAATAACAGCAATACCTGTCCATTAAGAAGTCCACGTGGTATCTCAACAGAATTTCCAGCGATGACCACATGAACAATTTGAGATGCAATACTTTGCTCCTGTTGAATTGTCAATGTTGACAAGTTAAAACTTTGAAATGATGCATAATAATCAACATGAGACCTTCAAGAGAAGAACAGGGTAAACCTTCTTATCTCCTAAATGCCCAGTAATGTGATCAATGAGAAGCTGAAACTGAAGAGGATTAGAGTTACTGCTCCCAACACTTAACCCAGACACAAGAACAACATATTTGTCTTCCCTGTTGAATCAAGAAAGAACAAAATTTCAAAAACCAAAATTGAAGAAATGAGTATGAAAGATGCACAGTTAAAAGCACAGATGACACAATCACAAGGCCGTCACTGATAAGCAGCAAATTTTAATTACGACTGCAGATGACTTGTCAAAGTTTCATAATACAGTCAGCAAGTTGAGAAGCCAGTTTCTTTAAATTGCTGAGAATATAAACTAATATGCTAATGAAAGGAAAAAGACAATGTTAAGAGAAGTGAAGCAGAAAGTTTTATAAGACAATCAGCAAGTTAAGAAGCCAGTTTCTTTAACTTGCTGAGAATATAAAATCATATGCTACTGAAAGGAAAAGTCATAAGCTACTGAAATGAAAAAGACTAAGTTAAGAGAAGTGAAGCAGAAGACTATCTATGCTTGCTGATTATGATTTAAAAGTTTCTCAGAATGCACAATTCCTTAGGAGCAACAAATAAAAAGACAACTCAAACAGCACTTTGTACAGGACAGTAGGATGCTAATCCACATCTCCTCCAATTCACCAATCTTAAAATAAAAAAGTAAGGTAATAAGAAATCAGAGTCTAAAATGTAAGTAAAAATCATGTATATATTTTATGCATGTGCTTCATTAGGTTAGTAGCACTGTGGATGTAAAAGATATAGAAGTAATACTTGAATTCAGAGGAAATTCTATCTGGGGTGGTAGGCCAGCTTCGAGGACATCCAGAACCAAAAATTCACCTGCACTTGTCTCCTTTCCATGTAAAGCAACCACAACTCCTGTCACAGATGATGTCAGTACAACATCATCATGTGCCAGACAGAATCATTTGTATGACAGGCGAGTTGCATATATAAAAGAGTAACATGATTAAGTAGCCACATGCTTGACTTTGATATCTAGATAGCTCAGAGAAATATGGAACAAAGGTGAAAGCATAGCAATCCAACATTGCTTGAACTACCATCCCCCCTCCTCCCCTTTCTTCTCAAAAGAAAAACTATAAAAATGAAGGATAAAGAAATTGCAGATACCAAACATAATGTTTTAGAATGAATGTGCAAGTGTTTCAGAGTTGACATATAACAAGAAGTCAACAACCAAGTCTTACCCCGCTAAATGGGGTAGGAAGCACGTGCCAAACTATGCCATAGTGTCCTACTGTAAACCATGTCTATAGCAATTTCAGAATTGCCATCTTACCACAAAATCTATTTTGCCAAATTAAGATAATCTGTTCACCGTACAGACCTGTTACATACACAGAAGGCGAAATGAGATCCCCACCAAGCTTAACTCTCCCACTTTCATCCTCCAAAACTAGATAATCATCCTGGTGCATGAAGTTATGAGGCCTGACAGCAAACCGCAGACCTCTGCATATCATTGGCAGAGAAAATACATCATCGTGGCACGTTATTATCAACTCTCATACATAGAAAACACCAAATTCATCTTAAAAGCACAATGCAAAAGTTCAAAAAAATAATAATAATAATAATAAATAAATAAATAAAAACTAACCCTACCTCCTTAGAATACTCATCTAGTATGCAAGGTTTGAGCTTCATGTGTTTGTAGAGGGTTCCAACAATGACACACTCTTTCCCCTCTTCCAATTCCAACACAGTGCACACTGCACCAAATGGAAAACAAGCAAGTAAATAACAAACTTCCTTAATAAAAGTATCAAACTAATTGAAAGTTGGAGAACTCAACCAAATCAAACATCACCAAAAAACCAAAAAATACATAAAATAATAAAAAAATTGAAATTTGAAAGTAATAGAAAATAAAAATTAAAAAAAATGAAAAAGGATAAGTAGGGTACCTGGAGAATGGGGTTTCCAACTGGAGACGAGGAATACAAGAGAGTGCGCATCAAGTCAAGCCGAGCAAAGTATATCTGGCTGTATTGCTGCCCTCGATACGTCTCTTCACCGATTTGAAACGCTTCATCCTAAAAACCAAATTCAAATGCAAATTAACCTAAGATATTTTTCTGAGTGAGGAAGAAAAAGAGAACTGTGTGTGTGTGTGTGTGTGTGTGTGAGAGAGAGAGAGAGAGAGAGAGAAGTGAACCATGGAGGCATAGGCACAGTGCAATCTGCGGAGGCTGTTCTTCTCTGAGTCCACTCCCATGGCGGGAAAGAGTTCTCCAGTTCCCGCACTCCACACACCAATCCAATAAAATCGTCTTGTCAGTTCTCGCTACTCAGTAAAATCGTGCGGATCACAATACCCAGTCTCTTATTTGGACCCATCCCACGGTGATTTTGTAGTTGGGCTCCATGCCCTGTATCTTTGGCTTCCACCCATATTATTTCAACACTGAAATTTTTAAATGTCACCGACACTTCTCTCATAAAAAGTATGAGATCCCGTTATTCATATTATTTTTTATTCTTATGTATTCTCTCTTATTATCTTTCCATTAATTTCTTTTGAGACGTTGGATATTCATCACTATGTTGAAATAATTTTAGTTTTTCATTACTTGTTGTTTCTAGGGCTTTACGGCTCTCCATATTAAAAAAAAGTGAAATAATTGGGTTGTTCAAATTAATTTTTCATGAAAACATTTAATTTGACAAAAAAAATAAAAAAAGTATATTGGATCATGATCTCTGAATGCACCGATATCCTTCCCCACCATCAAAATTACGCAGGGCTTAAAAATCTGTTGTGCGTACTCGCTAGGAAATAATTAACAGAAAAAAAACCATATATATATATATACATTATAATAATTAGTGAAAAATTATAAAATTTTATAGCTTAATCATATCACAACTTAATGTATTTATGTATATTTGCCTCTAAACATATATTGAAAAATATTTCTTAATTTTATTTATTACTTATAAAATTTTACTAACTTTATTATGTATAATATGTAAATCACATATATTGTTTGAAGGTTTCCATTAAACAATCATAAAAGTCATTGTTAAGTTTTAAAATTAAAAATCCAATCAAAAATTGAGTCACTAATCAAGTATTTAATCAATAGGTCCTTTATGGATATGGTGTCTAAAGTGAGGGTTCATTTTGAATCAATAATTTTTATCAAGGACTCATTAAATATCAAGGTTTAATAACTCATTTGAACTTTAAATCTCCATTTTAAATGAGTCAAATCCTTATGTATATATCCTTAGTGGATGTTTTTAATGGTCATACACATATAAATATTCATTATTCAAAATTTTGTGTGATAAAACACTTTAATTTTTCACTTTAGATTTGGTTGGAATAACACCACATATCTCTGCATGCCATTTCAATTTTAAATTAAAAGTGAAATCTCAATGGGGATTAGCTCAAACGGTAAGAACTAATTTGATGCGAGAGGCAGGGGGTTCGATACCATCTCCAATTTGTATTTTATTTGTTCTTTATTCCATGCATGCGTCTCATGCTTAACTTCATATGGTTGTTTGCCTGTTGGTTCCCTTCCCTAAGTAAGACAACAATTTTTAAGGCCCCTGCGTAATTTTGATGGTGGGGAGGACTATACATTCAGAGACAAATGGTAAATTTCTTCATTTATCTGTTTTAAGAAATTAATTTGTACTTTCATGAAAATTAATTTGTTACTTTTTTACAATAAATTTTACGAATTGCTTTCTTTTTTTTGGGCGGGAATCAATTGAAATTAATTATAGATAACTTGTTCTAAAACTATCTACCCAATTTTCCGTAGTTTTAAGCATGACGATGAAATAAGTAAGCATAATGATTGATTAAGACAAATAAGTTGCATAATTAAATGGCCGTTTGGATGTGAATTTTTTGGGGTGAAAAATCACTTTTTACTTTAAAAAATCATCTTAGCCTATGTCGGTTACTTTTTATTAATAAGATCCCTTAAATAAAAAAATATTACTTTCATATTAAATTCGTATTTAACACAATGTTACTGGCATGACAAATAACACAATGCTATATTTTTATGAATATTAATACCTCAAATAGGTGATGATATCAAGCATATATTACATAGGTAATAATAAAAATAACTTGCACAGAAAACATATGAATTACAAACACACACACACAACACAAAATTAATATATTCTAAATTCAATTTAAATTTCAATATATACTTGTTTTGTCAATTTCTTAGAATTTCTAAACGTAAAATCCTATGCATCGCACTTGTGAAAAAATTGCATATGTATGAAACACATGTATGGAAGATGTGTCAATTCTAGGGTGATTTGGTTTTTCCTCCAATTTTTTCAATTTTATTCAACCAATCATTTTCATGCTTCCACTTATGTTCAAGAATTAGAGGGTTAGCAAGGGAATTCAGCGACAAAATAACAACAAATTAGCATAGAAAAATAAATCTCTAGCTAAATTTTGAGGGAAAATGGGTTAAAAATGTCACGAGAAATTAGTGACAGATTAGCAAGGAAATATATTTCGCAAAATAATTTATACTCAACAAGGGATTATTGTGTCGCTAATCCCTCGAAAAAGATCAATATTTGAGTAGCGAGGGACATATGCCTCGCTAATCCCTTGCCAAAAGTTGAAATATGAATAGTGAAAGATATATCTAACATTAATCCCTATCAAAAAGGTAAAATATGGGTAGCAAGGGATATATCCATAGCCAAACCCTCACAAATGATTAGCGAGAGACATCGTCTTAGCTATAATCCCTAACAAATTGATTAAAGTTATGTAGCAAGGGATACGTCCCAATCCCTCGCTAATGCCTTGCTAAAATTCACATACCTTTTCTACACCTACAACTTTATTGTTATTATTATTATTAAAAACAAATTTAACAAATAAAAAACAATAACAATACAAAAAATATTTATATTTTAATTTTAATAACTCATATAAATTAACATTTTAATATAAATTACAATTATAATTTTTATACATTTTTTGTTTTTAAACTTACATTTAACTATTAAAAATATTTATTCGTTATTAAAAACTACCAATGATGTGATTGTTGCTATTTTTATATTTCATTTAAATTTGAACAATCATTAGAAGATTTATTAATCCAGTAAGAAGTATTTGCTTTATTTTTTTAACTTAATAGCATTTTAAGTCTTATAATTAAATTTATATAATTTTAATATACCGATGAATGATATTATTCAACATTTAAAATAAAATATAAATAGTTAATAGTTTAAATTATTATCAATTAATCATTATTTAATTTATTTACTTATATAACAATATGCAGTTTTTTAATTATGATCATAAAATATAAATAATTAATACGACTTAATTTATATACATTGTTCATTAGTGTGAAAAAAATGTATAAAGATCTAACCATGTTTACCACATCAGTAAAAGCTATGAAGCACATATACTTATATGGATACGAACACAACAAGGATATGGAACAGATAGACACCAAACTCAAAAATTTCAGGACATGGACACACATATATATATATTATTTTTTATTTTGTTGTATGATTTTTTTTTGTCTGATTTTTTCGTGTTTGTATAATTTTTTTTATCTAATTGATTCTTTTTTTGTTTTGTGATCGCTAAGAATTTTCAAAATGACCCAACTAGTTTTTTGTGTGTTTTGCATGTTCGGGCTAAAAAAATTATTTTAATTGGACACATATGATAATGTCCAACACATATCGTATAGTGTCAGTGTTCAAAAACGTATTCGACACGGACACACCAAGTGTATGTCCATGCTTCTTAGAGTAAAAGTGCTTAACTCAATCATACGTCCACTACCTTGAAAGTCTTACAACTAAAAAATAATTGATCATAAAAAATGAAATAATACTTTTTAACTTTTATCATAAAATATGAATAATTAATCATTATTTAATATATTCTTAATTTATTTTTTAACTTTTGTCATATTAATCCAGTGATTTTCATTTTTAAAAAAAAATTATATCACCGTGTATTACTTTGATAATTGATTATAGAAGAAGGTGAAATATCCTGATGTATGGTTAAAGTTAGGGTTATGATTAGGGTTAAAGTTTAGGGTTATGATTATTGTTAATGTTATTATTAGGGTTATGGTTAGGGTTCAAGATTAGGGTTAGAATTAGAGTTTAGTGTTAGGATTAAGACTAGGGTTATGATTAGGATAGAGGGTTAGGGTTTAGGGGAAGAATTTTAAATTATATTATATAATTAAAGTTATTACTTTTAATGGAATTAGAATTAAATGGAATCAAAAGCAGCACGGAACAAATGTGATCTGATGCAAAGTCAACAAATGAGAGTAGAGCCGCCGGCACATGACGCTGTTAACTTTACACAAGGTCGGTTTAGACTTTAGATTCGTCTACTTGTGGTAATTAAACAAGGATTTTAATAGAAAAGTTCAACATGTATTATTGGCTATTAATTAACTTCAGCAATATAATATTTTCACATCTTAATTAATATATAATACGAATTGTTATAAAAATATATCTTATATATTAATTAATGCTGCAAATTGCTATTAAAATTCATCAAACCTATTTGACTTCATGTGGCTACTTCTAATAAGTCAACATACTTCCCATAGCGGAGGGTAAAAAACTAGGTCATGTCACAGCCTAAATCTTGAAAACTACATAAACAAAAAAAAAAAAAAGGTTTAACAGTGATATTATTTCATCATCATATTTCAAGACTATTTAAGTCTCGTTTAGATAAATAATTTATTTAAACTCTTATATAGAAGTAACTTTTAAAAAATAACTTATGAATAAGTTATTTATATTTAAATATATAATAATAAAAGTATTTACTTTTAGGTCCCATTTGGATAAATAACTTATTTAAGCTCTTATATAGAAGTAAATTTTGAAAAGTAACTTATGAATAAGTTATTTTATATTCAAATATATAATAATAAAATGCCTACTTTTAGTGTTTTAGAAAAGTACTTCTTAATTAAGAAGTTAGATATTTAAACTTCTAAAAAATCACTAAGAATAACTTTTAGAGAAGTAATAAGCAATTTAACCAAATAGGATAAAAAGTAAAAATATGACTTTTGACTTCCAAAAAGTTAGAAAAAGTCAGAAGTTGTAGTATCTAAATAGACCTTTAACCACGGGTTAAATGACTAATGGAAAGTGGTAAGGACCTTCTCATTCTTTAACTAATGTTGAGAATTGATCTCATTCTGGAAATAAAGCAGTTTTAAATTCATGGAAGGGGGAACCAGTGGTGTCACATCCCTTCCCAATTTTGTACTTTAATTGTATAATTATATATATATATTTTTGTATTATGGCCTCCTTAAAAAAGTTAGTCATCTACACATAATATATATAATAAATAATAAAAGTCTCTTAGTATAGTAACATGTATGGTATGGAAGTATGAAATATACAAATGTCTTTATAATATATGAAACATATAAATGTCTTTGGAATATAATTTTTAAGATTTTTCTCTTATTAACCTTTTTTATTCACTTAGTGAAATTACTACTTACTAGTTAGTTGTTTATAATGCTCTATTTTAATATTGAATGATACATTAATACATTTTTTTAGGTTAAGCCTAAGAGATGTCTAAGAAGAAAATTATTGACTCATTTGTTAAGAGAAAAAGAGAATAAGTGATGAAATAAACCCTAATTTATCAATAATTTGGATAAAAAATTGTATAGTGATTCATTTTATACTTTTTATATGATAATTTATTTTATTTTATATTATTTATGTCAACTAATTTGACCCCCTCTCCTCCAAAATTCTTAGCTCCACCACTATGACCAACATCTATTTCTTAAATGAAGTTACAATATATGAAGAGATTAATGCAATACCTCTTATATAAGTATACACACATATCACTTAGCAATATTCACCCACACTCATAATGTGCAATGTCTATATAATATAAATTCCAAAAACATTTCCCTTATGTGACACATAGTTTTTATAAACATATTATTACAATTTAATTTTGTGCATGTACTAATAATATAAATAATTTTGCATAGTAAATCAATAGAATTTTAACAAAATGTCAAATCATTTTAGCTAGGTAACCACATATTATGATAACTACCTTCCATAATTTGACTATTTTTTGAATTTCTGTTGGTCATTAAACATTATATTGAGTACATATATATATAGGGAACAACTCAAATGTGATGAGTGATTTATTGTGAGAGTAAGAAGATTAAATTGATCGTCAAATTTTATATGAATGATCAAGATTAAAACATAAATTCAAGTGGCATTCTAAATGATCACGTGATTATTAATTACCATTAATAATATTCAATTTTAACAATTTATTTATGGTTATACGGCCTAAATAGGGGTAGAAGTAGGCCAAGCTTCGTAAGGGTTTTTGACCTAGCCTACATTTTAATTAACCCTAACCTATTTAGTAAATAAGCTAATGCTTTCAAAAAGTCTATTGGGCCTAATAGGCTAATCTATTTATATTATTATTATTATTATTATTTGAATATCTAATGATAATAGAAATATTTTAATCAATTTGAAAAAATATTTTTTTAACTAACTTAATTGTTTTGGTCTACTTTAAAATATATATTTTTAATATATTTAGTAATATTTGGCTTATTTAATAATAGGCGTTTTGGTTTTTTTAAATATTTTATAACCAAATAGATCTTTATATAGGCTTTTAGAATGCCAGGACTAGACATAAAAGATGCCTATGTTAGGTAATAGATTTAGGGTTAAAGCTTCGACCAATTTCAATTCTAATATACTCCTCCGACCAAAAAAAAATACGTGT
Source organism: Dalbergia oliveri (assembly GCA_030441495.1). Classification (NCBI taxonomy): domain Eukaryota; kingdom Viridiplantae; phylum Streptophyta; class Magnoliopsida; order Fabales; family Fabaceae; genus Dalbergia; species Dalbergia oliveri. Next base: position 16,496,890 of record JAMLFY010000008.1, read on the forward strand.
ATTGTTTTTGGTTTAAATCAACAATAATATTTTATGTTAACGGACCCTAATCAATAATTTGGCTTGAGCGAGGATGACCCACTATAAAGGTAAAATTTTCAATTCTGTAGTTTTCTTTAACCACAACTTTTGAATCTAAACCCACTTAGCTTGAATCAATTCGAGTTGACAAAGGAAGATTGTATTGATTAATTATTAGTATCTGTATAACCTAAAAACCTAATTCAAAAACATAAAAATAAAGGATTAAATTGCTCATTTGCCAATAAAATTTAAAATAATACAACCAACTAAGTCACAATTAGTGAAATTTAAATTATGAATAATATCACAGATAAAAGAAATAGGTTTATTTACTCTTTATTTTCCTATAATTTCCTCAATTTTTAATTAATTCTATAGTTTAAAACTTTTTAATTAGGGTTTTACATTATAAAATTTTTCAATTAAATCCCTGAAAATAATAACTGTTAAAAAAAAAAATTTCTAAAAATATTCCATCTTCATCTCCCAAATTAATTATCACCCTCCAGAAATTACAGAATGGAGATTTACGCCATTGATATTTCTTCACCTTCTCAAACCAACAATGATGCAATTCAATCGAAAACCTCCAAAGACCCATAGAAAAATCTCATGTTCAACTCATAAAAATAATCCAAAAACATACTCTCTACATCCCCTCAAATATATACATGGGAATCACAAACCGAAAACATAACCAAAAGTGTCCCAGAAAAATCAACAAAACAGCAAATCATATAAAAAATTACCCATAAGCTAAAACAAACAATCAAAGCCAACAAAAAATTTTCAGCACACAGTATCAAAGTTTATTTTTCTGCCCCAACATCACACGCATAGAATAAAAGAAAAAAAAACCTTTTCTTGTGCTCACCACCACCGTGGCATCTTCAGACCATCACCCACAAGATGGATGCTTTTTCGGTTATTGGGGGGTTTTCTGGATAAATTGAAGGAAAAATTGGGAATCTCGTCTTTTTTTTTGACTTTTATTTAAGTTGGCATTGGCAAAAGGAAACTCTTTTTCATGGAGATAGCTGGAGATGTTGTGAAGAGATTTTTACTTTTATATATATATTGATTGGGAATAGGCCTAGGTGTATGATATTGACATTGATTTGAAGTGGTGTTTCTTCTTGCATTTAGGACAGGAGATGGAGGAAGGTGAGGTTCTGCCTGATTTTTATTTTCAATCTTTTTATTTTATTTTTTCTGACGATGGTGGGCCTTAGGGAGGAGGTGGAAGAGGAAGGTTGAAGATGATGTTGATGTAAGTGCATCTAGAGTAGACTGCATCAAATGGGTATATTGATGTTCTGTAGTATTTTTAGTCATGGATTTTCTTTTTTTAATATATTGAATGATTTAGGTCAATAGCTTGTGTGGTGCACCACACTTTCTTAGGTACATCATAATATTGACCAAAATATTTTTGTAATAGTTGTTATCCCTCAAGGTAATTTGAAAAATTTTATACAGTAACTTCTTAAAAGTTTAAACTAAAGGTAATTGAAAATTGAATGAAATACAAGGACATGCAAGGTAATTAAATTTAAAATAAATAATAACCAAAATTTTTTATACACTGAAGGACAATAGTTAGATAAAATAAAGATGTAATCTGTTCACTCATTCAAGAGGTAGTTTCAGTTTGATTTAGCAAACTAATTCTATAAAAAGATAGACTCTATACCATTCACCAAAAAAAAAAAACTTTGATCCTTTGAAAAAAAATTATATTTGTGGCTCTATGTGAAATTTTATGAGAACCACCACTTTAATCTTCAAAAGATCAGATTCTTGATGAAATAATCTTTGAATAAAACTATATTTGTTCATAGCCCTCTAAATCTAGTTCATTTAACAAATTTGCTCAAATGTCAATCAAACTCCATTTTTGTTAACAAAAGTGATTTTTTTAGTGGTTATTTTGTTAAAGATATAGTATTTTAGAAGGCTAAATGGTCATTCCACAATGACAACTTAGCATAAAAGGAACTATTTGTTAAAGATATGATTTTTTAGAATTAAAACGGTGGCTCTAAGGTGCTAATTTGGCACAAAACATGGAACATAATCACATGCGTCAAACAAAATGCATCTTTTGGAGGCAAGTTAGTTAACATTTTGGTAAATTTGTCAAACATAATGTAATTTTGGAGTGTCTCAAATAAATATAGTTTTAGAACCATTTTATCAGCAAAATGATCTTTTGAGGGGTCAAAATTGTTCGTGATATTTTTGTTAATGTTCGTGTGGTTTTATGTTTTTTATTTTAATAATGGAAAACGTCTTTGTGAATATAACCTTTTAAATTTATTTGAATATGGTGGTTCTACTAGTATTTACCATTGCCATGTTTTACAAAGGATCCAAATTTACCGTGAATTTGTTGTATTGGAAAAATAAATAGATCATATTGTAAAGTAAATTTATTATAGTTTAATAGCATTTCCTCCAAAATTTATGACTTCGTGTAATGCTTAGTTGTTGGAGCAATTGCTACATATACATAAAGCAACGAACATGCCATAGCACATAATATAGATATTTAATCTACAATAATAAAAGAGAAAAATGACTCAAAATTGGTTAAAATAAATATCTCATTTAAACATTCTTCATTCCTATTGAATGATGGGATAGATCAATAGGTGAATGAGACTACCATCTCATATGCAAATGGGACTCATTATTAAATATTCAAATAAACTGTATCGTAAACACAAGCCATTAGTAGGAGAAATATATCTTGAAGATTATTCATGGTAAGCTACAAAAAAATACGCTTATATATATTTATTTACCCTAAACTAATGCCCTTGGACTAAACCCCTCCATTTGCTTTTTCTTTCTGAGTATGACAATTATTTACTCATATTAATTCGAGAGTGATAGATGATTAAATAGTTAATTAAGCTCTTCAAAATATGTCCTCTAACCTTTTAAAACCTTAACTGGTGGTTTGATTAATTAAAATTCTAATGGACTACTCCAACTTGGGAACAATTGGATACCGGTGCCTTGTCTACGATTAGAGCAGGATTACGAAAAGTTGTTGGTTGCCACTAGCTTTGCCAATATATATATATATGTTTGTCCTCGCACGTCTTTCGTTTTGTTTGCCAAATGCAACCGAAGGGGCCAACATGAGAAAAGACAAAGAAAGTAAAAGAAGCAAACTCCATCCAAACTTTTTAACTCATGAAATATTGACCTGGATGGCTGAATCAAGTTTGGTCTCCGTGCCGGTGGCATATATATTCACGGCCTCCGCCATAACCATAATTGAAGGCATAAACCACGATTTTACTCATTGATATCTTTCTTCCTCTATAACAGATCTAAGAAAAACGAATTCTATCATTTTTCTTCCTAAAGGATTATATATATAATGTGAAAGAGATCAAACACAAACAGTATAACTTGAACTCTACAAATTTTAATAAGAGCTCATCACTCATTTAATTCGTTTATCTATTTTCACTAAACATGATGGTGTGTGAATCACCAACAGGAGAGTAGTGTCCGTTTCCTAAAAATTTAAGCGACGATATAATCAAAAACCTCCATATCTTCCATTTTTCTCCTTAACTATTAACTGAATATTTCCAATAACTTCAGAGAAAAATTAAATAAACGAGAAAATTAAAAGGAGAAATAAACTTGTGGATATATGATCCAACAGATCAGCCAGCCATTATGTATGTCATGAGAAAACCAAAATAGTTCATAATCATAACCGCAATATGAACCGCCAAATCAAAGAGACAGAAAAGTAAAAACTTTAGAAAGCAAATTATGTAATATTATATCTATATATCAAATATTAATATACTTCCTATAGAAGATGAGACTGAGATTCTCCAAACCCTTGAACGTGATTGCAATCCAAGGGAAGCAGTGGGAACCCACCAAGCTCAGAAATAAACCCTCCTTCCAGATCTGAGAACCCTCCCAAATACCCGCCAGAGAAAATTTCACCACTGCAAACTTGTTCTTCTTTCACTGATCTCAGCTCCATTTTCTTGTTCTTTGAGTTGGGCTTATCATCATCATCTGAAAGACGTCTACTAATAAGGCTATTAGCACCGTTGCTCTTTCTTGATGAATATTGATCTTGATCTGTCCCTGATGAAGCTGCTAATATTGTTGGCTTCTTATTAATGTTGCAACACATTTTTTCAGCACCACTTGGTTTCCCAGTTTTCGTCTGCACCAGTTCCCTGAAGTTTGCAACATCGGTCTTGATGATCTGGGGTGCAAACACGTGAATTATGCGTATCTTTGGTTTGGTAATTTTGGATATTGTTTTGGAGTCTTTGTGCATGGCTAGGGTAGGTGGTGGGTGTGAATTATTGGGCATGCATGTGTGAGTATTATGCTTGTGGAGCTTGTTTTCCATGTGGAAAAGGAAAATCAAATTGAACGACAAAAGAAAAAGGATTGAGGTTAGTGATGAGAGGTATTTGTGCAGTTTTTTAGAAGGGAAAGAAGATATGGAAATCAGAAGACAAGCAACAAAAACTAGCTATATGGTTTAAAATTGTAGAAAGAGATCATAGAGCAACTGAGCAAATAAAAAGGGATACTTTGCAAAGGAGAAATTGCTTGTGTGTTGGGGCCAAGGATCGGATGAGGATCCTTGTCTGGCAACTTTATGTGAAGAGAGCACATAAAGTGATTCTCATCAGGGAAAAAAAATAAAAATAAAAAAATGAAGCGAATATATATAGAAGCAATTGCAGCTCAATGGTCCCCACTCTCCAAGTTTTGATTATTATTAAAAAAAATAATTGTTAATTGTTAATTACTATATGTGTACATTTTTCTTTTGGGGGTGGGGGGCAAGGAGATGGATGTGGACGTTTTGTTTCTTACCTTCCCCGAAATGACAAAGCAAATTGGTGGCATGTAAGTACATCCTTATAAAAATATTATAAAATATTCTTTTGAATTTTAGCTTGCTTATACTGCGAAATATATTAGATTAAATAGTGCACAATTAGTAATTTAATCACATTATGTATGTACACACTGCAACAGGCTTTATCCTAATTTTAACACACCAACTCCGCGAATAATTAATTAGGTGGAATGAATGCGGTTTCTGCATAATAATATCATTATTATTTTTCAAAGTAAAATGTCTAAAGACATATATTTTTTTAATAAATATCTAAATACAATTTGGACATGCATCTAATGGCACGGATAAATTTTAGCTGTAAGACGTGAAACTTAAAAGTATATAGTTGTTGGGTAAGTACCACACGAAATCTGCGCAGTTGGAAATCAACCACACACATGTCAACATTACTTGCCCTAGTTAACGACAGCTTAATTGTTCGTAATTCGCGTTTAGCCGTTCTAGCCCTCTGGTTCTCCTCTTTCTATGCGTTTTATCATGAATAAATTATTATTATACACTTAATTGACATCCACTTTTGTTTTTGGTTTTTACTTGCCTGAGACTTGAGATGGAATATATATATTTTTTTGTTTTTCTTTTAGGGTCTTTTTACTCTTGAACATTATTGTAATTAAGATCTAGTAATTGCGTTAGCAGAAATTAAATTATACTTTAATCATTTAACTGTGGAAAATTAAATAAATTCTGATTCTATATGTGCTTTGCTTTATGCATAGCATCTTTTTGCATGTAATTATTAGTAACTAATATTTTATGTCTTTTTTTTTTCAATTAATAACAACAACGAGGAAGTATGACTCATTACTTCATAAATTGTACTCCGAATCAATTGTAAATATATATGTTATGCTAATTGTGCTCTTTCGGCCATTCATTTAGCTCTGTATATTCTAAACGGTTCAATCTGCCGAATGCTATCACTGATGAGGCCTTTGACAAGTAGAAAGGGTAGAGTCTTTTGTTCTTCAATAGTTGTTACCACTTAATTAGTTGGCTATGAAGCAATATTTAACTTAAGCTCAATAATTGAAAGAATAATTTTATTTTGATACTCATATGGGTGTAGACACCATGTGAGTCCCATATGGTGTGAGAGGAGTGATGAGAGATAATAAGTTGAAATAAAAAGTAAGTGGTGAACCCATATTATTTATGAGCATAGTGTTTGGGTGTTTGAAAAAGTTGGGTGTTGAAATAACAAGGTTGTAATTTAAATAACTAAAAGACTGATTAATTGATATATATATAGACGGTTAAAATTTAAAGAATTTAATTTTTATGTACTAATAGTATTACATTTTTTTACATTATTATTTAATTATATTTTGTCACATCAATAAAAGTAGTTGAATATTACATTCACTGTTTGAAAAATATTCAAATTGAATGATTTAATTGGATAACAAGGCATAAAAATTAAATTCAGATTTAGAATCTTAATTCATCAACTGGCTTCAGTTTTTCAAACTTTCAATTCAGTTCGTTTAATATAACAATACTTTACTAGCCTAAAGAAATTATAAATATTGATTTAAAATTATAAAAAAAAACCAAAAATATAATTACAATATGATTTAGTACTTCAACCAAATAATAAAAAAAAAACCTAATTTGAGATACCTTCAAAACCACTAGGTTATGAAAGAAAGAGAGAGATGAGAGTAAATTAATACAAGCCAAGGATAGAAAAATAATGCATGAACAGGTAAATCCAAAAACACTAGCTAGTGTTGGAATATATATATATATATATATTTTATAAACTAATTAATATATATATTCTTACTGTGTCCCATTTATCATAGATGTCATATATATATATATATGGAAGACATGGAGATCACGAATGGGAATCTGAGAACTGGATGGCATATGATTAGTACTCCGTAGGAGAAGGTGGAATCTCAAATTAAGATACGCATAGATCCTCCCTCGATCATATCCTTAATTACGTGCTTGCAAGTCTCACATATATTAATTCTGTAGTCAGTGTTCCAAGTCCAACACTATGATCCTCACTTGATCTGGCATCATACGGCAATTTTGTTTTTGCACAGCTTGGATAAAAATCTTGTGACCCCATTTTTGTCTTCATTCTCTCTATTCTGCCACTTAATTTCTTTTGGTCTAAATTACGGATATTCCAAATTCACTTAACTTCAAATAATTTGTCCTTAAGTTGAATCAACTTATTATAAAGTAAAATTATCTCGGCACTAATTCTAATCATCAATAATAGAATTCAGATCAAGACATTACTTAAAACAAATTTAACCGCTCAATTAATTAATCAAACATTTGTTATTTTCTTTAAAATTCAATACTTGAAAACAAATGTTACACACAAGAAGCTTCACCAATTCGTTAGTTCGAATTTCAACTAAAGAATAAAAACAAAATGATAGAAAATGGAAATGAAGGATTTAATTTAAGTCTGAGCTGGCCGACATCATTCCATATATAGCCTCCACACCTTCAAAAATGTTATTCTAATGGTAAGGGATATAGGCTAGCTAACTGAATCTGTTGCAATAGATAGTTTATGTTGGTTAGTCTGTTAAGGAGATTGACCTTATCTCTAGTATATGACTCAAGGCTGTGGGGCATGTATATAAAAAGAGCTAGCACTGTGTAATCAGAATAATTTTCTTAATGAAATGAATCATTCTTTCTCCCTCAAACTCTTGCATTCTTGCTCTCCATAGTGCTCTGCACATTCTCTTCTTTCCCTTCATCATAGGTTTAATACCTTTACATGATATCAGAGCTTGATGATCCATGGCACACAATGCACGCTCATAGCTCAAACGAGCACCTTTACATTGAGAACATTCTCAACCCCAATTTCCTTCAAGCTAGATGAGGAGAATTACTACCCGTGGAAACACCAAGCCTTGGCATGCATCAAGGCTAACAAGCTAAAGAGCCACTTGGACAAAAAGAAAGTCCCAATTCGATATGCTACAGAAGAAGATCGAGTAGCTGATAATGAAATACAAGAATACCTTGAAAGGGAGCAACAAGACCAACATCTGGTATCATGGCTTCTGGCTTTTATGGATCTTAGCTTCACCAATCGGATGATTGAGTGTGAATTTGCACACGAAGTATGGAGTGAATTGGAAGGCTACTTTCTTGCTCATACCAAGTCCATGATTAAGTAGCTAAAGACTCAGCTTAAGTCAGTGAAGAAGATGAGCACAACAAATGAATACTTACTCAAGGTCAAGAAGATTGCAGATAGTTTAACGCCCTTGAAGCCCTTGTCAAATGAGGAGTACGTCGAAGCGATTCTTGAAGGTCTTAGTGAGGAGTATAGTGCCTTCATGACAATGGTAATGTCCTGATCTAATTCTATTTTAATTCCTGAGCTAGAGACAATGTTGATAGCCCAAGAAGATATAATAGAGAAGTTTAGAAAAGTTGAGCTAGGATCTATCTAAGTTAATGTGGCTCAGAGAAGTGACAATGCACCAAGAAACAATAATGGGATGCAATACTCGCGTGGTGGCTTCAACGGTGCATGAAGAGGCAAAGGTAGAGGGCTAAGAGGTCGACGTTCTTGGAGTAACTCAGGGCGCCTCCAATGCCAACTCTATGGTCGCATCAGTCACACGGTATGGTAGTGTTATCACTATTTTGACCAAAATTTTTAGGAGCCCATGCATAGCTCCACCCCACCTTCCCTTAAGCGCATTTCACAACCCAGCTCCTCCCCCACCCCCCAGCCTACCTTGCTACCTCTTCCACTATAACAAATGAAGCTTGGTACACCAACTCGGGTGCCTCCCATCATCTCACCTTTGACCAGCAAAATCTACTCACTAGCATGGAATACAATGGGCCCCAGTAGGTGTTCACAAGTAATGGGCAAGGTATGGGCATTTCTCACATTGGCAAATCCCTCTTACAATCCTCCACTTCCAATCCTGTCTTCAAACTCAATGAAATTTTGCATGTTCCTTCAATCACAAAAAATCTCATTAGTGATCATAGATTTCCAACTGACAATAATGCTTACTTCGAGTTTCATGCTAACCACTTCTTTGTTAAATGCTAGGCATCCAAGGAGATCCTTCTCCAAGGATTACATAAAGCTAGCTTATGCAAACTTTAAGACACTACTATAGGCACAAAATCCCTTTCCCCTGTTTCTTTTCATTTTGTGTGTAAATCCCTTGCCCATCTAAAGATTTGTTCACTCTTTGGCACAGAAGATTAGGATATCCATTTGTAAAAATTGTCACCCAAGTGCTATCCAAATGTAATAAATTCGACAATGTCAATAAAACATGCTTTGATGCATCTTGCCTTAATAATCCTGATCCTTGCCTTTTTATTACTAGTGTTAATGTCTGAAGCATGCTGCATAGGTAAATCCCACTAATTACCATTTGTAGACCCATACTAACTATAACTCACCCTTTGAATTATTGTTTTTAGACTTGTAGGGACTAGCCCTACACTTGCAAAATCTGGTTCTAGATATTATATTTGCTTTGTTGATGCATGTACAAAATATACCTGTGTTTACTTGCTAACTACCAAATCTCAGTCCTTTGATGCATTCCTTCAATACAAAAATATGATGGAAACAAAAATCGGCCTTAAACTAAAAGCCTTACAAACAAATAATAGGAAGGAATACCTCTCCCACACCTTCATTTCATTCCTTAAAAACAATGGCATAACACATAGGCTCACATGTCCTTACACACACTAACAAAATAGAAGTGTGGAAAGAAAGCATAGGCATATCACTAAAATAGGATTAACCCTCTTAGCCCAAGCTTCACTCCCCTCATCTCCTGGTATGAGGCCTTTCTCACTACTATATACCTTATTAATAGACTCCTCTCACCCACAACCTTGCATAAATCACCCTTTGAACTGATACACCATAAACCACCAGACTACTCATTCGTAAAAACATTTGGCTGCACCTATCCATACCTCAAACCCTATAACTAGCATAAATTTGATTTCAAAACACACAAATGCTTATTCCTAGGATATGCACCCAACCGCAGGGATACAAATGTCTCTCACCCAATGAAAACATATTCATCTCTAAAAATGTGACCTTTGATGAACTTGAATTCCATATCACCAAGTTTCCACAACCACACACAATGCACAAAACACTGCTCATATGCATCTTACACACCCACGACTATTCCCACCCCTATACACATTCCCACACCATCCCCTATACTTGCCAATGTTGAAAAATGCTCTACATTGCCTGTTATTACTGTTAACTCTTTTGAACCTATTCATTCCCTACCTCATGTGCAGCTCAGGTTCATCAGTACCATCCCATCCAACTTTGAAGCTCCTCCATAGCCTTCATAGCATCTGTGGAGCCAGCATAATTTTCTGAACTAATTGCCTTTGCAAAGGCCACAAATGCCCATCCTATGCAAACCAGAAGTAAGCATAGCATTTATAAGCCCAAAACATATGCTGTCTTGGCCATTGATGCTAGTCTAGCCAATCATGAACCCACATCAGTGTCCCAAGCACTAGCTTCTCCATAATGGAAAAAGGCAATGAAGGAAGAATTCAGATGCACTTTAGAGGAATAACACTGGAACCTGGTCCAACCATCTTCACACTCCAAATCAATTGGGTGTAAGTGGGTTTTCAAAATAAAAGGCACCCGGATGGTACAATTCAGAAATACAAAGCTAGATTAGTTGCAAAGGGCTTCCATCAAAGAGAGGGGCTTGATTATGATCAGATATTTAGTCCAGTCATTAAACTTGCAACCGTTAGAATCATGTTGTCAATTGCTCTAGCCAAAGGTTAGACAATTAGACAATTTGATTTAATAATGCTTTCCTTAATGGAGATCTTGAGGAAGATGTGTTTATGCAACAACCTAAGGGCTTCACTAGCTCCAATACTCATATAGTATGGAAACTAAACAAGGCTTTGTATGGTCTCAACAGGCCCCAAGGCTTGGTTCACCAAACTCAGCAACATACTCCGCAGCTTGGGTTCCAGAACACAAGGTCTGACTTCGAGCTTCTTCACCAGATTCACCCACAACTTAACCACCTATATTCTAGTATATGTGGATGAAATCCTCATTATGGGAAATAACCCTTGAGAGATTTCCAACCTAATCACCAAACTAAACAACATTTTCTCCTTAAAAGACCTTAGTACCATGAGTTTCTTTCTTGGACTTGAAGCCTCAACCATAGCTACAGGTGTTGTTCATCTCACACAAACCAAGTACCTCAAGGATTTGCTAACTCAGGCAAACATAAGGAAAGCAAAACTGATGCCAACCCCAATGATTTCTAGCTCAAGACTATCTGCCCATGGAGACTATGCCTTTCCTGACCCCTTCTTTATTGATATTGTGGGAGCACTTCAATATGCTACCATTACAAGCCTTGATCTATCTTACTCTATCATCAAAGTCTCCCAATACATGCATTCTCCCTTGGATGTTCACTGGAAAGTTGCTAAAAGAATACTTCGGTACATTGGTGGTACCTCTACCATGGCTTGATCTTTCATCCATTCACTGAATTCAGATTTCTAGCCTTTTGTGATTCAGATTGGGGATTTGATGTGGATGATAGGAAGTCCACCAGTGGCCTCTGTATGTTCCTAGGCCCCAACCTCATTTCCTAGTCGAGCAAGAAATAAAATGCAGTCTCATGATCCAATCCTGAAGCTAAGTTCGGAAGCATGGCAGCAGTGGTTTGAGCTATCCTGACTCCAAAACTCCTGAACTGAAATGCAAGTTCATGTTCTAACTCCCCCATCAATCTCCTGATAACCAAAGTGCAGTGCTCTCAGCTAATCCAATCCTTCATCAGGTCCAAACACTTTGAACTAGATTTACATTTTGTAAGGGATAAGGTTGTACAAAGACAGGTGTTTGTCCAACATATCCCTTCAGAAAGTCAAGTTGGATAAAAAGTTGTATCCTGACTTATTTTATACTTTGAATTTTATATGATAATTTATTTTATTTTATATATTATTTATGTCGACTAATTTAACCCTCCTCTTTCAAAAATCCTAGCTCCACCACTATGACCAATGTCTATCTCCTTGAATAAAGCTACAATATATGAAAAGATTAATTAATGTGTCCGACTATAGATAATTTGAGAAACCAAAACATTTCAACACTACAAACAATACCTCTTATATAAGCATACACATATCACTTAGCAATATTCACCCACACTCATAATATGCAATTCCTATATCATATAAATTCCAAAAACATTTCCCTTATGTGACACATAGTTTTTATAAAGATATTATTACAATTTAATTTCTACGCATGTGCTAATAATATAAATAATTTAACCATGGGGTGTGGCGTGATGCCAACTCATCTTGTCCCTTAACCACGTGGTCGAGGTTGATCCCACTCATGGAAATGGAGTGCATTTCATGGCCAGCCATTTGCCTTGTTGGGAGAGCTTTGAGCAAGGGAATTAGTCACTGTTTCAAACGGTATACCCTATCTAAATAAAAAATAATAATAATATAAATAATTTTGCATCATAAATTAATAGAATTTTAACATGTCAAATCATTTTAGCTATGTAACCACATATTATGATAACTACCTTCCATAATTTGAATATATATATATATATATATAGGAACAATTCAATTATGAAGAGTGACTTATTATGAGGGTGAGATGATTAAATCTAGATCATTGAGTTTTATATGAATAATCAAGACTAAAACATAAAATCATGTGATATTCTTAAATGATCAAGTGATCATTAATTATCATTAATAATTTTCAATTCTAACAATTTATTTATGGTTATACGGCCAGATAAAGGTGAAAGTAGGCAAGTCTCCTCGTCAAGGGCCTTTGGCTTAACCTACATTAGCCTAGTTAGGCTTGACCTATTTAGTAAATAAGCTAATTAAAGGCTTTTCAAAAAGCTTATTGGGCCTAGTAGGCTAGCATACTTATATTATCATTATTATTTAAATATTTAATGATAATATAAATATTTTAATCAAATCAAAAATATATTTTTTAAATAAATTAATTGTTTTAGCCTATTTTAAAAAATATATATATTTTTGATATATTTAGTAATATTTTGACTTATTTAAGAATAGGTATTTTGATTTTTTTTAAAATATTTTATAACCAAATATAGGCCTTTAGATATGCTTTTACGTCAAGCCAGGTTTTAGGAAGACCAGATTAAGGCCATAAAAAGATCTATGCCAAGAAATATGCTTAGGCTCAAGCTCGATTTTGAAAATACAAGCTCGGCTAATTTAAGCTAAAATCTACCCTAACTCGGCCTCTTTCCTCCCTAGGCCCAGATTCACTACTTTCACACTCATAATAAATCATTTCCCTCCCTTTCTCTCTCTCTCTCTCTATACACACACACACACACAGAATAATAGTTCATTATGAGAGTGAGAGGATATGGGCTAGATAACCATACCATTCATGGATTGTCAATATTGAAAGTTAATTAATGATAGCGTGATCACTTAAAAATCATATGATTTTATATTTTAATCTTGATCATTCATATATGATCAAACGGTCAAGATTTACTTTTCTCACTCTTACAATAAACTACCTCTCTTACTTGTCTCTCTCTCTCTTTTTTTTTTTAATATATATTGACAACGTAAAATTATTTTACACTATTAATTAAAAAATTAAATCATTCTAAATAACCACCGACTAAGGTTACTATCCACCATGATTTGATATTTTCTTAAGTTTTTATTAATTGATAGTGTAAAATTAACTCTGTTGGTGCATAACAATTATATATATATATAATTAAAGTATTTTTTACAATAACTTAGGTGATTGTTTATTATAAACTCATTTTTGTGGTTGAGTTAGGCAAAAATCCGGGCAATTTCAATTCTAATATACTCCTCAAAAAAAAAAAATGTATTGTTTTTGGTGTTGACCGTTGGAGATGATGTTGATGTAATTAAGTGCATATAGAGTACACTCTATCAAATAGGTATATTGATGTTCTGTAGTATTTTTAGACATGAATTTTCTTTTTTTAATATATTGAACAATTTAGGTTGATAAGTTGTGTGACGCACCTCACTTCCTCAAGTGCATTATAATATTGACCAAAATATTTTTGTAACAGTTGTTATCCTTATGGACCTGATTGAAAAATTTTATACGGTATATGGAGCTGGTTAAAAATTTTTAAGTTATAGGAACCTAATTGAAAATTGAATAAAACTATAAGGACAAGTAATTAAACCTTAAAAAAATAATAACCAAAACTTTTTATAAAAATTGAAGGATAATAGGTAGATAAAATAAACATGTAATCTATTCACTCATTCAAGAGTTAGTTTCACATTAATCTAGCAAACTAATTCTAATAAAAAGATAGACTCTCTACCATTTAAAAAAAAAAAACTTTGGTCCTTTGAAGACAAATTATATTTGTGGCTTGATCTGTGAAATTTTAGAAGAACCACCACTTTAATCCTTGAAATATCAAATCTCTGACAAAATAACATATATTTAAAAGAAACTATATTTGTCCATAGCCTTTCTAATCTAGTTCATTTGACAAATTCACTCAAATATCAATTGAACTTTTTTTGTTAACAAAAGTGATTCTTTTAAGGATTATTTAATTTGTCAAAGATATGATATTTTAGAAGGGTAAAGTGGTCATTTTACAATGATAACTTAACATAAAAGGAACTATTTGTTAAAGATATAATTTTTTAGAATTAAAATGGTGGCTCTAAGATGCCAATTTGGCATAAAACATAGAACATAATCACAAGTGTCAAACAAAATACATCTTTAATTGTCGTGTTGGTGAATTTGATATCAAACAAAATATATCTTTGGAGTGTCTGATATAAATATAGTTTTTTTAAAGTCATTTTATTAATTACATAATCTTTTGGGGGTCAAAATAATAGTTCTTTCATGATATTTTTGTTAATTTTCGTGTGGTTTTGAGTTTTTTATTTTAACAATGGAAAACATCTTTGTGAATATAACCTTTTAAATTTATTTGAATATGGTGGTTCTACTAGTATTTACAATTGCCATGTTTTACAAAGGATCCAAATTTACCGTGAATTTGTTGTATGGGAAAAATAAATAGATCATATTGTAAAGTAAATTTATTATAGTTTGATAGCATTTCCTCCCACATTATGATTTCGTGTAATGTTTAGTTGTTGGAGCAACTGCTACATATGTATAAAGCAACGAACATACCATGGCACATAATATAGACATTTTATCTACATTAGTAAAAGAGCAAAAAGACTCAAGATTGCTTAAAATAAGTATCTCATTTGAACATTTACTTCATTACTATTAGATAATCAAATAGATCAATGGGGGTGAATGAAACTATCATCTCATCTCCAAATGGGATACTCATGGTTAGATATTCAAATAAACTGTATAGTAAACATAAGTCATTAGTAAGAGAAATATCTCATGAAGATTATTCATGGTAAGCTACAAAAAAAATAAGCTTATATATATTTATTTACCCTAAACTAATACCCTTGGACTAAAACCCTCCATTTGCTTTTTCTTTCTGAGTATAACAATTATTTACTCACATTAATTCAAGAGTGATAGATGGCTGTAGTTAAGCTCTTCAAAATATGTCCTCCAACGTTTTAAAACCTTAACTGGTGGTTTAATTAATTAAAATATTAATGGACTACTCCAACTTGGGAACAATTGGATACCGGTGCGTTTTCTACTATTAGAGCAGATTACGAAAAGTTGTTAGTTGCCACTAGCTTTTGCCAATATATATATATATTACTAGTGAGAGACATACACCATGCGTCATTTGGTTTGATAAACAAATTGTTATTTGTACATTAATGTTAACAACTTTTAGAGACACTACATAAATGAAGTGATGGAAAATAGATTAAACAACTGAGGAAAAAAAGGGTCTAGCTAGGGTATTAAAAAATAACTGTTGATGTTTATTAAAGATGTTCTGATCACAGCTCTCAAATACTATCATCATTACATATTCTTGCAAGATAAGTAATTAACATATTTATCTATATTGTTTGTCCTCGCACGTCTTTTGTTTTGTTTGCCAAATGCAACCGAAGGGGCCAACATGAGAAAAGACAAAGAAAGTAAAAGAAGCAAACTCCATCCAAACTTTTTAACTCATGAAATATTGACCTGGATGGCTGAATCAAGTTTGGTCTCCGTGCCGGTGGCATATATATTCACGGCCTCCGCCATAACCATAATTGAAGGCATAAACCACGATTTTACTCATTGATATCTTTCTTCCTCTATAACAGATCTAAGAAAAACGAATTCTATCATTTTTCTTCCTAAAGGATTATATATATAATGTGAAAGAGATCAAACACAAACAGTATAACTTGAACTCTACAAATTTTAATAAGAGCTCATCACTCATTTAATTCGTTTATCTATTTTCACTAAACATGATGGTGTGTGAATCACCAACAGGAGAGTAGTGTCCGTTTCCTAAAAATTTAAGCGACGATATAATCAAAAACCTCCATATCTTCCATTTTCTCCCTAACTATTAACTGAATATTTCCAATAACTTCAGAGAAAAATTAAATAAACGAGAAAATTAAAAGGAGAAATAAACTTGTGGATATATGATCCAACAGATTACAGATCAGCCAGCCATTATGTATGTCATGAGAAAAACAAAATAGTTCATAATCATAACCGCAATATGAACCGCCAAATCAAAGAGACAGAAAAGTAAAAACTTTAGAAAGCAAATTATGTAATATTATATCTATATATCAAATATTAATATACTTCCTATAGAAGATGAGACTGAGATTCTCCAAACCCTTGAACGTGATTGCAATCCAAGGGAAGCAGTGGGAACCCACCAAGCTCAGAAATAAACCCTCCTTCCAGATCTGAGAACCCTCCCAAATACCCGCCAGAGAAAATTTCACCACTGCAAACTTGTTCTTCTTTCACTGATCTCAGCTCCATTTTCTTGTTCTTTGAGTTGGGCTTATCATCATCATCTGAAAGACGTCTACTAATAAGGCTATTAGCACCGTTGCTCTTTCTTGATGAATATTGATCTTGATCTGTCCCTGATGAAGCTGCTAATATTGTTGGCTTCTTATTAATGTTGCAACACATTTTTTCAGCACCACTTGGTTTCCCAGTTTTCGTCTGCACCAGTTCCCTGAAGTTTGCAACATCGGTCTTGATGATCTGGGGTGCAAACACGTGAATTATGCGTATCTTTGGTTTGGTAATTTTGGATATTGTTTTGGAGTCTTTGTGCATGGCTAGGGTAGGTGGTGGGTGTGAATTATTGGGCATGCATGTGTGAGTATTATGCTTGTGGAGCTTGTTTTCCATGTGGAAAAGGAAAATCAAATTGAACGACAAAAGAAAAAGGATTGAGGGGTTAGTGATGAGAGGTATTTGTGCAGTTTTTTAGAAGGGAAAGAAGATATGGAAATCAGAAGACAAGCAACGAAAAACTAGCTATATGGTTTAAAATTGTAGAAAGAGATCATAGAGCAACTGAGCAAATAAAAAGGGATACTTTGCAAAGGAGAAATTGCTTGTGTGTTGGGGCCAAGGATCGGATGAGGATCCTTGTCTGACAACTTAATGTGAAGAGAGCACATCAAGTGGTTCTAATAAGGGAAAAAAATTAAATATAAAAAAATGAAGTGAATATATTAAGAAAATAATTGTTAATTGTTAATTACTATATGTGCACATTTTTCTTTTTGGGGTAGGGGTGAAGGAGATGGATGTGGACGTTTTGTTTCTTACCTTCCCCGAAATGACAAAGCAAATTGCTGGCATGTAAGTATATCTTCACAAGAATATTATAAAATATTCTTTTGAATTTTAGCTTGCTTATACTGCGAAATATATTAGATTAATTAAATAGTGCACAATTAGTAATTTAATCACATTATGTATGTACACACTGCAACAGGCTTTATCCTAATTTTAACACACCAACTCCGCGAATAATTAATTAGGTGGAATGAATACGGTTTCTGCATAATAATATCATTATTATTTCAAAGTAAAATATCTAAAGACATTTTTTTTTATAAATATCTAAAGAAATTTTGGGCGTACATCTAATGGTGGCGCAGATAAATTTTAGCTGTAAGACGTGAAACTTCAAAGTATATAGATGTTGGGTAAGTACCACACGAAATCTGCGCAGTTGGAAATCAACCTCACACGTCAACACTACTTGCCCTTGTTAATGACAGATTAATTGTTCGTGAGAGAAATTATTAGGTACTTTTAGAGTAGATAAAATATTTATTCTGTTTCATTTAGTGATTGATAAATTAATTATTATATTAAAAATATAGGGAATATGAGAGACAATAATAATCCATAAAATTTATGTGTCAATTAATAAATAAATTAAAATAAATGTTATCTCTTGCTCTTAATGCACCTAAATATTTATCTTGTTCGTAATTAGCATTTAGCAGTTCTAGCCCTCTGGTTCTCCTCTTTCTATCCGTTTTATCATGAATAAATTATTATACACTTAATTGACATCCACTTTTGTTTTTGGTTTTTACTTACCTGAGACTTGAGATGGAATATATTTTTTTTTTGTTTTTCTTTTAGGGTCTTTATACTCTTGAACATTGTTGTAATTAAGATCTAGTAATTGCTTTAGCAGGAAATTAAATTATAGTTTAATCATTTAACTGTGGAAAAGTAAATAAATTATGATTCTATATGTGCTTTGCTTTATGCATAGCATCTTTTTGCATGCAATTATTAGTAACTAATATTTTATGTCTTTTTTTTTGTCAATTGATAACAACAACAAGGAAGTATGACCCATTACTTCATAAATTGTACCCCGAATCACTTGTAAATATATATGTTTTGCTAATTGTGCTCTTTCGGTCATTCATTTAGCTCTGTATATTCTAAACCGTTCAATCTGCGGAATACTATCACTGATGAGGCCTTTGACAAGTAGAAAGAGTAGAGTCTTTTGCTTTTCAATAGTTGTTACCACTTAATTAATTGGCTAAACATGAAGCAATATTTAACTTAATCTCAATAATTTAAATAACTAAAATACTAATTTATTGATACATATAGATGGTTAAAATTTAAATAATTTAATTTTTATGTACTGATAGTATAAAATTTTTTACATTATTATCCAATCATATTTCATTACATAAGTAAAAGTAGTTGAATCTTACATCTAATGCTTGAAAAATTATTCAAATTGGACGATTTAATTGAATAAGTGCATAAAAATTAAATTCAAATTTAGAATCTTAATTCATCAACTGGCTATAGTTTTTTAAACTTTCAATTCAGTTCGTTTAATATAACCACACTTAACTAGCCTAAAGAAATTATACATATTTATTTAAAATTATAAAAAAAACCAAAAATATAATTACAATATGATTTAGTACATCAACCAAATTATTTTCAAAAAAACTAATTTGAAATACCTTCAAAATCACCAGCTTATGAAAGAAAAGAGAGAGATAAGGGTAAATTAATACAAGTGAAGGATAGAAAAATAATGCATGAATCGGGTAAATCCAAAAACACTAGCTAGTCTAGGAATTTATATAATTTCATAAAGTGGTTGGTTATAAACTAATTAATATATATTCTTACTGTGTCCCATTTATCATAGATGTCTAATATATCACACAAGCATATGTATACATATAAGGCTGAGATAGATTACTTAAAAGCCTAGCTAATTGCCTAATTCATCTAGTAACCTCTTCTAATAGTGAAGAAGCTTTCGAAACACGACTTGTGTTCCTGTTTTCAGTACTATTTGACTTGCTCTCATCCACGTAGTGCTGATACACGTATGATATAAAGCCCCAAACAGCTAGCACCATGGAAATGATCTTAACCCCATGCATTCTGTCTTTGAGGAATATCACAGCCAAAATTGGAACCAAAGGCACACCCAAAACGCTAATGGAATTAGAAGACAGTGAAGACACCTCAAAAATCAGCCCCACACAACCAATAGCATAGAGTTGCCAAGTTATGGCTCTGAAGCTCAAGTTCAGGACATAGGTCACCTTACCCATCTCATACCCTTCCATCTCCTCATTCAACCCGCTCCACTCTGCACTAGCAAAGAATCCCACTAGAGTTGCAATTGTAGCAACAAGTGACTGATATATTATCAAATCCATGACCACTTTGAATGTTTCACCCTTTAGAACCTTCTTGAAAGCCAGCTGCTGAAGGGAGAGGATTAGTCCATACCCAGCAGAAGAAGCAACTGCACATGTGAATCCAATCACATACTTTCTTTTGGAGACCTGTGTTTGATCTGATGAGTCAGGTTCGAACACAAGGAGTACTGAGGAAATTGTTAGAAGGACTACCGAGTTTATTATGTAAGGTGTGAACTTGAGCGAGTTGAGGAAGTAGGAGAAGAGAGCATTGAAAACCAATTCTGATGAGGAAATGAGTAAAAAGGTTGAGACAGGCATGTACAAGAGTCCAAGTGAGTATAAGTAAGGATCTAAGGCCACAATATAATTAGGCCAAGGGAGACATAGACAAATGCTAGCATTGAAGCAGATGGCTGGTTTGGATCGTTGTTGTTGTTGCTGTTGTTGTTTTCGCTTGTGGGATCTTTGGGTGATAAGGAAGTAATAAGGGAGTACGATTGGGAAGCCAGCAATCTGGACTAGTGTTCCCATCCATTTGCTCTTGCCACCTTTCTCATAGTACAATCTTCCAAGGAGTGTTGCAATTGACTGGGCCAGCAACACAAATGCAATAGAGGGCTACTCTGAACCAACGATAATATCTCTTTCTCTGATTTATTGCAGCTGATTGATTCACTTGGAAAATATTCTCCAACGAGTTTGTTTCTCTGGCTTGATCAATTTTCAGTCGTTACTTAATATAGGCAGTTTGTACACTATGCACAGAAATTACGGTACTGATCGGATATTATTAATCTTCTATTAAAAAAAAAAACTGATTACTAAATGGAACAATTATGATTGTTTAACAATTTTTGTTTTTGCAGAAAAATATCAGTGTGCTTTAAAGCTTCACCCGTTCACATGCAACAACAGTTGTTCATTAATTTCCTCATAATTATAGTAAACCAGAATTAAAAAAATGAAGCATCACTAAAATGGAGATCTTACAAATCCTCTCAATTTATTTGTTAACATGATGATATCATATTGAATCCTCCTCATTTGTTAAAGTCACCTTTTCAGATTATCAAGTTTCCTTTCAACTTGTCAAAGATGGAGATTGTAAACATGATCATGTTAAAAAATAAGTTGAGAAGATCCAATGGAGACTAACACAAAATGTACTACAATTTTAGACTATATTATGTCTCCTCCCAAGATAAATTGAAATATTTCTGTATTTGTAAGACAATCAAAAAATAAAACTAGAACACTAACAAAGGGGACATAAAAATGCTCATAAAAGAGACAAAAAAGACATCCACAAAGGTGATAGAACAAAAGAAACAAAAAAAATCTAATAAATGAAAAGAAAAGAGAAAAAAATGATAAGGGTGCTACCACCAAAAAAAGATAACAGTCCCATCAATAACACTTCACAAGATAGAACCAAAGAAAAAGAGAAAGAAAAAAATGATTAGGATCTGCCTGCATATAGTTTTATGAAAAAGGTTTTATATTAAATAAGATATACAATAAAAAGGTATGTTTAGCTAAAAAGATTCAATCAAGTTTTAAGTATACAATATTATTGTGTGTGGCACGAGTGAAATGCTAGTTAAACTAATAATTGTTATTTTTAATGGTTATTGCTAATATGACTCAAAGGTAACAATTTTATTTCATGTGGATGTCATGTTATATAAAAACTACTTTGTTTTTTATCTTTTTAAACATCAATGTTTATAGTTAGAAGTTATCTATAAATAAAATCTGAATCAATTCAATTAGGATTTTTTTTTTTACGTGGAAGGAGCCGGTAGATATTATTAGGCCATTAAGGAATTACAACCCAAGTATTCTCAACCCCGTTTCATGCATGTTTAGCCAAATGGTGTGCTTCTTTGTTTCCTTCACGACTGGTATGCTTGAAGGTGCGGGAAACAAAGGGGCCACTAATTCTGAGACGATCATTAACAATATATAGAGCAAAAGTAGGAATTAGGGATGGTCTTCTTTATTTTGGATGGCTCAAATAACTTCTAAACAATTGCTCTCTACTTGTATCATCCATAGCCATAGATCCTTAGAGGCCCAACCTCAATCCCAAGCATTCTGCAATACCTGCACCCAAATCACATTGAATGTTCCATGTTGTAGCGGCCATCACGGTGCTCCTCTCATTTAAATTTGGATGATTAGACAGAAATAGAGCTTTTGCATGTAAAGTATAATGCATCTATATAAATTAAGAATTGATATTTTAAGGCTGATAGAATTGGTAGTATTTGTTAATAAAATTGTTGGTGCTAGCAAATAGGACAAAATTGGACACGCATTTGTGGTTCATACATGATGTGGATTAAACAAAATTAAATTAATAAATATAGTTACACAAAAAAAATGAATAACCATTACCAAGTGATTTTTCCTAGGTAATTGGAACAACAATTTTATTTTTTGGCAATTTTTCACATTATGGAGGGAAAAACCCTTGATAATAAAACAAATTATTTTATTATTTGTTATATTACTGAGGGAATTTCAATTATCCGTACTGTAAAATGAATAAATCCATTTATAATGATTTAAAATTTCAATTACTGATGGAATTTCAATTACCACCTTACCAAGTTTAGTTTTGCCAATATTAAAATTTAAAATCACATAACTAAGTTGACATGGAACGCTCATGATGAATGTAAGGATGTGGCGCTCCTCCTCCTAGGAATAACAGCCACTGTGGAAGCTCGTTGCTTTGATCCAAGCACCTTCTTCATCAAAGGAGTGGATCTTGGTGGATATGAGACAAAGTCACTTAGGCTCTGCTTTTCATTGAAAGAAATGCTAAATAAATTATTGACACAAATTAAATAAAAAGCTACTTGGCCATGCACTCTATTTTCTGGATAATGGTCAATTATCGGATACATATGGTACTAATAACCATATTAACTAATTTTCTATTATTAAAAAAAAGGTAGAATGTAACTACTGTTTATTTTTTCAAAATAAAGTATCCTTTATTAATACTTATAAATATTATTTTAATAAAATAAAATATATGTGATTTAAAATAATATAAAATATTATTTTTAATATGTTCAATTTAATTTTTGAAATTTTACTAAATTAAGACAACAGACTGTTAATATTAGTAATAAATTGTAATATTTATTTTATAAAAATAAAAATAATGTAATTTTATATTTTTAATTTTAGAATATTAATGTGTATAAAAATAAAAATTATGTGTTAGTATTATATATAAAGATAAATCACAAATAACATAAAAAGAATTTTTTTGTTTTACTATAAAAAAATATATATTAATACTCTCAAATTAATACTTGAAAAAGTAAATATTTTTACTTTTACATAAAATGATTATTATACATTATTATAACTACTAAAATTTTATTAAAATTGAATACATTTACAATGTAATTTCTTTATACTTTCATCCAATCAAATCATTTATGTAAGGCTTTTGAAGTAGAGAGGAAAGAGTAAATTTCTTTTGTAGATATGACAATATATAATTAGATAACTTGTAAAAAAAATTATTATTAGCGCATCAAAATTAAATGTATTAATTAAATATATTATTAATAGGAATAATAATTTATAATAATAATTTTTTTAAATAAAATATATAGTTTCTAAACTATTAATTTTAGTGTGTGTGTGTGTGTATATATACTATAGTAAAACCACAAAATTCTTCATACTATGTTATTTGTGATTTATCTTTATATATGCTATTAACAAATAATTTATATTTTTATACACATTAATATTGTAATATTAAAAGTTGAGAAAATACATAATTTTTATCTTTAAAAAAGATATGATAACATTTTAAAAATTAAATTGATTAAAAAATATTATAAGCCACATATTCTTTATTTTGTAAAAATAATACATATATATATAAGTGTTAATAAAGGATATTTTATTTTAAAATAATAAATATTAGTTATATTTTACTGCTTTTTTTAATAATAGAAAATTAGTTAATAGAGTCGTCAGTGGCATCCATTACATATTTAGGGAGGAGTGTCATATTAGAATAAGAATGAGATGGAGTATTTTTTCTTCAAACCTCAAGGGTATTTCTTATTATTTATCATTTTTATTATTTAATTACAGATGAAATGTTCCATCTATAATGCATCTTTTTTAAAAAAATTTAATTATTTTTATATATCACACTAAGACGAATAATACATTTGTGATTCAAAGTTTAGAACAAACTATCAACAATATTTCGTTTTCCCATTACAGATGAATATCTATCTGTAACTTGCTAAAATGAAACATTGCATTTTATTAATCTTATTATAGACAGAAAATCTGTATGTAATGGGCTTTAATGAAGGTAGTGCTTCATTAAGCTTATTATTGATGAAAAATTTGTCGATAATACTGAAAATATGCTTTAAATTGCATGAAGCTCCTTCTTCCTCCCTACATCTTTCTTTCTTTTCTTTCTCTTACTTTTCTTTCCTTTATGCTCCTTTCCACTGTTGGTTACTATTCATGGCCTCCATCCCTCACTGGAGCCACCATTTCACAAACAAAAACCACCATTGTGTTCTTGGCATTTTTCTCTTACTTTTTTATTTGGTATTTTTTTTTCATATCACTGTTGAAAATTGTTAGTTTAAAATGTTTCTAACTTGAATTTGTTGTAATATTTAGCATTGTAAAGGAGTACTGTTAACTACACTCAATTGGAAGGTTAATGGCACTCTAATTGCATAAGCTAACTAAAACTGCGCAAAATAACTATGTGGCGATGGTTACTTCAGCAATTTTTTACTTGGATCAATAGATAGTGGTGGTTTTGTCGTAGCTGTAGTAAAATACCTATAGTGGTGGTTATGTCAACCACGTGGATTTATCCCAGATTATCTATATAATTTATAAAAAATAAAGGGTAAAATGCATTTACCTCTCTTGAGGTATCAAGAAATGACACTCCACCCCATTTCATTAAAGGTGTGTTTGTTGTTTTCTCTTTTATAATTTATTTTTTATAAATTATATTGATAATCTCGGGTAAATCCATGTGGCCGATATATGGCACCCGTCTTAGCTTCATGGTTTAGAGCTAGCTTCGAACCTATATTTTAGTTTAGTACATAGCCCCTGAGGGTCATCCGAGCCTTAGATGTCATGATCGAGGTATAGGTTTTTCAAATGGAGTGGAGTATAGGTTTTTCAAATAAATGAGGTGAAGTGTCATTTCTTGATACTTCAAGGAAGGAAATATATTTTATCCTTATTTTTTTAAAAAGACAAAAGAAAAGGAAAAGTGTTGGTCAAAAGTAACCTTTCCATTATTTTAAAGAGAAGCAAACAGAGGAGATTGGTAAGAGAATTTGCACACTCTTTTTGATAGAAGACAAGATTGAAAACGATGTATTGATGCATCAAAAATTAACGTGTCATCATTTTTTTCAATAACAAAAATGTAAAGAAATGGGCTAACAATTCAAAAAAATGAAATGGGCCTTACAAAGAAACAACAACGATAAAAAAGAAATGAAACGGGTTAATAATTTTTTTTTTTGTTTTTCTGTCTTATGGGTTGAATAAAATCAAGTGTTCACATCCACTTAAAAAGGGATTATTAAAAAAAATTGAGTATGAAACCTTATTACCATGCTTCGAAAATAACCACAAAAGAGATCTAATGCACTATTGTATCTGGAATTAGATAGAAGGAAATTTTTAATCAAGTCCCCTAAATAGAAATCATACAAAACAGAACAAAAATAAGAGGAAAAATATGAGCCAAACAGCACAGATTCTCAAAACAAAATTAACACGCAAACAAAACTTTTAATACACGCACATGTCAACCGCATCCCAAATTGAATCAAAAAATGATAATATTACATACCTACATATGCTAACAAGCAGGGGAGGGTGCCAACAAAGAAGGTTCGCTTGTGGTTGTTTAAAAACAAAAAGTTGAACTCAAATGAAGGAAAGGTTTTCTCTATAACACTAGAATGACCGAAGACCAATTAGCAACCAAGGATTTCAAACTGCTGCCATATGTCTTCATCTTACGCTGTCAGGTCGTTACTTCACTATTCCTTCCACAATGCTTTATGCACACTAGAACACACCTTCCTTTTCTGTGATACTTGGCTTATGATGATGATTTTGGGAGACGTATTTGATATGAATAGTGAAAAAGGATCTGGTAGCAAAATCAATCCATGATGTCCACACATAGTGCGCAAATATAAGCATGCACCATTGAAATCCAGCCCATGGCACTTGGAAAGTTGCGCCCATGCCTGAAAGCATAGAATCTAGCAATAATACAAGTAATCTCAAGTGAATACCAAAACAGAAAAAACTGGTAAAAGGAACATACATGTAACTTAAAGTAGGATCATGAGCCTCTAGCTGAGATTGTTTCAGTGACATCAAGAAATCCATGACCCAGTAATAGAAAAATAAAACCATACATCAACATGCTAAAAGTGAACAAAAATCCGAGGAAAGGAAATATGAGACTTATTACTTCCAAAATACATGTAAATGAAAAGGAAACAAAAGAAAGAATGTGTAGTATAAAGAATAAGAATCACTTGTTCGGCATTGTCCCTAAACTTGTCCTTTCCAACAGCCATTCCTACTAAAATAATCAACTCTAATGCTTTTGCACAAAGCATACGATTTGGTTTATCATTTGCATTCATGAAAATAGCCTTTAAGTAAGGCATCACAGCATCATAATACTTCTAAAATTGCTCCTGTTAGCACAAGAAATTTTTTTTAATTCATTTATTAAGTATATAAATTAAAAACATAGTGATTAACATGCTAAAAGTGAACAAAAATCCGAGGAAAGGAAATATTAGACTTGCTACTTCCAATATACATGTAAATGAAAAGGAAACAAAAGAAAGAATGTGCATTATAAAGAATAAGAATCACCTGTTTGCATCGTCCCTGAACTTGTCCTTTCCAACAGCCATTCCTATGATGCACTCCAATGCTTTTGCACGAAGCATACGATTAGATTCATCATTTGCATTCATGAAAATAGCCTTTATGTAAGCCATCACAACATCATAATAGTTCTGAAATTGCTCCAGTTAGCAGAAGAATATTTTTTAATTCATTTATTAAGTATAGAACTTAAAAACATAGTGATTAACGTGCTAAATGTGAATAAAAATCCAAGGAAAGGAAATATTAGACTTACTACTTCCAAAATACATGTAAATGAAAAGGAAACAAAAGAAAGAATGTGCAGGATAAAGAATAAGAATCACCTGTTGGCATTGTCCCTGGACTTGTCCTTTCCAATAGCCATTCCTATAATGCACTCCACTGCTTTTTCACAAAGCATGTTACCAATAAAGAAGGAGCTAAATAACTCCCATTTTGTTAGTTTGTTAATTCGTTAATAAGTAGTCAGTTAGAAGGTTGTTACTTCGTTATTGAAGGTAGTTATTTTTGAGTTGTACCATTAGAGATATAAGCTAGTTCATTCACAACCAATTTGATATTTTATCCACACATTTTGACCAACTTGAGCTTTAAAACCCACATACTACCCCGAAAACACAACAGTCCCAATTACCCACTACCTCACAACCTAACACCAATCACACTACACTTCCCCAACCATTGAGAAGATCAACCCGAACCAGAAAATTACCCTCACATCGCATGACTTCCAATGCATATAGCTGCCAATTCAGATGCTCAATCTTCTCTTTGCAAGTATCCTCTGCTAAGTTTCTATCATATAGCACAATATCCGCAAATCACAAACATTTTTCCCTAGGTATCTTTGCCAACCAAGAACCACAAACATATGATGAAGCTGTGACTCAAGCATGTTGGAGAAATGCCATATCTGCGAGTTAGAAGCTCTTGAGTTGAATAAGACTTGGAAGCTCACCCCTTTTCCTCCTGGAAAGAAAACCATTGGCTGCAGGTGGGTTTTCAAAGTTAAATTCAAGCCTGGTGGCTCTATTGAAAGGCACAAGGCACGCCTAGTAGCAAAAGGATTTACTCAAACGCGGAATTGATTACTTGGAGACTTTCAGCCCGTGTCAAGATGACTACCCTAAGGGTTTTATTATCTATTGCAGCCACCAAAGGTTGGTATTTGCATCAGCTTATGTCAATACTCCTTTTTGCATGGTGATCTAGAAGAAGAAGTCTATATGAGAGTACCCCCTGGACTTGAGGTGAGTGAAAAAGGCTTAGTATGCAAGCTAGAGAAGTCTCTATATGGTCTCAAACAAGCAAAAGCAGTGGAATGCCAAGCTCACTTCTGTTCTTCTTAAATCACTACTAGTCAAGGTTAGATTACTCTCTATTCACGAAGTCTAGTTCTGGGTCTTTCACGCATACTTGTGTATGTGGATGATCTAGTGTTGTCAGGAGATGACCTTGCTGAAATAGAAGGCATGGAGAAACTCTAAATGACCTCTTCAAAATCAAGGAACTGGGTAATTGAAGTTTTTCCTTGGGATGGAAATAGCTCGCTCATCAAAAGGCATTGTCCTCTACCAACGCAATTACACCTCGACCTTCTCAAAGATTATGGTATGTTGGGTGCCAAACCAATTTCTACCCCTATGGATTATCACCTCAAATTGTCCAAATCCTTCGGACTCCCCTACTCCACTGTTATAGGCGCCTAGTTGGCAAACTATTGTATCTCTCCCATACACGACTTGACATATGTTACGCTGTAGGTAGATTAAGCCAATTCCTAGATTGTCCCACTGATATCCATCAACAAATAGCCTTCAGAATTCTTCGATATCTTAAAGGTTCTCCTCTAGGCCTACATTTTTCAGTTGATTTTGATATGTCCTTAACTGGGTTTGCTCATTCTAACGGGAGCCTGAATGATACACGCAAGTCAATCTCTGCTTATTGTTTTTTCTTGGGACATTCCCTCATCTCATGGAAAAGCAAAAAGCAGGAGACAGGAGCACGGTCATTAGGAGAAGCTAAGCACCACTCTCTAGCCTTGGCCACATGTGAAGCACATGGCTAACCTTCCTTCTCAACGACTTTGGCATCATTATGAACAAACCATGGCTATGTTCTGTGACAACCAATCTGCCATCCATATCAGGCAATCCGTGTTTCATGAGCGCCCAAAACACATAGAGATTGACTACCATGTGGTTCGGGATAAAGTTCAAGAAGAAGTCATTCATCTTCTTCCAGTCTCAACCCATCACCAAGTAGCTATACTCACCAACCCTTTAGCTCCGGGTCCCTTCTCACACATCCACTCTAAGCTGGCCATGTATGACATACACAGCCCAGCTTCCGCCAGGGGGAGAGGTTGTTACCAAATAAAGAAGGAGCTAAATAACTCCCATTTTGTTAGTTTGTTAATTCGTTAATAAGTAGTCAGTTAGAAGGTTGTTACTTCGTTTATTGAAGGTAGTTATTTTTGAGTTGTATCATTAGAGATATAAGCTAGTTCATTCACCCTTCTCTAACTCAACTCATTCAATAATTCAATTGAGTTCATATCACTCTCTCTAATATCTCTTTCTTTCTTCCTTTTCTTCGTGTCACCAAAGGTGAATCTTGATACTATTTTTACAAAGCATACCATTGGATTTATCATTTGCATTCCTGTAACTAGCCTCTATGTAAGCCGTCACAGCATCATAATACTTCCAAATTGCTCCTGCTAGTACGAGAATTTGTTTTAATTCATTTATTAAGTATAGAACTTAAAAACATAGTGATTAACATGCTAAAAGTGAATAAAAATCCAAGGAAAGGAAATATTAGACTTACTACTTCCAAAATACATGTAAATGAAAAGGAAACAAAAGAAAGAATGTGCAGTATAAAGAATAAGAATAAGAATTTGAATGTATTGGTTCGATCACTTATTTTGTCATATTACACTCCAAATATACTCAAACTTAAGTCTAAACTCAAATTTCAATGCATTACATATTTAATTTTGTACATCTCAATTACATATTAATTTACAAAAGTTGAAATGAACTGAACATCAAAATCCAAATTTAAAATCCCGAATGTTGAAGTTCAACATATTACACAATGAAACTTAAGTTTAGGCTCACCTGTTTCAGTTTGTAGGCCAACCTTAAACAAGTCAAGTTGACTTGTTATTGGTGAATTATGTGAGGCTAAAATTATTTTTATATAAATAGATTCCTTTAGGGTTTGTTTGTTTCGAATTTAAAAAAAATATTTATAAAACTTATTATAAAGTAAAATTATCTCGGTACTAATTCTAATCATCAATAATAGAATTCAGATCAAGACATTACTTAAAACAAATCAAACCGCTCAATTAATTAATCAAACACTTGTTATTTTCTTTAAAATTCAATACTTGAAAACAAATGTTACACACAAGAAGTTTCACCAATTCGTCAGTTCGAATTTCAACCAAAGAATAAAAACAAAATGATAGAAAATGGAAATGAAGGATTTAATTGAAGTCCGAGCTGGTAACGTCATTCCATGTCTAGCCTCTGCACTTTTTTTTTTTGGTTGGTCTGGGCCTCTGCACCTTAGGTGGATTGTGATCCTCGATCTTGCCTTTTTATGGCAAAACACTTATTTTGTTTCTCTAAAATTTTCTATCGATTAAGTTGTCCTTATAAAAACTTTTAAATTGATCTCTATAAATTGAATATCAAAAATTAATTTCTAAAAATAAATCTCTCAAATTAGTCCCTTTAAAAATGTTAAATCAGACAAATTGACCCTACAAAATTGAATAATCAGCAAAATTAGTCAACCTGATAAATCAAGCAAGGAGGACTAACTTTTCTAGTAATTTACTTTTGCGGACTAATTTGAGAGATATTTTTTAGGAACTAATTTATCAGATAAGTTTAGTCCTCCCTGCTTGATTTATAAGGGAACTAATTTAGTTTATTCAATTTTGTCAGAACTAATTTGAGATTTTTCTTTTCACGGAATTTGATTGATATGAAATTTTAAAGGAATGGATTTGATAGTTTTGTCCATTTGTAATTTCAAGCGTCTTTTTGGGCCGGCCCGGTATATTACAGCATCGTATGCAAAAGGTGTAATTGCTTATGCGGTACAGACCAAATACTTGACCGAAAAAAAAAAAAACAAATAAACACACCTAGTGATGGAGTATACGGGGATAAAAAACAAAATAGTTTTTTTTTCATACCATTTACGCACGTGATAATGGATTTTCCATGTACCTCTCTTTTACCCCATTTTTTTTTTTCTCAATGAAACAACCAGTACCTGGGCTTTATTATAAGAAATCCAACTAATTCGGCTAAATTTGACAAAGACCCCTTTCGTTAAAAATAATTTTTAAGTAAACTCATATATAAAATTTAAGGATATGTTTGATTTGAGTTTTTAATTTTTAATTTTTATATTTAGTTTTTTAGGTTTTATGAAAGAAATATTAAAAATTTTAAAACTATAAATTTCAATTTTCATTTTTTAAAATTCTAAAACTGAAAAATTAATAAAACTGAAACTGAAAACTTAAACCAAACAAATCTTAAGATTTCAAGTCCAAACATAAAATTTTTTAGTTTGTTAATTGAGCTAGTCTTATTATACTCTGCACTTTAACCTACTAATTTCAATTGTAACGTAGAAATTTATTTTCAATTCAATATAAGAATTTGAAACTATTTAATACTAATTAAACTGACATCGGTACAGATATTAGCCATAAACCTAATGAAAATTAGCTTTTCACATTTCTCAGAAATGCATATGAATTTGACCTTGTTCCATTTGCGTGAAAGAAATAGATGAGCAAATTTCTGTGACTTTTCTCTCTTGGATTCAGTACCACTACTATATTTGATATTAAAACCAAAAAAACTAGTGAAAGTAAAAGTTAATGCTGATACGAAATTGGTTGTTGAATGCGCTTTTTACAGGAATTGATAATTTCAAAAATTATCATAATTTATCCAAGTTATTTGATCCCAATTACATTTAAATTGAGCTTTTTTTGAGAAATTATATTGTTAAAAAAATTAGTTTAAATTATCTTTAGCTGATTTGTTTAGTGAGTTGTGATTTATTGATAAAATAAACTCGCAAAGGTGTCAGGAAAATAGATTTTTAATAAACTGCCGTAATTTTTGCTCTTGTAAACTTGATCGGTTGAGTTGAATTGATCAAGTCTTTTGCTGCTTTCATGTAATTTTGGCTATTACGCGCACGAGTCCGCATAACAGATACTGTAACAACGACTGACTTCAGAAACAGAAAGGTAACAAACTTGAAGCTGACTACGAACCAACTACGCATCAATAAAACAGCCAATACTAATAGGTTGCTTCTCTGGATGTGCCGCTACCGACCCTTATGCTCTTTCATGTAAGCACAGGAAAGGCAGAGCATGCCTGTGGATCAAATGAATAAGAGCCATACAATGCTACTTGGAGTTCATATTAGGACAAAACTTACATAAAGTATTTTACTTCTATTTGGTACATTTCACCAATCAAATCGTGACAAGTATATATTATTTTTATTGAAATGAGTAATTCAAAATTTAAAAGTCTGCATTCATATCAAGAAAATATATCACATATTGTGATATGATTAGTGAAATGGAGGTAAAGTTATTTCTTTTTTTTTTATGAGACTGAACTCAAAGAAAGTTTGGTCCTTCATATTGTTTCTTATGTTTCCAGTTCAATACCCGTGTTTCGTCTTTGCAGTCCGTTGTTACAAAAATTCTGAGTAAGGTTTGGTTACATTGAAAGAAAAATACTTTCCCAACAAATAAAAAAAAAAAAGATATATACTTTACAGGGGTGAAGTACTACATCCCCTCCCCTGGACCTAAAAAACCAAACGCGGAAAAAGATAAATTCTATTTTTCTTTTTGCAAAGTTAACTAATCTCTACTTTAGTATGAGTCAAAGCACCTCTTCATCTCGGAGTATTTTAGTCAGAGTCAAAGCACCTCTTCATCTCGGAGTATTTTAGTCAGAGTCAAAGCACCTCTTCCCATACTAATTATTTTACAAAATTTTAACACAATCGCCTCGAGAAAACAACAATTGAGGCACTACTTAAATTATATTTTTGACTGGGAGAGGCACATTAATTCTTCGCCCCGCACTACAGATTGTTGCACTAAAAATATTAAAGAACAGTAGAAAGAAATATCTAAAAATTTTAGGAGGCAGCAGACTTTCCCCACAGATTGTTACAGCCAGAGGTTCAGAATTGAGTCAAACGCAGAATATGCTAACGAGCTGGAACTAAAAACTAATAGAATAAGCTCAAGCTTCTAACAGATAGACAAATTGACACTACCTTGAGAAACAGTGCCGACACGCACTGATTCCAAACCATCATGCAATAATCAAGCTGTTGAGAAAAGCTATATCTTATTCAATTCAACAGGGTTCAATAGAATTATTCCCCGTAGGCAAACATCCTAATTTGTCAGAAAAAGGAAAGTAAAAGTTTAAACCTTCCCACCACACAAAACAGGCTTGATAGCAGCTCTAATCATCACAAATTATTGTTGTACCAGAATACACCTTTGCTCTGAGTGCTTTGATCTGGCTCAACATAGACACACTCCTTTGCTTCTCTCCACATTGCCTTGTAAAATGGAGTCCCGTCAAAACGATAATACTCTCCCAAAATTGGCTTTATTGCCTTTGTAGCCTCCATTGCATGATAATGTGGCATTGTGGAGAACAGGTGATGCGCCACATGGGTGTCTGTAATGTTATGGAACACCTTGTTAAGAATTCCATAATCTCTGTCCACAGTTGCCAAGGCTCCCCTCAGCCAGTCCCACTCAGAAGAATCGTAGTGTGGCAATGCAGGGTGAGTGTGCTGCAGATATGTGATCAACACCAAGAATGCATTGACCACTAGCAATGGAACCCCATAGACACACACAACCCAGGCAAGCCCTTTTGCTATGACAAGACCGAAAAGACCATAGCAAACTGCAAGCACTCCAGCATCTGAAATGTATATCTGAAGCCGCTCACGGTCAGAGTAAATAGGACCATACGGGTCATAATGGCAAGCAAACCTATCATAAGGCCTTCCGGAGACATTAAAAGCCAGGTAAAGGGGCCAGCCAAGAGTGAGTGTGAAAGTGAGTGTGAGGAATCTGCCTAGTGGGTTGTTAAGGTACATAGAGTACCACGGCATACTAGACTTTTGCTTTGGCACAAAGACTTCATCCCTCTCAAGAGAACCAGTGTTGGAGTGGTGGCGGCGGTGGCTGTACTTCCATGAAAAGTAAGGGACTAAGAGAGCAGAGTGGAGAACAAGGCCAACAGTGTCGTCAAGCCACTGGTAATCACTGAATGCATGGTGGCCACATTCATGTGCAATGACCCAAACACCAGTAAGGATGCAGCCTTGGACAGCCCAATAGACAGGCCAAGCCAAAAAGAGAGAGGGCTAGGGAGTTTGTGGAAGTAATTGGTGGCAACATAGTAGAGGCAGAAGGCTATGGCGAGGTCATAAAAGACATAGGAAAATGAGCGGATAACAGAACGCTGAAAACAGTGAGGTGGGATGGCCTTCTTGATCTGGCCGAGACTGAAGGGAGGTTTTTCATACGGAACCCGCTTGGCATAATCAGCCTCTGATTTCCTGCTGGGAGGAGGAACAGAGGTTCGGCCACCAGCTCCCATCTTCCCGCAACCTGAACATAACATAGCAGTGCAAGTGCATTTAAGTTACACTCCTTTAAGCAATTAAGCAAAAGTCTACTATGAAATTGAACAAAATAGATTTTACAGGAACAAGAATGAGTTTTAGGATTACCAGCAATACCTACCGCAAGATTTGCCTATAAGCAGACAGAATTAGAATGAATAATGTGTGAAGTCCTAAAAGCCAAAACGTTGGCTAATTAACTATGTCAATAAGAACACCAAATACAAAAAGAATTTATCATTAACGTTTTAACAAAACTATACATTAAACAGGCGTGACTATTGACCAATTATTATCATTTTTTTGCTAGCACAATACTATTGAATTAAATTCAAAATGTTTTAAACAACTAAATTAGTGATTTAATGTGGTTGAACTAAATGATGTCATAAGACGTAAACAAACAAGATACACAGTCCACACAGTTAAACGGGCCAACTCATTCCCTCTTTCTGAACATTGCTTAGCATTAACTCTATCTAGTTTCTACAATGGACCAATGCAAGTGCTGATAAAACTAGCTCTATCTTCTGTCAGACAACCATTATGTAGTCCTTTTCTTCCAAGTTGATAGGGAATTGCCCATTGGTGGTCCTAGTGGAGCACAAGAATTCATTTCAGCAACAGCAACTGCACATGACCATATCAACTAGAAGTCATGTACCTAATCTGACATGTTTGATTAAATAAATTATGACTGCAAATGCAGAGACAGCTTGCAAACTCGTCAAAAAAGTTCTATAAAAAAAACTCATAAAAAATGTGCACAAATAAGGCAACGTAATCCCTACTCCACAGATTTTCCGCAAATACAAAGATACGATGTACAATAATAAATCATAAGCGGACCCACAAGAACGTGGGCAAGTTAATTAAAAGTTTAATATTTAATATTTAACACAAGGAATGAAGGGAACGACAATCTATAAAACACAACATCATATTCAATTTTAAAAGTTTAATATTTAATATTTAACACAGGGAATGAAGGAAACGACAATCTATAAAACAAGGAATGAATAAAACACAACATCGTATTCAATTTTAAAAGTTTAATATTTAATATTTAACACAAGGAATGAAGGAAACGACAATCTATAAAACACAAAATCATATTCAATTATTTCCATCCCTTTTCTGAAGTCCTGCTTGAAAAATCTATCGCCAAATTATGATACGGTACTCTCGCCCAGCAATATTTCTAATGTAATTCACAGAATGCAAATTATATCATCTTTCTATTTCTCATTATTTTGCATTCGGTTAGCTTATCAAGTAATTAAAAATATTAAAATAAAATATTTAATATCACATCAATATATATAAAAAAAAACTTTAAATGATACAACAAATGAAGTGTTTAACTAAGTGAATAAATAAGTTGGACTAAAGTTAAGCAAATTCAATATAATATTAAACACATAAAATTTGTTTTGCATAAACAGCTACATTAGCTTGCGATAAATGAAATTTAAAGGTTCTCCTTCCTGGTTCCCTCCCTATCAAACCAGCCAAAATCACAAAATCCAAAACTCTTCGTAATCAGATCACTGCTACGTTAACCGTATCGTGAAACCCGTCCGCAAATAAAAACAATAAAGGCCAAGATTCTTAATATAATACGTAACATATAATTTTTTTAATTATTATGAAATATAGTAATACCAAATATAATTATTCAATTATATATTATTATATAATTAAAAGATTTTAATTGAATAAAAAATGGGCATCAAAATTAAATTCATAATAATATGTATAACTTAAATTATCTAAACAAGATAAATATAATTATAATTATTGGATTTAATTTTTATTATAATGTAAAAAATACCATCAAAATCAAATGCTAAATTACTCTATTAAAACTATTTAAATACAATAACTAAAAAAATTATGATTCATTTTAGCGTTTTAGCTGCATATAAGGCACGATAAACAGACTAGTAGATATTAATAACAATATCACACTCATCATCCAATGAGTAGGAAACACCCCCACCATATGCCTCAGCAGAGATAAGAAATTTAAAAAGGAAATTACTCAAAAGTCAAATTGAAGCAGTGAAAGTGAAGCGTTTCGGTTTCCCATTGCATAGAAAAATTACATAAAAAGAAATATGAAATGGATCCTCTAAACGAGATCTGCGTGCCACCAATTTTTCAAATAAAAAGTGTAAAAAACTAATAAATGAATTTAATACTATTGGCACTAAACCTAAAGGTTAGGTGAAAAAGTTTGCCCTATTTTCTGGGAGATTGGGCGAAAACCCGAACCCGGAACTACGACAGAAAAAAAAAAAAAAAGAGTTTTCTGCTTAGATCCGATAGAACCATAGGATGCTCAAGGCTGCACGTCACAAACAGACATGCACATACGGACGTGTTCGTTCTTGGGTTTAATACACAATAATAATATAATAATAATAATGATAGAGAATAGTTGCTGCGAAAGGAGACACAGAGACAAAGGGCTCTATTTCTTAATTATAATATTTGTTGTTATTGTGTGTGTGTGTGTGAGAGAGAGAGAGAGAGAGAGAGTCATAAATAATTATAAACAATAATAACTAAGAAAATGTGGGGTCTATGTCACATATCAATATGGATCTCTCAGAGATCACAACAATCAACTATTAAATTTGGAGAAAGAAAGCAGCAGGTACATAAATGTAAAATGGGTCCCCTGTAGAACCAGAAATTACCGAAAGCACCACAAATCAAAATCGCGGAACAAGAATCAATCAATCAGAGAGGGGGTGTTTAAAAGTGAAAGATAATGAGATCCAAGGTACCCGATGAAAGCGGGGGATGGGGGAAACGGCTAGATCTAGCTCGAGTACACGGAAACAGAAACATAAACAGATTAGAATGAGAGGACGGAAATAGCTCCGCTATGGGATTCAATGAGGAGGAGGAGAGGAAGAAGAGCGTTGAGGGAGAGAGAGAGAGAGAGAGAGAGAAGCGGTACCTGAATTGGTGATGGAGAAGGATGGTGGTGTGGAAAGCGATATTGGTGGTGCGAGGGGAGGATGAGAGAGTATGGGGCAAAGGGGTTGAGGCGCAAGAGGAGAGGTATTTAAGCAATTGTTGTCACTGTCCTCGGTGCGCGCCTTCCGTCCAAACAGTGGAACGTGGGCCCCCCCACCAGATACCAACATCATCCCCTTGGACTTTGTGATTTTCTAAATTTAAAAGAAAAGATAATAATAATAATAATTCTGATAAAGAATTTTGAACACTTGTTTAATCATCTATTATATATAATAGGTCACTAGACTTATCACGGTTCATAACTCATTGAGCTTTAGACGTTCAACATCTTATTTTTAAAAATGGGCTGTGATATTTCTTACTTGAAAAATTAGATAAAAAAAGTGATAAGACTTATACAAAGTTTTTCTTCAATCTGTTACATTTAATTTTTGAATAAAAAATGTTAAATAGACATCTTTCTTAAAAAGAGTCTATGTTTTTTTTTAATAGTTTTAATCTATGTTAAGATTAGTACTAAGTGGTGGAGTGGAATAAAAATAAAAAAGTGGCGTGATAAAACTATTTTATTCATATGTTTAGATATTGGGTTTGCAACTAACAACAAACAGTTGGAATCATTCCCCAACCATCATTTCGCAAGACTTTTTGGAATAATAAGAATAGCAGTTAACCACATAATTTTTTTTATATTTTTTAGTATAGTAAAATTAAATCTATTTTTAATAGAGTAAATAACTTTTTTAGTCATAATATTTTTAATTTAATACTAATAAAATTGTTAACATCTACAACAAATTTTACATTAATTTAGTCATATTATTTTTAGTTTTGACATTAATTTGATTATAATATTTTTTACTTTAATAATAATTTAGTCATAACATTATAGTGGAAATTCAATAAAATAATTAAATTGATGTTAGAATTAAATTAATATTTATTTACTCTTTTTAATATAATCGAAATTATTTTAGAACCTCAGATGTGTAGTACCAGTCTGTCTTGACTTGACCCTCCCCCACTCCTCCTACTTGGCCACCACCTGCTTTTCATCGCTCGTCATAATGGCTGCGGCCATCTAAACTTCAAATTCAAAGTGCAAACTGATTTTCAGATTCAATCGTGGCCCTCTATTTCATCACTACCGTACTCACCCACTCCGCCGTAGATTGTGGTATTGTACTCCACAGTCCACCCGACCCAAAATCAAAATATCTGCTTCCCGCACGTGACTCCTCGTCACGGATGTCACTTCTTTTTTTAATTATTTTTTCATTTCTAATTTCAGTTTTGAGAATTATTTACATAATCTCGAATCTAAATATAATACTAACTATAAAAAGTCTTGGTCAAATTAGCAATCATAAAATCCAAATACTAATATTGCAAGTAATAATTAACATATATATATATATATATATATTTTTTTTCTAAACGTAACTATTTAATCAAATTGCCACAGTAATTTAAAAAGGTCTTCTTTATATCTTCTTGATATGTTACTTTTTATTTTCTTTAATATTTCTAATACTCCTTAATAGAGGTGTTAATATAATAACGAGCACAACACTAAAATTTTGTACTCAAGAAAAAAAAATTATAATATTAAATATCAAATTCTTGGATGCCACATAAAAATGAAAGTGGGTCAAATCAATTTGAAAGCTATTTTCAATTTAATTTGTTGACAGTTTAATAAGCAAAACTTATAAGTTCATTTTATGAGTTTGAACTAACATTTTAAACTCATGTGTTAAATGAGTCGAATTGAGTTTAATTTTGTTGACTCACTGACCCGTGAAATAACTAAATATGCATGTGTGTATATAGATTTTCCACTAGTACTCAAGATTTATATCTTGATGCACATCAAAGAATACTCGCTTTTAACACTAATGAATGAATGCTCTCCAAGCATAAAATTTGTTCAGCCAGCCCATCTATTTTTTTTTAACCAAATAACGTGAGATAAATTGTTCTTTTGATAAAATATTTAATGATTCTTCACACTTTTTAGTTGTGAAAATTGTGGAAGCCATTGCTTTCTTAATTCAGGAGGATGGATCATTTAGGTTACTCTCCCTCCTAACAAGTGTTATTCATGGAATTTGAACTTGTGTTATGATCCTTATAGGAAGCTTGCTACCATTCGTCCAATAATTTGTTAATTGATTTTTCACACTTTCAAAAGTAGGATAATTTAATATTCTTAGTATTATTTAAAAATTTTATAGAGTAAATCAATCACTAGTGATAGTACTTCCTTTCATTTTAAATAAGCGTGTAGTTTTAGTTAGGGCTATAGATTAAGAAAATGATTGAAAACATATTGATTTTAGATAAATTTAATTGATTATACAAAATTACTTTTACTAACATTTTTTTCCTATACTCTCTCGTTCCACGTATTTTCTCTCCTCCATTTAATAGATGTATTGGAAGAAAAAAATTCATATAACCTAAATTTTTTAATTATACATTTATTTGGAACCAATGGGAGTGTAAAATAGTCTTTTATAGTCAATAATAGAGCTCAAACTCTCCACAAATAGAAAGGACAAAAGTAGCTACAAAAGCAAGAGGATCACACCCATAAACCAAGTACTCGAAACTAACATGAGAAAAAAATTACTAACACAAAAGCCTATAAATTATTATTTTCAAAGTTTAACACTTTTAGGTCCTATTTGACACACCATATAAGGTATGATAAGATAAATAATACAACACATAATGGTTTTATCCATTGTTTATGACAAGCAACGTATTATATAAATTTATTCATAGAAGAGAGATGAATAAAAATTTAGGGGGGCAAATACTGAGGAACAGTATATCTTAACCATCAATTTTTCCAATTTGAAATTACATTCACAATTATATTAGTTATAATTTACATAATATTTAATAATTATTTAATACATATAAGAGAAATACCAAATTATGAGGATTTTTATGCACACAATTAGAAATATGTATCATTGTTCGACAAACATATTATTAGCCAAATAAATTTTGAAATGCCATTTTACAAATAAGTAAATGAAATATCTTGATGAAACATAAAAATATTAAATGCGTTTTAGTGGTTTTTTTTTATTTTTTTAAAAAGACATAAAAAGGTATTGAACTTTCTAAGTGGTCACATTTAATTAGACATTTATTGTCTAATAGTCACATTAATTATGCGTATATTTTTGAGGGAGATAAATATATATATATATATATATATATATATATATATATATATATATAAAAAAGGGGTGCAGCTGGCCCCCTTAGCCCTCATTATTCTCTGTCAATACTTATCAATTAAACATCTCTTATACATTAAAAAGGTGAATAACTTAATGAAGCCTAAGGAGAAAGGATAACACCTAATTAACTTTTAACATATAAAGATTTTTTTCCCTTATTTAATTCAATAATTCTTAATAATGTAATAAATAAAATAATTATTAAAATAAATAATAATAAATAATATAATACAATAAATATTTTAAATAAATAATAAGTGAATAAAATAAGAAATTATTCTTCTTGTCTTAATTGTAAATTTTAAAAAAATATATTTATATATGTTATATCCAAACAGATAGTAACTTCTGCTTCTAGTAAAAGTAAAAATATACTTTTACAATTATGTTCAAATGTAAAACATTTTTTTACTTCACATTCTATTTTTAAAAAAGTATTTCTCCTAAAATCTTAGCTCAATGAATACATTAGGAGGACATCAAATATAAATCCATTTAATTTATATATATTGATTGTCATCCAATAATATATGGCATTAAGGTGGCAAACGGGATAAGACATGGGTTAACCCACACAAACCCACTGTGGGTTGGCTCAAATATGGGGACCAACTTAACAAGCCTTCTCTGCCAAGTCATATCAATTAAGTTTTATATTCATTACTTGAAAAATCATATAAACAAAATGATTTTATTGAATAACCATGTAAATTTTTTTTCATAAAAAATTAAATTCAAAATAAATTCAACAAAAAATATATTTGGAATGGTAGTTAGATCAATCTCAACACGTTATAATTGTGAAGCTCAATCAACTTCAATGTCAAAGTCTTCAAATTTGAATTTCAGACTTGTCGTCTTCTTCACGGATGTTATTAAAAAATGTGTTGGCTGTGACACGAGATAAACGTGCTGCGTATGGTTTTTGGGTATGCTTTGATAAATGCTAATACGTCTTAATTATATGTTTGGTTGATAATAAAAAAAAACATTGTAAATCTTTAATAGACGAGCTCCGATTATAATTATACATGCGAAGCTTACAGTGATAATAATATAATTTCGGGTTCATAGGTGAATGCTTTACGTATTAATATATTAACCAATCAAATCATAATTTAAAGTTGAAAATATAAAAATATTATATAAAGTCCCCATTAAAATCTTGTCATGTATAAAATTCATCATAAACTCAAGTCTATATTAATATTTTGTTTCTATAAAATTATCCTTAATGTTTTTTTTATTGTAAAATTATCCTTAATGTTACCCCCTATTCATTCAAATACTTCCTTCGATTTGAAATAATTATTCTTTTGAACAAACTGATACTATAATTTTCCAACCGAACGAAGTTCAATCATCAATTTAGCCTTTCACTCTCCACTGCACGCGTTAGGTTTTGAGTTAGTAATTAACGACAATTCCAGCAAAACGATAATATAATGTGTTTCCAAGATGCTTTTGGGTTTTGTTAGATTTTCAATAGTGAAAACTTTTAATATTTCCAATGCATTGAATATATTGATAACTTAAAAAATTTAATTTTTTAATAAAAAATTTCTACTTTAAAAGTTTTATGAACACTTATTAGCAAAAATAGGGCTATCTGGAAAAACGAAATCACGCTATGGTGCAATGTACTGGCACTTCATCGCGTTGGCGTTCGGAAGTGAGCTTCGACGCAATTATTCTGCACATTCGCACTTAAATGCTACTGAATGCCGTTTGGCGCAGTCATGATAGTAGATTCAAATTTGCATAAACATGTCCTAAGGCTTATGGGAGATCTTTCCGGCCTAAAATGACATTCCAAGGTTCATAGAACTGAAATATTATAAATTAAGGGAGAACCACTATTATTTTAGCCCCATGATAAAATAGTTTTTAAAAAAAACTATATTTATTTGTGGTTCTCTAAAAATTTGTTGGAGTAAAAAATCTGTTGGATTTGATAAATTCACCCTAACTTAAATTTTTTTTATTTTTTTAATAAAAGTAATTCTCTAGAGTTATTTTTTTAAACATATAATCTTTTGAAGAGTAAAATGGTTATTCTATAATAATAACTTAGTATAAAATGGGCTATTTCTCCAAAGATTTGATATTTTGAAATTAAAATAGTGGTTCTTTGGTACAAATTTAGTATAAAATAAGAAAATATTATCACCATGAAAGTCAATTAATGTTTGAATGAATTTATTAAATGAGGTGGATCTTTTGAAGTAGATGGATAGATATAGTTTCTTTTGAAGATAACCAACTTACACTCCCTGTAAATTAAACCCGATCCAAACCACTGGTTACAGGTTCACAAGGTATTCCTTCGTAATTGGTATTGTTATATTTTACCTCGTTTCAAAGCACATCTACCATGGATGCACATAAGCACAACACGAGTGTTTTTTCACCACGTGTCGTTAAATTCCAAAACTGCCACGTGTCCAGTTGTTAAGTACTTAAGTTCCTTACCAGCAGACACGAGGCATCTACGTGTAAGATGATGAAACCAGCTACCCTCAGAAACTTGCCACGCGTGCCGCAGTTTGGCACGTGTGCAGTAGCTAGCGGGGCACCTGAATCTATTTAATTGATGGAATGCATTGTGTTTGTGCCAGAAGCCACAGAGTGAAAGTAATAAGCGATAGCTAATTAGAAAGGTTGAAGAAAGAAGCTAAGCGAAAATGCAGGGAGCAAAGGAGACGGCTGCCAACGTAGGTGCTTCTGCTAAGGCAGGCATGGAGAAGACCAAGGCCACTGTCCAAGAGAAGGTTTTCCTTTTCTTAATATATCAATTTATTGTTTTGTGTGTTGATCATACAGAGTATTTTTCTTATATATATTATCCACTTAATGTCCAAAACTATTAATTGAAACCTTATTTAATTTATGCTAGGACAATATCTTGACACACTTAAGAAAATAATTTCAGTGCATTGAATTACATTGCCACAAATTATAGTGGATAGTTTAATTTTAACATTCTATCCATAGAATTGCAAACGTAAAAAATATTCTAGTAAGTAATTGTCTATAATGGTTCGTTATTAACATATATATGAGGAAGCGAACCTAAATAAGGGATAGGACTTGGGAGTTTGAATAGTTGTTGTTGTACCAACATTCAACATCATGGTCATGGATCCTAATAGGATTAACTCACTTATAAATATTAGGCAGTAAATTTTAGTACAGATTTAATTTATATACAATGTCCGTCTTAAACAAATTTATATAGACATATAGATATATATTATCATATTAATAAAAAAAAGTTTTAATGATTTATTATCTTAGAAGTCTTAGATATAGAAACATATGATTGAATGACGGTGTACTCTATCACTAAATCAAAATTAACATGCAAGTAATGGGCCATTTCATTTCATGTGTGCTGTCGTCGGTTCATAGACCTACCATGTG
Organism: Dalbergia oliveri; assembly: GCA_030441495.1. Lineage (NCBI taxonomy): Eukaryota > Viridiplantae > Streptophyta > Magnoliopsida > Fabales > Fabaceae > Dalbergia > Dalbergia oliveri. Next base: position 16,541,431 of record JAMLFY010000008.1, read on the forward strand.
TATGACTCATGAATATGTTGTGTGGGTGTAACCAGGCAGAGAGGATGACAGCACGTGATCCGCTGCAGAAAGAGATGGCAACCCGAAAGAAAGAGGAAAGGATCACCCAGGCGGAGCTAGACAAGCAGGCGGAACGTGCGCACAACGCGGCTGCCAGAGAGGCAGTAGGTGCTGGGCACATGGGCCAGGGCCACCATGGCACCACCACAGGTACCACCACTTACTCCACCACTGGGGAGTATGGTCAGCCCACTGGGGCCCACCAGATGTCGGCAGTGCCGGGCCATGTTGCTGAGGGAGTAGTGGGCTCGCACCCCGTTGGGACCAATACGGGCACGGCTAGGACTACTGCGGCCCATAATACCCATGCTGGTGGAAACCCAAATGACCCGAACTATGGGTATGGAACCGGTGGTTCTTACAGTTAAATAATGATATATATATATATATATATATATATATATAGTGTGTGTGTGTGTGTTAGTTTATGTCCTTAATAAGGAGGCCTAAAGAGTGGTTTTTGTTCTTGTTGGGTCATTTCCAGCTTGTTTGTCTCTCTATGTTAATTTTCGTTGTTATGGGGAGTTTGGGTGTTGTACACCAGTGTTTTTACTTGTAACGTGGAGTATTCTGATCCTGAAGTCCTAATTTTAGGGTTTTTTTTTTCGATCATGAAAAGATTAGCCTATTATTTTGATGTGTTGGTTGGTTTGTGATTGGCCAAAGAAAGTAACGAACTAACTAAAACTTTTCTTTTTTGTCAACTTTCCTCCTTTTAGATAATCAACTTAAACGTTATGGGAAAATTAGTCTAATTTTCTTGAAGAGTTTGTTTTTATTTGTTTAACCTAGTAGCTTAGGTGAGTTATATGATATATTTCTTATCTTTGGATTTATTATGAATCTTTCTATTATTGGTCATTGAATTAAATTATCTATCAAATATAGTAATTATTTAATCATTAATAATAAGGGGTTCATCTGTACAAATTTGAGATTCAGCTTAATTTATCAGTAGTTTAACATGGCAGAGCCCACAAAATTGGGATGGAAAAATAGAAAAATAAAACTTTTACGATGAAGAGTTACGTACAGAGAGTCAACGAGCTTTACAAGGATGGGGATGAATATGAGAATATTTTACAGGCTATTGTACTTTACAATGATTCTTCCGTTATGACCACATGACAGACTAAATAAATTGTTTCACATTGCAGCTGTTGAGTTGTTCGTAATCAATCTATAACAATGATGATTAATCAACTTGTATTAGTATATAAAGCCTTTTTTGGTAAATAAAAAAGCTTGTATCATCACCTTGTTATAAAAATCCTTGTATCATCAACGAAAGATTATCTCAGTCATTTTACAAACTCTCTGATTCTAATAAATTGTGGATCATATTTTCACACTTAGATTTTGTTAACAACAATAACAATCTTTTAGAATTCTCGTAATCGTATAATCTGATGATATGAATCATAACCATGGTAGGATTTAGTAGCCCCGCAAGTGTAATTGAATATTAACAATATCAACATTAGGTTGTAGTACAAGTTTAAGAAAAGAATTTAATTATCACTGTTTAATCATTCAAAGAAAAAAAATAAGTCATGAAAAATAAATAATGGTGAAATATTCAATGCTTAATCATGACGAAATACTTAACCACTAAAGATAGAGCTTAAACCACTAAAGATAGAAGTTAATTGTCTATAAATATTCAATGCTTAATCATGACGAAATACTTAAACCACTAAAGATAGAACTTAATTGTCTATGTTTAATTATCCAAGGCAGAGCCAAACTGTTTAATAAAAGAAGAAGCTAGTATCCAAGCCTAACCACCCAAGACAAAAGAAAGCATCGATTTCAGTAGAAAAATCGATCAATTAGAAGTTGATTTCAACATAAAATTTCACCTCAATCACCCGGGCAAATTTCAAACAACTTGTGTGCATCTTTAGTAAGAACACCATGATGTTTTCAAGAACAATAACAGGACAAAATAGACACAGAAATAAAAATGGACTAGATGTTAGTCCCTCAAATTAAAATTGTATGTGTGAATTATCTGATCCTTAAAATTTTTTAAAAAATTTTAATGCCTGAAACGATAATATGTGAGTCATATTAATTATTGAATCTATTTCTATTAATGTGCTCTCACATTGTCATTGATGTTTTGCGTTAATTAACATGCCATATTGACATTCTATTTGGCATTTGCTAATTAAATTACATGAAGATAAACATATATAACTCATGATTATAAGATGAATTTTATATATAATTAACATTGTTAATATATTTGACATATACTAGAAATTTGATCCTATTATTCAATTGTGACATCTCTTAAACTAAATAGAATGTTGGTCTATTACCAGTATGTCGTTTAATAGGACACACATTAGTAAAAATGTGATGACATGGTAACGGAAATGAAATAAATGATTAAATTGATTGATATTTTCAATTTCAAGAATTAAAAAGTTAATTTCTAAATTTTAAGAATCAAAGTGAATCGTACATATAATTTTAAGAATGATTAAGGTGAGTGTTTATTTGAAAGAAATTACGAGCTAGAAGTTTGATATTCATCAAAAGAAAAGAAACCAGTGCTAGAAGCAAACTACATCACAATAATCTCTTACCAAAGTTTAAGAGCCTAGGAGTTGAAAATCCCAAGAGACCACCAATCAAGATCATGCTTTTAAATTGCGGTTGGTAGCAGTAATTGCAGTTGTATTACAGCACAATCAAGATCCCAATCACAATTTAAAACCATGATCAAGATAATAGAACACAAATTTAAAGAAGACTGCTTCTCAATTGAGAGATAAAATACAAGGACGAAAATCATTTGGAGCCTATGATGCCCTCGTGTGACAAAACAGTAGCCGTCTCAGTATCAGGTACACTTCGGAATGGGAATGCAAAACGTTAATGTGTTCAAATCACAACGAAACGTAGATCATGGGCAAAGCAAGAGAAAGTGGATTTAGATTCTTTAAAATAATAATCCTTGTATTTTGATGAATTAAAATGATAGGTTAATTGTCCTTAGATTATTTAGTGGGATTATGCATGATGAAAATTATCAATTTAAGAATGATTTATCTCTCACTTTTTAATCTTGTAAGCATCTTCATTTTAGAAAATTCAAATCCCAATAAAGATAAGAAGAAAAAACTCAGCTCTGAATAAATCCAAATTTATACGATTGAAGGCAAGAGATAACAAGTTTATTGAAAAACAAAAAAGGTGAGATATAACAAGCGGATAAGTAATTGCCACAAATTCTGGAAGGGGATAAGAGAGAAAGCCTCCATATAATGAAGGAAAAATAAGCAAGTGGTTCCTTTTTACCTTTACCACATAAACTACTATTACCATTAAAAATTTATTTTATTTACAAATAATTATTCATTTAAAAAATTTAAGTAGTATTAATTTTTTTTTAATAATAACCTTATTAAATACTATTGATTCATTAGTAAAAGAAGAAACAAAAAGTTGGAGTGTATTGACAAGAAATAAGAATAATTTAATAAATTATTCATAATTTTTATTAACGTTGATGTTTTACCATTTATTTTTTTAATTTCAGTGCGTATTTAAAATTACATAATTATTCATAGATGAAAGGAATAATAAATGTCAGTTTCTTTTTTGGAATAGGGATTTATCCAAGTCAGTACCACTGCATTTCCAAAAACGGATTCAGAAGAAAATGTCAATTTAAAATATAATAAGTGATCTCTATCTAGTGTGACTGTGAGTACATGACAAAGTTAGGGGAAGCAATTCCCTCTGATCTTAAGATTTGCTTGCTTGTAGCAAAGGATTATCGTAAGAGTTGCTTTGTATAAACCTGCTAGTGCGGTTCAGCTGATTTTACAAGAATGTGCAATTTAGCAAATCAACCTACTTATTTATTTTTCAGATATAACACTATAATGTGCATACAATTCATTATTTATATGCTTATGTTATAGATTTGTTTTAACATTAACAAAAGTTTTGATGAGAGAAAGGTTCACCCAATTAAGAGTCAGAAGGTATACTAGAGGCTTGATAGAAGCTTAATCAAACACGCTTGCACCTATTCAAACAAAACCTAACTTATTTCTATCTCTAATTATTGATGCTTTTTTTTTTTATTAGTTCAAAATGTCTTTTCCGGTTAATTTGACAGACGTCTGTTCCAAAATTTCTAAACATAAAAGAAATTATTCTTGCCTGTTCATTTTATTTTTCTCTCTTAGACACAACCACTTGAGTACTTGTATTTAGGAAGGCCACAGAATGAGCTAACGAAACAGTACAAATCCTCCCACTTCAAATGTCAAGATGATACGTGCAAAGTGTCTAAGAAAAGCAAGGGAATATACGTTCGCTCACTGATAATTACGATAGAAAATACAAATATTCTTTTATTGCTACGGGGAGGTACAAATATTGTAAAACAATGTAAGCCCCCTCTAAACTGCAATTTAGTTATACTTGGCATCACTTTTGGTGTCCCAGATGAATTATTTTTATTTGTCATCCACTTACATTTTAAGCTTTTATTATTTAGATTATTTATTGTCTTTGATATTGTTTGTTGATTGAATCCCCACTGTTTTTATTGCACTTCTACCACTGTGAATCAAGTATGAATAATCGGTGAAACAAACAAAGTTTTATGAGATACCAGAGATAGAGAGGATAGCTGAAGGAAAGGAAAACACATTTGCAACGCCAGAAGGAGAACAAGAACCGGCAAAGTAGGGTTGAGCCGACAACCTCCAGCTAAGTTGGCAATTTAAACAGTGCACCACTTCACAATATGTCAATATATGGGAAAGTTGTAATTGGGAAGCTTAAGTTGTTGTAAAGAAACTCAGAACAGCAAAACATTCCGGAAATCCTGTCAGTACCACTAAGTAGCAATGCACAACAATAATAGTAATAATAATAATAATAGCCCTGGCTAATATGATGGCAAAACCAAATGCATCTGACTACTGGGAAGTTCATACACCTCATTTACGCACACCTCATTTCCGCAATTCGGCAGCACCATGTGCAAAGTGACATCTTTCTCCAAAAGTGCAAGACCCTTTTGCAAAATTCTCACAGAGCTTGGTCTTGTAGTTGCTTCCATGAGAAGCAGGGGCGCCAGGAACACCTGGGGTCGTTTTAGGGGTGCAGACATCTGCAGGGTCAAAAGTAATTCCTTTACCATGTTGCTTGCTTCCTTAATTTGTTCAAAGCTTCCCTCGAGTTCGATGTTTCTGAGGTTTGGATCAGATTCATGCTCTCGAATTGAAAGTTTGGCTCCTGTTTGGCGACATATCTGCTTCGAGTTCACACCACCCTTCCCAATGATTGCACCAGCAAGGGAAGCTTCCACACTGATCTTGGCAGTAGCATTGGCACCAAAGCTAGAGGCAGGACCAGGAGGGGATCCATTCGACCAGCCATGCGACCTGCTGTAGCAGGTCCTATGGGACGATGATCATCAAAGGATTGAGCAATAGGCTTGCCAAGTTCCCATTCACCATGGGCAAAATGGCATTTGTCACCGAATTTGCAGCCTTCAGCAGTATTGAACTTGTTGCATATGCGGGTTTTGACAGCAGAAGGTGCAGAGCCATTAGGAACAGGAGGTGGGGCTGCAACATTTCTAGATGCTGGAGGTGCAGCAGGTGTCAGATTCATCATCTGGGCAACAGCATTATAGCCACCAGGAACATAGTGCAAGAAGTGGCACCCCTCGCCAAATGGGCAGCCAGCAGTGCTGCAAAACAAATTATGGGACAATCAGATCACACCAAAGAAAGTATAATTAATGGTCACATGATAAAAGGCCAAGTATCCCTGTTTCTTTTTCCATGCGTTAAGGTGCAAGTGGATGCAGTAACTCATTTCCTCCTCCCCTAACACTATTCAAATTTGAACATAGAAAGAGATCCGTGGTTTAGAGTAAAGCAGACCAAAATCCTGAATAGCTAGGCATCCTGGGTTTCTCTATATATTAAAAGCTGAAGAAACTCAGCAGAATTGAACCCAAGGAGCAACAGGCCACAGAAAGTACCATAGTGTACAGGAGAGCGACATTTATCATAAATTTAAAAAAGCTATCACAAAGTATGCTCATGACTGTCGACAATAATAATTGTAATGCAGGCAATTGTATCCTACTTTATAATTCATAATTACATTAAAAGGACATCCAATCGAAGGTGAGAATTGCAAAACAAATATGTACATCTAAAGGCAATTTATGCCCAATAACCTCATTTACATTGAAGACTTTGTTGGATAAAAGACACATTTTAATTGAAGATCAACAAGTTAACGAAGAAAGATTTTTCCATTAGAAATTAGTAACAAAAAAAAAAGGAGAACAAGGAAAAGGATAATGCACGGTACCAAGCAGTAACCAAACCCAACCAAAATTCAATAAGTCACCATCCCTCAGGATTAACAAGAAGGTATGACTTTTAAACTATCATAAGAAGGTCATTTAAAAGAACAATATACTGATTGGATTCACCTCTTTCTGTGGCTGAAAGTTTCATACATTCAGAAGAGATTGGACATGATGAGTCTTTGTTAAAAGGTTATGAATGGCAAAAAAATGTTCCTATATTTTCTTCAACAAAAGCTAAAGTACAAAACCACAGTGTTGTTCAATGGCGGCCATGGTGTGGTGGATTTGGGCTCCCCCATGGCATGGCAGATTTTGCCCCCCTCCCCCAAATCTGCTATTGAAAACGATGCAAAACCACAAATATTTACATGTACAAAGTTTTAACATCATACCTGACCCAACCAATCAAAGTTCAATTCATATTAGCTTGTTCATAGCTTACCAATTGAAAGGTGAGTTCATAAGCAATTGAATCCAGTATAAGCTGAAAAGTTACTGTTAAACATAATTAAATGTGGAACAAACTATTTAAGCTGTCTGTAAGGTTAACAGCAGAGGAAAATGATCAATTTATCTTTGGTATAGTGGCCTCAGTGCCAAGTATCGTCCTGCAACTTGTTAACTTTTTTGTACTCCATTAATAAACCAAAATTCTGTTACAACTTGTTTAGACCAAAGAACAGTATGTGTATGTACCTGTATAAAAGCTTAGAATACCCAGTTAATTAGTGGAATTACACAATTTAGTTTTCTAGCAATTAAATTTATATTAAAGTATAAAATATGCAGTTTAAAAGATTTATTTAGATAGGAATAGATTAGAACCTGAAAAACTTGGTACATGGCTTCGATTTGCTTCCTACACCACTTGATAAGGAGTCCAATTCTGTTGCAAAACATTATTACCTCTTCTCAGTTAACATATTCTTGCTTATTAATTTAGCACATTTTATTCTAAAGCCGTTAACATTACGTATTAAAAAAAAAAAAAAACTTCTGAGTAGTAAAATTTTGGAAATTTTACCTGTTTTCATGTTGAGTTCGTTATCTCACATAACAATACTTTTTAATAATTTAAAACAATAAACTTGCTTTTGAGTGCTAACATTTTTTTAGCAATTTAGATGTTCACAAGTTCTGAGTTCATTATCCAACATAAACAATTTTTTTTTTCAAAAAATAGGGGCGCTCACATTAATCTGAATTTTCACCGCCCCCAACTATAGACGAACAGACAAACAACAATCTGAAACAATTAAACTACATATGTAGGTTATGTTTGTGTCTTTGTGAGCATGAGAGAGGAAAATTGCCTCTTCAGTAAGCACAACACCACAATGAATAACACACACACACACAAAAGTTTCATAACAGTGTTGATAAGCTTTATTTATTACTCTAATTACATTCACAAACACACACAAAACACTTACACAGTAGTGCTATAGAAAAACCTACTTGAATCCACAAAAGCAAAATCTTTGTAAAGAGAAGAAAACAGAGCAAGAGCACCCAGAAGAGATAACAAGCTAAAAATCAAACCTTGCTTGGATTTCTTGAGTCCTCCATTGACGTTGAATCCGTGTTCGGGCCTTCCTCTCTTGCGGATATCCATAGATCGGGATCCGAATTCAGGGGGAGAAAAAAGAACGAGATTCTGAATCAGGGAGATGGAAGAGGGAAACAATAAGGTTCGAATTGAATAGAGAGATCCGAAGGGAAGTAGAAGAAGAAAGCGGAGAGAAGTAGAATTGAGGAGGATGGTGGAAAAACCCTAACCCTAACCCTAGCCGTCACCCTGAAAGGAAGGGGGGTTTTGGAGGAAGGCAAAGCAGATAGAACAGAGAGAAGGGTGGCCTCGAAAAAGAGAGTGCAAAAGGGCAACGCTGAGATTATAAATCTTTTTTCTCATAGATTTTTATTGATTTATTACTGTAGTGACCTCATAATTAATTAAAAAAAAAAACTTCGCTACTAGAACTTTTATTTTGGCCGACTCTTATTTAACAGATAAATTCTGCCCGATTATTTTATTTTTAATTTTGGAAGGAATTAATTTAGATGGAACTAGATCATCTTTTAGAAAAAGAAAAGATTTTTTTAATTGATCTTTTTAAATAAGATATTTTCAAAAAATAAAGAATATTTTATATTTGAATGTAATGCAATAATAATTTATATTTGGATGGAATATTAAAATATCTATCTTTTTATGTTATAAGAAAATATATTTTTCTAGAAGAATGAAACTAATAGCTTTTTATAAAAAAAATCTTTTATTTTTCCTAGTAATTCTACTTTTATTTAAGAAAAATAAGCAAACATTTTTGAAAACATAAAAAAAATCTCTTTTTATAATTTTTTATCAAAATAATGACATCTAAATAAGCACATATTACAATTAAACCATTTTATGCATACGTAATTTTAAAATGGTGAGTAGAGTCAATTTTTTTTAATTATGACAATTTACATATAGATAATTGCATACACAACTGTTGAATTTAATTTGGATGTATCTTATATTAGCATCCAATCATAATTTGCTATATAAACAAATATAATTAATTCTCATACTTATTGTTTAAGAGAACATATAAATAAAATTATTTAATTTAATAAAATTTTATTTATTATGTTAGTACATCAAAATTAATTCTTTTTAATGGGACATATATATTATTTTTTTTCTTTGGAAGATATATTTGATTATTTTTGGTTTTACTATTCGATTCTGAAATTTTAATACATTATTGTATCAAATTATATTATGATGTGTTGTTGAATGAATAAGGTGGGATTCTAAATTTAGGGCATTTTGTTTTGAGTTTATTATTTATATTTATTATATGTGGGATTGTCAACACATACTTCATTCACTATCAAGAGTATATCAACCCCATTTAACTATAATTCATATCTGATTCAATGATGGATAAACGTTGTGATCAATAATAATTTTTTTTTTTTTTTTAGCTTTCCCGGTTACAGGAGTTTCTAATTTTGAAAGGTGTGAAATGTCAATTTGCTTGAGGTTGGATTCTGCTGAGGTTGCGTACTTGCGTCTCACGTGCTCGGCGCCCTTTTACTCATCACAATTCACATGTGATGTGATGAGTGGAAATCTAGCACTGGCACTATGCCTTTTTTTCCCCTTATTTCATTGGAATGCGTTTATTTTTATTTTAATAAAAAGTTTTCTTCAAATAAAAAATTATTTTTTTATTAAAATTACCCATTCAAATTCTAAAAATAGTTTTTAAACAACTTACAACATTACCAATTTGAACATTAATGATATAAATATGAAATAGACAGCATAATTGACGCTTTTATATCATATATATTTTATTTTATTTCATTCTCCATTTTTCAATTAACCAATGAAATATTTAACATGATTTGAAATAATTATTTATGAAATAACTACATATTTGAAAGAGTCGTACTTGTAAAAACTATACTAACTTTTTGTTAATTCTAATGTTGTGATAGGTTCTTATACACCTTTATAAATAATTAATTTTTAAAATTCAATTTTCATCTCAACATGTATTTAATAAAATTTTATATAGGTTCAATAATTTAAAAAATTACTTAATCTTAACGCTTTTCATTTCTCTCTTGAAAATATATGTAAGAAAAATTTACATAGCATTTTTAATTAAGCATTTAATTTTTTCGAATTAATATACTATTTGATCCCTAAAATGATCATACTGTACCATGTTATTACGTTTATTACGTTGTAAAAAGCTAGTCCTTTGGATAAATGAGATTTGCTAACTTGTAGTGGAACTAGTGATATGGTCGTCAATTTCCCCGTTTTATCTTAACATGGATCATTTGAAAAACAAAATTACGCTAAAAAGATGTTGTTCATTTTATTTTGAGGACTATAAATGTCCGAAACTTTAAATGATCCATATTTCTATCCATTATATGATGATCTCATATTTTTTTATCCAAAATTTGAAGGAAAACATTTTGGCCATTTATTAACCTAGCTGATGGAAATCGTTAGCACCGCTATTAGTCAACAAATCCCATCTTATATAGAATGGCTAACTTGTTACACCATGATAAATGTGATGGTTTTGATTCCCTGTTCTTTTAGGACCAATATATATATATATTCTTGCTTCTTCTTTTTTTATAAGCATGATGATAATATCAATTCAAAATTTTTCAATATTATAATAAATAATAAGTCCATCATATTTGTTTTAAATTGTCTACTTATACTATTAGTTAGGAAATATTAAAATATTTTATGAATCAAAATTGAAACAAATATGGATGCAGTATATTGTTCATAAAAAAATGTTAATTGGACTTGGAGAATTGAAGATTTGTCATGACTTGGACTATTAATTGAATAGATATAGTTCATAATTTCAAATATCATATGAGTATAAATAATACAATTCACTTTGTATGATTTCATATACTCAAATTAAAGTACATTTCAACACTTGATCTTTGATGATACCTAAATCATTTTCTTTTTATTTGGCTCTTATCAAATCATGTAAGTGCTTGTTTGGTTTGCGTCCAAACTTAATTCCTTCCGCCTAAAAACAACAAAGAAAAGGTTTCTCAATATACTTTCTCTAAAATAACAAATTTGTTATTTCTTCCAAAAATACTTTTGACTTTAAAACAGAAAGGCCTTAAAGTTTCAGGTAACATCATTCTTGTATGTAAATTGGTTAGGACATCCAAATATACAGAAAAAGGTAAATCAATAGGTTAAATGAGCAACCATAACTAACGTTATGAGCTCTTTTTATTTATATATTCTTTATTTAATCCATTTTTTTAACTAACTTATAATTACATTCCTCAATCTTCAAATTTCAATCCACTTCCTCCTAAGTATGAATCCTAATATTATATGCTCCCCTAGTCAATTTACTTTAAAGGTTATAATTAATTTAACGTATCAAAAAAGAGATGATGGATAATTTGATTTCACCCTTATTTTGAATTTTGTCATGGTCCTCACTAATGCACATTAAAATTACCATATTAACCCTTTTACCTTTTAACTTCTAACCTCTCAACTCCTCTTCATATTCTTCTCCCAGCCCCCACTGTTGCCCTCCCACGGCGCCACCACCATCATCGTCCCTGTAGGCACCACCTCGAGCTCCTCTTCCACCCACATTTCTCACCACCATGTGATTCATCTCCTTTAACCTTCCAACCCATACTTTAAAAATTTCTCAAAAATATTCCCACACTTTAGTAGATTTGAATTTTAACCATAGAACAACAATCATAACTTCCGTGCCTCTAGAACGAGATTATGCCTAGAGACACACAGATCAAATGCAACACCAAGGGAATCGAAGAATTGCAGGCAGAGAACCAAGGTCGCAGAATCAATATATGCAAACATACACTATTTACGAACCAGCGATTTCAATTTAAAATTTTTCTTCCTCGCATTCACCCCCACTCTATGGCCGTTCTCCATGCTTTTCAGCCACCATCTCTATGTGGCAATGATTCAATTTGATATCTTTTTTCTTTTCCCAAACTGCATATTGTGTCATAATTTGTAATCAAGTTGGAACTTTGTTCTGTTGTTAACAATAAAAGCACATATGGGATATGAGAAATGATTATTTTGGTCTTGTGATTGAACTTCTTTTGTTTGCAGGATTTCTGTTATGTTTTTTAACTGAAAAAATAATGTGCAAAATGAATAAGTGATAATAGTGATATAAGTGACAGATAATGGTGATAGAAGGGAAACCAAGAAACAATTTTGGAGTTCTGGATGATTATGTTGAGAGGATCTCAAGGAGATTGAAGGTGATGGTGATTGTCTTTTTGGGATTTTCTGGAGAGGGAGGAGGTGGTGGTAGAGTGGGCTATGAGTGGTGATTGGGTGAAGGGTTGATTAGTGTTGAAAGGGGTAATTTTATCATTCAATAAATATTATTTTTAGCTTTAACTTTATTATTATTTCTTTAAATTTTTTAAACTTGTTACATCTTCAAATCGAAGTCATTCAAATAATATATAATGATATAAAAATAAAAAAAACCATCTAATAATCCAAAAATAAGATGAGACCAAATTATTAGTCACTCAAAATATAATATAAAATTAAAATCTTTTAAAATTATTTTTGTTTGTCTTTAAAGGTTTCAATAAATATTATATTCACATAAATAAAGAAATAATAAAATTTATTTATAATTTTAATTAATAAATCTTTAATCTATTATCTATTATTCTATTATATATATTATATATATATAGAGGGAATTTCCTCTTTAACTGTTTTTGGTATCTGATATTTATTATTCCCAAAATAAACCTCCGTTAGTTAATTTTCCAATTTTATTATTCCCAACAATTTTTTCAACAAGAACAAAATTGTAATCAATGTCTCAAAGCCACTTAATCCTTCCAAAGTAACTCCCATGGTGGTTACAGTTTGTCAACTTTATTTGTAACCCACGTTCATGTCAGTTTTTCTTCTATATATTTACAATTATCATGTTACTTTTCTACTCTACGGACTATAAACACTAATCCTTTACTTACAATGCAGATTGAAGGCCTTCTCAAAAGTTTTTTGATACATTCTTTGGCAAATCTCAAATGCAGGTATGCAATCTATATAATGCCATTGGATTGGAAATGGGTATTTTAATGTAGTTGTAGCTTTTGACACTTTTAGCCAAATTCTTTCTTCGATTGAATGTTTTTGTTGCACATCAGAAGACTCACAAACTCCAATTAACTATAGAATCAAAATACGCTTTGGCTACCATGATTACATGGACTTACATAGTTACATGATATAAAAGTTTTTGAATCGGTGAGACAATTTTAAAAGGGGTCATACAAAATAATATTTGGAAATATTAGATCATGTGCAACATATTCATATTCTATTTTTATTATATATTTATATGCATTGTGTTTCATTTTGAGTGATGATTGTGGTTTGGATTCCATGAGACAATGCTTGCAGCTTCCACACTAGTGGCTTTCACAGTTTTTTTTTTTTTTTTTAAATTATAACATATTTTGGCACGTTTTTGAGTGACCAAAGAAGAGATGAGAAGCACAATTAGGCATGGGAATAGTACGATACGCAAAAGCCAAGCAAGGAGGGTAAATAAAGAGAATTATGGCCCCTCACAGACATTGGTAAATCACCATCATAGCTTTGCATTGTCCACTTCTTTATAAGGTAGACTATCTCCTGTCTTTCATTCTCAATAAACACATAAAAGCAAGTCGCTCCTTTAATTATACCATAATTTGCCTACAACATAAATATTTAAAATAACATATTTTAAAATTATTTTCTTTTGGTTAAAAAATATATATGCGACAAACATTTGTATATATACATTTTTAATTTGATTTTCTCTTTGTCAATTGTTCCCTAATTAGAATTAGTAGAGATTTGTCGGTTTGAATTTTGAAAGGAAGGAAAAATATAACTTTTAATATAAAATTATATTACAGTCATTCTTCTCCTTTCTCTCCAAAATTCAAATTCACAAACATATCTTCAGTGACAAAACTAAGGGACCCATGTTTGTGCTCTCATTGAAACTTGCAATTGCAACTCTCAATTTGATTCAAGAGAGAGATTGAAGTAACATCATTTCCTAAAATCTGAGTGTGGTTATTTAATTATTATTTTAGTACTCAAAATTAAAAAGGCAACTTGTAATATTGAAACTCAATGTCTGTATATATGCTTTGGTCGTCTTTACTTACTAAAGGTACCTTGTAAGCATACAGTACAAGATTACTTTCCTTGGTTGAGCCGGTTATATGGATCTCAGTCACTAGTACGCATGAACATCACCTTTTTATTTCCCGATCTGGTTAATCGGTTTGCATAAATTTTAAGTTAGTTGATGAATTCAGACCCACAAAAGCGGCAGTTTTCAGGCCTTTTAACATATTCTTACGGGTCTAATATATGAATCGGTGTGGTAATGTGGTATAAAATACGAGAAGTTCGACCAAAAATAAAGAAAAAGAAAAGAAGGTTTTCAGACGAAAAAATAAAACAGATTAGTAGGCATTCTCAGATATCCCTCATTTTGAAAGATCAATAAAAATAAATTAAATGATTCCATTAATTGTTCATCGGCGGTATGAACAACAGAAGTCTGCATCTCTGGAAATAATTCCTGAAACTAGGCATATACAGGGCTAAACAAAATATGTAAGCACATGCTGAATGCGAGCAGAATGAATTTAAAATTCAAGCTAAACAGAAGTCCGTGCAAGAGCTCTTTGTTCAGTATGATCATCAACCAACACATCACTTTATGGTGAACGATCTTAAATACCTGCAGCTATGGAACCAAAACACGCTTCCCGTATAATATATACTAACCTTCGTTGTAGGCACTGTTACACCCTGTCATGTCATTGACTATTCCTATGAGGCATCAGCTCCTTCCCAGCCCCAACTGAGTCAACCATCAACTTCAATGCCAGGAAAGGAATCGATAACAAAAACATTAGATTACATAAAATACCTTGCAATTTCACATAAGTTCATTAATCAACAGCTTCCAATTTGGCATAGAATAAAATATTAATTTGCAATGGTGCTTCCTTTTTCTTGAATGGTATGCTTCCAATAGGAAATCCAATGTAAGAAAATTAGAGGAAGATGAAATGTAAACCAAAGCTCAATGAGATCATAAAACTACCAGCTATTTTTATAGCTTGATGAGAATTTTCAACCGTGATGATCATAAAAGAAACAGAGATAGACAGCTTCATTTATAGTTTCACAACCCACTTGATTTCCAAAGTTCATTAGAATGACGGAACCCGCCATTAATAGAAGGGCATGGAAGCAGAAAAGTTAACTTTTGGTAGCATACACCCCAAAAAAAATAAGGGCATTAAAGTTGATACACATAATTACACAATTACTAGAGGAAAAACAAGTTAACATAAATAGAAGTTCCTTCGTCAATGAGGCGTAGCAAAAATGACAAATCTCCTGATCCTTATGTCCAGGGATTGATGAAACTTTGGGTCAGAGGATTAATCCTTCATTTCTCCATCACCTCCCCTTCCCCCCTAAAGCCCCTCTAGGAGCTCCCACAAACCAAAAAGAAAAACAGAAAAAAATCCTTCTAGATACCTTCCAATCATTAAAATCAAATCTGAACACAAAGTGGCTGAAAGCAACATCCCCAGCACGAACTTCATTTGCACCAGGAGCATTCCTTGGCGCTGTATAGAGCAAGGATAATAAATTTAGACAGAGAGAGGGAGAGGGAGAGGGTGAGAGATAGGAAGAGAGGTACAGAATATATAAGCATTTTCAAAGTAACTCACAGACTAGTTGCAATCCAGCCTCATTCACTTTTATTGCAGCCCGCCCATCTTTGATTAAAAATGATAAAGAGAATAAATTCTCCACTGTTTGTGCAAAGGAGTTCCTATTCAAGACCAGATTTTCAAGCCTAACAACTCTATTGTTCCTTAAGATGTTAAACATAGTTAACATATTTTTGTCAGTATCAACTCTCTCTTCTGTCGGACCTCCACCAAGCTGCAAAACGATACAATAATGTCATGGGAAAAGGAGATTGTTATTTCATGCCTACATAATAATCTCTAGCTTTGCATTCTAAGCAGTAAACGGACACTAATACCATTCTCAAGTTCAGCTCAAATGAGTAGCAACTTCATCATGCTCTAACCACATAAATGTGTAACAAACTGATAGAAACTTGTTAGATATTAACGTTATTAAAATTGGAAAACTCTTGATAACACTTCTTTTTTCCTTTTTTGTCAATCAAAAACCGCATACTCAATAAAGCAATTTACCTCTTCTGGCCGGGCCAATTCAGCGGGCCTTACACGCTTCCTAGGCCTACAATTAATAGCACTCCTCTGCTTTATTTCAGCATCGATGGGGCCAATCCTGAAGAAGCAAAATTGGAAAATAATATCCAAATGGTTATTACAATGGAACAGAAAATTTACAGAACAAAGACTTCTCAATGCATTGATGTTAGTTACATTGTACAGCACCCAGGACCACTTTTAAAAGCATGTGACACTGATAGTCCAATATCATTCCAAGCTATTGAGTTTCTGGTGCTATCTTTTGTGCTAGTACTCAGTCCACCCTGTCCTCCGAATTCTTCAAGAATATGCGAGACAAATTCTGAAGGAGTGAGTCCACCACTAGCATGACCTTTCACAGACATTACCAAGGATTTGGCAATGTCCAGAAGAGCCTTTGCATCAGCCACTTGTTCTCTTGGTTTTGTAACTGAAATTTGATAGAACAACAAACTAAAATTGGTTAAAAAACGCTAATATTTATATCCTTACATGCAAGAATAACATACTCCATTGAGAAAGGAAATGTGCCAGGAAAACGCTGGGTATCAGCTTTGATACCATTGGTAATGCAGCAGCAGATAGTTCATAATCTATAAGTTCTGCACCATTGGTGCAAGAAAAAGTGAATGAGCTATTGCAATTATCACCACCATTGATTATTTTGGTAGTTTGTTAATTGATTTTTGGTAAGTAATTACTCACCATAGAAATTTTATTGTCTGACAGTACAAATTTATTTTACATTATCAGTGGATAGAAACTAGTCTCATTAGTTAATTATGATTTCTTAAAACTTCGAGAAGAGGCTAAATCATCTAAATGCAACGCAAAAATGTGTTGTCAAGTGTCAACACTCGACAATACCTAGCTTATGCAAGCTCTCCATTTCACTAAAAATTAAATCAAAGTTGCCAGAGTCATGCCTTGCAATTTCGTCCCTCTCATCTGCAAAAAACACAACGTACACAAATAAATAAGAAAATTGATCTCGAAAACAAACAAGAACAATAATAATAAAGCACTAATGTTTACCAAAAAAAAAAAAACACGATCAGGCCGAAAAAAAATTAAATAAGAACAAAAATCGCAGAACGTTGCAGAGAGGAAAAAACGCAAGGCGATTAAATAAAAATGTGATTTCACCGTTAATCAAGTTCTTAACGGCAAGGTAGCGAGAACGAAGGCCTCGACGCCATAGGTGATCGGCGACGGCGTGATGCACGGCAGGGGCTTGGCCACGAAGCTTGCTGTTACTTCCGCTGCTGCTGCCATCACCGTCTTCCGATTTGCGGTTCACCATGATCATCACGTGAGTGAGTGAGTTCCTTCAGTAACTTGCGAGTGTAAAAAAGAAAAAGGAAAATAGAAGCAGAAGAAGAAGAAGAAACAACGTTTGAAAACTTGAATGGAATAACCGAATACGAGTTGGGAAGGGAAGTGAGGAAGAAGAGTGGAGAAGAAGTAACCGCCGAGGGAAGACGAAGCAGCACACGAGGACTGGGGACACTCCACAACGAGAGGCTTGCGAGAGAAGTTCCCTTTTGATTAAATGGTTTTACAAAAAGTCACTAGGATTGACCCAGTTATGAAGGATTTGGGTAATATATATGAGATTTTAGATTTAAATCTCATTGTGTTCAATATAATTTTCAAAATACAAAAGATAAAATGATGTTACAAACAATATTTCTTGACAATAACTCTCTGTTACCAATACAATTTGTATTTATGAAAGCAATATGTAATATCACTTAATTTCATAAGAGGTTATTCACTATATTATTAAATTTGAGAATTGGCCACTCTATGATCATTTAATTTCATCTTAGTAAATAATGTGAGATTTCATTAAATAATAATGTGATACGTCTAAGACCAGTTAGGGTTCATTTGGTTTAAATTTTGGCAAAATTGATTTTAAAATAATTTATGTTAAAAAAATTAATTTTAAATAACTGTTTTTGAAAGAATTGATTTGTATTTGAGAAAAATATTAAAAAAGTTAGTTTAGAATAATTAATATAAGATGAAAAAGTAAAAGCTAAAATAGTTAGCTTTCACTAGATCAATTTTTATAAAAGTGAAACACTTTCATCAAAAGTAAAATATCAAACCAAACACTTTCAATTTTTTTCCAACTTATTATTTTTTATCACAATGGAGGAAATGTGGCAAACCAAACATGCTATAAGGGGCTAACGTTTGATCTAATGTAAAATAAAAATTAATATTTAAAGGATCAAATTGGTACTATATAACTCTTTTATCATCAACTTGAGATTTTGGCCTTTAACCTATTATCAAGGAAAATTAGATAACATATGACGACAAATAAGATAAGTGTTTCGATCTGAAATATTAGGAGGTGTTTATGGACACTAACCAAGATTAAGATTCTTGAGTTCATAAACTTTAGAGAAAGTGTGAGCAAGTTATGACCAAAGAACTACCTATCTTGGGTGACCTTTAGCAAAGAACATATGTTGCCACCACAAGGATCTATTAGGAGGACGACAAGGTGATATGTCCTCCCTAGACCATAGGACGTCCGACCATTTTAGTTGTATCTTTAATGGCTGGATCTAGGAAATACTGGCATGCTTGTGTTTGTTGGGCTAAAGAGACCTTAGTTATATGGTTTTCAGGTCATGCATACTTGTTTTACATAAAATGGTATCACATAAAGAAATGAATGAACGCATAAAGTTGTTGTATTGACAGTGATGAGGAATATATATATATATATATATATATATATATAGTGGTTACAAGTTATTGTTTAACTAATGAACTAACTAAGTTAACTTAACCACACTTTAAGTACAAGTTTTAACTTAACTCTAATACCCCCTCAAGTTGGGAGGTAAATGTCTAAAACTTCTAACTTGGAAGGTAGATACTTGAACTGAGAGCAAGGTAGAAGTTTGGTCAAGAGATCAGCTAGTTGATGTTGGGTTTTAATATGGACAAGTTTCAACATTCAAGCACACACTTTTTCGCGGGTGAAGTAACAATCTATCTCTATATATTTCAATCTTTCATGGAAGGTGGGATTTGATGAGAAGTGAATGGAGGACTGGTGGTTATCACAGAGGACCACAACAAGGGAAGTAGTGATGCTATACTCAAGGAGTATCTAAGTTAACCATGTGAGTTCATTTGGGACATTAGATAAAGCTCAATATTCAGCTCTTGCTGATGATTTACTCACTGTAGGTTGCTTCTTTATTTTCCAAGAGAGAAGAGAGTTCTCTAAGAATGTAAGGAAGCCTGTTGTGATTCTCCGGGTGTATAAGCATCTTCCCCAATTAGCATCTGAATAGGTTGTGAGGGTAAGGAAGAATTGGTAGAAAAAAGAAGTCCTTGTCTGGGACATGACTTGATGTATCTGAGAAGGTGGTGAGAGCTTTCTCATATGGTATCCTAGGATCAAACATGTATTGACTCAACTTGGATATAGCAAAATTTATGTCCAGTCAAGAAATAGTTAGGTAGATCAAGTGGCCAACTATTCTTCTATAAAGGATGGATAAATAATAGGTTATCCTTCAGTAGCATTCAATTTGATTCCCAGTTCCATTGAGACAAAAGTTAGTTTATATTCAATGAAACCAGTATCCTCCAAAAGTGTAAGAGCATATTTTATCTAAGATAAGTATATCCCTTTTTTCAGATCATGCTATCTCAAGTCCAAGGAAATACTTGAGATCTCCTAGGACCTTTAATCTAACAGATTCAAGTTTGTTCTAGAAAGGAGGATTTGATCTTTGCTTGGACCTGAAATTATGATGCCGTCTACATGGACTAAAAGCAAAACTAGAAGCTCCTGAACTAACATAGAATAAGGAACAATCAATTTTAGATTGTGTAAAGCCTAGACCAGTGAGTGTAATGAAAAATTTGTAGAACCATTATCTAGAAGCTTGTCTTAGGCCGCAAAGGACTTGTTAAGCTTGTAAACCATGTTGTTGTCTTGTTTAGGGTAGCCAAGGGGTAAGTCTATTTACAACTCTTCAAATAAGTCCCTATTTAAGAAGGCCTTGTTTATGTCAAGCTAAAGAAAATGTCAATTCTTGATGCTGCAATCAATAGTAAAATTCTTATTGTGGTTATTTTAGTAATTGGTGAGAAAGTATCAAGGAAATTGATCCTTGCTTGTTGATGTACCCTTTGACAACTAACCTTGCCATATGTCTATCAATATCTCCATTAGCATTGTATGTGACTTTATTTATCCACCTGCACCCTATGGTATGTTTTCCAATGTGGAGGGGAACAATGGACCATGTCTGGTTTTCTTCAAGTGCTTTAATTTCTTCTTTCATTGCTTGTCTCCGCTCAGGTTATTTGATAGCTTGGTGATAGAATGATAGTTCAAAAGTGGTAGAGACTTGAAGAATGAAACCTTGTTGCTGGATAATTGGGAATATAAGACATGATTTTCAATGGGATAATTGGTGATAATATTGTAACAATGATAGGGCTGAAGTTTGTTTGCCTAGATGATCTTCTAGGTTTTAATTAGCTAAATTTGGCTCAATTCAGATTGAGGAAGTAGCAGCATGTTCAGTGTTTGATTCTCGGAAGTTACGTCTATAACAGTTCTTTTAGGAATTGGATGGATGTCCATTGGTGCTATGGAATTAAAGTTTGGTGTTGGTGGTAAGTCAAATTGAGGTTTAGGTAAGACAAAGTTCGAACCAGAAGGTGAGGATTCAGAGTAGGTGGGGTCAGCAAAGGGAAAAACATTGTCAATGAATTTTACATCTATAGATTTAAAGAACTTGTGAGTTTTGGGTTCTAGGAGTTTATTGCCCTTGCAACTAAAAGGGTAACACATGAAGACTGGAGGGATAGCTCTTGGCTCAAATTTTGACCTTCTAGGAGCTAAATAGGATGCATAACACATACAATCAAAGACTCTCATGCTATTCTAATCTGAAGACTTGCCAAAAAGAAGCTGATATGGGGTTTTGAACTTGACAACAAGACTAGGAAGTCTATTGATGAGAAAAGTGGTAGTAGAAATGCACTCACCCCGAAACTTAATGGGGATTTGGACTTAAAAAAAGAGACCTAGCTACATTCAATAAGTGTTTGTGTTTTTGTTGTACCACTGAATTTTGTTTTAATCTTTGCACACATGAAAATTGATGTAAATTCCTTGTTCTTCAAAAGGCTAGCTCTTTTGCATTGTAAGATCTCTGTTGTTTGACAATTTTGCCAAATTGAGTTTGCATCAATTTAATAAATCTTATCAAGACAACAATAGCATCAAATTTGGCTTTCAAAAGGTAAGTCCAAGTAGATCATCTACAATAGTCAAAAATAAATCATGACATCATATGTAGGTTTGGAGTATGTTCGCCATATGTCACAATGAATAAGATAAAAATAAAGCAGTAGACATGTTATTATTTGAAACAAAAGAGAGCCTTCTCATTTTAGCTAGAGGGCAAATGCTGCAATTTGTTATAGCAGAAACTATTTTTGTAAATAAAAGTCATGACAAATTCTTTGTTGTACTTCATTTGATAAATGGCCTAACCTATGGTGCCAAGTGTGTAATGAAACAGAATCGATATGATGGGTTTGTACAGGTGTACTTTGAGTTTGTGCAGGAGGGAAAACAATTTTTGCAACAATAGGTGTGTGTAGGATGTAGAGGCCTTTAATCAATTCACCCTTCCCAATCTCCTTTAAGGAATAGAGGGCCTGTATAAGAAAATAATTTTCAAAAAAGGTTAAACAACAAGGTAAATCTTTTAATAATAAAGAGACAAATATAAGATTTACTCTAAAGCTAGGAATGCATAACACATTTTTTGGAGTTATAAAAGAAGAAATTTGCACACATCTAACAAATGTAACCTGCACTTGAAGATTGTTAGGTAATATAACATGATGGT
Source organism: Dalbergia oliveri (assembly GCA_030441495.1). NCBI lineage: Eukaryota > Viridiplantae > Streptophyta > Magnoliopsida > Fabales > Fabaceae > Dalbergia > Dalbergia oliveri. Next base: position 16,563,640 of record JAMLFY010000008.1, read on the forward strand.
TAGAAAGAAGAGTGGAAGAAGTAAGTAAAGTGGTGAAATTAACAATGTGAGATGTTGCTCTAGAGTCTACAATCCAACATGTGTTTTCAAAGCTAGAAAAATTAGAACTTGCAAAGAAAACAAAACCTGGAGGATTGGAAGAACATTAATTCATGTCTACAAAAGATTAGTTCTAATGGAGATAGAGTGACTTTGGACTTAGGAAGAAGTTGAGGATCTGCTAAAGGCCCAACTTGGTTAAGCACATTTTCAAAAATAACAACATGGTTTACAGTGTTGGTTGTTTTGCCTAAAGTTCGATCAAATCCATGGGGATAACCAATCAATCTATAACATTTGTCCTTTAATTTGTGTGTCCTAGAAGACCACAATTAGCACAAAGTAGGTGATCCTTGTTGGTTGGGTTAGGTTTTCCATTAGAAATTCATGAGTTGGCAGACTTCACAGCAAAGGCTACTTAAGGAGAAGAGGCTGAATTGCATTTAACCGGTGAAACCCAATTTTGACTTGGGTTGAATACTCGAATTTAAGTTGAACCGGTTGCCAAACCTAATCGGGTTTTAAGAAAAAATTATATTTTTACAAAAGTTGCATCGATGGGGCTCAAGCTTGAGACCCAAAGGAGTGGAGGCGCAATCCTTTACCACTACACCACTTATGTCTTTGTGTTATAATGTGTAAATAATAATATATATTAGATACTTATTTGAACTATGCTATTATATTATATTTTTACATATTTATTTAATTAAATATGGTTCAACCAATAACTCAACGGTTCAACCACTAATCCAGGAATCCGGTGCCTTGACGGATCGATCACTTGTTCAGTTTTGAAAACTATGCTCTAAGGGAGGAAAAGGATTCATTTAATCCCATTAGAAAGATAAGAATATGTTTGGTTTGGTTGAATTCTTGTAGAAAAGAACACAAATTCCACCACAATTGCATGGAGCAATAGGCCTCAATGTAGAGTATTCTTCCCATAACACTTTTATCTTGTTGAAATATTGATTGACAATTAGAGATCCTTAGGCGAGACTCACCATAGCTTTCTTTAACAGGAATAATCTTGGCCCATTTGCTTGCCCGAAGCAATCTTTTAGATCCTTCCATAACATAACGATGAATTGGTATAAATTACGCTCTAGCAACTAACCGCAATTAAGTGGAAACATCCCAATCTTCTTCACTGTCATTTAGGTATAAAAGGTGGGGTTGGTTCAATTATTGGGTTCAGAGAGGTTAGATTTGGGTATGTGTTGAGTCAGGGTCCTTTTCTTTTTTTTTACTTTAAGTTTTGGGCTTGTTGAGTTTTTGTGTCATTAGCAATTAGGACATTTCTTATCTTTGGGCTGGGTCATGGTTTTATTTGGGTAGAGCAGGGATGGGCCTTTGTTTTTAGTATCTTGGGATTTTGATAAGTTTTAAAATGCCTAAAAAAATTATAAATAAAGGAAATAAGATAAAAAATAAAAAATATATAACAAATAAAAATATTTTATCCGGGTAACAATTAATAGTTGTGATTGAGAGATGGATGCCTCCTTCATGTACCATTGAATTGTAAGGATTTATTGAATAACTTAATGCTAACTTGAATCCATGCAAAAAGGTAAGATTTTTCCGTTAATGAATCATCAGTTGAAATTTATTTTCAAGATTAAAATCAATCAACACATTTTTATGTTCTTCTCTTTTAATTAAAATCCATCAAACATAGACTCATTTTCTCACAGAACGACGTGGCTTTGAGTTCCTCATTGCACCAGAGGATACGTCAGCGTAGCAAATAACTATCGAGCCAAAATTAATTTTTCATTAAATTGTGTTCTTATTTAATTTTTATCCCTTATTTTAATTTAATTTAATTTAATTTTATGTTTGTACATAATTGTGATCATTTAAGGGAAAATTAAATATTATTGAAATTATAAACAAATTTGCATAATGAGCTCTAGGGTAACCGTATTATATGATGTATTAAGGTGAAGTGGGATTAAGTTTCCACCTTTTCCTAATCATAATCAGAACTCGAATCTCAGAATTCTTTTAAAAGAACGTTTACAAATAAAAAAGGTTTTTCAATTTTTCCAGAATTAAAATTGGTGGCGACTCTATTTTATTTATTATTTCAAATCTTTAACATCGTACATGTGCCTTTGGAGTTGTGCAAGTTCCATAGTAATTCATGTCACCAAATTTCAGATTATATTCCACCATAGAGTTGATGTTAACTAGCGGAATAGGCATTGATCTGTCCAAATCCATGCATGCTCAATACTCTTGCAAAATGAAACCTTGTTCTTTTTTGTTCTTGTTCTTATCTGATTCCTTCTTGTATATTTTTTTCTTTTATCAGGTGAGAGTGCCAATGCACACTCTTCTCGAAAAGTTAAAGAAAGCAACGACAAGAAAACATAACTCTTTGCATTACAAATTCAAGAATGGGTGCCAGGGAATTATAAACTCAATTATCAATAATATAATGCCACATAGCAAAACAAATAAAGAAGATATATTACCACTGTGTGGGGCGTGATCATACATGACGAAAAGAAAAATGCTCAAAGAAAAGTAGGAAACAAATGCTGAATCACTTTTTCCTGTCCATAATATTATACCACTTGAACCAACCATGCATTTTGAGCCTTTTTTTAATTTTTATTCCTCTTTTTTTTTGGTAAATTTTTATTCCTCCTTTAAATCAACTTTTGCCTCCGGAATGGGTCATAGCTGTCCATATTTTACTTTTTTGTTACTTGGTTCTCTACTTGATTTAAGCTTCAAACTCGGGAGTTCAGTAAACCCTAAATGCCCATTTGTGAGTTGGGCTACATCGTTTGGTCCATTTCCAAGGATTGAAATATGGGTTCGGTCATGTTCATAAGATTTGCTACACACCCTCTAAACCTTATTTTCTTGCCTGCCTTTTATCTTGAGTAAATTATACACTCATTTATCTGCGAGTTATACATTGCAAGTTGCCTACTGAAAGCTGCAAGCTACAAGCTGAAGCTCACACTAGATACAACTATAATGATAAGAAAAAGCATATGAAAATCTGAGAAGAGGGCTTCACTATCCAATGCCAGTTACTGACTTCTTAGTGACGGATGAAAGCATAGTGAATGAAACAGGCTTAGAGCTTACTTGAACAGAGTTTGGTCCATGGGCCATGGCCTTTGGTACATGGTTGGACCAGTCAAATATCAATTGGTGACTATAAATTTTTTAAAAATGTGACAATTTTGTTAGCATTGAAGGTCATTTTCCTAGTCAAACTAGGAAGAATGCCACAGTTGGACTAAACGAAATGAATTTTCAGTTTCAAATTTTGGTTTGGCAGAACAACTTTCTTTGTGAGACAACAGACAAGCTTACAGCCCATGAGATAAGATGTTTGTCTGTGTAGAAGTAGTACTAATGCACAGACATAGTAGTACTAGTACCATTACTTGCATTCAAGAGCCCCTTACAATATGATCCCAGATCTGAAGCAAGGGTCCTGGTAGGAAGTCAAAATTAGCCGCCAAGTTTTGTTTTTTGTTTTTTTTTTTTTGGGGGGGGGGGGGGTTTCCTCATATTATATATTGATTTGATCCCCAAGATGGCTTGCTAGTGGGGCTCCTTCATGTGGGGCTACTACTAGAATAAAAATCTTCCAAGGTGCTGAATTTCGTAGTTTATACTCATCCCATCTTCTAATCTCGGGAAAACAGGAAGAATCTGGAGCATAAAAGAAAAGGAAGAAAACAAAACTTGCCAAGTTAAATCTTCAGGGAAAAACAGTATATTTCAAATGTGTCTGACAAGCCAGCTAACATAGTTGGGCTGAGAAATGTACAAAAATAGTTTACTTGAGCAGGCAGATCTTCTAATCAAGTTATAATCTAACTCAAGTATAAGGTTTTCACATGTTTATACTGAAAACGGGGAAGCATTAGGCAAGAGCACAAGTGGAAAATTAGTATTTTATAAGTGCTGAAAGGGTAAAAGATGACAAAATAGAAGCGATTAGGTATATTCAAGTAGGTTACAAGTACCACTTGATTAGTGCAAATTTACTATGCTATTTAGAGCTGATCCCTGATAAATTTGATTGACAGTTGAGAACATGGATTATAACAAGGCTTTTTGTTTAGTTCAGATTCACGTGTCCTATCACATGAATCCCCTCAGCTTAAATGAATACTTGAAAATTGTTCCATAGCCTAAATTATCTACGTGTCACATGATCAGCAGCTTCCAGGTTCCAACCTAGTAAACTACATGGTGAGAAAAACACTGTTAATTTGTCAATTGTCATTCCCACTCTAACTCCACCCCCAAATTCTATTTAACATGCACTTTAGTTAATGGTATAATTTGTATGCTGAAAATATATTAACCATAACATTAACTAAAAACTAACACCGTTGATTAACTAAGCAGCTATATTTGTTTTCTTTTTATTATTATTTAGAATATGGTGTAACACAAAAAGTAATGGTGAACCACGTGCAGAAGGCATGCAGCAAGCTGTTGCTTTTCTTTCTTATATATCTGATCCAACACCTCAGAATTATTAGTACCTCTCTCATATTTTAGCATGTGTCTGCTACCGAAAACATTCTCAATTCATCAACATCATGAAGATCATCAGGTTTAGAGTTTTGGCTGCTATCTTGGCCTTGGTTCTGGTTGAATTTCTTCTATTCTCTTCTTTCTGTCATGGCCATGAAAAATGCTTTTCAAGGGAGAAAAAGAGTCTGTCAAGGAAGTTGTTAGCTTCATCTTTGGCTTCTGTTCCAACAAGCATAGGAAAACTAAGTGGAAGCCAGGAACAGCACAAGAAAGCTGTGGAGCCAAGTTTGAGGATAGCACCACCAAGCGTCCCAAATCCTACTCAGAACAAGTAGGATTAACAATTGGACATATTTTAATTGTAGAGATCTCAGCAAGGGAGAAGAACTCTTGTGTGATTTGATATTCTTGTACTTTTTATTGACTTTTTGATTATATAGTGTACTATACTAATTTGCCAGATTCTTGGCTCTTTTCTTGGTAATTATTTCTTCTAAGGTTTTAGTGATATTGACTGTTGATGGATTTAGAGAGAGCAAGAGGAAGTGGACAGAAGAACTATAACTATTAAAAAAAAAAAAGAGGTATAATCTAAGGATATTGCTTTGCAAAAGGCAATGGTTGATTTTGAGAGAAAATGCCCGGAGTTCAGTTTTAGCGCTTTTGATGATTGATTGCTGCTTCTTAGCTCACCCTTAATTTACCCTTTTTCTTCTTCTTTTTTTCATTATTTTTATTGTTCTTTCCTCCAAGTTTATTTGTCCATTTCAAAATAGAGAAACCAAATTGTTCCTATTTTCAAACCAGAAAAAGAAAAAGGATGTTCGAATTTCCACTAGCCACTTGAAATATTCTTAGGATCCTACACCCAAGCACTCGGATGAACCATTGTGTTACAGAGAAGTAAACACAATTTTTATCACACAATATTCAGCTTATATGTTTCATTAGTTATATTTAAAATGGATTATGTTTTTGTCTCCTAATTAAGAATACCTTCTATTCTTCAACAATACGAAATGATCCAAATGAATTACGTTTTCACTCTGTCTAGATTACAATTTAGATTACAAGTATAATGGGTAAATTACTCCTCTCATAGAATTTTACCTCAAGAATTGAATTTAGCTCTTTCAGTTTGTGTCATCTCATGATAGTGATGCATTCTCGTTTAAGAACATAAAATTATGGCAATTCTTGGCTTACACGCTTGGCTAGTGAAGATTCATGGTACTGAATGATGCCAGGGTAAAAAATGGGTCATATATAACAGATGGAAAGGTATGTAGCGCACGTTTGGTTGGTGGGTAGTGTGTTGTCGAAACATCTAGCCTTGCCATACACCTTTTTTAAGGTATAAAGTTGGCTTTACAGCCAAAAAGATTGGAACCTCTTGGCGGTGACATGAGACACTGCTTGGACGGTTTCACATGTTAGCTGGGATGATACGACTCTACTATGGAGCGCAAAACTACGATGGCCTTCCTCCTCTACAATTGCTATTTCCCCATTCTGTAGATTCGATTACTAAGAAATCATCTACAATTAATTCATGGGAATTCAAGATTCTACTTAAATTAATCGGAAATTGATTAACTCTTCAAAAATTAAAATGATGTATATTGCTTTAAGCATAATGTAACCTTTTATATCATCAAAAAGTAAGAGAAAGATATTTGCAATAATAAGTCCGTCTAGTATAGATTTCATATGCAATGATTTTCAATAAAGATAGTTAAGGCTTGTCCCACTATGAGGTCAGCTAAATGGATCAAAAGACATTAAGAGCTATATCATATATCATATTTGTTAAGAAAATAGTGTTGAAGAAGATGAACAAGAACTTGAATATTGTGGTTTTAAGGCATGAAATCAATCGCTATTTTTAAGATATTGCCACACGTAGTTGCTATGAGTTAATGACGATACTCCAAGATACAATGAAACCTCTATATAAATTTCTTGTCTAGCAATAACAAGAAATTTCCTCTTTTGAACTTTTAAAGAACTCTTAAACTCACATAATACACAAAGTAAAAGTGATAAACTTGTTCTATAATGAGAGATATTTATAGATGCACATTAGACACTTATGAAAAGTTTCATGTCCATTTAAAAATAGTCATAATGGTTGTCACCCAAAAGACATATATGTTTTTCCAAAACTAACATGCCTTTTTATGAACCAACATCCCTTTTCATGAATAGTCATAATAGATGAACCATTACACAAGCAGACACATGGCTTTTCGTGGCAACTATTAGCCGTTGCAAATCCAACAACGGTTATTAACCATTTATAGAATTATAATGAATTAAATAAATAATTAATATTTATTTAATTCAACACTTGTAAATAATTAAATTTACTTCAATTATGTTAAAATGATTGACATTGAAATCTATTTTTATTATTTTTCTTATAGTTTTCCTCGGTCTTCCTCTATATCTTTTTATAGTGCTATTTTTCATTTGGTCCACTCTTCTTATTGGAGTTTTTAGGTTTCCTCCAAACATGTCCAAACCACTTAAAGCGAGATTTATTAATCTTCTCTATTATAGGCATCATCCCAATTTTCTCTTTAATTCATTCGTTCCTTATTGTGTCATGTCTTGTGTGGCCATTCATCCATCATAATATCCTCATCTCTGCCACATGTAACTTATTTTCATATTGACCTTTCTATATAACAAAGCTGGTCTTATCGTTGTGCAGTAAAATTTGCTCTTAAACTTTAGTAGTACTTTTATCACAAATAAGACCCAAAGCGTTTCTCCACTTTGATCATTCTTTGGATCCTATGGTTGACGCTATCCTCTATCACTTTAAATGATAGAACTCAAATATTTAAATTTTGTGACTTTAGATTTCATATGCAATGATTTTTACGTACTATTATGTAATTAATTTTTTTTATTTGCATAATTTTTTAAGTAATGAGTATAAAAGTCAGTAGGATTGGTCTATTTATCAAATTAAACATTTTACTTATAAGAGTAAAAATTTAGAAGATTTTTTTTATAACATTATTTTTGATATTTTTTGGATCTCACTAGGAGAATTAAATCTATATATCAGAGAAATAATAAAATATATAAGAATGAGGTTGGTGCAAGTCTTCTCCTGGACTATGGAATAGCGTTGGATATGCAAAAGATACTTTGACGCTACAATTAGAATGTGTACAAATAGTATTTAGGTGTAAAATTAGTGAGATGGTTATACATGACATATGGGTAGGACAATCTTGCAGCAAATCTTTCCTTAGTTTCCCTTAATAAGGCTCCTTGCAGAGAGTTTTCCTTTATTTGTGAGAGTGATATCGATACAATCTATAAATATTAGGGGAAATCTTTCTAAATTTGTCTCTTAAATGTGATATATTAATATCTTGACATAAGATTTTACTTATTTATGATGCAGGTCCGATCATTGAATGAGATTGATCACGTTCCTTTTTTTTTTTTTTTTGGTCATGGAGATTACATTTCTTTCATCCGAGTCATAGAGACCACATTCATATGTGATCTTGCTGAGCCTTTGTGCTCAAGTTCGACCTCATAGGTGTTTGGACAGAGCATAGAAACATTGGATATCGAGCCATAAGATTCAGTCCAATGTAGTTAATTTTGTTGGCAAGCCAAACAAGCACAGTTAATAGGTTCTGGTAAATGAGACAAGCAGAGTAATTTTAAAATATTTAATGGATTAAGTTGAAGAATAGTGGATTATACAAATACTTAAATGTTAAGGGGCTGTTTGCTTTGTTAAAAACAGTTTTAATTTTCAGTTTTCAGATTTGTGAAGGAAAAATTGAAAAAAACTGAAAACTCAAAATTTCAATTTTCAATTTTTCTTTTATAAATCTAAAAAATTAAAAACTAAAAATTGATTTCAGCAAAAGAAACGCTCCTTTTGCTTTTGGAAAAGAGAAAAGGTAAGAGCGCATTTGGTTTGTAAAAATATTTTCTATTTTCATTTCCTATTTTCATTTTCTGAAAGGCATTTTCATTTTAGATTTTCAAAATCAAAAAATGCGTTTGGTTTATAAAATAAATTCTATTTTCAAAAAGTGAAAACAACAAAAATATGTTTGGCTTGTCGGATTTGAAGTTTCCGCAGAGAATTGTCCAAGTCTAATACACACATAGCTCCTTTTTAAGCAATGACAATAATCAAAACCATTCATCAAATTGAGAGTTAAACGAATTACATTCCTGAACTTCACAATGTGAAGAATACATATCAACTCAACATTCAACAACACATACACCGGCTTGCATTCAAGAAAACAACATATCAAAGCATGCCTTAGGCTCCAAGAGATTAGGATATGCTACCTAACTCCTCTTCCTTCTTGATTCTCTTGATACTCCTAATAGTGCCTCATTGTGAGAGAGAGAGACACATAGCATCACCGTAGGTGGGCATTTCATTGGCCTAGCCATCGCGGCCATGCCTGGGGACCTCGCTCCGAGCTCCATCCTCGCGTGCGACAACGAGCCTCACTCCTTCATCCTTGCGTCGTCAGATCTACCTCAAGCTGGAGACTCAGCTCGTCCGTCCATCTACCTCAATCATTAACCTCGTCGAACTTCATCCTCGCGCATCGCGGATCAGCTTCGACCCCCATCCTCGTCGCGCAGCGAGCCTTCCTTGAGCTTCTGACCTTCATCCTCGCATACGTGCTTGGATTTGCAGATTGCGTCGATCAACAACGCGCGAGCTTCTACATCCTCGCGCCAGCGAGCTTCCGCTTCCTGCGCGCGAGCTTTCCATCCCTTGCGCCCGGAGCCAAAATCGAGCGTGCCCTTCCTTATCTTGCACCTCAACGGCGATTGTTAGCACAGTGGGAAAGCTAGGAGTGAGGAGAGTGGGAAGATGGTGACGAGCGTGAATGAGAGAGTTCCAACCTTCCACACTTGTGGCATGTTCTGATGAAAGAAAAGATGCACTTTCTGGGAAATAATTGGGATTTGTGAAGAATTGCAAAATTGCCACCGCATTTTCACTCTTTCTCTTGTTTTCAACATTTTCAAAGGAAAGACCGAAAACGATGATTTCTCATTTCCAAATTTTCACAAATTTTAAAAAATATTTCCTGAAAATATTTTCAGCAAAAGGTGAACCAAACATATTCTTACTTCCATTTTCTGTTTTCAATGAAAATGAAAACAAAAAATGGCCAAACCAAACACGGCCTAAGTTTCACTCTGCAGATTGTTAATGGTTGTAGGCAGTATCATTTAAATGATCCCTTTTTTTTTTTTTCTGTGTGTATGTGTTCGCTCACTGGCCTTTTTTTTTGGGTCTGGTGTTATGACTAGCTGGTGTGTTTTTTATTCCCGTGGTGTAGTTGTGTGTTCTGGGCCTCGTAGCCCTCTTTCTTGTCACAAGGTTTTTTTCTTAAGTAAAGAACAGGCTTTAAGTGAAACAATAGATCATTACCAAAAGAACGTAAAATAATAGATACAAAATTAAATATATATCGTCTGATATTCGGATTCCTCCTAGGTTTTAGATCCGTATATATATATATATATATATATATATATATATATATATATATATAAATTTTAAATATATCTTCAAACAATTAGAGATCAATCTGTATATAGGTGGAGATTTTAATTATTATTATTTTTTAACGTGGTAAGATAATGGATAATATATTAAAAACCTTTTCACTCGATTTATCACCACACTTATTCATGTATGATTCCAAGAATTTCAAAAGGAGCATCTACCGTCGCTATGTAAAAACAGAAAATTTCTTGTATGCTAAAAAAAAAGTGAGACGAATTTTACTCTTGTTTCTTCACTTACATATAATTTATTGCATTAAAAATGTCGAAAAAAACGAGAGACAATAGTTGCCACAATTTGATGTGTCAATGTAATAAATGTCACAGACAAAATTTATTCTAACGAACATCTGAGAATTTCTAGAGCATATATCCTTTTTTTTTCTCTTGTTGTGTATAACACACACTGCTGAAAGAAGAATGACATGACATAAAAGTAGGATAGTAAAAAACATTGGCAACAAAGCCAGAAGACTAGCAGTGCCAAAAGCTGTTTGTTGATTTATTCTGTGCTATTCAAATTTCTGTGCCCACACACACCTCTTCCCTTTTTATTTACAGCAACAATTTCATCTTTAGGCCCTGACACATCCAGCATGTGTTGACTATCAGTTGGGCTATATCCTTATGGCCTAGAAGTCCAAGAAACGGCCTTTCAAATTTCAAGTGTGGAATTGCAGGTAGTATGTAGATGCTGCTCCCATCTCCACAAATCACTACTACACTAATTCGATCCTATCTAAAGAATAAAATCCCAAGAGGTTCCACGCATTGGCTTTTATGTTTAAAGGCAGTTTCTAGCAGGTAACAAAGAGACCAAAGGAACCAAGTTTGGCTCTAATAAAGCATATCTAAAGAAGTTTTGGAATAAAGGAAGGAACACACATACAGGAGAGAATAAAAGGCATCATAAATATTGATGCCTTAGCTATATACCTTCTTTCACTGTGTCCTAAGAACCCCGTAATTTCAAAAGTATTCTTGACTGGTCTTGACTCCTGTAACTCTCTACCTATGAAAATTGATTCGGTGGAAATAGATATATTAATATATTAATATTATTACAACCTAGAACATAAAAATGGCTTGATATGATCAGAAGATGATCTAGCTAGCTTGCTATTTATTTACACTTCACTGCAAACACTTGAGATTCCTATATTAAAGTTTATATAACATATATAGTCTAATCATGCACACATCAGATGCGTGAGGCTTGAGCATATTTCGTTATGTAAATTCTTATTTAATTGCACTTGACTTATCGATAGTCCTAGGACAGCGGAGGCATAACATGACTCAACCAGACAAATATTTGCATTCTTGTTAGTTTATTTTCACAATTATTAATCAGTTGGTATTTAGCTATCTGTTCCTCACAGGGTTCTTCAAGATCCAACATCCTAGACTCCTAGTCCACCATTCTATAATTAATTATTTATTCTTTGCAATTAACTACTAAAAATTTAATTTAATTTATCTTTTTGATTTTCAGGATCCCCCTAGAAAATAATAAAAAAAAAATTGACCACTTAATTCACTAGAACTAAAAATCAAATTGAACTAATTACTGAGATACTCAAACTATAATAGTATTATGAGAAGGAAATGCAGCTGGCATATATGTGATTCGTGAACAAGGTATCAAATAAAAGCATCCGAATAAATAGTGTACAAATTAATTTGCTGTGCAAAAAGCAGGAAATGTCATCCTTGGCTATGCTGGGAGTAATCAGTAACCAAAACTAATTGATATCCGAATTCGGATAAAGATTACAACTTTTCTTTGTTTCAGTGCATCAGCATATGGCATCAATGACTTGTGCTCTTGTCATGGACATGTGCTCTTCCCTGTAAGGCACAGCAAATTCAGAAGGATGATAAAAGTAAAACCAACTGAATTAGAAAATCTGCAGAAATAGTTGACAATAACCTAATAATGAATTAGTATTATTACTTTACTTTACTTGTAAAACATGATTTGAGTGAAAAGTACTAGATGTTGGATCTATCACTATAACTATCTTACCTGTTTCAAACTTATGTCTAGCTGTCCGGTAGCGAGCGTGAATGCGTGCATCTTGATCTATGCACTTACCTACCTAAATGGGGACCATCATTTTAATATTATTATTACTACCATCTAAATCAGTGTTAAGATTAAGATTCTCTGTCATGAACCCCAAGAACTTGCTAGTCCTTTCCTGCGATGAAGTGTGTCTTCCGCCTATAGTGTGGTATAGAAAGCATATTTTGTACCTTTCTAATAATTACTCCCTTTTCTTATTTCTACTTTTCTCACTCAAGTTATTAATTTCATCAAATTAAATGTTCGGGAAATATAAATTAAATTCGGAGAAAAAAACTAGGATTGAAATGGAGATAAAAAGGGGGATAGGTAATAGGTTGGAGTAGGTGAGTTGAAGATAGACCGTGTCCACCCTTCATTGAACTAGTGCAGATAAAAACAAAAATGGTTAACAAAAAGAACTAAGCGAAAGTTCAGCAAAAATTATGGTCATTATTGATCATGTGCTGTATAACTGACATGTGCCTAAGATACATATTCAATCAGCAAGAGATACGGTAGGAAGTAGTAGTCAGTAGGAAGCTTCAAGGGGTTAAATAATCATACTCCCCCAAGAAATTATAAAATGATGAGATGAATGATAATAATAATATACATGGAACAAAACTTGGAAAGTTGAAAACTAGGGGCAGGGGAGCAGGGGCAGCTTAATTAGCTAGACAAAGATGTTAACATATGGATCAGAAAACCTGATATTTCCTTCTCATTCTTTTGGCTGCAACCCATGCAAGCACTAACAAACAAGCGAGCAGTGCCAAAAATCGTTTCACAATGGATATAATGTGTTGTCCACATATTTAGAGCTATATTAAGGTGTCCGGAAGACAAGGCGCCGTATAAGATTTGTGGCTTTGAATATGTAGAACTTCTTATTATTGTTTTGATTTATATATATGCCCAATAAAACTAACTCTTGCTATAGTGCTATATAACTAATTACCAATTACATAGTATTTTCACATAATTGATGATAAAAGTAAGATATTTTTTATTAATGTATCAATATGGATGATAGAATGAAGTGTATTAAAAATTAATTTATATATGATTTTTATGGATTTAATTTAGCTGTACGGAGTAATCTAATTGTATATTATTACATAGTAAATGTGATTAATTTCAATCTCTATTATTACTTAAAAAAATTATATAAATAAAAATATTTCATCGGTGTAAAAAAATATCACATCACACAGCCTTTGTATGTGAGAATCGGGAAAGGGGGATCTACTCAATTTGAAACAGCAGTTCCATCAAAATAGACCTGCAAGTTAAAAGTTAAAGCCACCATGATTATGTCAACAGAAGAATTGCACAAATTCCCATCCCTCCCAACATGTACAATCCTTCAAACCCCCTTCATCTTTTGAAAAGTTTCAAGAAAAAAGAAAAAAGCAAATATGACCATAAATTTAAAAGCCTCCCCTCAATGAACCCCTCCCCACCCCCAAACAAACAACCCCGGATTGATAACTAAGATTTTCCCACACACTAATTAACAAACTGAATTCGAATGTGTGGGAAAATCAAGTGAGTGAACTAGCAAAAGAAAGCATATTTCAAGAACACTCTAATATTCTTCACATGCTCCTAGCCAACATTTCTTGAAACCTTCTATCAGACTCTTGCTTTTCCAACCTGAACTTCTCGTGGCAATTGGCAATGAACATTTCTGCCAGCACATCAATCTCATTCATCTCTTGCTCATCATTTTTTGTACCACCCTTGTTATCATCATCTTGAACCTTCTTCTCCTCAAGCCACCTTAGGTACCCTGCAAGCTGTGAGTCGGGGCAATCCTCACCTTGTTGCAACTCATCAACAATATTAACAACGTTATTCTGAGCTGGTTCATCATAGCACAATTGAGAAGTAGGATACAAGCCTTCGTAAACCTGCTGTGGAACCGGCAAAACGTGAGAGGATTTGGAGGAGCACCAGTTATAGTGAAGCCTAAAGGAACCGAAAATGATCTTGTTGCGCTTGTTGTTGTAATGCCTTTTCTGTGAAGGGAAGTGAATGGTTCGGTTGTTGTCCTTGAGAATCTCAACTATGACTTGTTTCACTTTGGAGAGTGCACGAATGATTCGGCACATGTGGGAGACTATTAGTGTGTGGATGATTCTCTTCAGCTTCATGGAGCTTATGGTTGAAGATGGTGCTGATGATGATGATGATTTCACTTGAAGAGGGTGCATGGTTTTGAGATGTGAGGGGCTAAACATTTTTACTCTTTTCTTTTTCTCGTGTGTTGTCTAAGGGGGCAGGTAGATATAGATAGCACTACTGTGTGGGAGTGAGTGTAATTGGTCCATGCTCATAAGGCGTCAGTTTATATGGTATACAAAATGATATTTGATTACCAATTTGCCCTTTGCCTTTTGTTTTATTTAAAGGCTTACCATTTACTTTTTTGTGGACAAAAACTAGTCAAAATGTTAAATGCATTGCCATTGTTCTTTTTTACTTTTGTGGATATATATGCTGGGGATAAGACCCGCTTGCCTGTTTTAAAAAAATTTGGGTAGTTTTAAAAAATTTTGGATAGTTTCTTCTTGCTGCTTGATGAACACTCGATTTGATGGTGTTATGTTATGTTATAGTATTAAGCCGTTCGAGAACGGTGATTAAGGCTTAAGAATCGCCAGCATTACGTACCCAAGGATAATTATTATAATGGGCAATAGAGGAAGTATCATTAAATATATGGATCATTAATTAATAACTCCTCCGCAGTTTCCTCAACATATGATAATGTACTTGAAGAACGCAGATACAAGTGGTCTTCCTTATTGCTCAGAACTTTCGTCCAAATCAAATTTGCAGCCAAATCTGTTTTTATTGTGTAAACAATCGCATTCTATGGAGGCTACGCACTTTGACCCCTTCTTTACTTGGACCTTTTATGTATTTTTGTGGATTATATTAGTATAGGTAAGGAGAACATGTGCCACTGATTGACGTAAGACAGTATATTAGCAAAGTGATAATAATAATAATAATAATAATAATAACATTTTTGAAATATCCCTAAACTATAAGTCATGTACACTTTAGATGATCCTAAACTTTAAAAATGTATAATTTGACCCTCTAAATTTTTTTGAATATGTAAATTGACCATCCTATTAATTTTTTCATCAATTATCAATCAAAATATAGCACAGATTTAAGAAAATTAAATATAGGATATATCGGAATGTATACATTTAATGGGGTCAATTTGCATATATTCTAAATTAAAGTTTTGGGATTCAATTTGCACATATTCCAAAATTCATGAGAGAATAATACACTTATTTTTTGCTAAAATGCCCATTTAAGAAAATTTAGGTAGTCAATTTGCATATTTTTTAAATTTAGGAGATAAAGTACACATAATCTATAATTTGGGAGAATAAAGTGCAATTTTCCTTAATAATAATATACGAAAGTTTTGTCAGTTCAAATAAAATAAGTTTGAGTTATGTTCTAATTTCAATTTCAAGATTTATGTATTTGAAAAAATATCATTGAAAAGGATTTCAGCGTAAGCATATATCTGACCTTGGATGTGCTTGTTTCAAAATTTTAAAACAAGTGAGTATGGAACTTGAATTTTATATAGAAATAAAAAATTTGAAAATTAATTATTTTAGAAGTTAATCTTTTCAACTTCTAAAAGAAATTGAAAAATAATTTTTTATTTTAATTATTTTCAAAATTAAAAGATATTTTTTTAAAAAATAAAAGGTGATCTTGTCCCAAAATAATCTATCCAAATGCACCTCCTGTCTTCAGGAGATTAAGGTCTCACTTTTCAGAAAAATAGGTACTTAAAAAAGAAAAACATATATATGAGAGTTGAATAACTGTGAGATGAGGTAAATATAAATTTCTCTATAATGTACTTTGAGTTTAGAGGCTTTTCTTATCTTGGACTGAAACGTTATTGTCTCACCCTAAATTTTTTGTATAAAAAAACAACTATGGTCTGAATAAATTGAAGTTTAATGCCATATTCGTCAAATTCCATTACTTATTTATCATTATTTATTTTAAAGAAGTGATTATGTTCGAATAAACCATTTCGATCCCTTACCAAAAAAAGAAACTAAATTTTTTTATACATTGAATTTGTGCATATGTACAATATTAAAAAAAATGGATTTATGAGCTTGTGGCTTATTTGATCTATGAGTTTTTTTTTTTTTTCCTTTGTGGCCTCTACTCCTTATCTTGATGATAGTACTGAAGGGGTTAGTGATAGAATCCGTTTGTTCTTACTAATGTTGCCTTGTATATGTTTTCTTTTGTTCAGCCTGTCTCTTAAGATTGGTATTATTTATGCTTTGTTTTTTCTTGTTCGGGATTACTTAGATTGTCTTTTGTGCTCGCCTCCATCCTAATGAGTTTGAGCTATATCTTTATTAGAAAGAAAATATAATGTATTGCAATAAGATATATATAATATATCAAATGAAAAAAAAAATGAAGAAAACTAACAATACGAGAAGAGTTGTAATTGAAAATATTATTTTCGAACATATATGCAATATTGTGACTGTATTAAAACACGGCATTAGGTTTTTCTATTTTGGTATTGAAAGTGTTTTTTTTTTTTACTTAAAAATTGCATAGATTGCAATAAGATTTGAAATAATTTTTTTTAAACAAAATTAAAAATTCATATGATTTAGTAGTTTCAATACATTTAAATTTTAAAAAATTATATTAATGCGCGTTACACATTTTAATTATTAAAATAATTTTTATTACTTTATGAAAATATTATATATGCATAACGATACCTGTCAATTTCTATCTTTTACTGTTTTTCAAAAATAAATAATAAAGAAAATGTTCCTTTATTAATGGTATGAATAAAATATTCAAATTGGTTTCTCAAAAATATATTGAAGGATAAATTAGTTCTTCAAATTTTAAAAGTACCAAATTGATTTTTCACATTTCAAAAAAGGGGGAATTAATCCCTTCCTATAATTCCGTATATTATTTTTCTAATTCTACAAACATATACGAAGGACAAAATTTGACCCCTTCTTTAAAATGTGAATGATCAATTTAGGACTTTTAAAATTTAAAAGACTAATTTATCCCTTTGTACATTTATGAGAGACCAATCTAGATATTTACTCAATAATATCTATCACCAGGTCAATGTGATAATTTTGGGCTGAAAGAACAATGGAAACAAGAACAGCACCCGGGTCTTCACTAGGGTGCAGAGATAGTAGGGATCAATGGATCCGCCATGGGATTTACCGGAGCTTGGTGATTCATCACCGGGATAATTGGAACTTGTGGTTGCACCACGTGAGCTTGATCAAGATCCGCCATAGGAAGGAGAAGATTGCGCAACAGAGCCCCAAGGATGAACCAAGCTCTGATACCACGTAAAAATGTTATCAACAATAAGCGAAGAACGAGATGCAACGTAACTCGCGAAGAAGAGAAGATGTGGAGAAACTGAGAAATCCTTGTGTATTCAGATGATGAAGGGAGTGAATGAAATGATCAAGCTTAGCTACAAGCATTCAGCATTTAGCCTTATACACAGATACAACAGATGAGTTCACTAACTGAAATAACTAACTAGGCTTATCTTCATAACAAACTTGGCTTCCTATTACTGCACATGCTTTATTAGAATCACCATTAGGTTCATGTGTGCCTTCTGACCCTGTACCTGGTGACAATATCTGTAGAGATACATGTATATACACACTATATTTCATGTATATACATTTTCACTTATTTTAAGAATTATTTTTAAAATGCTTATCAATAAAATTTAACAAACACTTTTTCATCTTTATTTATTGTTTTCACTGAAAATAAAAACATAAGCACTCCAACTAAACCCTTAGGCCTTTTTTTTGGTTTCCCATAATATCTTCTCACTCAATAAGTGATAAACTAATAGTATTTTTTTCATATACATGAATTCCAGGTCAAACCCAAGACCTTATGTTAAGAGACCCAAACTCCTTCTAATCAGGCCAAGCTCGTAAGTTAGGTTTCCTTTTTCTTTTACAAGCTTTTGTTTATACTCCTAGACTTTGCAAACTTAAAAATACTAGTAGTAAAATCTCAAGGTTATTACTTCTAAGTAAAATAAATCTAACACTATCCCAAGAAAAAAATTACTCTCTTCGTTTTATAATAAATATCACATTGGTTTTTTTAATGCATTTATAAATCAATATATTTTGTATTCACATACATTGATTTATAAATATATCCAAAAAATCAAAGTAATATTAATATGAAATAGATTTATTTTTTTAATAATGTCTTTAATCTCAATTTCATCCCTCGCATATGAAATGCTGTATTTTTTATGTAATCAAATTTCGTTATTTGATTCCTTACTAATTAAATATTCAATAATTAAATTCTTTTATTGAAGAGTTGCCTCAAAGTTAATTGCTAGAGTGCATATTTTGATCACAGAAGAACTTAATTGTAGAAATTTATTTGTAATCAAATGAACAAAATTAGAAGAAATATGAAGGATTAGAAAAAATGTCACTAACAACATACACAATTATGACTAGATATTTTTTTTAGTCTTCGCATTTAGTTCGATCCTAATAAAATTTTCACTCAACACTTTGCTTTTTAACATCGAGTTTATCTTTTCATTAAATTATCAGTAATCATGTTTCATTCAAGTTGGCCCATTAGTTTTGAGTTATATTGCTTATTTGTCTTTTCCAACTAATAAAAAGAGACCGTGTTGCTACGGCGTGGGACAGAGATAATCTCCATCTCGTCAACTTGAAATAATAATAGTAATAATAATAATAATAATAAATTAAAATCTTGCCATCTAAATCTTTTAAGTATCATTGTATCAATATATATATAGATAAACCTTAATTCTTAAATTGATCCCGTGTTCCTTCTACACCCAAATTGATTTGGATTTAGTTTTGAAACATTGATACAGTTGTAATAGTTTTATACATAGTTAGAAAAATATTTAGTGCATAATATTTTTGTATAACCATTTTATAATTTTAGTGTATAGAGACACATAAATCTCACACTTATTTTGTTTTCATATGTCTCTATACACCATATGTATAAAGTTGTTGTAAAAAATGTTATACACTAAATATTTATTCAATTATTTATTATCATATTGATAAATATGATTAATTTTCATTTTATTAATTAAAAGCTCATGTAAAAAGAGAGATTTTAAATAACAATGTAAAAGAATTTTTATATTACGAAGTGTATCAAAATTAAACTCAATTGATTTTCACGTGAAAAAGTGATGGGAAATTAAGGTCTAGATGAGAAAAATTAAGAGCTCAATTTGATACATGATAGCGTAAGTCATCAAATTATATATTTATTCCATCAGTAACAAAAAGATTAAGTCTCACACTCATCATTTAAAAAAATTATACAAATAAAATGATATGATTTGATTATACGATAGTATAAATTTTTTATCAAATACATAAAAATTAAACTCAAAAAAATTAACGAAAGATTGAGAAATTCATATGCATTATAAATGATGATTACACCAGGCTACCAATTGTGGTGCAGCCTACCGCGTGCGTTGATTTTTTTTTTTTTTTTTTGACGATAAGTGATAAGAAGAAGTCTCAACACACTCAAAAGGTGGAGTGGAGCAAGTAGCACATACAAAATTCAAAAGCTAACCTCATTTAGACCCCTTTGTAAAGCAAAACAGCACCTTACTCTAACTATTAATTCTACTGAACATCAACACGCCATCAAAATGCCCCTTACTACACTTCATGAGCCTCGACTAGAGCTGAGTAAATGGCTTTAACTGGAACAATTAATAGAAAATGTTATTTGTCCTCATTATTTGTGATCTTATGGGACACGCGCACTATCTATTATTAGATGGAGAAACTCACTTAATTTAAACTCACATCTCATTCAATAATGGATAAAAATGTATTGGCAAGGTATCAAGCTAGGATAAGTGCAATAACATTATATTACTCCAATTAATAATACCTTTAATTTGGAACACCAGCAGCAACTATGACCAATGGAGGAGGACAAGAACCACTTACTCCCTCTCTGTGAACGATCCACTCTTTTATTCATATTGTGCACAAACAAATTGTTGTCGTTTGGCTGGAACATCAAACACCTCTTGGCCTCTATCAAATTGCAATAATACCTGAATACATACTCCATATTGCGCCTGCACAATTTTACATACCTCTTGATGCTCAATTTGTATCACGCTGTGAACCTCATTCTTGTGTAAGTAATTACTCATTTATGTTGCCCAATCTCCTACTAGTGCAACGTTGATGTGTAATGAAGGTGGAAAGTTGTTGATTACATGACAAAATAAAAAAATTAATATTAAAATTTTAAAGTATTAGAACCAAGTTAATATCAACTTCTTTTTTTTTTTTTTTGGTACATTAGAAATAAAGTTTGAACCTATAATCTCATGTTACTAGTTAAATTCTAATGGCTTAACCCTTTTTTTAAATCAAACTAATATCATCTATAAAACATTAGAAATAAAAAGATAGTTGATCTATATTTGAAAACTTTTGAAATCTATTCTTATTTGAAAACTTAGTTAATAAAAACTTTTTATATGCATTTAAACTATTCAATTAAATTTTTATACATTGACAATATAAATTTTTTTATATTATAATCAAATCATTATATTTGCTTAATTTTTCAAGTAATGAGAATAATATTTAGTCATTTTTACTGATATAATAATACATAATAAAATAATAATAATAAAAATTTATACTGTCAATAAAATTTAAATTTGAAATTAAAATATCATCTATCAATTAACCAAAGTGGGGTTAGTTACCGACCTTGAATTATTTGACGACCTGCACAAATCAAAATGAAAAGTAACTCTGGGTGATAAATATATGCGTCTAACTCTACCGAACAGATTGTTTACGAAATCGTAATAGAAACTTCAAAGAATAGAAAATCAACTGGCAAGTAGACACAAACGACTCCGTTTCCAACCCAAAAAATAAATAATTTTCTAGAGTACACCCCTTATTTCTAGAAATATACACTGGTCTCTGTTATATTTATATCACGTGAAATGTGATACAAAACACAGTAAATATGACAATAAATATTCGGTATAGAATACAAGTATAAATATAATAAATCGAGAGTTACTAGGTGTAATATTATTTTAAAAAATAAATATAATTTATCTTATTTTTTATCTTTAAGTAAAAAGATGGACGGGTGGAACAAAATAAAAAAAAATTGATGTATTAATTTTATATTTAAATTTAGTTTTAATGAACTATTAATATAAATAATAAAATAAAAAGACAAACTTTTGGCATTTTAGAGCATTTTGGGAGAGAGGGGGTTGGGGTGTTCCTGTGTAAGTTGCTTCATTTCTATCTAAGGATATGCTACTAGTTAAAGTGAGCAGTCCTGCAGGACTAATTTTAAGGATATGATTGGTTTCAATTTTTAATTTTTTTCCTAAGTTTTTGTATTAATTGGTGAACTCTTCAGTCTTTACTACTTGATCATAAAAGACTTACTATCTTATAATTATAAATGACAATTTTTTTAAAATTTAATTTGTCGAATGAAGATTCAAAAATAATTTCATTACATTTCTAATACAATAATATACTATTTTTGGTATTAATAAACAGCAAAAGGTATGTTATTTATATATTAAAGTAGCTGGTAAGTTGAGGTTGATAAAATTTAAATAAAAAGTCATGAATATAATATATCGTGGGGATAAATTTTTTTATTATAAAATAACAAAATAGTGTGTACTTCATTTTCTTTTTATCACTTTATTGCAATAGATGCTGACCTTTGCCGACTTAGGATTATATCAAATCTTAATATGGAGACCTCTCCTCTAATTTATCTTGCTCTTAATTTTATAATGTAAACTACTCTTGACTGACCTTCAATAAGTTAGATTTGAAGGAGACATGCGCGAAATTACGTGCACTCAATTATCAGCTTAAAAACAAGATATGAGACTTTGTATGCTGGTGATGAAAGAGACTATCCTATGTAATTGTATCCTTCCACAACATATATAAAGATAAATAGGATAAAAATCTTATATCTCTAAATAATGTCTCATTTCTTATTTTTTCAATCATTTATTGACATATGAAAGATAAATATTTTATATTGATAACTTATAAACTTTTCAATCTATTTTAATTCTTATTTTTATATAGAATATCAGAATAATTGAAAGGGATATTGAATGGAGAACCATATAACTGGAGGGAGGCAATCAATTGAAGAAGACGATCAAGTGGTTCGCAAGCACTAAGAAAGTCAAGACTCATGAAGACACTGATATATAGGACAACCAGGTAGACATGGTGGTAGAAGAAGCGAGGGTTCTAGAGCCCAAAGTGAATACATGGCCTGGATAAACCTTCTTATAAAGACATAATTCTGGCTGAAGGGATGAACCTCACCCAAGAGGAGATTGCAGGTGATGGTAGAGGAATATATAGCTGATTCAATATTTCATCTATGGCAAATGAGAGTCCGACTTTAATCCGAAGCCCAAGATAGAGGTCACCTTAGAGGAGATATATGGTGTAAACCTTGGAAAAGCTCTCTGATTGTTAAGCTTTTGGGTAAGAGGATAAGTTTGAGAGCAATGGATGCATGGGTACAAAGGCGATGGGCTAAAGATGGTCTAGTCAAGGTCATGGACCTCAACGCACTTCTTTCTAGTGCGATTCTCCATGGAAACGATTCAAGGTATGCCCCTGTTAAAGGACACCATGGATGATTGCTGACCATTATTTACTCACTTAGAGATGGCGCCCTTTATTCAAACCTTCTCACAAGGAGATGAGAAAGATCGCAGTTCGGGTAAGAATTCCAGAACTACCAGTAGAATTATGTAACCATCGTTTCCTTTGGAAAGTAGGATCAGCTCGGCACTATGCTAAAGGTTGATGAGCTGACATCGATTCAATCAAGAGGGAAATTTGCACGGCTCTGTGGAGGTGGATCTTCGAAGACAACTTATTCCATCATTTGAAGTTATGGGATTGGTTTTTAATGTTGAGTATGAGGGCCTCCACCAATTTGTTTTTGTTGTGGTGTTTATGGGCATAAAGCTGATGATTGTGCCCATAATAGGAATGTAGCAAAGGGAGATGAAGTTCAACTAGGAGGTGATGGTTTTCGCGAGACAATGGAGGAAAAAGATGGTCAATTGGTTCGAATTTGGGCGAAATCTCAAGGAACAGGTCCCACCTGTCTTTGGAAGATAGAAATCAAATCAGAATCCCAATATTTTCGGGCCTTGGATGATAGTGAACAAATAGAGGAGGATTAATTCCAGATCCGTACAAAATCCGGAGCGCACCATAATGCTAATCACGAGGTGGTTATCGGGGATCACTCAAGATTTGCAGCACTAGCACCGCAAGATGAATCTGCGATGAGGTAGAAATGACTACCCAAGGCCCAATATTATAAGGCCCAAGCTAATGGGGTTCAAGACTAGAGGATGGTTACAAGGATGGGACAGAAGTTGGGCCCAAGCTACAAGGAAAATCTAATCAAGTAAAGCCATTAAAACATAACAAATCCAAGGCAGCCCAAAATAAGAACGTGCAGCCTACTCATGGAGCGTCAGGAATAAAGGGAAGGCTCCAGCAAATATCTCCAATGAAGAGGCCCATCAGCTTGTTAACGTGGAAGCTAACGGGAAATCGGACCATGCAGCGGATTGGCATGAATTCCGCAATATGAGAGGATCTTATCCGCAGCATGCTGGCGTAACATGCATGATTTCCCTTATGCAACTCAAGTTTATCAGCCCTCTAGTGACCACATGAAGATGGCTCGTATGATAAGTAATGAAGAAAGGATAGTGGGGGGCGCTACCAACCCATTTGATCCTGGGGATGGAAGCTCTCTTATGAAAGAATCACCAGTTATGGGGATTGAAGCTCAGGGTGAAGCCAGGATGGCAGGAGAGAGGATTGCTCTCAATTCTAATTCATTTTAGCCTGATTGGCTATATCCTTCAACCTCTTTATTGTTTCCCCATGAATATCATCCTTTGGAATTGTAGAGGTGTGTCTGGGAAAGGCTTTACTATGATTATAAAAGATCTTGCTCTTCGCTATAATGCATCTTTTATTTGTTTGTTTGAAACTCATGTAGGAGGTGCTAAAGCTCGTAATATCATTAAGAAATTTGGTTTTGATGGATTCCATATTATTGATGGAGTTGGCTTCTCGGGGGCATTTGGTGTTTTTGGCAGAAATGTAATTGGACGGTTTATTCAGTTTAGGAGCATATGCAATTTGCTCATTTCAAGATTCAATTCAAAGGGGGTTCTCTTTGGTATTTCAGCTATATATGGTAGTCCTCACTCTGAATTCGTAGAGATTTGTGGAACTCTCTTGAAATTCTGTTGATATTCACAGTGCTTGGTGTGTAGGAGGTGATTTCAACTCTACTCTTACAATAGAGGATACGGGGGCACTTCAGCTCTCATGTGACTCTTCGTCCTTTTGTCATGTTTGTTAGATTGTGGTTTACATGATATGGGCTTTGTTGGACAACCTTATACTTGGCAACGTCGTAACATTAAGCGCGATTAATTTGATTGTTGGCAATAATGATTGGTCGTTTTATTTTCTTGATGCGAGTTTCAAACACCTCCCTAAACTCAAATCCGATCATGTCCCGTTCTTGTTGACTTTGGTGTTTCTGGGCACTATTATGTTGATCGCCCCTTTAGATTCTTGGCTGCTTGGCTTGCTCACGAGAATTTTCATGCCCTTCTCAGGAGTTCTTGGGAGGCCAATGGTGAGTTACCAGATAACATTATTTCTTTTGCAAGAGCTTCTCGCACTTGGAATAAGGAAGTCTTTGGGAACATTTTTCGCAAAAGAACTTATTCTCTACGTTTGAAGGAATTTCTCGCAAGCTCTCCTTCAGGACAATTTGTCTTAGAGGATCTTCAAAAGACTTTGTGGACTGAGTATGAGAGTCTAGTGATTCAAGAAGAAATATACTGGAAGCAGAATTCTCGTTGTAAATGGGTGAATTACGAGACAAAATCCTGCTTACTTTCATGGCTTGGCTACGGCTAGGAAAAGAAGAAATAAGATTATGGCCCTTCGAAATAACCATGGTGAATGGGTTGAAGACCAACACACTTGCAGGCGATGGGAATTGATTTTTTTGCTAATCTTTATGCCAAGAAGGAAATTATGTACCTTTTGGGATCGCTGGATGTTTCCAGATCTTGAGCGGAGGATATTACTGCTCTTGATAGCCAAGTAACAGAGGATGAAATAAAAAATGCTATTTTTTCTATGGGAGGTTGGAAAGCTCCTGGCCCGATGGTCTTCCAGCTTTATTTTTCCAGAGTAATTGGAATCTTGTTCGTGACTCTGATTAGGTGGGTTACTAATGTCTTTGACCAACCCATGAGAATCAAGTCAGTAAATAGTACTTTCATCTCCCTTATTCCAAAATTGGAAAGGCCTGATCATATCTCTCATTTTCGTCCTATTAGCCTTTGTAATGTGACATACAAATTGCTCACCAAAGTCGTGGCTTGGCGTGAAAGGTTATGGCAAAGCTCATTAGCCCAGAACAATGTAGTTTTGTACCTGGAAGGCATAGTGAGATAATATCATAGTTGCCCAGGAAATTATTCATTCTATGCGAACTAAGAAGGGAAAGGAAGGTTTTATGGCTCTCAAGATTGACTTTGAAAAAGCCTATGATAGGCTTAGTTGGCAATTTCTGGAAACCCTCCAAGATGCAAATATTCCGCAGAAGCTTATTGATATCATATGGTGGTGTGTTTCTTCAGCTGATATGAGATTGTTATGGAATGGTGGTCAAACCATGCCTTTACCCCTAGTAGAGGATAAGACAGGGACCCTTTATCCCCTTATCTTTTCGTTCTTTGCATTGATAAACTCTCGCTTATATCCTTGCTAGTTTCTAATAATGCTTGGAAGCCGATTTGTTTGAGTAGAGATGGTCCTCAGTTATCGCACTTGTGCTTTGATGATCTTATGCTTTTTGCTAAGGCATCAGTTGATCAAGCTCTAACTATTAATCAGGTTCTTAATTTATTTTGCACGAGCTTCTGAGAAAAAGTAAGCCAACCAAAGTCAAGAATTTTCTTTTCAGGTAATGTCCACCAGGCCAGACGCAGGAGATCTGTGATATTCTTGGTATGCAACAAACAGCCAATCTTGGTAAATACTTGGGAGTCCCTTTGTGCCATGACCGAATGAAACAACAAGATTTCCAATATATCCTAGACCGTATGCAAAACAAGCTGAATGGTTGGAAAGCTCGTACTCTATCCTTTGCAGTCGTGTAACCTTGGCCCAATCAGCATTATCAACAATCCCATCATACATCATGCAAACCATTCGAATTCCTATTCGTGTTTGTGAAAAATTGACCAGATTTGTAGAAACTTTATTTGGAGTGGTTCTGATGAAAAAGGCAAGGCCCACCTTGTTAGCTGGGATAAGATTTGTCAACCTAAATGTGAGGGTGGTTTGGGTTTCAACGCTGGAGAGATGCGAACGCTGCTTTCTTGATGAAGCTTGCTTGGCATCTTATTCACAACAGGATGTCATGTGGGTTAAAGTCTTAAGGGCGAAATATGGTTGCGGACAGATCCAGTTCCCACTATAAAAAAGAAGACCCAATCTTCAAATACTTGGCTTGGCATATGCCAAGTCTGGCCCAAATTTTTTAATAATCTTATTTGGAGACTAGGTGATGGAACCAAGTTAATTTTTGGGTGGATCATTGGATTCCAAGTGTACATAACTTGGATTTTTCTATTGATTTGGGTGATGAAGAGATTCGGGCTAAGGTAGGTGATTATGTTACTGAAGAGGTAGATGGGATTGGTTGAAGCTATCTAGGTTCTCCCCCTTGATTTTGTTGATCTAATTAAACCAATTGCCCCTCCCCAGGTGGGCAGATGCTAATAATTTGGCTTGGTTTCGAAAACAACAGGAAACTTTTCTTGTAAATCAGCTCTTGCAGTCGAGTTTTTTTTGTCCCCAAAAATACCGCTTTGTTTAAGCTGATTTGGAAACTTAACATTCCCCAACGCCTTCGAGCTTTCCTATGGCGGTTGCAAACAATGCCCTTCTCACCAACCAAAGGAGGGCTCAGCTGCTATGACTACCATGGCGGGATGTTCCTTTTGCAGTGATCCCTTGAAACAGTGTTCCATGTACTCCGTGATTGCAGTTTGGCATCCAGGATCTGGACTAACATGCATTAGTCACTCTCTTCCGGATTTTGCCTCCCATCTTTATCCCATTGGTTGGAGTTGAACCTTAGAGAGACGACTCGCATGTTCAAAGGAGTCCCCTGGCCCCTATTTTTCAGGACCCGCTTGTAATGAACTATGGCAAAGGAGAAATAAGGCTATTTTTGAAGGGGAAAGTTTAGACCCCATCTCTACCTGGCACACGATTGTGTGGTGTGCGAGGATTTTTGCTCATCTTTAGGGGTCTTACTTGAGACTAAGAGAAGAGTGCCTACTTTTCCTTCATTCATGTTGCTTGGAAGCCGCCTCCCATCAACTGGATTAAATTAAATTCTGATGGATCGTGCTCAGAAATGGATTAGCATCTTGTGGGGGCATTCTGCGTGACCATAGGGGTTGTTTCATCAAAGGTTTTAGTGTCCGAATTGGTGTCTCAGGATCACCTCAGCGAGCTTTGGGGTATTTTTCACGGTTTCAGGTGGCGTGGGATTTGGGCTTCAAACAAATAATGGTGGAACTGACTCAGTTTGTGCTTTAGACCTTTGCCAAGGACTTGAATCTCACAACTCACTCTGCCTTTTCTTTAGTAGAAAATATCAGATCACTTCTTCGACGAGACTGGACAGTGCAATTGTCTCATATTTACAGAGAGGAATAGCTGTGCTACGCATTAGCTTGTCGTGCACATCAGGAGACTGATGAAGTAGTTCTTTATGATAGATTGCCTAGCTTTCTTTCTATTATTCTTAATAGTGACATGAGGGGTTCTCTTCTTCCAGAACAGTCACCTTGTAATTTCGTTTCTTTGGGCCTTGGCCCCGCAGTTATCAAAAAAAAAAAAAAAAATAAATGATCAGAAAAATAAAAATTGAATACTGTTTGAGGATAGAAAAATTTCATCTAGATAAATAAATATGGACTATCAAATAGGATTTGTATCCTCTTATGTGATAAGATCATATATCTTAGCTTGATAGAAAGAGATAAACACCAAATTTCTTGTATAAAGACCCACTACAAAATCATATGATATTTATGTTATGCAAAATGCTAAATAGCGATAATTTTATAGAAATTATTCGTCCATCAGGATGATATATGCCATTAATATTTTTTTAAGAGCGTGAACTATATTTATTTGTTTAATCAAATAGCATACTTATTTTATAATAAATTCTGACAAATTGTTTTTAACTGTGTCCTGTTTTTCTTATGTTAGTTCAAATTGGCCAATCCTCCAATTAAGATGTAACTATCATACTTCAATCTTGACATATCCCTATTTCTTATAATAAAGAGAAATATTTTTTATATAGTCTATACTTTAGCCACCTAAATTGACATGTGGTGATCCTAATTTAAATAAGAATAAATTTTAGTTACATAAGTGTTGAATGTAATGTTAAGTAACAATAGATCTCTGCTGTTAATGAAAACATACCAAACATATATTTATTTAACTTAAATCTGCACTTCATTTAAATTGTGATTTAAATATGCCCATCTAGATATCCAAATGGACACGTAAAAATTAACATAAAAATATAATATTTATCACCTCCTCCATCGAGATGTTTCATTCACTTTAAGCATTTTTCAAATTGAACTCCAGTGTTCAATTTCCCAAATTAAATCTGTATTATCCAGTGAAATTGTTAGCACTCTCAATATCGCTTTATTCCATTATCTAAACCTTGCTTATAATAGTATGCTTTCCCTTCTGACATTAGCCAAGTGCGGAGAGAATCACTCAGAACGTCAACAAACATAAATAAAAGAGAAAATTAAACCCCTGGCTAGCTAACTTTAGTTTAATTTGTACCGAAAGTTATGTACGTTAATTGAGGGACCTGGGAAGGTACGAATATTTCCACCTTTCCTTTAATATATTCCATCCTATGCATCACTTGTCACTGTCAAGGAAACTCCCATGCAATTTGCATTTCAGCTTTTGCTGTTCTTAGCAAATTATGTCGTTTCCCCCCTCTTTTGATTTGCTTCCTTCCCCTGCGCGTGTTCTGCGTAGAAAACCCGTCTATGTTATTTTTGAGCTGAGTAAAGTCAAATTATTAGAATCTTCAAGCAGAAGCAGAGAAATACCGAGTTACAAGGCACTGCTACAAACAATATATTAATCTTGACAAAACTCCAAATTGGTATACTAAAAAAGGATAAATTTATCCCTCAAGAATTATTAAGAGTTTAGATTGATCCCTATATGAAATGATTAAGATATCGAGATTTTTAATGGAGATAGTGTTCTTTAGATATTTTCTAAAAAAACCATTTATTCAATTATGTTTAGATGAATCAATTTAATTGACTGACATTTTATGGTATGTTTGATTGGGGAGTAAAATGAAGGTTAAATTTTTCTATATAAATTTTATGTATAAAATTATACATAATACTAACTTAGAAAATTTTTACCCCATATTTACTCTATAACCAAACATACTTTCAGAGGGGACAATTCAAAAGTTTGTTGTTAATCTCATAACATGAGTGAATGCCAAGCATAGAAAAGTCAGATTTTAAGGGGAGCCTGTATTGGAGTTGGTGTATGTACATAAGATCTCCTACCTATTTTAAGTTAGGGAAAATGTGGGTTTTTATTTTTAATATGGTGGTTTAATTTAATAATTCCTCCTATATTAGGTTATGGAGAAATTTATATAAATATGATAAGTAAATTTTATCATTGGCAAGATTTAATTTAAAAAATAATATTTTTATTAGCCAAATTTTACCATTAGCGAGATTTGCTTTAAAATACTATGTAGTCTTGTAAATAACCATAAAAACTCATATTGTAATAAATTCTGGGTGCAAGTCCCATATCCAAAAAATGATCCAAAAAATGTTTGACACTATACAGGACCTGTATACTAATAAAATGAAGGTTTAAATATGTTTTTATCCATGCATGTAAGTATATATAAGTTATTTTAATTTTAATTTTTCTAGAAAAATTTAGTTTTTGGTTCCTTTTTTTCTAATATTATATTTTTAGTTATTGCATTATATATTTAGGTCTTTAAAAATAGTTCAAAATAAGTATTTAGTCCTTACACATATTGAAAATTTTACCTTTTTGTCATTATAAATATTTTCTAAATCTTTCATTGATGCTTATAAATTTCACCACTTAGGGGTACTTTTTCACGTAATTCTTAACTTTACCTATCCTTTTTCCTTCCGCAATTTATTCAACAGAAAGAATAAAGAGAAAAAAAAAGCAATGATATAACTCCATGGTTGTGTTTGGAATAGAAAAAAAAAAAAAACTATAGGAATTGATTTTGATTTGTAAATTAAATCTGGTCTTTGAAAGTTAAAAAGTAAAAAATAGCTTTATTTGTCAAATGTATTGTATTTGAGTGTTTTATATATTTTTGAAATCCTATCTAAAATATTCTTGTTTTTGGTACTTTTGGAATTACAATGGTTTGAAATGAGATTTGAATTTAGAATTTTATATACTATCAAAATCTCTTACCACTGAACCAATCCTAGTGAGTTAAAGATAACAATTGAATTCTAAATTAAATCCATTCAAATTCTATTTTATATCATCATTTCAAACATAAAATTTAACTTATAAATCAAATTAGATCTTAATTACTATCCATATATTGGTGTGTAACAAAAATCAAACTCCAAAAGGTTACTTTCTAAGTTGGGTGTTGGACAAAAAAATAGTCCAACTCCAATCCCCTATCAAAGTGCAACAGATCGAGAGCTCATCCGGTCAAACTCAAACATCTTGAACATCTTCGTCTAATATTTTTTTAGGAAAATTGCACTCTATTTCTCGAACTATAGGTTATGTATATTTTATCTCTTAAACTTTAAAAATATACATATCAACTTCAATTCCTTAACTTTTACAAGTGTGAATTTTAATTAAAGTAAATGTATTATATCCTCATTAAACTTTGAAACACGTGTAATTTTACTCTAACTTTTCTAAATGTGTAATATGATATATACTCTAAATTTTCTTAGATTTGTGACCTTTGTGTTAAAAATTGATAGAAAAAATAATGAAAAAAATGAATTTGCACATTTAGGAGTTGAATTACACGTTTTTGAAACTTTTGATATAAAGTGTACATGACCTGTAGTTTAAGGAAAAAATTTGAATTTTCCTAATTTTCTCAAAGAACTTCTTTAACCACTCCCCCTCCCCACGGCGGGCGGCCGCCGCCAACAAAAAAAAAAAACTAATGAATTTGCTCAAGAATGCATTGAATCAAGTAGTTTACTTTTCATTGGAGCTAGAAATGAACATATGATATCATTTAAATACAATGTATTAGAACAAGTCAGCCGCAATATTTAATTGCGTAATACTTGCCTTTTACTTTCAGTTTAGGTTACAGATCCGCATAACTTTATTTTCTTTTGCAATAATAGGAATAGAAGTAATTACGTACCATACATACATGCCTGCTATTATGCTTTATTTAAGGGACTCGGTCACACTAAAGTTAAGACCCCTTAATCCTGATGTCATTTACAGCTGTTGCTGAAGTTGGTAAAGTTCTTATAATCATTGGAAGCCTCACGTTTGGGAGCTCAAAGATAATCTGTCCATGCTTACCTTGGAGAATAAGAACGAAAACCTTCGTGATGTAATCAAAATTTCATGTCATTTTTAATTATCTCATTTGGAGTGGCTCGAGAGTGATCATGCACAGTGTGCATCAGCATATAGCATATAATGCATTTTGTGTGCCCGCAGTGGTCGCAACCGCAAGTATTAAAACTAGCTAAGCTTGTATTTAAATCGAATCTCAGTCGTGCATTGTCCTCACAATATATAAATTTGAATTTATCAACTAAAAGGGGTGAATGTGGCGTCTTTTAATTTTTTTTTATTTAAATTTGTTCTTTCAAAATAGTATTAACCAAAAAATACGAATAGATTTTCTGCAAGATTTAGCCCATATATGAAAAATAATATATTATACATGTAGAATATTTTTTTCCCCAAAAGTGATATCATGTTAAAAAAAAAGTTTTTTTTTTAACTTTTTGTATTTAAAGATCCAAAAGTAATTGGCTAAGTGGATTGCGATTCCAAACAAATTTTACTTGTAAATATGAAGAGTAGGAATCCTAGATTCATTATTTGGGAAAACTTCAGTTATGAATCCAACTTGACCAAAAATTATATAAATTAAACAATTCGTAAAAGGAAATCTATTTGTATTTGAAGCTTCTCCAATAAAATTAAAGCATATCATATTTCAGATTCAAATTAGGTGGCTTATTGTCACTCTCATTTATCTATCACTTTTATTTGTCTATCACCACTCTCACTCATTCAACTTTTGTTTAATTTGCCTATAATACCTTTTTATTCTCTTTTGTAATTAAAATATTATTTATTGTTTCTTTTAATTTTAATAAACCTCAATATTATCAACTTTTAAAATATTTTTAATATACGTTACATTTGTTTTTGTGATTTTTTTACTTCTTAAAAAATTATATTTCAATTTTTGTTCATTCTATTACTATACATATTAAATTCAATTTCTAACATTAAAAAAAAAACATATTAGGTATATATTGAAAATTAATATATGTTAGTTATAGATTTATTCTCTTCTTAAATACCTATTTCTTAAAATACACATGCGATCAATGACATATAATCTAAGTATCATTAGTTATATATTAATTTATTTATCTCTTCATTATAAATACATTTTTTCAATCTAAATAGATATGCGATCAATGGTTAACTATTTTTTTATACATACTTAATTGAGTTATATATATATATATATATATATATATATATATATATTAATATGGGATTATCATTTTAAGACATACTTACATTTTTATTTTAATGTGAGAAATTAAATTTAATATGTAATATGAAAGAATGAGCAAAAATTAAATTTTTTTACAAAATAAGAAAAAATACAAACAAATGTAACAACATACTGAGAAATATTTTAAAAAGTTGACTACGGTGAGGTTTATTAAGATTAAAAATGACAACAAATAATATTTTAACTTTGGAAGAGAATAAAAGGGTATTATAAATAAATTAAATAAAAATTAAGTAATCGGAAGTGATGACAAACAAATGAAAGTAACAATAGCCTCTTTCTCATAAACCCATATTAAAATCAACTATTGACTAGCCTTTTCGTCCTGTTATTGAAGGCTTTTCACACTCCTCAAAAATCGCTTAAGGCATTATAATATATGATACCAAACGTGACATATTAGTTTTACATACTAAGCATGGAACATTAATGATCTCAAATACAAGCCTATTTGATAATGTTATTAGTCGTCAGAAATCAAGAGAGCTCAAAATCTAAAGAGATCTTTATTAATGGGTTAATTGTAAACTTATAATTGGAAGTAATAAGTCATTTAAAATATTTTATTTAAGTTATTAAGAATTGAGGTAGTGATGAGGGATTTAAATAATTTATTTTATAGCATCAAACCTCATTCTTTTTCTAATACATATATAAAAAAAATTATTTATTTTTCTAAAAGATTGTATGTAAGTAAATAAGCCCATATATCGATAAATCTAGTACTGGATGGGAAAATTGCACTACCCACTAGCGGTTTGCACCGAAAATGCAGTATTATTTAATTCCTTACGAGATCATTATCCTTACAATTAATCCAATATGAAGAAATAATGAAAATAAAGCATAGCTTTCAGTCTTCTATCTGTTCCCACTTTAATTTCCACCTAACCTGTGCGTGCACGCTTTCTTCTTCTATGGCAAACTATTTTACTACCATTTTATGTCAACTTGGACCGACCTACAAAACATCGCCTTTCATACATGCCTAGAGATTTAATCATTGGGCCGCAGTCCCCCATTCCTGCCTCCTCCTGTCACGTCCAATAAAGTTATAATAATGAACTAATCCCCCCAATGGTCACACTTTTCCACACAAGGAAGAAGATTGTTGTCGCTCTAGCCAAGATTGCGATGAAGACTTCTAAGCAAGTCAATCTATCTCTCCAATTATATATTTGAGCACCAAAATATCTGGCTCCTGTTAATTCCTAGCGAGAGATCGATATGTAATTGCAAGATGATCAATGATGGAAATTCTCCATTGAAGGATTCATCTATGGTCCGTTTGTCAGAATGTTCTTTCTTTTTCCTCCATCGATTTACAGGTCGTATTAATCACTACAAACTTGATTAATCTAGTTCGACGTGTAAAAATCTGAAATGGATTTTAAGTCTCCCAATGAGGATTTCTTATATGTTTTGCACGTTGAAATACCCATTTTGAGATAGTTTTTTAAATAAAGGTAATCACCCGTTACGTTTTTCTAGCAAAGGTGCCTTCGAGTGATAAAACAAACCAACCATTATATGATTAGGGTTTTATCTATAGTACACTTGATAAAATATAGTGTATCATGTGTTAAGTATTTAATTACATTTATAAAGTATGGTTAAACTTGTTTATCACACTTTTAAATGTATTTAGTCACAATTTTTAAATGTGGCTAAATATCTAGTGTATAATACACCACACTTCATTTGATATGCTATAGTCTTCACCTATGATTAATTTCTATTGAGTTTAAATTTATTGTTAAGTTGTTAACAAAATATGTTTTTATAAATTCATTACTCCTTGGTTTTAGAAAGGCAACCTTTTAACAGGACTATATATTAACATATATAACTCAGAAATTATTATCAAAGAACATAAAGTTTACCAGGCCTCTTTATACCACAAGCTTTCTAGGATTTTCAGGTCACTAGGTCAGTAATCCATGTTGGAGACATGATCATGTACTTTTTGGCTCCTTTGCATTCACAAAACTACAATAAAAGATATCTTACAATCAATAGCTATCACTAGCGTGACGACAAATGATTATTACACATATAATTATGGTCTCGCAAATATTCATATTAGTCAAAGCTAAACAGCTGATTCAAGAACAGAAATAAATACATGGATCAATTATAATTTGTGAGATTATATAATAAATTTATGTGAACCCAACTGTGGCCTATATATAAGTATTGTACTGCAGCCGATCGGGAGGTTGACATATATATGGTATGACTTTCACTTATTATGCTTGGTTCAAATTTCAACTTTATTTTTTAAATATATGGATTTTTTCTTAGTAACTTTATAGCCTTTCAATGAATCTAACGGTAAATCTTCATCTTAGATCAGGATAAATTTCCCCAACGTTCAATCAAAATTTTTGCCCAAGAAAGTAAGGGTTGTTTAATTTGCTTTCATTTCAGCTTTTCAGATTTGTGAAAAAATTGTCAATTTTTCCTTCACAAATCTAAAAAATTGAAACTGAAAACTGAAACTGCAAAGCAAACGACCCTAAATTTGTGAGTTATTATTGGTCTTTTAATTTCAAGGAAAAAAAGTCGTCAAACTGCAAAGTGATTCTGGCTAGCCTGGAATCCCATTTAAAACGAGTTAGTAAAAGTTGATTCTCCTGGTTTGAACTAACCTTGATTGAGAGTTAGTTTATTATTATTATTATTTACCCGTGCAAATATACTTTTAGCAAGTCTGCATAAGAAAAAAAAAAAAGGAAAAACATATGTTTAGCAAGTACAAGATAAAGAAGACAAACACAAGTGCATGATAGTGGAGGCCAACATCTTCTAGACTTATATAAAGGCTCTCTTTAGGGCATTATATAGGATAAGACTTGATAATATTATATGACAGTATAAGGTGGTGAGAGGTGCAGACAGGGTACCAAAATTGATCTGAACAGTGGTGGAAGTGGCCAAGAAAGCTTGTGGAGGGTTGTTGGTGGCTGTTGGAGGGTTGTGAAATGAAGCGGAGGGTGGTGGGGGAGCTTCCTGGCAATATTGTTCGGATTAGGGAAGTTTTGATCAAACCTAGTAGCATTCCCATACAATGTGACCTACCCTTCCACAAAGTTGGCATTAAGGTCGATTCCATTACTCCAGGAGCTCTTCCTCTGTGTGGTCCTCCACGACCCATTCTTCCTCCGTTTTGACCTCTCCCATAGGGTTCACCTTGTTGGGCCAGGTGAGCTTGAACCAATCCCAATTCAACTTTTTTGAACTTCTTGATGAGATCTTCTTATGAGAGAAGAAATGATTCAAACTCATGACTGACATTGTGTCTGATTTGCCCATAGCCATGGTGATGAAGGTGTTGTATTCTCATCAAGACCCTCCAATGTTGCTTCTATGTATTCTTCTCGTGCGATTGGGGCTCCTAGGGGAGAGAGGAGTCTACTATCTTCTTGATTTTTCCAGGTATTCTAGAGGTTAGCCCCAATTTCTTGACCGACTTCAATTGGGTTTTAGCGTTTACCTTGATTTTTGCCCTTGCTCAAAATATTCCTCAAGATTCTCCCAAATTTCATGTGCAAACTCACAATTTGATGACCTGTTGGTGAAGCAGAGATCCATTGAAGCCAGCAACCATGCCACAAGGTGCTGATCTCCCTCCCAATTCTGGAAATCTTCACTTTCATTTTCTGCTTTTTCATCTTCAGGGGTAACAAATCATTGTGGTGCCTTGTTCTTGAGAAGATGATCTTTGAGCTTGTTTGCCTTGATGCTCGCCAGGCTTGCCTTTTCCACGGCACGAAGTTGTCTTCATCAAGCTTAAGTGGAATTGGGTTTGTGAAGGTTTTCAGAGTGAAGCTCATTTAAGCTTGGAAGTCGCTAAGGTTCCCATGGATCGTTGCAACTCTGATACCATGTAAGGTATCAAAGACTTATGCAATAGAGAGAGAGAGCTTCAAGAAGGGATGAAAGAGATGCTTGGCATTCAAGAATAATGTGTGTGTATTGTTCGTTGTAGGTTTGATACAAAGGAGTGTATTATATAGAGATTGCTATCCAAACTGAGCTTTCCAGCTAAGCAAAGCTAGTAACAAACTAACTACCAATTAACAAACTAACTATCAATTAACAGCTCATAGGCTTAGGCTTATCTCCTATAATAGTATAGCATAATAAACTCATTGTATAATTTTTTATACTATCAATTGTTTGATGTGCCACATGACTCGGTGGACGGGTGGGCGGGCGGCAACTAGCAGTGTGGAGGACAACTGGGATGACCGGGTGACGCGGGTAGTGATCGGTGGGTGGGCGACGTTGGGGTGGGTGGGTGGGGGTGGGGTGTTGATGTAGGAGAGTAAGTCAAGATTAATTTGGGATTGACTAGTAAAAGTAATACTATAATGTGTTATTAGACCTCTTGTGTTTTGATAATTTAATTCTATAGTCATAGGATAAAAATGACTTAATTGTATAACATTATAATATCATATGTAATACCAAACATAAAAATTTATTTTATTTTATAAAGTTACATGCCTAAATTAGTATCCACTAAAAAGCTATTCAAAGTGAATGTTTTGTTGACCCAAAAAAAAAGTGAAAATCTTTTTAAATAAGCTAATAAGTGTGTATATGTGTATATATTTATTTATTTTAAGATGATTCAGTAAGTTATGATCATGGTAAATTTAATCAAGGATGTATAGGTAAGGTGATGTATTAATTTACCGAATCATCTAATCAAAATTTTCCTTGTGTATGACTTTTAAATTAGTGAAGATGATGATCAAAATTTTTTTTATGTGATAGTATAAAATTCAATAATAATATAAAAATATTTTATATCACCATTGTATCAAAATTAAGCTCTAAAGGTTAACATATCATTAGTTACTCTCTTTTTTATTTTTTCTGGATCAGGATATTTTTTTATTCATTTTATAAATAAATCTGCTATTGAATACTCTTTCCCCAATATTTTAGTCCTCGG
Organism: Dalbergia oliveri; assembly: GCA_030441495.1. Classification (NCBI taxonomy): domain Eukaryota; kingdom Viridiplantae; phylum Streptophyta; class Magnoliopsida; order Fabales; family Fabaceae; genus Dalbergia; species Dalbergia oliveri. Next base: position 16,602,000 of record JAMLFY010000008.1, read on the forward strand.
CCCAAAACAAGATCCAATAGCCGACAAAAAGGTGATACAAACTTGAGCCCCAATCCAAACTAGTGGACCAAGTTTCCGTAATCAGTTCCAATTAATCAGCCATTATATATGTAAGGCCCATCATTAACGCGCTTTACTTCACATAATAATTACTTGTGCGGCCCTTATGGCTCTGCTTTACTTTTCTACGATTGCATTTGGCTGACCCAAAAATAAAAGGGCCACAGCCCCTTAATATATATGTCTTTAAAAAGTGCAAACTTCTTGGTTTTTTTGGTCCTGAATAAAATGTTATTTTAAGCGGGTTTTTGTTGCGGTTGAAGCATTGGCATAGTGGGTTTATAGGGTTTGATCCCCAAACAAAAAAATTTAAGGGTTTGTTCCCCCAACACCTCTCCCTTCCCCAAATTCTCCCATCGCCTCTAAAAAAAGAGTGTGCTTTCATTTAATGGTGTCGGTGCTTGGGTGTTTGGAGATGTGCTTGGGTGTTTGGAGATGATATCAGGCTAGCTCAAATATGTGTAGTTATCATATTTTATTTTCTATTTTATTTATTTTAAATTTTCTTTTTTTAAGTTGAAGATGTAGAAATTTTAACTATGAGGCCTAACACGATTAATAGCTAAGCTTTAAACATCTAGTTAGAGGTTTACTTCCTCATTGTGTGTATAGAAAATATTTCGTGGAAGGGTTATCCTCTTAAAGATCTTTATATCAAAGGGATTAGTTATTCTTATCAGCGATGAATACCAAAAGAACCTAAAAAAGGTATCTCATTAATTAAGGAAGACATGTTGCCTTTAATAGAAAAATATACCTAGTTTCGGTCCAAAAAAAAAAGACACATAAGAGCACGTTTGATAGGGTTGGAGAGAGTCACAAATTTAAGTGGGTCTCACTAAATGAGACTGTATAATTGTTTGAGGTTCATTGAAGTGGATCATGCAATTGGGACTAATCCTACTAAATTAAGACTGTGCCCGCTTTTCTCTTGCGCAATCACGTGGTGCCACTTATACATTGACAATAAAAGCATAAAGATGTGAGACCAAAGTTGACCTCTTTAATGAATTAGAGGAAAGAATCTCAATTTTGGAGAACTCTCAAAATTTATGTAAAACATTGACATGGCAACAGGTCAATCAAATTGGAATTCAATAAGACTCTGGAGATGTTCTAAGCAATGTATAGTTCAACCAACTAGGATGAATCAAGATGGAATTTTCTTGTGATTTGACGGAAGGATAAAATCAATGTCAACTTTTAAAATGTTATAATTAAATTGATATCAATTTTTTAAAAAAATTAAATTGATATCAAGTTCAAAATGAGAGGACTAAAAAAATATTAGCCCTTTATTTTTCAACTCTCACTATATACCTTTATTTCATTTTCTCTTTACTATGTCTATGGTATTTATTTTTTATGTGAAATAAATATTTTTGTTTATTCCTTTTGGTTCTGCCGATTTTGGTTCCGCCGAATATTTTTGTTTATTGCTTTTTCTCTTTACTAAATTAATATTTTTGTTTCTCATGCGCCTTCCTTAAACAAAAAGGGAACGCATTTGTAGAGAAAAAACAAGAAGGTGGGCATATGGAAGTTAAAACGACTCTTGGAGGTTGTAGGGGTCAGTCTGTTTAGTTGTGGAACATTTGATCAGATGCAGCTAGGGATCGAGAGGTAATTTGATTTTATTAATTTATTAATTCAAGTTTGTCTTTGCCATACCAATTTTTTATTTTTATTTTCTCCTGCTCTTCATTGTTGTTCTTTCATTAATTAACTTTTGTTTCCTTGTCACTCCCTACTTAATGGGTTGTATGTTGTTCAATTCATTCTTTCACCGTTCATGCCAATGCTTGATTTGAAACCAAATAAAAATAAAAATATAATAGAATTAAACACTAAATTCGTCCTTCATTGATATTGCAGGAGCAAATCAGTTTCTCAATTTGCCAGAGTAAAATCAACATAGCTTTTGTGTTTTTTATTATATTAATTGTTGGTATAATAAATTAACAAAAAGATTAATGTGTTATTTTGTGTGGAGAAATTAGGTGAACAAATATTGTCGGAGGCTTTCAACTATTTCATGAAAATTTCCTTCCCATTTTTTATCTCATAATCGACACTAATTTGTTCTCCAATTATATTTAGGGACAAATAAAAATGAATTGGAATGAGATCATCGAGTGTATAAATCTAATAACGCATATGCCAATTTCCCGGTCTGTCGTCTAATGGAGTTGGCGGTCAATGCAGTGGGAAGAGTTTCACATTGCATCCAATAGGAAGATGTCATGTGGACGTGTGGGTTCCACAGTAGAAAATGGTTGGAGTGGGTAATTAAAATGTAATGATGCAAATTTTCACTGCATCCTCAATCATTACTTCAACCTTTCACCCTTCTTCCTTTTTATCTCATCTCACCACTACACGCGTCCTCCATATGCCACACTTGCTGTTGTCGGAGCCCGCCGCCAACACTGGCGCCCTTTCCCAGCCTGTGTTCTAGCTAACATCTCTCTCCTCACTGTGCCAGCACCACCCAAATCATGATTAAAAAGATCCTTACCCAAACACAATAAAATTAGAGAATCATTTCTCTCCACGTCAAATCTTAAGCCAGCACACTTTAGTTCCACCACTTTCTAGCAAATGACATTTTCTCGACACAAGAAGAGTTGATATTTTCTTCTAGAAGATGCCCAAACATGTCCCAAAAGCCAAAGCCATGTCATAAACATCAACCAAATTGCTTCCGAATCCAGTCTTTCTAAGACATTAATAACCGGTAATAAAAATCCAAACTTTGAACAAAGATAAGTCTTTTTAGAACAAATCACGACTTGCAAAAGTAGTGATTTTGAAAGCTGGAGGTGGAGTAAGGCTGTGACGCTTCAGGGTCTTGTTCAACTTGGTCTTGGTGTTTGGATAACATACACAAATGTCCTTGCCACTCTCTAAGGTCTCTTCAGTGTCGCATGTTTGTTCCTCTCACTGAGAAAGAGAGAACCTTTTGGTGGAAAGAGGGAGGACGAAAGGGAAGCATAAAGCTAAGCCATGAAACAGGGGGCATGCTTGTGAAAGTAGTGCCATTTTTCAGTTACACAATAATTGAAAAAGGACTGAGTGGGAGATGAAGAGGGAGAGGGGTGGTGGTGGTGGAAGAAGCGTTCAGTGATCGGGATTGGTAACGGGAATCAGTTGAGGAAGAGAGGTGATTTTTGTAATTTTGAATATCACTCAAGGTCATTGTTGTAATTTCAGAGTGGTCAAGTACAAATCATTATGCATTAAAACAAAGCATCATGCTGTTCAATCTGTTGACCATAAAAGCTTTCAAATAATCGTCCAAGAGTAATTAGGAGGGAATTCTGAACAGCAGAACCAAAAAGGGTTGAACCTTTTTTTGTAAGAAAATACAAAATTGCATTATTTTGGATTTTTTAAAAAAGGCCTAAAATCCTATATTTCCTAATTTTTTTTTCTTTTCTAATATGGAAAGTATAACTTGAGAAATCTGATCCATATAAATAATGTTTATTTTGATTAAGAAATAAATTATGTTATGTTCTATAGGTTTTGTTGATACCTAATTTAATTTTTAGTTATTTTATGACATATATTTTATTTTATATTTTTATATATTTATATAAATACATTTTATTATATCCTGGTTATATTTGTTGAACCCAACTGGTTAAACCTCTAACCTTGAGTTTCAATGTTGAGTTCAATTTTCAGAACCTTGACGTTAACTACACCATTATTGTTTAAAGGATTCCAATAAAAATAAATTTTTAAATTTTTAAGTGGTCCTTACACATTGAGAACTCAACAATCACATTTTTCATAAAAAAACTTACCTCTTTAAAATCTTTAGAGCTTAGGATTTAAGACACTGATTAGATAAATATTTATTTAATTACCCACTTTAATACTCTTCTAATGTGGAATCAACAGGTCCACATGGCATCTTCCCATTGGATATAATGAAGAACCGTACTGACTGCATTGACCACCACTCCATCGTAGTATCCACCTTGTAATAATGCATTTCCATTTCCCAAATGTGGAAAAGTAGGCTTACCATGATCCGAAAATGGAAACTGTTTCTCTTTATATCCTGTCGATTAGAATAGGGAGAAAAAGAATTGATGGAACCCTATCGAACCTCCACGTCTCTCCAACCACTCTTCTTGTTTACATTTAATTAAAACCGATAAAATAATAAAGTAAATATATAAATAAATGAAAAAATAATTTGTCTTGCTGGGTCTTATCTTATTTTCCTCCTCCTGATCTATTGTTGCCTGGAGCTTTACAACTGGCGAATGCATTGATCTGAAATATATAATTAAAGGAGTAAATTTCAGTTCTTGCGATTGGTTTAATTTGGTATATTGTTGTAACTTTTGGAGAGTGCCGAAGTTTTGTGCTGTGCTCTTAAAAAATTATATTAGTATTATTTAATACAATAATATAGAAATTTCTTCGTGAGTAAGCAGAAGTTACAATAATAATGTTCAATAAATATACTATAAAAAATGACTATAATAGATATATTACATAGGGTAATTTCTATTTTGTATTGTTATTAAATAAAGTGAGTCATATTAATCTTTTAGATTTTAAAAAGTATAAACCAACTCTTAAAAACACCACATTGAGGAGCTATCATAAACATCCCTCACTTTTAAAAGTTTGAATCAAAGTTAAAACATCTCATTTTGTATGTTTACCAAATAGAAAGAATTGACCTATATTTTTTATAACAGGAAGTACCCTTAGGGTATATTTGTGAATTTGAATTTTGGAGGAAAAGAAGAGAATAGAAGGATTTGTAATATAATTTTATACTATAAGTCATCTCTTTCCTCCCTTCCCATTCCCCTTCAAAATCCAAATTTACAAACATACTCTTAGAGTATTATCAAATAAAACATTTGTTTTATAGGAATTACGTGACCTACTATCAAATTTAGTATAATTACACTTGACACCTCTTTATTTTGTAAAATTATCATTGACCTTCCTCGCAATTCAATAAAATTACATTGACCTTCCTTACATATATTGGTTCATTAATTTAAATGGAAAAATGTTAACATGTGATATATACATAATAATTAATGATAAAATTATAATATTTTGTGAATATTTAACATATTGATGATTGAATAAAATACTTTTTTTTATCACAAATAGATGAAACTTATAATTTGATTTATAATAAAGGGGAGGCGTTTTAGTTAATATATGAATCAAATATTATCAAATATTATAATTTTGTCACTAATAATTATGTACATGTCACATGTTATCTTTTTAGTATTTAAATTAATGAATTAACATATGTAAGAGGGAGGTGTAATTTTATAAAATAGAGGAGTGTAATTACACTATATCATGGGAAAAGTTATTGTAATTTACTTTTAGTTTTATTCTCTGCTTATACTTTATTCATCGAGTTTAACTTTTATAAAATTAATTTATGGAGCTTGTATCAATGTATTTTTTCTCTATTTTGTTTCAGTCTTTAGGAAGGATATATTAACTAAATATAATTGATACATTAATAAGAGATTAAGTTACAAATGTATGCATGAAGTTAATATAGTTGCAACGAGGCACTAGCCAATGCGTATTAGCATTTAGCGCATATTCTATGCAGATTCAGCAAAGCAATATGTGGTTTATAAACTTAATTGGTATACAAGCCAAAAACAGAAGCAGCATGTAAAATAGAACATTTTCATTTTTAGCCCTATGCCCCAATACAATTTGCATGTTAGGTAGTTTCATTTGTGCACGTAATCTTTAAACGTATGGATCTACACATAGCCGTCACAATATCTTGCAACCATCTATATTCTATATATATAAAATTCGTCAAAAATCAAAAGAGATGATCACTAATAAGAGAAACAAAAAATAATTAGTTTGGTACATCTCTTTTGAGTAAAATTTGTAACCTGGCTATATAACGTGCTAGCTTGATGTTGTATTTGCAGCATATACTCCAATGACAAAGTGTTTTCGCTTTCTAATGATTCATTTATCATCTGATTAAGACAAGGAATAAGGTTCTCAACCCCCAGGAGTAAAGGAAAGTAGGAGATTTAACAAACTATCAATTAGAGGGGTTTGGGTCCTTTTGGGCGGCAACGTCTTGTGCAATTCAGATTGTCCACATGGATACATACAAGCTAAAGGTTTCAAGGAAGAAGACAAAGTTGGTGCACTTTTTCTTGATTGAGTTTAGCGTTGTAAGTCCATGTACAATTATATTCCTTTGTCGGGTTTAAGAGCAGAACTTTTACTGAGGAATTTTGCTTTTCCACCCTTTTAACTTCAATGCTAGACCCATTAATTTGATTCCCTCCACTTCCGATAATGACATTTTGGTTGCTGCCAGAAAAGAAATCATTTTCGCCTGAATTGGTATATATGGTAACGGACAATACAATAGTTTAATAATACTTAATATAATTTTCATTATCCTCATCATTCATTGTGCCTGGGAATCATACATTTCGGATTTTTCCTACTCGAGCCGAATGGCTAGTTATAAGTGTTTATTGTTTTGCGGTATTAAACATTTGGAAACTAGCTAGCTACAAATAAGGAGACATGCCAAAGTTTTTGAAGTAGAATTGGGTAGAATCAGAATTTTGGATATTCTGTGAATAATTAACGATGTATATAACAAAAATAAAATGTGTGTAGTTAATTTTAGGGTTAAATATTTTGTTCCCTATTTTAGGCTATATTTATTTAGGTCATGACTTTTTATAGCGTGTAATGCAATCCCTGTGATTTACAAATAGTACAAAAAGGCCTTTTTGTCAACTTTCCATCCATGTACATCATTAAGTTTACATGTATCATTTATGTGACCATATTTTGGACAAAAATACCTTTTAATTCAAATAAAATTTCCCAACCCATTTACGCTCCCTCCCTGTCTTCTCCACCTAGTCGCCTCACTTGAGACCTTAGTTATTCTTCTTTATTTTCATTCACTCACACAACACAATTAACTCTTTCACTCACAAATTCTTCACACCCAAACCAAATGGCTTCTTTTTCATCTCTCTTCTTCTTCCACCACCTCCTCATCCTCTCATTCCTCTCTGCAGCTCATCCTCATACTTTGTGCATTCCAAGATCTGAAATCTTCATGCCACCCTTACTCCACCATGACAGAGGGCAAGATTATCTCCTGCATCAAATATGAGGGTGACACTAGTCGTGTGGTGCGCCATTCTAGAATCTGGTTTGGGCTTGAACGTGGTGGCTCGTAGTGGCTTGCGGTGTGTGCTAGCAAGGCAAAGCTAGTGGTGGTCTTCGCAGTTGTTGCACATTGTGGGAGAGGAAGAGCGTGGCCGTTTGCACTCGAGGCATTGATGTTGCAACCACGGTGGGTAGGCGGTGGTGAGCACGTGGTCTTAGGGACTCGATGGTGAATTCATGATGAAGTCGTGGTAGAGGACGACATTCCTTCTCTCCAAAGCCGATTTGAATCTGATACTATCTTTTAGCTTCTTGTTTTTTGTTTTGGTATGTAAAAATTTGGTTGCGTTTAGTTAGGTTCTATGATGGGGATCATTTTGATTTATGATGAGTTTGGATTTTGGTTTTGATTGTGGATTTTATGTGCTATTTCTGTTATGATGGGTGGGTGTTCACGTGTTGTGTTGTTTTGGATGAAAGAGAGTAGAAGGATGAGGGTTTAGTGTGGGTTGGGTTTGAAAAATTTGATTAAAATTGGAGGGTATTTTTGTCCAAATTATGGTAATGTGATTGACACATGTAAATTTAACAATGCAAATGGTTGAAAAATTAATAGAAGGGCCTTCTTGCACTTGTGGAAACCATAGGGGTCGCATTGTACGTTTTAAAAATCAGGGTCTAAATTGCATATAGCCTAATAAGGAGGATAAAATATACTTAACCCTTAATTTTATTAATCATTTTAGAACTCTAATATTAAGTTGATTTGTGTTCTGTTTTACTTTATTTTCCTTCCTGTTGTTTTTGGGAAGTTTGAGAGTTCATATGTATGTAATTATATAAAAAAGTGACAATATATATACCAATAGAAATTTAATAAAAATTGAATTTTTATATACTAAGGTGTAAAATAACTTTATACTACCAATCAATAAAATTTCACTAAAGTGACAAATTATACAAAACAATTATATATCCACTATTATGTACAACCATTCACTAAAATTTTATTGATTGACAGTGTATAAAATTACAGTATTTAGTATATAAAAATTAAACTCATTTAATAAAATGTTAAATCGTACCAACTATACTAACTACCATCAAGATTTAAACTTATTTTACACCATAAATATTTAAAAATTAAATTCATTATATATTGTTTCATAAGTAATACATGTAATAAGTCAACAATTATAGGAGTGTAGCACATTACAATTACAAAATAATAAATATATCCAATAATATTAAAATATTGAGAGTCAACAATCAAAAGATACCAACAATCATAAATTAAACAGGGAAAGGAAAAATAAGTCATCATATCAATTCATAAATAATATATGTCATTGATATCATCTGCATTAGTTAACCTAATTTTTGCTAGGCTAAAAAAAATAAAATAGCTAAATCTGAGTAAATTGTGAGAATTGACATGGGTTGGAATGAGTGGACCGGTTGAACACATGTTCAAACGGGTGGTCCTCTAATTTTGGCATTTTTTAAGCTCTCAGTTTTAATTGAAGGTGTAATTAGACTAGCCAAGATGAGCTCTCACTCCAACCATATCCATTTTAGGTTTCAATACTAGCGATCAATGTTGAATTGATTCAAGTTATTCAATATTTAATTTGTGTTCATTAAGATTATATTCCAAGTCGGAATATCGTAAATAGGGGAAACACTTGTCCTTAAAAAATTTTATCTTTTTAATGGACCGCGACTAATTCAAGTCAGACAATTAGAGTTTAGTAGACTTCAGATACTTGTGATTAGACCAAAAAAAAGTTCAACACTAGCGATAAAATTAAAAGTTTGCACTGAAGAAGATGCCAGATAGTTTTCTTCGATCACCTTGTCTTGTTTTGATTTTGTTTTTTCATCCAAACCTTGTTGGAATGCTTAACTTCTTAAACAACTTGATTATTATAGTCATAAAGAATAGATGCTATATTGGGGATTTCCGGCTAATTTATTCTTGTCAGTACATGATGATTGAGAGGGTGGCGGCCAACAAACCTAGCAAATTACTACATCAATTGGATAGTACCAATAAAGCTGTTTCCATGTATAAGATTCATGCCTTTTTCAAACTAGAAAAGGGAAGGAAAAAAAAGAACTATTTACATAAAATTCTTTATGTGTGTAGTACAACCGAATATTTAAAAAGGATTGACGTACTAATACTGCAGTACTATTTCAATCGTTCTCAAGAAATCATCATCTTTAATTTCAACCAACTGTGCTTACTAGTGCGATTATGAATTTATATGATCAAATAATTTTGTAGGTTTTTATTAATGATTGGTGGTTCCATCTACGGGCAGTTGGTGTATATATTGAGTAGTTTAGGATCTAACTTATAGGGTACATATGCCAGCTTGTAAAAGCACTAAAATATGTTTTTTTAAAATTATTCGATGTGTGTATAAACGTGTGTGCTTATGCCATTTATAGTTTCACAAGGGTGTTTGAGTTGTCAATGTTTTTGAATAGCCTTTTTTTTTTAATAAACGTTTTTGTGTAGTAATAGTGAAAATAGTTTTTTGGGTATATCTGTCACTGGAGAAATAGATTATCTCCTGTTAAATTTTTATATAATTTGTGCAATTTTTAAATTAATCTAAAAGGTGAGACTTAAACGAGCGTTCATAAAAAATTAAATTATAAGACCTAATATGATAAAATCATGTAAAAAACCAGCATGAGAGGATCGATCCCTTCTCCATTCCCCCAATGACAGTTCTTACATTACATAGAACTTGCCCCCATTTTTTTCTTTCAATAAAATTCAATATACATACATATTTTTTGTTTGGGTAGTAAACAGCCTTAATTGTAAATATGTTTTCTATACAAAAATAAAATTAATTTCTTCAACTTTTAATTTCATTAATTTTTTTAGTTAAAGAAATAATAAATCACATACTATAATCTAATAAAAATATTGAAGATAAGTTTCTTATAAATGGTATGGTTGTATACAATGAGGGTGTATTTGTTATGATGTATTAGGCATGATAGTATAAGTTTATACTATATGTTATATTTTTATTCATTGTTTGGTGTAGCTATTTATTGTATAAGTTTATACATCATAATCTCCTTATATGTTAAAATGCTGTATAACTTAATACAATATGAGAAGGTTGAATTAAGTCTAATTATCTTTTAATTTATAAGATTAATTTTATTTTTAATATTATATTAAAATAAAATAATTCTTAAATAAATAATAATAAGTAAAAATTTATAAATAAAAATAGTTCTTAATAAAATTGTTTCATAATAAATAAATATTGTTAATAAAAATAATATAAGATATCAATTTAGTTATATACAATAAAAATAAAAAGTATTTATAATTAATAAATATTAAATAAAATAATAAATAGTTAATAAAAAAATATATTTAAAATAAATAATAAATAACATGTAATATATAAAAGTAAGAATCAATAATGAAAATATTTTGAGTCAATATTTATTTTAAAATTAAATTTAAATAATTATAATTGAAAAATAGAAAATATTAAAATATATAAAGAGTTATTTTATATTTATATAATTTATTTAAATAATAAATATTTATACAAATATAATTTTTGAAAATTATATTTAAATCATTAATAAGAATTTTATTTTATTTTATTTAATATTTACTTATAATATTAGAATTATTTATAAATAAATGATATATTTATAAAATATAAAATATAATATATTATATAGTGCTACACCAAATACTATAGTATTAAAATTTTATCAGCCTTTATACTATAAACCCGTATCCTATCAAATTTTATACTATCAGTTTATCCTATTAGGCATGTCAAATGAGCTTGAGTGCATTTAGCATGAAAGGCAAAAATGGGAAAGAGTTTTTCTTGGATCATCTTTATATGTAATTTTATCATGAAATTCATTTATAAAATTACATATGAAACTTGTCTACAAAATTTTTCTCCATTTCTACCCAGTGGTGGAAGTTGACAAAAAAAAAGGGGGAGCAAACTTACTGCAGTGATATATCTTTTTAACCAATTCTCTAATTTTAAATTACATTCACAATAGCATGAGTTGTAATTCACACAATACTATTTAATGACTATTAAATACATGTAAGAGAGATATTTAAATTAATAGGATTTGTATACACACTAATTTCAAAAATTTATCATTTCTCAACAAACACATTAACTAAATAAAATTTAGGATTTTGCTAATGAGTGTCCTTAATTAGAGCACTTGTTGAGGAATCAAAAGAGGAAAGTTTAGCATTGAAAAATTTGTATTTTCAGAACATGAAACCCACAAAAAAGTTTTAAAACTTGTCTCTTTTAATATCCTTAAATAATATCCTAAGGACACTTGTTATGCTAATTAAAAAATTTAAAATATTAATATGCAAATAAAATATCTTAATGAAAACATATTAAACATTAAAAAAAATTTGTGGTTTTTTTCCTCTCACAAATCATAGAACAAAAGAGGAGTTTAAAATCTATTATGTAATGGTGGAATTTTCTCTCATATAATAAGGCAAATTACTTGATATAGTTCTAATAATCATATTATATAGAAAAATTGGAGGGGTCGGAGAGCTGCCCCCTCAACCCTATAAAGTTCCTATGCTAATTCTACCTTTATACCAAACACATATATACTCTTAAATAGAATTTCTTGAAAACTTAATTTCTGCTTTAATTATTGATAATTTTAAGTCATTAAGTGAGCATAGAGAAACTTTATATAGTATTTTTTGAGTCATTTTCTTTGAAAATATTTTATCATGTTAGTTGATTTACAAGAGTATAAAAGTGAGAGTAGTGGTTAATTGTAAATGCTAAAAATGATAAATTATAATTGTTACATCTTACATGAATAATCAAGATTAAAATATAAAATGATATGACTTTTTCATGTAATTATATCAATTTTAAGTAACTTTTAATTTTAAGTTTTATGTATGATTTAATGACTGGATGGAAATCTTCAATCCCCAAATGGTATCTTTTTTCCTATTTCTTAATCATTTATTGACACGTAGAAGATATATATTATATATTTGGTAATTAATAAAATTTTAAATCTATTTTGATTATCATCTTCCTATATGGCAATAAACAATTGGCTAGATAGGAAAAGGGGATATCATTGGAGGGCAGAAGATGTCCATCCTTAATGACCAATGCACTACAATTAATTTTAATTCAATTGTCATCATCTTTATCTCTCTAGCCCCTAATTTTTTTAAGTTAAAATCCATGGTAGAGAAAGAAGAAAATTGGAGAGAATTGAGAGTGAATGTAAAATAGAAGGTTACTAAAATATAAAATGTGATTCAATGTAAAAGATAATACGCGGCTTATATATTTTTTTTTGGAGAAATCATTCTATTGGCCCATTGGCCAATTAATCCAGATTTGAGTAATGTAGAAGCTTATTATGGGGGCAATCCTCTCAACCTAGTTTGCTCCATTTATAACTTAAGGGTTCGAACTTTAGACATTGCTTAAGAGATCCAACGTCTCATCCTTGTAAACCAACTAATAGTTGGTAATGCATGACTTACATAAACTCAATGAGGTAAAGAAAAATGGTGTACTGTGAAGTGTGCGCATACATGCGTAATAATATTCTAGAAGAACTAGTAACGGAATAACAAATTTTAATAACCTCTAATAATTTTGTTGAATGCATTGCCCCTGCCTTTTGTGAAAATTGTTGTTGATGAATGTATCTCTTGGCTAGCATTACTGTTTATGTCGGTAACTGGTGACTAGTATCACCAGCTAGTATCTGTTTGGAGGCTACATCGAGCTTGAGTCTGAAAGTGAAAAAAAAAAAAAAGTGAAGCCTTGTTCACCAAGAAAAGGAAATTAATAGCAACAAAAAAGCATCTGCACTAAATGTCCAAACAAAAAGGGAATTGTCAATGTTGTGATTCGATAGGACTACATTTGATAAGACTAGATGTGATAGAGAATGGTCTCTTTTATCATGGAGGCCGTAAAATTCAAAGAATTCAAAAAGAAGAGGATTAACAAAATATGCCTATAAAGAAAAACCAATGGCAAGAAGGAAGTGAGACCCCATAGGCCATATGAATGCGCTGAACATGTCTCTATCCTTCTTAACCTTTCGGTAATGGAATGCCCATTAGTTAATTAGGTTACTGAACGCCATACTGGGAATCCTGCATGCAGTTAAAGTTCCATTGTGCTTTTGAAATGAGTATAAAATCTGATGCACTTTTCTCGTAATTTCCGATACCCCACTTCGCAAGATGCAGTGACAAGCCATTTGGAACAAGATTTTGAGACTGCAATATGTTGTCCTTTTTGAGAAAGAAATACTTACACTTGAGATTTAATTTTGAGAGATTGTGAATGTAACTTTTTTCTTTTTCAGATTATGTTTACTTATGTTTATAGAATTTAATTTACATACACTAGTATAGTCAAGTTTTCCATAGATATCTAACCATATATTGATAAACCAGTAAAAGTGTTTGATTTAATTACTCACTATCTTAAAAGTATTATCAATAGAAGCATATGATTGGATGAAATACTATAAAAGTCATTTACATTGAAGATGTTAGACTATCAGGATCACTGCTTAATAAATTATTATAGTATAAAATTTTTTATATTGTAGTAATATACCAAGGTCATATCGAATTTAAACTCATATTTATATCTTCTTTGTGGGCGGTTTAAGTCATTTCATCCGAATCCATTACAAGAATAATTGCACTATCCTGATTTTGAATTTATGCTCGTATCTTTATCCGACATTTAATATTACTACACTACAGATGCCCAAAACAATATTCTCCAATTTTAAGATGATCAAGTAGTATATAGTTTTAATCCGGGAATGTTTTTTAACCTTTTATTTGTGACCCATCTAAGCATAGTTGCTTTAGTTTTCTTCGAAGGGACCCTTTTTAACCTCTTATTTGTGACCCATCTAACCTTAGTTGCTTTAATTTTCATCTTTCTCTAGTTCTTTTGCGTTTTATTCTTCTTTTGGTTTTAGCTTGAACGGAAGGCTGGTCTCACATGAGTGTCCCTAGCTAGGACTCATAGGATGAGATTCAAAATTTGTACTCTTAAGTGATCGATGGCGAAAAACATTCACCACTAGGTGGTCTAACACCTTTGCATTTCAATTAAATTCATGTGAAAACAACAATGGACAAAACCATTTTGTTTTTTTCGATGTTGTGTACCTTGGTTATGTCAGTTGCTTATTGTTCATTCTTATCCCTTTTTAAGAACAATATGACTGATGACCTTGCATGGTAGCACATAGACAGTTAGATTCAAATATTATAGCAGAAGCCTTCCGGGAATATTATAAGAGAGAATTTTATGCCATAGGCTTGAACTTAGCATTATTTGTTACCTTTCCAATCTTCTTGTTCTTCCTCTCCTTGCCCTTCCATTTGGTTCTCCGTATATATTAATGATAAACTTCCAAAGGGTGCTATATGCTACCCATAAATTTTGAGCAACAATCTCTTAGGATTACCAAACTTTGTGTGAATATTATCTGGGGTGCCTGTCATTTGTCAATGAACGAGAACAAGATTGATTGCCATGGACTTATTCAACAAAGCCATGGACTAAATGGGGATTTCAATTTTGAGTGTGGCTACCGTTCTTGTCAATACTTTGATACTAGACAGGCTTGGAATGTTGGAACTTGCAATCAGCCACTTGCCATGGCTGGAGGAGGAGGATCAGAACAGCCACAACCATACATAGGCCCTGTTAAATCATCTTCTGCCACAATCATGAGCCGTTTCGACTCGCCAGCTTCTGCTTTTTATGCCGCGGAACTCTGCATGGGGTTTGCAGAATATGATTGCCAAGGTGGTAATAATCACTCTTTGAGCACTCAGTTCTCTAAGGTGAATGACTTGGAATTCCCTTTGTATCAGTCTCCCAGGGAGAACATTTTCGTGGACTCAGCAAACCAACCTGACCCCAACTTTGAGTTAAACACTTTGCAAGCAATGGTGAAATCTCAATTGAATAGAAACAAATGCTGCAGATCCCCTCAAAGATCCAATAAAATCCCATGTGGGAATTTTCCGGCAGCAAATTCCTGGCAATTGAACAACAAAAGCTGTTCACTGATGGTGCTGCCTCAGTTAGCATGAGACCATCATTTCCTATTAAGGGAAATCAAGATCATATAGTAAGTATTTTTTCCAAACCCCGCATATAGTTTTTTTTCCTGTGTCTTAAAAGATTCAGTTGTTTTATATAATATTGCATATTCTTGCAGGCTGGTTGTGGCTCTTATAACTTGCCTTATGCACAGCTAAGCTTCTGTTCTCATCAAGATAAGTCTCCAACACTTTCAGCAGGAAGTATGTCTTCTACTTCTGGAAACCCTGCATCTAATGGGGCAATGGTCTCAAGTAAAACACGCATAAGATGGACTCAGGATCTTCATGACAAGTTTGTTGAGTGTGTGAATCGCCTTGGGGGTGCTGATAGTAAGTAACTTGCAGAATTTGTCAATTTAAAATAGATTTTTTTTTTTTTTACATAGTGTATATACATCCAAATCGACATGCGGTAACCACAATTGAAATAAATGCGGATTTCTTTTTCTTTTCTTTTTTTTTTGTACAATATGTGAGGATTTCAGTCATATTAGTGTCGAACACAATGTCAACTAAAATAGATCCACACTATTAGTGAAGGCAATTTGTCAATTTGACACTTAACTAAGTGAAATCCAAATTAATTTTAACTGTGATTACCATATGTCGATTTAGATGTCTAAATCTCAATGTATAAATAATGGAAGTGTTGAAAGAAAACAGCTATTGATCATCTGATAGCCTTCCATTGGCTGCTTCACTGCAGAGGCAACACCAAAATCTATATTAAAGATGATGGACTCAGATGGATTGACCATCTTCCACGTCAAAAGTCATTTGCAGAAATATAGAATTGCAAAATACATGCCAGAATCACCCCAAGGTAGTTATTTTATCTTTCCATAATTGCAGTGTAGTGTTCTGTTTTCCTGTCAATTCTATTTCTTGCCACTTGAATTTACTAGCATTCATGTCACAAATGATAAATAAGTAGGTGTTTTTGTTGCTGTGCTTGACTGCTTGTCAATGCAGAGGATATTAGTTCTCTTTTTCCCTTGGTTTTGATTCATTAACAATTGCTGAGACTTGAAAATAAACTAATGCAAATTGTTTATTGATGTTTCTGTGGTAATTAGTATGTGGTTAAATAGGCTTCACTTTCTTATAATATGTAGTTTCAAATTTAGGAAGTTGGAATGCAGAATAGATGCATTTATATTCATTAATATGGTAGAAAGTTTTAGGCTTATTGCTAGTAGGCTTTCTATTTGTCTTGTTCACTCCACATACTGAACCTAAAAAATTGTTTCCTGTTTCAGGGAAATCTCAAAGAAGAAACCATATAGAGGATGTGCAACATCTTGATGCCAAAACGTAATACTACTTCTTTTGCCTAAACCTTTGTTATATGTTCATATAATTAATTCCATTACTTCCATTAAGTTGCTTGGTTCATTTCACATTGACCTCAGATGCTGGTACTCCATAATCTACTAACTTCTCTATATTTGCAGTGGATTTCAAATTAGAGAAACCCTTCAGCTGCAATTAGATGCTCAAAGGCGTCTTCATGAACAGCTGGAGGTATATCAATGTTATCGTTTTCTCTTATGACGGCAGGGATTTTTCAACACAAAACAATCAAAACATGTTCAAACTCCAACCAAACTTTTTGAACAATGTATCACTTATACAAGCAAGATATGATACTTGAAGGCTCTATGAGACATCTCTACCAATTTGCAATTTGAGCTTCTTGTAATTAAGCTCCTACTCAACACCTTGCTTGTTATCTTTTCTTTGAATTTCTCATGCAATTCAGTTTACTGCAGCATTGGTGTTGAGTTGATATTGCACTGTCCTGTTATAAAATATGGATATGTAGTTAGATTCTAATACAACATTCTTTCCTAACTTTCTGGTGTTCATTTAACTTACTTTCATGGTCCAGATTCAGAGAAAGTTACAGTTGAGAATTGAGGAACAAGGTAGGCAGCTGAAAAGAATGTTTGATCAGCAGCAGAAAACAACTAATAGCCTGTTGAATTGCCAGAACACAGCCAATGATGATACAGCAATTAGTCATCAAGATGTTGGGGTTTCAATTCCTGAAGGGTCTTGAAATTCCTGCTTCCCTTCAAAGACTTCTCCAAGTCCCATAACTTGATAGGTCTCTATGTAAAAGTAATTACAGTTTTCCAAATTTTGTTATGGGACAAAAAGCATAGTTTGTTGATATTGCAAGTGCATACTCAGTGCATTGGTACATATTACAGTGTGTTTCCATGTAACAATATATTATATCCCTATGGAAACCAGAAGCATACAACAGCATCACTGAAAAATAATAATAATAATAATAATTTTATGTAGAGAGCTTTTTTATCACTCTCAAGAAGTTGCTATTGACTAGCACATTCTGCATTTCCTTTGACTTTTTAAATGTATCAATTTGTCCAAATAGGCAGTTAATTGGGATGGGGGATTATTATTATTTTTTTTCACTGCTTAGTTGGGAAGTGGTATATAAGGTGGGGGAAAAAGTGTGATGGACTTGAACATGGGGCCTCATTTTTGTGAGAGTACTATTGGACCCTCATACACCGTGTTCTTGTGTTAATCAGACACTCCTTTTGATATCATGAGATTTGAAGAACTAGTTGACTTTCATTTGGTTTGAATGAGTCTAAAACCGAATCGAATCCGACTATTTCCAATGCACTGCTTAAATGCTAAAATAATAGAGATGCTCTTCCCCCCCCCCCCCCAATTTTCCATCTTTCTTGGTAGGTCACAAGGCACTCAATTATGAATTTAAACTTGCGTCCTCTTCCCTGAAAAAGAGTTAAGAATCATCCATATTGAATGTAGTCTCTTCTTCTCAAAAAAAAAAAAAATTTACTTATCATTGCATCCAAATTCTTATTGGTATAAGAAATTTAAACTTATTTGTATAAATCGACAGTATAATAAGAAATTATGCCTGGCCGAGGCTTAAAAAATTAAACCTCCTTGAAAAGACCGGAATCTTTCTGCCTTGTCTCTATTCAATAGTAGAATGAAGGGTGTACTTCCTTGGCACTTTGTTTTTGGAGCTACGTAAATGATCAGCATTATAGGATCCTATATATGCTGTATGGCCTCCTTTTCATGGAAAGCAAATACATGATAAATAAACAGCCATCAAGGATAAATTAAATAATTAAGGTTCTGTAGTTTTGCGTGTTGTATGTGACATGATTATATAATCGGTCGAAGTCACTTCGGGAAATGTTATATAGACATTAAGAAAACGCATCGATGGTCTTAGATGATAGTATTGGAAATGGAGACGTACGCAACCTTATCAAACGACAGGAATCTCGTAAAGTTTGGCGGAATCTGGAATGTCACTTACAAATTCTATCACCCAGTAGGAAGTTTGACTTCATAAGAGTGAGAATCTTTTTACATTAACAAAGGATAGCTTGTGAACTTCTATGCTTGTTATTTGAGAATGACGTGCATGCCAAAGCGATAACCGGGACAGCTTGGAGAAAGTGATGAGAAAGTGGCTTTATTATTTCTGTGAATTTAGATTTTTGAGGAAAAAGAAGAGGAATAAATAATTTATAATATAATTTTAAACTATAAATCCTTCCTTCTTCTTCTTTTCTTCAAATTTCAAACTCACAAACATACCCTAAGAAAAATTGTTGCAAGCGAGAGTTTTACCAAAATGAATCAGTATGTCTATCATAACAACTAGCTTGCGAATAGAGTTTTCTAAGTTTTTATAAAAGTCATCCGTATTATAAAGAGTGGTATTATTTTAATACCTAAAAAATAGATATTCATAAATACCCAATCTAATTTTAAGGTGAAAAATCAAAGTTTTTATTTTTTAAATAGGAACCATATAAAATTTAAGGATAATAGATTATGTGTTGATATGTCCAAGATATGGGTGGCTGGAAAAACATTTCTCAGTTGGAAGGCTCCACTCCAAGTTCGGACCTCAAGACAGGAAAGTGAGTAGAGCATAGTCTACCTAGTGCTTTGTAATAATGCAAGAATTTATCCTACAATAAGTCCACTTGTTACATACAAATGACATTGTTGATCCTAAATTAAGGGCCCTTTTGTGAGACAAATAGTGAACTCATGGAATAAAGCGTCACTTGATAAGCATTTTTCGTGGAGCCAAACAAGTTGTTGGCCGAAAAGCTGGCCCGGTGCCCCTTAACAACTTCTCAGACAAATCATCAAGCCCCTTAGATATATATCCTCGTTCCTTTCTGTAGCTTTTGCTGTCTGATATTATATCCTCGTCCCCTTTTGAAAAGGAAAATTTTAATTAATAAATTGTGATTAATCTTGAATGGGAATTGTGTCTAATCAGTTAGTTTTCTGTCAGCTGAAAAAAAAAATTAAAAAGATTAATTAAAGATGGACTGATATATGCACAGACTACATTTGTTACGGCTGTAAACAGCCTTCGCAGCCCTCGAAGTCAAATTATAGAGAAATTAAAAATTGTGAATGTACTATTACCCAAGAAACAATTCATTGCCCATTAATTGGACTGTTTCTTTCTTTGATTAACTAGTAATTTTTGCGATTCAAAATAATTGTCATTTTTTTATTTTATAGAATATCTCTTTATCTATATTATATAAATAGTATTAATATTTTTCTTTCATTTATACCCTTATTCATCGTTTGGTTCAACAAAAATATGGGTGGAAAGAAAACTTGAGTAGAGAAATAGAAAAAGAGATGATTTTTCTTTGGTTTGGTTTAGAGAAATGGGAAGAGAAGAGAAAACAATTGGAGTGTGTTTGATTTCTCTATTTCCTGTTTCCATTTTCAATGAAAAGAGAAAATAACTATGAAAATATGTTTGGTTGAACTTTCACAAAATATTTCTATGAAAATATTTCATGAAACACACTTGAAAATGAAAATACCAATTTCATGTTTTCAGCCTTTTCTATTGTACTTGGTGGAGATATTTCCAAATGAAAACACGGTGATATATATGTTGGTAAATATGAGCAATTTTTTTTTCTTTATACTTGGAAGACATACTTCGAAACTTCACTAATGCAATTCTGTCTTTGTCGTTCCTTTTCTTCACTCGGGTACCCATTGCAAAAGTGGGAGTGGAGATCATCTACTAACCTTCATTCACATTACCACTGTGCCACTAAATGTCCAAATCAATCGTGAAAAGTTGGGGCAATATATTTTAATGTTCTAATTATTTTGCTTTATGATTTTTTTATATTTCATATAATTTTTGTTGTTGCATATACACTGTTGTTATATCTTTTATTTTATTAATGACAACAATTTATCTAAAAATCATATATATCTCAAACAAATTTTTTATTTCCTCCATTTCAATCCATTTGCCTAAAAACAAAAGGCACATGAATAAATTATATATAATAATGGTAAAAAGTTATGTAAGTGAACCAGATTACTTCTATTAAGAAGCAAAGTAAGTAATAACACGATTAATTATTTAAGGGTGCTATTGAAAAAATAATAGTACTTCTTTAAAATAACAAATGGATAAGAGTTTTAAAAAAAATTGACTAGTGTAGTGAAAGTACAATAATCAATGCAAATCAAATATATATATATATAATATTATTATCTTAAATTTAATTTTTAAAAATTATATTTTGAAATCAGATAAATCAAACATATTTTTATTATTTTCACTTTCTGAAAATAGAATATGCTTTATAAACTAAACACATTTCCTGATTTTAAAAACTTGAAAATGAAAATGGTTTTCAAAAAGTGAAAGTAGGAAATATTTTCATAAATCAGATGCGTTCTTAGTGGGCCCACCTAAAAAATTTTCTCTTTCTCTTAGGCAAGAAAACATGAAGGAACATGAAAAGATTAGAAAAGACAAAAGAATATCTATACTTTATTACACATTAAGGATGTATGTGTCATTTTACCTATTTCTTATTTTCTTTCCTCTCAGTTCTCTCCTATTATATTGTCTCTTCATCCAAACAACTAAAGAGAAAATACACTTTCTCCTCATTTTCTGCTCTTTTTATTTATTTTTTTCATTTTCTTTCCTTTCATTTTCTCTTCTTATCCAAACAATCCATTAGTGTAAATGTGCTAATTAAATAATCAATACATTTACTAGATGAGTAATAATGATTATACAAAGATAATTTTCTACATTTATCAAGATTTTTTATTTTTCTTAATATGTATATTGTTTTATTTTCAACAATTATTCTAAAACGGATGAGTATAATATAAATACAAAGAATAAAGCAGCAAACATATTGATATTATTCGCTTTAAAAGTCACTTTTGTAGTAAGGGAAAAAATAAGTCAATTTTGTACCCAAAAAAGGTACTCAATTTCCTTTGAATAATTGTCCATTTCAAAAATTTATCTTTTTTATAAATAATTATCCATTTCAAAAATCTAAGTAGCATTAATTATTTCTCTCCAAAAATAACCTTATTAAATACTATTGATTCATTATTAAAAGAGGATAGAGGAAGTTTGAGTGTATTGAAAAGAAATAATAGTAATTTTATAGATTATTTCTAACTTTTACTAACATTGATAATTTACTAATCATTTCCTTAATTTCAAGTAAGGAGAATTATTAAAGGACTGAGTTAGTACTTTTAAGTTTCAAGTAAACTACTCTTTAAGGCCATTAATGCGGTCTTCTTGAACTTTGTTTGATCGTGTACCGCTTCTATTTCTTGTCGCTACACAGTATACACTGATTTATTTTTGTTTCCTTTTTGGTAGTGACAACGATTTAATTTACTAATTGATCATCCCTATTTTTATGTGTGATAGAACTTAGCTGCAGAAATATATGGAACCACAATGTATGTGCAGAAAGCCTCGCGGGGTACATTCTTGTCCCATGCGCGTTTTTGCTCATATGCAATGAATAGTATACTGTTAACCATAATCATAATGTTACTTCTATCACAGCAAATAATGAAATTCGGTGCTGCTTATTCGGCAAATAATGAAATTTTTTGCATGCCCTAAAAATTAACAAGCCATGTGGTAGAGGTTAATGAATAGCAAGTACAATTTTTCTCATAGCATGCAACGATTTCAGCTGTAGCAGATTGAACACATATTTCTGTTCTGATTGCTTCATTTTGCATGTGAGAGTTTGTACCACTGTCTTGGTTATTATGACCCGTTATCGTCTTCCACCGTTGCTTTTTTCTTGTCTTGCATTGTCGTGTTATATTATGCCCTCGGATGCAGCACATGATGGAGACCAAGAATCGATAATTCAAGAGTCAGCATTTTATGTCATTGTCATGTTACAAATCTTCATCACAATTCTTCGGAAATTCGTTTCTCTTGGACTTATGAATGTGTCCATGAATTCTAATAACATGCAAGGGTGGATTTGGTGTGACGTTTATTGGGAATCTTTGAGTCAGATATACAAATTGAATTACCTTGAAGATCATTTTGTCTTTTTTTTTAAATTATTTTGGGGTACGAATATTACTTTACTGATAAACGAACCTGCTGGCACTTAAAATAACATTATTTTTATGCCTGTGTTTAATTTGTTTACTGTAAGATGAAGTTTAATAGAAGTGCTCTTTCAAGTTGTACATTGTAAATTCAAAGAAATCCTTGAGTTTTTAATAAAGAATTCTTCTAGTAATTTAAAAAATAAATATGAATTAATTTCCCTTTATCTGTTAATTAAGTTATCAACTTATTGATGTTTGTTGTATTGTAATTAAGAGAGAAGAAAGGGTTGGGAACTTATTCTAACAAGAAATTAAATCTTCACATTAAGTAAACTATTAAATTACATATCTATTAATATTTAATTTTTCTAAAATTTGAATATTTAATTATTAAGATAGTATCATATCATTTAACAGTTTTATTGATAAAATTAATTAATTCAATATTTATAAAAAGTATTCAATAAAGTAAATAAAATGATTTTTTATAGATTGACGTTAGAAGTGAAATATGGAGTAAGAATAGCAATCATTCGTTCATTCTCATGTTTGATTTGATATGGATAAAAATATGGGAAATGATATTTAAATATATAAATCTTATTGAAATATCTACTTTATCATGTTTGAACGATGGTTGTGGTCATTATTTATCTCATTTTTTTAACATATTCAAGGATAAGAAAGTGGATATTTCAATGGAATTTATTTTGGATGTTGAAATATCATTCCTTGAAAAGAATATAGATGTAATTCTTTATTTGTTATATGCATGTTATCACCAATAAAAAAGATAGAACCATCTTTTAAGTGAATCAAAATTATTATTTAATCTGCACGGATTACTTCACTTTTAGCCTTTTTACGGAGATATGCATATTCCTATAATTAAAGAAGGTATCTTTCTCTAAATAAAGGAATTTATCTTTCCAATCATGTTTGCAACTAAACATATATAACTACATTAAGTGAGATTAATTTCTTTGAGTTTAATTGTGAGTTTGTCATCCAATCATATATTACTATATTAGTAAAAGTAATTGAGTCTCAAATTCTATAATTTGAAAAGTCATTAAAATAAGATGATTTGATTGAATGATACTTAAAATATTTTTACACTAAATTAAACTCTCATTAAATTAGATTCTTTTTGTTTTCTTCCTTTTTTTCAAGTGGCCGCAGAATGAAGTGTGGGCTAAGGAGGCGCTCCGGCGGATCCAAAGTAATGCATTGCTGTGCTGAGTCACATGATAGACTAAACAATTTATGGGTCTTTTCATAATTCATTCATTTCCTTCCATAAATTAAGAGTAGCTGACTATTGGCATCACGCTGAAGCTATCACTCTACATGCTATACATACAACCTTCATTGGGACAGAATGAATTTAGACGAGAAATTTGTCTTTGTGCATTGGAAAATTCGCTTTGTACGAGGACAAGGCTCTGTCTGGATTCATTTACCAACTTTTCCCTAATGGTCATCCCTCTCTCCTTTTTTTTATTTATTTAATCCCCACACACACCCCTTTTAAACAATAAATATCTCAAGTTTATTACCGGTACCGGCTGTTCATGCCTTTTATTTATTTTTTATTTTTCCCCTTCCTTAACTAGGTTTAATTTGGCATATAAATGGACATCACAGAATTGAAGTGACTACTACATAGTACATTTGCAAAAGGGTTTTAAAAGAAGCTAGCAAGCTTGATAGCAATGTATCAATACTCTTCCCATATGTACGGAACTCAATGGGAACCCCACATGGGGATTAGCAACCTAGCCAAGGTTATTGGATCAGAACAGTTGAATTTTGAGCCTTTCCAACCACCTTGCAACATTGTGAATCAAATTCAGCCTCAGCAACATGACCAGATTGAGGTTCCTGCTTGGAGCTATGAGTTTCCTAAGCCAACGGAGTCAACCTTGATGGTGTTTTGCCAAGCCTCTGGAGACAACTTCACCAATAATAATAATAGCACCAAGTTCACAAGCTCCTTGCACTCGGTTGCTGAATCTTTCGTGTCCAGCAGTGCTGATAGTCATTCCTCTCCTGAAAAATACAGTGAATTTCCTTCTAATAATTACTCTGAGAAGCACAGCAATTTTCAGCCTGGAAGCAATATGCCATTTCGTGGGCACTTTCCGCAAGAACATGATAAGTTACTGAGGGATGATGCTGCCACAGATGAGAGGCCCCTAGAAATTTCCTTTCAGGGAAATCAGGTTCTTACTTCTAATTAGTATCGTGCACCTTGCAGCTTTTGAATTTTTTTCTCAAGAAAAGAATGCAATTTATCTCTTGAACTATTGGCAGGTGATGTGTAC
The DNA here is from genome assembly GCA_030441495.1 of Dalbergia oliveri. Taxonomy (NCBI): domain Eukaryota; kingdom Viridiplantae; phylum Streptophyta; class Magnoliopsida; order Fabales; family Fabaceae; genus Dalbergia; species Dalbergia oliveri. Next base: position 16,627,191 of record JAMLFY010000008.1, read on the forward strand.
TTTATTTCAAAATTTTAAAAAATGTCCAAATCAACTGTTAAACATATTTTAATGTGGACTAATTGTAGTAATGTAAATAATACTGACCCTTATGTTGACAATATGATTTTACCTTATGCTAAGGTTTATAGTAGAAAGAGCAAAAAGACAGAACTGACATGGGGTAAGCATGTGACCAAGACGAGGAGGAAGGGTTTCTAACTAACTTTGCCTAGCTGACACAGTTAGAGGAGGGTGGATGTATTGTGTTTTCTTAGGGGAGAGGGGGGGAATTATATGGGAAGGGGAGAGTGCTGAGGGGGATCTCGGAGTTGGAAAGAGTGGAATTAGGAGAGTGTTAGGTCTCTCAATAATTGGTTTTACTCATTGTTTTCTTATTACCTTCTGTTAATAATACAACTCACGGCAAAGGGCAGCAATATTTCACTGGTATTACTCTTTCTTGAGGAAATTCCTTCAGTTTATGTGTTTTCCTTATTATAGTTGATACAGTTCTTACAACTGGTATAAAAGCTCTCGATCTTGGGAGCTCTGTGCATGGTGACCACGCAAGCTGCAATGGAGGCTAGATTAGGAGATGTGGAGCGAAGGTTAGCTAAGATGCAAGAGGAAAATGTATGGGCGATGGCAAATCTAATGATGACTTTACTTAGCAGTTGGAACAAATGAGGAGGGAACGGAGCTCGAGCAGGTCGCAGCTGAGATAATGATCGAGCGACGCGATCAACGTCACGACAAGGGGGGGGCACGGCGTGGACCAGGAAAGAGGACAGCTCTAGCTCGCGGCGTGATGAAGATTTAGGAGAAGGGAGCGACGATGATGACGAATCATCCGAGGTGGAGTGGTAAGGGAAGGCGGCCACGAAGAGTAGAGGTGAATCGGAGGATGGATCTTCCCATTTTTCTGGCGAAGACGCATGTTGATGGCTAGTGCGAGCGGAGCGTTACTTTCGGGTCACGCAAATCAGCCTGCAAAATAGGCTTACTTTGGTGTTGGTGGCCATGGAGGGTGAACCTTTGACGTGGTATGAGTGGTGGGAGGAACAACCGAGTTCCTTTCATGGCGGAGGTTCAAGGAGGACCTTCTTCGGCGATTCAACCGGAGAAGCTCAGAATCCCATGGGGCCATTGTTGGACGTGAAGCAAACGGGGTTTGTGATGCAGCATCGGAGGGAGTTCGAATTGGTGGTGAGGACCAAGAAGAACCTAGATCCAGAGATTCTTATGTGCATATTCCTGAATGGGCTCAAGAAAGAAGTGCGGGTGGAGATGACGGTGGGGAGTTCCGTAGCTTAACCGCGATGATGGATCGAGCGTTGGAGTTAGAACAGAGAAACTTGGCTTGGGTGGAAGTTGGAGTGCACCCAGGGGAAGGAGTGCGAGTGGACCCTCAAGAGGCTTAGGCCAACTCGGGCCCAAATTCCCACTTGCTATAATGCTAGTGGCGCACAAGGGAGAGGGACAAGGAATGACATGGCCCAGATCTTTATAGATCACCAACAAGAGCAAGAAGTAACTCAGGTGGGACCTCTGTTAATGGGCCTAGTAGCAGTGTAAATGGGTAGCTGGAAGAGCAAGTGATATTAGAAGACTATCTCGTGAAAAATGGCAAGAAGGGAGAGAAGGGGCTGTGTTTTAGATGTGGGGACAAGTGGAATCTTGACCACAAGTGTCAATTACGCCATCAACAGCTGATCTTGATAGAGGAACGTGTGGACGAGGAAATGAAGGAGGAGGAACCGAAATACCCATAGAAGATGAGCTGGGAAATGAGACAAGAGAGCTGCAATTGTCTTCCCTTAGCTACGGGGGGTTGACTTCGAATAAGTCTCTCAAGGTGTTTGGGGAGATTCAAGGAGAGCGAGTAGTGGTGTTAGTAGATTTAGGGGCCACTGCCAATTTTATTTCCACTAAATTGGTAGAGAAGCTACAACTACTAGTAGAGAGCGTGAAAGGCTTTGAGGTGGAGGTGGGTAATGGAGCAATTGAGGAAGGAATTGGGGTATGTAAGGGGCGAAGTTACTCGTCCAGCGCATACAAATTGTCCATAATTTTTTTGTGTTGAAGTTAGGCAGACCTGAAGTGGTTCTGGGGTGGATTGGTTGGCGGGCTTAGGGGATTTTGAAGGGAATTATAGGAATATGATGTTGAGCTAGACAGAAAGGGGAACCAGGTGCTATTAAAGGGAGATCCCGCTTTATGCAGAAGCAAATCATCCTGAAGGGCTTTGAAAGCTCTCAAGGCCGAAAGGAAGGTTACCTGGTGACGCTGATACAAGTTAAAATAGAAGGCGAGGAGAGGAATTTCTAAGAAGTCCAAAGACTATTAGCTGACTATGAAGATCTTTTCCAGCTCCCCAGGGTTGCCTCCAACTAGGGAACAAGATCATGCCATTGTATTAAAGGAAGGAGCTCAAATTCCTCACATATACCCTTATAGGTACCCCCATTATCAGAAAATGGAAATCGAGAAAATTATAGATGAGATGATGCAATTGGGTGTTGTAAGGCCCAGGACTAGCCATTTTTATAGCCCCGTGATTTTAGTAAGAAAAAGGATGAAGGGTAGCATTTTTGTGTTGATTATAGGGCCTTAAACCAGATAACTATTCCTAAAAAATTTCCCATCCTGTTATTGATGAATTGCTAGATGAGTTAGAGGGTGCGAGAGTTTTTCTAAACTGGATTTGAAGTCTAGTTATCACTAGATTAGGATGAAGGAAAAGGACATTCAAAAAGCTTTTAGAACACATGAAAGGCATTATGAGTTCCTTGTAATGCCATTTGGACTCACTAATGCCCTCTCCATTTTCCAAGCACTAATGAATAAGGTGCTGAGGCCTTTTTTAAGGAAATTTGTCCTAGTGTTCTTTGACGATATATTGGTTTATAGCCCAACAGTGAGCTCCATCATATGTATCTTCAGCAAATTTTTGACGTATTGAGAATTCATGAGTTGTATGTCAACGGAAGAAATGTGTTGAACAGTCACAGGTGGAATATTTGGGGCACATCATTTCAGGATAAGGTGTGGCTACTGACCCCAAAAGATTAAGGATATGGTAGATTGACCTACCTAATGATTTGAAGGCTTGAGGGCATTTCTGGGTTGACCAGGTATTATGGAGATTCGTGAAGAATTATGGGAAGATTGCTTGGGCATTAACCCAACTCCTTAAAAAGGTCTGTTTTAGGTGGGGAAAAGAAGCTCAAATGGCTTTTGAGAAGTTGAAGGAAGCCATGATGTCTTTATTGGTGTTGGTTGTCCCATCATTCACCAAACCTTTTGTGATTGAAACAGATGCATTCGATAAAAGCATTGGGGTTGTTTTGATGCAGAAGAGACCATCGCTTATATGAGCCAAGTTTTATCTAAGCGAGCCCAAAGTAAGTCCATTTATGAGAGGGAACTAATGGCCATAGTGTTGAAGTGCATAAATGGCATCATTATCTGTTGGGACAACATTTTGTAGTGTATACAACAGAAGAGTCTAAAATATTTGTTGGATTAGAGAGTTGTGATGCAAACGGCTTTTGAGAAGTTGAAGGAAGCCATGATGTCTTTATCGGTATTGGCTGTCCATCATTCACCAAACCTTTTGTGATTGAAATAGATGCATTCGATAAAGGCATTGGGACTGTTTTGATGCAGAGGAGACCATCGCTTATATGAGCCAAGTTTTATCTGAGCCCAAAGTAAGTTCATTTATGAGAGGGAACTAATGGCCATAGTGCTGGCAGAAATGGGGTCATTATCTATTGGGACAACGTTTTGTAGTGCATACAGAGCAGAAGAGTCTAAAATATTTGCTGGATTAGAGAGTTGTGGGTGAAGACCAACAGAAATGGGTACGAAACTGCTAGGATATGATTTTGAAATCAAGTATAAGGCGGGAAGCGAGAATCGAGTGGCTGATGCTTTTTCTAGGAAGCTCAGATTCTGCCCTTTCTACTATAAATATTGCTGACTTGATTGATTGGGAGGATGAAATTCAAGTATATGCAAGGCTGGGGAATTATTCAGGATTTGCTACAAGCGAAGGACTCCATCCAGGGTTTATAGTAGAGAAAAGGAGGTTGTACTATAAGAACAGGGTGGTGATTGCCAAGAACTCAACAAAAATTCCTCAAATCTTGCAAGAATTCCATGATTCCAGCAATGGGGGACATTCTTTTTCGCACGTATAAGAGAATTTCAAGCTTGCTATATTGGGAGGGCATGAAATCACACATTCAGCAGTACATCAAAGAATGCGATGTTTGTCAAAGGAATAAACATCAAATTGTTGCACCTGTAGGACTTTTGCACCCGCCTAATTCCCAGTAACACATGGACGATGTCACCATGGATTTTATAAGAGGGCTGCCCAAGGCGTTGGGAATGGACACAATTCTGGTAGTGGTTGAATGATGAAATACGATCATTTCTGCCCTCTCCCACCCGTTTACTACAAGGGAAGTGGTTGCCATGTTTGTCAAGGAGGTGGTTTGCCTTCATGGATTTCCAAGCTCGATTGTTTTGATCGGACGAGTATTCATGAGCAATTTCTAGACAGATTTATTGAGGATGGTTGGGACTAATTGAAATATAGTTCCACGTACCATCCTCAAGTGGATGGCCAAAGTGAAGCGGTCAACAAGTGTCTAGAAACTTATCTCTCGTTTCAGGTTTAAGGCGTTAGTGGCCTAAGTGGCTTCCTTGGGCTAAATATTGGTACAATACCAATTACCATGGAGCTATTCGCATGACTCCTTTCAAGGCGCTTTATGGAAGAGACCTCAGACGTTGTTAAGGGGTGATAAGGAATCGAATCGTCGAGGAGGTTCATGTGCTAATGGAAGAGAGAAATCAATGTTGGATGAGCTGAAATTCCAACTAGAAAGGTCTCAGAACAGAATGAAGTCTTACGTTGATCTTAAAAGGAGAGATGTTGAGTATGAAGTGGGAAACAAGGTTTACTTGAAATTACAGCCTTATAGGCTCAAGACATGGCAAGAAGGATCAATAAAAATTAAGTCCTAGATATTATGGGCCCTATGAGATTGTGGAGAAGATAGGACCTATTGCTTACAAGTTGAATCTTCCAGCCGACTCAAGAATACACCCTGGTTTTTCACATTTCTCTCAGGAGGTGCAAACCCAACCACTGCCAATTGCTCTTTCGAAGACTGGGAGCTTCAAGTGCAACAGAAGACACCCTTGCTGCTCGAACTAATTCAGCAGGTCAGATTGAAGTGCTGATTAAGTGGCAAGCCCTACCAACTTTGAACATTCTTAGGAGCTAGCAGCAAACATTCAGAGGTTGTTTCCTTCTTTCCACCTTGAGGACAAGGTGGATTTTGAAGGGGTGTTGTTAGGACCCCTAGTAATGTAAATAATACTAACCCTTATGTTGGCAATATGATTTTACCCTATGCTAAGGTTTATAGTAGAAAGAGCAAAAAGAACAAAATTGACACGGGGACAACATGTGACCAAGAGGAGGGAAGGGTTTATAACTAACTTTGCCTAGCTGGCACAATTAGTGGGGAAGGATGGATGTATTGCATTTCTGTTAGGGGGAGGGGGAAATTATATGGGAAGGGGAGAACGCTGAGGGGGATCTCAAATAGTTGGAAAAGAGTGGAATTAGGAGAGTGCTAGGTCTCAAACACCTGGTTTTACTCATTATTTTTATCGCTCCCAAGAGGAGAGTGACACTAGCAAGTATACTAGGTCGTCAGTAACAGAGTAAAGGATAGGGTTATTGTACCCACATGGATAATTCAAGTACCAATTTTAGTGAATTAGATGACAAGTTGAACAATTGAAAGGAGATAATATCAAAAGGAATTTAAGGGCTAAAGTGCTAAAACAATGTAAAAGTGATATAACAATTTATAGAATTGAATGCTAGGGTGATTTACTTTAACTATGTATGAACAATATGCAACATGAATATCAATATGCCTTGTCCAAATTCAATTAAGTAATGATTGGATCATCATGTCATTGACGTCTTTCTCAAGATCATCTAATGCCACTCAAATAGAGTTAAGCACCTAATCTCTTAGCATACTTAAGTCTACAAGTAGTTTTCAAATCTTTTAATACCACATGAATCATGTTTGCCTATCTCTAGGTGTCATTCAACTCATGGCATTGCATTCATAGGCATGGCTCTTACTCCTTTTTCAAATTTGTAAAAGCCCCTACAATCCTAAATTGGTGATCAAACAATTCAAGATAAGTAAACTCAAATACAATGTTTACTATCAAATGAGAACAAGACATAAATTCATTCACATTAGCATAATGTCAAACACATAGTCTCCATAAATCGCCATAGGCAAAGGGTTTAGTTACACATCATGGAAAATGAAATAAAAACAACAAAAATGAAAGAAAGATGAGAAGAAGCCATGAATAAAGAAAAATACACAAAGAGTTGTAGAACAATGCCAAGAGAGGTCTCATTCTCAAGTTCTTGAAGCTCCAATCCCTTTGTGCTCCCAAGCTCTAGCCTCCTCTTTCCTAATTTGGTATTCTAATGTCTAATGCCCCTTCCAACGTGTTGGCCTAGGTTTTTATGTCAATCATGGGCTGCCAATCGTACAAAGGCCCAGTCCACATGTCAAATTCGTGCACCCACGCTCACGTGGCTATGCCCGCTGGAGCATGGCTTAAGTGAAATGATGAGAATTATGACAACAGCCCACACTGGACGTGGGTTTAGTTTAAGGACCCATGCTCCATGCATGGATTTCTGACATCCTTTCAGCTCCAATTCTTGCTCCTTTGTACTCTTAGCTCAAATGCTATCCTAATTCTTCTCCCAAAAAGTTATAAAGCCAATATAAAACACACTAGAGTGCCAGGTTAACGTGAGTGTAATCATGCAAGAATTTAGATCAAATGTTGTAAAAAGAGTAACTAGGAAAACTAAAACTAACTATCACCAAACTAAATGTTATAAGAAAACTAGAGAAAATATAACTCCTAAGGGAGTTATCAGTTTCTTCCTACTTTCTGTTAATAATACAACTCAGCAATGGGGAGCAATACTTTACTATTACTCTTTCTTGAGGAAATTCCTTCAGCTTCTGCATTTTCTTTATTGTAGCTAATACTAGTTCTTACATTCTGATGGATTTTTGTCTATTGTTAACAGAAAAATAAGTGTTCTCCTGCCCATGAACTCTACTGCATCTGAAATTTGATGTGCTAAACTAAAAAAATAACATGCAATTTGGTATCTTGAGCTTTCTTGAATGTATGTTATTTTTTATTAATAATAGGTGAGAAAGTTGACAGAATGCTTAATTTGCACATTTTCAAAATTCTAGGATAAAGTGCACATAACTTATAGTTCACATGGCAAAGTGATATTTTTCCTTTCTTAACTATAAATGATATGGCAATGGTATGAAGTAGTATCTTCATCGTTCTTTAACAAAAGAAAATGAGATGACTTTATTTTATATTTTTGCATTTGCCGAAAGGAAAATATGATGAGTTTGTTTTTCTTCAACATGATTTTTCTTTTTGATGCTGAACTATAATTAACACGTGATCTTATTAGTTGGCCTCCTTTGCAAAGCCAAAAAAGCAGTGTCCTCAACCTTGTGGGGTCACTTTTAGCAATTCTGCTTCTAGGAGAGCTGCATCTGGTGAAAGAAGAATAAGATGGACCAAAGATCTACATGAGTCATTTATGATGATTGTTAATCGCCTTGGTGGTCCAGATAGTAAGTTAACAACTACCACTATATAGTATCTACACGTAAATTTCACAGCAAAAAACTTCTTGTTTCAAAAAACTTAACACATGTATTCCATAATTGGTTAATCGCAGAGGCAAAGCCTAAGGCTATACTAGAGATGATGAATTCGGATTTGCTGTCCATTTCTCACGTTAAAAGTCATTTGCAGGTGATGCTATTTCCACTAAACCATTACTTTACTCTTCTTATACATTAACTTGGTGGGGCATTGCTATATGTATTTGGACGAAAATCACCAGTTTTCAAATTATGTCCCCTTTCCTATCCCGTTATTCATTTATTGTCAAGTTGAAGATATTTCCATCAATGTATGTTTACCTCCTTCACTATTAAATGGTTCTTTATACTATTTCTAATATATAATTATGCCTTGCAGAAATGTAGGACTACAACATACCACCACAAAGCTTTGCAGGGTAAACTGCTTCTGTCACTGTCAATTTGTTTATACTAGAGAAGTGCACACCTCATAGAATTCAGTAAAACATAATTCTACTAAACTGCTTTACGAATTGTTTCATGATCTTAGAGCGCCTAAGAAATTTTCATGTATATCCATATGAGTGAGAACTTACAATTAGAGAAGTGAAAATTAATAAGGTATTTGCCTATTTGGACACATTATAAGTCCACATGCATTGTCTCCTATCCTTTTCACACCATGCACTTAACCTATCATTTTTTTTCAAATATTATGCTTGCTCATGGTGATGAATGCACACTCTGTGTAGAACTATCATTTCACTCTCCGACATAGGGGGTAAATTTTTATATGGTTACCTCTTTTATCTTTCAGAAAGATCTGAGGAAGGACATAAAGCAGATGAGGTCACTGAGCTTGAAGTCAAAATGTAAAAATCAATTGAGCTATAACAACCTACACTTGTGTGTTATGATACTTCTTCCATTAGAAATTGCAAGTGTTTCATTCAATTTCACCAAAATTTCAAAGCAGTTAAGTGTATCCCTATTTGTTCTTTCAAATGAATACTCAACGGTTTGCTTACTCCTAGCAGCAATATGCAAATTGAGGAATCACGGCAACTTCAACTAGAGGTCCGGAAGAGTATTCACCAACAATTAGAGGTGATTTCACAGTCTAGCTTTGATAGAAATATCTATTATTGCACATTAGTTAATGAGATTGTGAAATTCAAACCAATGGACAGATTTATATTTAACTTTTACTTATTGTCATGTCATGTGCCTAATTTGTTACATGGCTTAGCTGCAACGGAATTTGCAAGTGCTAATTGAACAGCAAGGGGAGCAGCTCAAAATGCTGTTAGATCAACAAAAGGGAAGAACCAAAATGGAGAAAAATCCTTGACACAGAACACCAGATTGCTATGTTACTCATTTTGCCATCTGGCCCACCTCTATTATTATGTTGCATGGCTATGGCATGCTTTTTCATGCAACACCATTTTGCTGCCATTGTCTAAGCAATTAAGCACATAAATCTAGGAAAGGATTCACTGGTTGCTGTTTCAAAAAGTAGGCATGTCTAATTTGCTATATATAGACAGAAATAGGGTTGGAAGGGTCAATTTCAGCGAGAAGGTGGGGGTGGCTCTTTGATCCAATGGGAATGTACCAACAATACATTGTTTGGAACTTTGCATAAGGTGAACATTATGATTCAACCCTTAAAGCCCTGTTTCTGTCGTTTGTAATTGAAATTCAATTTTGATATCAAAATCTTCGGTAAGGTAATGTATCGAATGTACATAGGCATTTTGCATGTTTATATATTCAATGTAAGAGGCTATTTAACGTTCGCAATGGAGCATGGACCTTCTTTAAAATGGAATACGACCTAGGACTTGCTAGATCAATGGACGCCGCGAAGCTTTCTGAGAATAGTCATTAGGGGATTGTATTTCTTTTTTTCCCTTTTTTGAAAAAGGGATATCCAATATAGAAGTGGAAACTTATCTAAAAGAATAAGCCATATATGAATTTTATTTTTAAAAATACTCACCGTTTACACCATAGGAATTAGGGGATTGTATTGTTATGAGTAGTTCTAAATATCCAAGCAAATATTTATAAAATCTTTTACAAAAATCATGGTGATTATAAAATAAAATAAAGTATACCCAGTATAATTATTAAAATATGACTACTAGTAATTATTATGATGAATCTTCGTATGCACATCCCAAATGTGTAATCTTATGGTCTAATCACTCTTAATTAATGACAACTTCAAGTATGCAAAACGAGCATTTACTCATGCTAAAATTTTTGTTGAACTATCGTACTCCCTTCATTTAATATTGTCATTTAGGTTTTTTTTTTTACAAATTCATTATCATTTTCAATTTTCAATGAATCTTTAATTATTTTATACTCATTTTTTACTCCTTTTGGAGAGAGAATGGATGCTATTTAATGAAAAGAGAAGTAGTGAAAGAGTATTTTTCATCTTCTATTTTTTATTTTTTCAGAACATCAATTAAATCAAATTATTATCTTAATTTTTGTGCAATTGCCAAAAATGACACTAAATATGAAATTTAATGAATATTCAAGAATATGCAAAGACAATGCAACTTCCTCCTCAACACCCACAGGCTTAGTACTATCTAACCATATTCAACTAATGCTGCATAAAACAATGAAAACACATGCGTATTCATCCTAAATATTTCATAACATTGCGTCTCATTTTCTTAGCCCCATGTGTGCCACTCTATTGAATTATCTTATATATATTTTCGAATATATATTTTGCAGTATATTGTCCAACTGAAACTCTCGTCATAGCAACCGAAGGCACAACCATTCTCGTCACTAAAGAGACGCATAACAATTTATCTAAGATTCAATAAATTGAAATTTAAATCAACTATAATAAAACATAAATTAAACATGTTATAAAATGAATAAGCCAGGCGAAAAATAAATTCCGAGTAAACATCAAAGCGTTATAAATCTACTTTTGATAATGTTATTTCATATAATCATTAACTTATATATTGTTGCGATATTTTTATTTGATGAGCTTTTTATTTTTTATTTTGGTCAGGCTTGATGAGTTTATTTACGATTTCAATTGGATGAGCCTGGGCCATACTCGGGCCTGGGAATAATGTTATGAGAAGCCCAATATGAAACCTAATACACAGTGATTGGCGTAACGAGAAGCCACAACAACAACAACAACAGAACAGGTAGAACCGTGTTGGTGAAAGAAAGAGAGAGCAGAGGAAGAAGAAAATGGAGGATTTGAAGAAGAGAAAGCTGGAGGAGGCAGGGAACGGTGGTGATTCAGCTTCAAAGGAAGAGCTTCGTGTCCTCATCGAACCGCTCCCTAAACCCCAGCTCGTCGACCTTCTCGCTAAACTGTGCGTTTCAATTCCTTCCTTTTCTTTTTTTTTTCTTCTTCTTCTTCTTTTAACTCTCCATACAATTATTTCTTTCTTTCTTTCTTTTTTGTTTGTTTAATTTTAAGTGTTTTTTGTTAGATGGGCTTCAGTTTCTGTTATCAGTGTTCCTATTTCCCCCTCCTTTCATAGTTTTGGAGTTCTTCGTGTTTATTTTATTTTTTTTCGTTGTTGTTGTGGTTATTGACCAGGGAGAGTTCTGTGTTGGCTTCTTGTGGAAGGAGCTGGCGACGTTGTAGTTCCCGTTTGGAGCTCTAATTTTGAAAATTATTTGACTTTTAGTAGTGCGCTGTTGTAATTTGTACTGAATCTTGTGCTCGCACGATTTGGCCTTGAAATTGTTGAGTCAGTAAATGTTTAGACTCAACTCTGGGCATTAGTATCACAGTCTAGTATTAGCGGTATATTTTATGTGCAGGTGTCCCCACCTTGTACTTTTGAAGGACCAAAATCTTCAGGAATTATAGTATCTTCACTGTATCACGGTTGGTATAATCTTGGGAATAGACACTTTTTTATTTCCGTCTTTTTAATGTTGTTTTCAACTTCGGAGCATTTGTTAACTAATATATCGCCTTATAAATAAAATGGAGTAAATGATTTCTCTTGATCTCGGAACGCCTAAGTATTTCTCTTATCAATTGTAATTTCAACTTATTTGCTAACCTTGCCAGTCAGCAAAATCTTAGGATAATACGACTCCTTCATCCAAAAGTGGCATGATAATTAATTTTTTCTGTATAAATTAGTCGGGTGATGGTTTCTCTTGGGGCCTTAGTGATTTAGTTTAGATGAATTGTTAATCTTTCCTTCCCGTCTTTTCCCCATATTTCATGTGGCTTTTTGTTTTTATATTCTCGAGCTTTAAACTTTTGTCCCATTCTTTTAGTACAAATGAAATTCTGGACGGATTCACATTGTACCCCTTCTAACATTTCCATTAAGCCTATATTGTGGCTGTCCAACTCCCTCCAGCAGCAGTTTGGAGTTGTGGGAAGAAAAAAGCTTTGTTTTGCAAATCATCTAGCTGTTTGGTCTAATGCAATTGATGATATTAGTTTTAACTTTTTTTAACAAGAAGAACATACATACTATGTGATCTTACAATGCGCATCATACAATGTGCATTTTTGTGATTTTTGAATTGCCAGTACCTTCTGCTTGCCTTTTTGATTGTATTGGCTGAAAACAGGCCATAAAGGCATTACTCCCACTTGTATGCTGTGTGATTGACCATGTGCATGTGTTTGTTTGCATGTTGAGGCATAAAGAGGGTCCCAATATCCTTCAATTGCAGAAGAAATAAAAAGTATTGCAAGTGCCGATCCTGCCCATCGAAAGCTTTTTGTTCGTGGCTTGGCCTGGAATACCACTTCAGAAACCTTGCATGCTGTGAGTGCATTGATGATTGTGTTTTGTGTGTCATGCATGTGCTTGTTTCATGTCACCTGGAACATGGCCAACATGATTTATTTGTGGAAAGCCAATTTCCATATCACTCTCCAATCTCAAGAGCCAAGACTGTGAAAAAATAAAATTGTTCGTTCTTTTTACGTAGCTTCTTTGGATGTTATTTTTTCAGGCATTTCAAGAGCATGGGGAAATTGAGGAAGGGGCTGTGATCTATGATAAATCAACAGGAAAATCCCGGGGCTATGGTTTTATCACTTACAAACATATTGAATCAACTCAGCGTGCATTGAGAGCACCTAGCAAGTTAATTGATGTAAGCTATAGCCTATTTTCGCACTTTGAATTTAGACCTCCCATTTGAGCTGATGCATGAATCTGCAGTTTAACTTTTTGAACATCATCATTACCAACTTAGCCTCCTTGAGGTCCGTATACCCAGCCCTTTTCCCTGGACTAAAATATATGTATTTTGAATAACAAATTGCCCCTTTCCATCCAAACCATGGCATTTTCTTGGGAGGGGTATGGTTAAAGACCTTTGGTTAGGTTTGTCCACTTTGCCCAAACATTTGATCAATAACATATTACTTTGCCCACCTGTCTTCTTCCCAGTGCACATTTTGTTTTACTTTAAATTGGCACCTTTTTTACAACAAAGCACTATTGGCTGACCTCACCTAGTGGGACAAGACTTGGTTGTTGTACCCATCTCTGAATTTTCCGTCATTAATATTAGCAGGATGTTTTAATTAAGAAAACATTTGGGTAAATGATATTTTCTGAACTGAAGATGGATTATCCATCTTAACAGAGGCGGGTTATTAGTAATTTGGGTTTTTTTAATTCTTCTAGGTTTTTGTTTAGCTGTGTTAAAAGTGTCCTTTTCTTCCTTTGGTATCTATAATTTGTGTGATTGTCTGTAGTCATCATTGCTCCACTCACCTGGTTGATGGGATTTGTTCTTCCAGGGAAGATTGGCTGTCTGTAATCTGGCTTGCGAGGGCCTTAGTGGATCAAGTAGTGCTCCTGATCTTACCCAGAGGAAGCTTTACATTGGAAGCTTATCGCCAGAAGTCACAAGTGAAATGCTGCTTAACTATTTTGCAAGGCATGGTGAAATAGAGGAAGGTTCAGTTGCATATGACAAGGATACAAATGAATCACGGTAAAAGTAGTACCATGATTTATTTAGTTACAATATTTAATCATCTTTTTTTTTTTAATCTTTGATGTAGTATTTTCTTTTACCTGTCTTCCCTGTAACCTGTATTATTTATTGTTTTTGTTTTCCCCAAATGTAGCGGTTTTGGCTTTGTTACATACAAGTCAGCAGAATCTGCAAAGAAGGCCATTGATGACCCAGAAAAGACTCTTGGGGTAAGCAAACACTTGAATTTTTAATAAACCCTGATTTGAGCTCCGAGTGTGACACCTGATTATTTTTATGCTTAAAAATGTCTTGGAGCTGCAACAAGAAAGTTGGAAAGATCATTCTAAGTGAGAAAGACATCGTGGTTATGTGGTGAAAGTGAAGTTCTATTAAAGGAAAAAAATAAAGAAAATTGCTGGAATGCTGATTACATACATGCATTCGGTGACTTGCTCTTTCAGATGCATATCTGGATTTGACATCTCTTTGAACAGAACTGATTTTTGTTAAGCTTATATCATTATTTTGACAAAAACACAAGATCCGTGCTTGTTCTTCATTTGGAGGATGTTTCTTTATTGGTAATTATCTAATAGCACATGCAACCTGTCTTACCTATAGTCTCATGCTATACCCCATGTTCTTATCGGGAGTGGAGCAAATATTGAAAGGGGATTCAGTCTCTAATTTTAGAACACTTATGAAAAATCTGCTTTTGCTTGTGTTCACTTGAAGTTGTCAATTCCTTAATCACGTAAATAGCTGTTCATTCTGCTAGATGGTTCTTGCACTGTAAATACACTGCCTTGTGGCCATGACCTTGGCTTGTTAGTTGAATTTCTTATTATACCCTGCAATTCATGTTGTATAAACATTGAAGCTGTAACTAGTTATTGGTTCATTGCAGGAGAGGAATATAATGGTAAAATATGCTGATTCGCACCATAAGGGTAAAACAGGCCAACCGGCATTTCCTGCAGGGGTGGTTCCAATGGCAGCCTTACCTATGGCTCCAGGATATGTGCAACCTGGAAAAGCTCACATTGGTGCTGCCCCTCCAGGTTACCCTTACCCCCAAAGTGTAGCACCATATCCTGCATCTTCTTATCCAAGCCCTCCAACTGCACCATCCCTTATCCAACACAAGGGCATGTTCCTTATCCTCCAGTTTCTGTGAAGAAAGATCAATTTGGAATCCCGCCAACTCAACCTGTGGGAATGAATAACTATCCTTATTACTATCCCAAGCAATAAATATGTATCAAATCGAATATATATTGATTTTTATTAGCCCCTAGTACATGTCAAATCATCATTTGTTATTTGTAATGCCCTGCCTTTTTTTAGCAGCTTTTGCTGGCCCTTCTGTAGAATTTTGGCATTCTTATTACTATACTAGGTCAGAAAACTCCGGTGACTAAAGCATTTGTCAGATACGTAGTTCCTGATTAATATAGACGGGTGGAATTTTAATATTTTATGACTTTTATCTGCCAAGTGCTAGGAATTTGAAGTTTCAGATCGTTTGCTATTGTTTTTATTTGTTATTTGTTGTCTTAGTCTATGTACACGTTTATAGCTTCTCATACTTCCTAAGTCTTATATTCACAATTTACGTGGTCATTGTTGTAGGGGCGGTAATCCTGCTATATAAAGCATTCCCCTCCTTCCCGGACAACGATCAGATGTCACTGTAGAACAATTTTTCCTTTTATATAAAACCTAATTGTCGTTAAAAAAAATCTAATTATCTACTATTATGATCATTCATTACAATTTGTTATTTTGGTAAAATTTTGTTGATTAAAAGTATAAAGTTATTTTACATGTTTGTTAATGCATAAAAATTAAAATTAATATATATTAATACATAGTAAGTATAGCTGATTTTTAATCTTATTATTTAAAATATCATATAAATAGAAAGATTTAATTAGATGTTAATATAAAATATTTTTATATGGTTAGTGATACTATATCATAATTAAGCTCTATTTCTTTCAGAGAATACATCTATACCAACACAATACATATGAAATTGCACCTCATGCAATTGAATAAACACTCTACATATTTTATTTAAAGTTAATGCTTATTTTAGTTCTAACTTTATAGTTGTGAATTATTTTAATCTCTAATTTTTAAAATGAGTCAAATTAGTTCTTAACTTTTAAAATTATTTAAATTAATCCCTAACATTACAAAATATGAGTCAAATTAGTTCCCATCCCATTTTTATTTAACATTTTATTAATTAAATGATGCTTTGTAATGTTAAGTGATATAATATGTTATATATTATTTGAAATATAATGAAATTTAAAATAACTCATTTTTGTGTCTAAAATTACATAAAATGAGTTATTTTATTATTTGAAAAGGAAATTTAAATAAGTTATTTTATGCAATTTATACATCAAAATGAGTTCATTTTATCCTTAGTTTTACTTCAGATGATATAACGTATATGAAAATATCACTTAACGTTACACATCATTGATTATTGGTAGAATGTTAAATAAAAGTGAGCTAAATGACTTAGGGACTAATTTGACTCGTTTCAACATTAAAGACTAAAATGAATATTAACTATTTTATTTATTTGTTTTTTTGGTTGAATTTCTACATGTTTATTTGTAGTAATTTTCTTTGTGCGATTGGACATTGGTCCTGTCTAGCCAGGACATGGATGATTGTGGGCATCTTTGTCCGACATCCATGATTGTGGGCTTAAATTACATACTAATTTCAGATTGGGCTTAGCATTATGAACAATTGATCATCATCACTGTTCATCATCACACTCAAAAATGGAGTAGAGCCCCATACTCTGCTCCTCCCCACTCCTCTGCATGCCGATCCATCCCCTCATCGGCGGCGACGGTTCTTCCTCCTCATTTCATTTCCCGGCAACCTTGTCTTTCTCTTCATCCCGTTCACCTTAGCCTAAACCTTCTTTCCCTTTACACCCGACACCAAAGCGACACCGTTCCAAAAACTACCCCCTCTTTCTGTCTTTCTCCATAACCATTCTCTTCAAGTTTCAGCCTTTCATACCCTAAACGTCTCATTTCCAAAACCATTGATACCCACAATGACCCATTTTCGAAAACTTCTAACACTCTTATTTTCCAAAATCTCCCAAACCCACCTTAAACCCTTGCAAAACCCTAGATTCCACAGCACCAAAATTGCACCTCAATCCACACCCAAACACTGCGATTCCAAGCTCCCCAGAAAGGCCAGAACAGAAGTACAAGCCGCATTGCTCGAATACCTTCACTCCACGAGGAGCTTGCAGTTCTTGGACGCAGACAACATGTGCAAAAACTCGCCTATTTTCCTTCACGACCTTCTGAGTAAGGTTCAGAAGAATAACAATAATCTCGATGATTGTGGTGGTGACATCAAGAAATCGACTTCGCGTTACTTGCGTTACCACCCCGTCAACGAGTTCGAGCCTTTCTTCGAGAGTACGGGTTTGAAGCCTTTTGAGTACTCGCACCTTCTTCCTAGGGACATGATCTTCTTGAACGATGACACGCTCTTGATGGAGAATTACCACACTCTTTGTAACTACGGTGTTTCCAGGAACAAGATGGGGAAGATATTCAAGGATGCACATGAGATTTTCCGTTATGAGCGTGGGGTCTTGTGTTCCAAGCTCAAGTGTTATGAGGAGCTTGGTGTTGGTTCTTCTACTTTGGTGAAGGTTGTTGTTTTGAGCCCAAGGGTTTTGGTTGGGGATGTTGACCTTTGTTTTGTTAAGGTTGTTGAGAAGTTGAGGAATCTTCTTGTTGGGAAAAGGGTAATGGTTGGATTGAGGGCAATTTGTTGGATGAAAGTTGTTGTAACTGGGGAGTTATGCTTGAGCTCTTGTGCTTGCTGGAGAAGGTTTACAGTGAGGAACAAGTGTTGGGTGAGATGATTGGCCAGCACCCTTGTGTTGTTTTTGAGGATTCTGGGGGTAGGACATTGTCCCTCATTGGGTTCTTGTTGAAGTTCGGGTTGTCCGTGGACCAGATATGTCTCATGTTTGTGGAGCTTCCGCGGATTGGGGTTGCGAGATTCTTGTCAAATTTGAGGCAGGCTTTTATGTTCCTGTGTGATATCGAGATGCAGGCTGTGGAGATCGGGAAGATTTTTCGGTCTCAGTCCTTGTTGATGGGCTCTTCCAAGCTCAAGAAAACTAACAGTTTGCTCGGTAACTTGAATATTGGGAAGAAAAGGCTGTGTAAGTTTGTGCAGGATAATCCGGAAGAAATGAAGAATTGGGTTCTGGGAAGAAAATTCAGCCTTTGGTGTACTCTGATGAGGAGAAGAAATCGAAGGAGCTGAAGACAGAGTTCTTGATGAGCTTGGGGTATGAAGAGAACTCGGAGAAAATGGAAGAGGCATTTAAGCTGTTCAGAGGAAAGGGAGATGAGCTTCAGGAGAGATTTGATTTTATCGTTAAAGCCGGCTTGGATATTGAGGATGTTCGCAAAATGATTAGAGTTGCACCTCAGATTCTTAATCAGAACACAGATAGGATCAATGGGAAAATTGAGTACCTTGTGAATGAAGGTTATCCGATATCATCATTAGTGAATTTCCCATCTGTTCTTTCCTATACACCTGGTAGAGTTAAGCTTAGGTTATCAATGTATAATTGGCTCAGAGACAATGGAGCTGCAGATCCCGGGCTTGCTTTGAGCACTGTAATTGCATGCTCGGAGAAAATATTCATACAGCAGTATGTAAATCGCCATCCTT
Source organism: Dalbergia oliveri (assembly GCA_030441495.1). Lineage (NCBI taxonomy): Eukaryota > Viridiplantae > Streptophyta > Magnoliopsida > Fabales > Fabaceae > Dalbergia > Dalbergia oliveri. The sequence continues at coordinate 16,645,664 of JAMLFY010000008.1, forward strand.
TTGGTCCTCAAGTATGGCAGGATTTAAAGTCAGAAATTTCTTCTGACAATTCATAATAAAATATAATCCCTTTTTGAGGTGCATGATCATGGTTTAATGAAACTGGCAGTATGTGTTTGGTTCAGATCATTGTGTTTTCCCTGCCTGTATCAACTGTGAAGGAAGATTGAACTGCAAGGTGTATTCTGAGTACATCACTTCAAGTTGAATTGAGCATTAGAAATAGTGTAAACTGTAACCGTACACATCAGGAATAGCCAATTGAAGATCAGGTATGTTAATAGGCATCCCGTTGGCATTGAACCAACATTGAACAAGTAAAGAATAACATGTTTTTGCAAGCAAACACCATGGATGATTGCTGGTTGCTGATGTTTCTCACATGACATGTAGATGGAAGAATGAATGTTGGCTAGATTGGTTTTGTTGTAGAAGCCATCTCTTCACCTTGTAATGTCCCTTGAGTATGAAGCACACGGCCAATGGAACCGGTGAAGATGAGACACTGAATTCTTTTTCATTATTGAAAGTAACACAGGCAGGTTTAATGGTTTGAAGGATATCAATATGTCAGCATGACTATGTTTCTTGGCCAGCAAATTCTAAGATATTTATATCAGGATTTGTTACTTGATATTTTTGAACAAGTATTGTGCTTGTATTGGTACAACAATCAGTAAATAATATCAAAATGTGGCAAAGAAAAGAATTCATGTAGTCATGTTACATTGGAATCTTATATACCCCATTATTATGTTTGAATTGTTTAAAGGGCATAACTGTAGGTGACTTAGAACTTCGCAGTTTATGTTCCAGTATCATCATCCCTCAAAACAAAGCGTAGCAACAATATCTGCTTTTTTCGAATAAGCAACAAGATATTGTCATTTGGGGAGGCACGCAAGATGAATAATTGATCATAATTAGCATTTGGTTTGGTTACAATTCTTTTTCTTTTTCCCTCTTTTTCCCTTGTTAAACTGGTGACAAAATTTACAGAAAAAATCATTTAAAAAAATAGATTTTAGTGGTTTTATTTTTATGGATATAGTTTATACTAAGACATAATGATGTTACTTGATGGTGAAAAAAGATTTTATTGTTGTTGTTATTAGTAACAAAGCCTTGACTTACTCATGCAGGTGTCTACTAGAGATGATATTGAGGAAATCAGTGGCATTTAGCTATTAGTGGCTCATGATTCCTCCAAAGGATTGGTTAGAATTTCTGCCTTTCTTGATGAGGCAGAAGTCCAGCATTCAAATGCAATCTCTAAAGCAACCGAATTTACTTTTTAACCAACCAACCACCGTTCACGTCCTAACTTTGGAATCATAGATTAGCCGTAGGTGGCTTGCCCTAATTGTCCATTTGGCACTGAAAGTATTCAAATTTACAACTTTACTTAAGATAATGGGACTCATATGGAGTTTAATTGAATTGTCCATTCCTTAGATGATTAGAGATTGGACTCAACTTGGGACTCGTTAAACGGCATCATTACAGTCGGACAATGGCCCCATGACATGTGGGTCCAACTGTTAAGTTCATTTTATGTTTCATTAAATGTCATAAACTTTTATTTTAGTACGAAGTTACTAATATTATTATCACCGATCAATAGGAACAGTAAACATGTTAATTTAGTTAACAAACTAAAATGTTTATGTTATCTGTGTGTTTTCACTTTTTCTTTCCCCTACTATCAAGTATCAATGTACTTGAAACAAAGTGTATGTCAAACGAAGAATCTAATTTTAGTTGAGACTAAAAGGTTATTTATTTATTAAAATATAAGTTCTAGTTCAATTTATTGTAAACTGTAATGTAAAAGCTTTGTGTTATCATTTACTAATAAAGGGATATTAATTTTTATATTATTATATAGGGTCTTACTAGTCAGGATTCTGGGTTAATATTTTCAATGGTAGGTTTGAATCCTCTTTGGTGCAACAATATGTAATCCCTCCTATAAATCTTTGAAAATTTGGTTCTTCTTTGACCTTAGAATTTGCTTATTCCCACCTAAACTTTTGTTTATATAAAAAAAAAGATTTACAATGATGAAAACTTTTAATGGTCTCAATGGCATAAGACCCTAATATATAAATATATATATATATATATATAAAATATAATTTTTAAGAAATTTGTTGTACAAGTTAAACATTTCTCATTATAAATCAAAGAGAAATATTTGATGTATAATATTTCTTTAGGATAATTTTATGCTTTTAGTGTATAGAGGCATATTACCCTATACTTGTTTTGTCTTCATGTGTCATATATGGATATATAAAATTGTTGGAAGAAATATTGTACACTAAATATTTCTCATACTAATGTTTTTTTCATACCAATATATATACTAATATTGAATATGATTTGGAAGATATTTATATGAAAATGAAAGAGAAGTTCAGCCAACAAACTATAAATTCCTAAAATATGTAGGTCCTTGTTGATTGTCTATTATGATGTTGCAAAATTTGAATTGAGGTGTAATCGTATCCATCAAGGCATACAGCTAAAATACAGGACTCATAAGCATTGAAATTGGCATGTTTATATATTATCAGTAGGATTGACAGTTAAATTGATACATGACTAATTATTCATTTACAAAAAAGGAAATTTACACTAATTATTTTAAATTTCTATTCAAAGTAAATCCTATTAATCATCCGGGTGTATGAGGATTTTAAATCTTATAATTAACTCTAAATAGAGTACTAAAATTTAGAAAATTTAAGTATACCTTTAATCAAGAATTTAGTTAATATAAAGTAATACTGTAATTGATAAATTAATCTTACTTTATATATATATATATATATACATATATATATATATAAGTTTAATTTTAATACACTGACTTTTATTCAGTTAAATTATCTTATATGAATAATTTTTTAAATAATAAATATAAGGCTAATTATTTTTATTGACTTAATAATACATAATTAAATAATAATATAAAAAATTTTACATCTTTAATATATACAAATTAAACTTTTTCTTTTTTCGGTACACTTTAAATTTTTTACCCTCGATCTTTAGCGTGACTCTATGATTATTATTTTAGATTATTTAATATATTACAAGTATAAGAGCCCCTAATAAAAGCAAACTAACCTCTATCTACCTTCTATTTTCTATTTTCAATTTTTTCCTTCTTACTTCAGCGTTAATTCACCTCTTCGTCCATGCCTTGTTTCAGTTCTTTCTTTTGCCACTGCTCTCTAACCTAGTTCTCCCCTTTCACTCATCAAGTCTCAATCTTTAAGCTTATATCTCTCTTTTTTCACATCTTTCTGATCTGGGTCTGAGTTTTCTCTAACTCAGATCAAAATTTTGACCACTTTTTCTTCTCTGTTATGCCTCACTTCAAAGCCATTCACATAAAAACCAGTACCTTCATCTGGGCTTACTCAGTTTCTGGATTTGTGTGATCAGATTTTGTGGAAATGGGTTGTGTTTGAGAAGCAGAAAGTTGATACATGATACCAGGTTAGCCTCATTTGTGTTCCTATAAATGTTTCTACAATGTTATTGCTGTCTTTTGCTTGGTGTGTGTTTATGATGAGTTTCATCATCTTTTTGGTTCCTCAGACTGAACTTGGAAAGTGGTAAAAAAATTCTTATTTGGTTTTTATATACATTTCTCATTGTTCAGGACCAGAGGGATTATGGTGTCTACTTAGTACTTGCATTTGGCTTGTGCTAGATCGAACATACCCTTAAACAAAATCACATGATATCTGTGCTTGTGTGCTGTTTCTTTGTTTTATTATCATTAAAATCGAGTGTTTCTGTTTTGGGTTTCTGTCATCTGTTGCCTAAAAAGTGAAGCGGGATTCATTTGTTCCTGTTTGAGATTAGGTGATTCATGATATGGTTTAATCTGTTGCTAAGGAGAATGGCTTGAATTTAGATTTAATATTTTCACAGTCAGATGTCTTTTGTACATTTCCTAGATGCAGACAACTTGATCCTTTGGTTGGTTGTTCAGAGTTTCAGAAATAGTAGGATGCAAGTCCAATGCTTGTGGATGTTGTTTCTCATTATTGACCACAGAAACTGATAAAAGTCTCAATAGACAAATTATCCTTCCTTTGAGTAAAGGATAATAAACTTCACAATGAACCTAGTTCATCCAAATGTTTATGATTCACTTATGAATTACAATGATCATTTTGGCTGATTTACAGGTTGTGCTTTCTAACTAACTAGCCACTAACTAAGACCATTTCTATCAGAAACCATCCACTACACTGATTTTTCTAGATTGTGTTTTAAGTTTCTTCCTTTTTGTTTTCCTTATAATGATGTTCATTGGAAAGGCTGAGCATATGTTCAATATCTTGAAGTTCTGGCATTTGGCTGACATCAGAATTTCAACTGATTTTCTCCTTATTGATCCTTAACCGATAAAAACAACGTACTAGAGGTTATAATTGCATGCTTGATCTCCATTACTATTGGTTTAACACAATCAAAATATTAATGCAAGTGATACCCAAAAAGGAAAACTTGCATTTGAGAGGAGTTGTGAGAGAAGTGGTTTGCATTAGTATTACTCGAAATGGATATGCAGTTTTAACTATCATCTTGTGAAGCTCATGGTTTGTTTCGGTTGAATATGTTTCATTGTCATTCAGTTGTATGAACTTCACTTGGGCTTTTAAGTATGGTTTCTTTGTCTGCACAGATTTCTTGTAGAGATATTTAGTACATTTTGTCAACAAGGTTCTTTTGCTATGGGTAGAGGCAGAGGGAAAGGGAAGAAGCAATCTGTTATTGTTGATAGGGAGGATCCTGGAAGTGGCGAAGAGGAAAAACTCCCAGCTAACAGAAGAAGAGGAAGGCCAATAAAGCCACTGATGGATGATATGGAAGAAGTAGATGTAACTGAAAAGATAGAAAAAGATGAGGAGAATGTGAACGGCAATGTTTCCAGCAAGGATTTGAAAACTCAGGTTATCAAAGTTAATAAAAAGAAACGGAAGAGGTCTGTGCAGGTTAAAGAAAAGACGGATCCTGTGAAAGAAGAGGGTGTCATCCGAGCAAAGTCAACCCCAGATGATTCGGTAAAGCCTGCCGGATTCCGACAGAATGGGAGCAGGCGTAAAAACAAGCCTCGCCGCGCTGCTGAAGCAGGTGTAGACTGCAAGTGAGAGAGGTTGTCATGATAAGTTCCAAGCCCTTAGAATGGCTTGAACTCTGTTTATCACAAGACAAGGTCCATTGATTTTATAAGACTTGTTATGGTTGCTTATGATTATTCTTTTTTCTTTTGGAACTTCCATTTGGGATTCTCAAAACTTGCAAATTCTAATATTGCGGATTCATAGTAGACTGAGTTTCTCGTAGTTATAGAGCTACTATCACCAAAAAGAGCTGTGGAATTTTGTAGATATTCTTTTATCATAAGTTGATTTTTCCTGTTTACTTGAAGTGCATGTATGTGATGGATTGCTTGAGTTGGCACAATAATAGTCTATCTCATCCTCATGCAATGCAATACGGAGATTGTGAAAATGAGTGGTTTAACTTTTAATGACTTGTCTGTAGACATTGTTTATGGTATAGATTATGATAAGACACAATAATATCGTCTGATTCATAGTTGACTGCAATTATTGGAAAAAGACTTAGCTGTGGTTGAGTTTCTTACTTATTGGATGCTGCCGATGGAAGCCTTTCCTTAAGGGACTATTTTGTGATGAATCATTTCTCCCAAAAATTTAAACTGATAGGTAGAAATAAGTGAATAATTTTATATTTAATATGTCTCTAACGCAAATGCTTCAATTTGGATGATAACAAAGATCAAACTTCTGATCACTTGATTATGATAACTCTCATATCATGTTATAACCCATCTTTTCTAAAAGCGATAAATAAAGTGATATATAAATAATTTTATATCTAATATATTTTTTTTTCAATTTTTTAGTTTCTACCACAACCTATTTTATAAGCTGCTAATGGTTGTCCTAATGGTTATGATGGTAGCCTGAGAACTTGCTGCATCGGCATTAGTGAGGTGCTGTACGGGCTCAGGTCTTGTCCATGTTGGATAAATAAGTGCGATACTTCGTGGTAGATAGAAATTGCAGAAAATGCGCGTGAATCCATACTCTGCCACGATTCATGACCCTTAACTATTTTGTCATCTTCTGTTTGCTTGCTATTCAGTGTGCTTCAATCTTCATACACACTATAAAGAAACTGAGGGATATGTTAGTCATTGAACTGTGAAAACTTGATTAAAGAAACTGGCCCTTTTATTTAGTACTTTAATACAGTAACGAAATTGCAGAGTCACATACTCTCATGCAAGCCCTTAAATGTTTTATGGCTTGCCTATGTAACTTTTCTAAAATGGTCCAAACCAGAGAAGTTTTTTTATACTTCAACACATTTAATGCGTGCATAAGTACACACACTCACTCATTTTGAAATTTATATACAACTTTAAAACATTACAAATTATAATGAATGATAGTGGATGTTTCTCGAACACGAATACAATAATTTCTCCGTCCGGACTATGCACTTGCCTCACATAGTTTGTTCAACTATCTTTTCTCATTTAGTATTTTGTGTGAGTCTGCTTGTTAGGTTTCTCAAATTCTGGAAATTCCAAAATTTTTCATTGCAACTAAGTATCTTCTTCATCTGACACTGATTTTTAGGTTGATCAAGTCTTATTCCTGTCAAGCAAACTTTGCATTGACTATTTTAGTCAAGCTGTGTTGCTTGTCAGATAAAGGAGGAAATGAACTTTCAGAAGTTATATTTATGAGGCAGCACCTATTGTGGAGCCTTTAAGTTTCTGTGTACTAGGTGCTAGCATTTTTCCATTGATATGATTGCCATAAGATTAAAATTCAGATACACGAGTTACCGTGTCATATGATATCTGATATGTAGGGATGTCAAAACGGTTAAGTCCACCCGTCAAACTGTTATTTTTGTGGGCCTGTTTAAGTTTGAGTCTATCAAAAAATTTTAACCGCCTAACCCGTCCGCTAACCTTGGGTTAGGCGGGTTTGACCAACTGGGCCAAGAATTTTATATTTTTTTTAAAAAAATTCATAATTTATTGATAAAAAAAATAAGAAATATATGACAAAAAAGAAAAAAGTAAAAAATATATACACTTATCAATTTAATATCACTTATAGTTGATATTATTCACTCAAAGTTAAAATTTAAAAATAAAACAGTGTCATAACTCATAAATAACACTATTAACAATAACATTTTTTAGTCAAAGTTAATGTATAATTGTTATGAACCTTGAAAAATTGAATTTACATAAATAAAAAATATTTTTTAAATATATTTTTTAAAAAAAATTCATCAAAACATTAAAAAATATTTTTAAAATTTTTTTTTATTTTTTGGGTGCCCCGCCAACCTCCTAAATAGGCTGGACTTTTCAGATTTTATTTTCGGGCCACCCGCCCCCCATTTTTGCGCTTTGAAACTAATGGCGGAAGGAGCCGTTTGACATCTACTGATATGGATGAATTATTTCAGGTTGCTACATAAGCAGTTGATCCCGTATACCTTTCAAGTTCATATGCCATGTGCTGGTTTAGTCATGTTTCATGCTTAATTAATCCCAATGTTGAAATATACAGAGCTAGAGATTGGAATCAGAAAGAGAAGATTTAATAATATTTAAGTGTCTGTGACTACTTGATAATTATTGGTTAATAATAATATAGCTCTTTTCTTTCACTGGAGGAAGAACTACCGTAGATAACTTCTTTTCCCCCAAAACCACTGCACTTCAATAGATTTTAATAACTACGCAATTCGTTGTCACTATAATAAAGCTTCTATAAAATCTGTTTTAGGAAGAAAAAGACAAAATCAACTAAATCCCCTAATATATTTATAAGTGGAAAAAAATTGTACACATGATTCTTAATTTTTACTCTTTTGCAAATAAAAGTTCTAACCAGTCAACAAACTTTAACTTATAATTAAATAGATCTTTTTGTTAGGAGAGATGTTATATGAAACATTCATCAAACATAGTTATCACTATCTTGAAAAAAGTGCTTGAGTTTTGTTCTAAATTTTGTATTTGTATTTTATCCTTTTCTACAAATCCAACCGAGTTCACACAAAGGTGTTCATAATGTGTTGCTATGATCTTCATACCCTATCTTCGTAGTTACTGCTATCTTCGTAAACAAATATACTAAATTGAATTTATGGCGATCATTATAAGAGAATCACAATGATGTCTATCAAGGTTAGGATTAGAAGTGAGAGCTGAGCTAAGCTAGGCAAAACCCAAACGCGTTTGTTAATATTGAGATTGGCTTAAACTAGTTCATTTAATAATCAAACCTAAAATTCAAGCTTAAATTTGGTTTGTTAAAAGCTCACCAAGCTCAAGAGCTTGTGAGCTGACTCATTTAAATATGAACTGATTCTTTTAATTTAATAGGTTATAACTGAAAAATGCATAGTCTATTTTTCAACATAATTATATACTATACACATGATGAATAAATGAAAAAAATAATCAGGATACATTAATTGTTAACACAACATAATTAATACATTAATAATAAATGCATACATATCTACATAATATGTATTAAAAATATGATATATCCAAACATATATATCGAGCCGGTTTATGAGTTAGTAAATCAAACACAGTAAAGCTCAAACTCGACTCATGAGCTGATTATGAGCCTTATTGGGCTACTAACGAATCAAGCTGAAAATAATTCAGTGGTTAGCTTAACTCACTTTTAGCCCTAATCGAGGTTAAGCTAAATTACACATAATACCCTCCCTATTTGTACAAATTACACTTGATATGCTAACAATCTGTTGATGGTGACACAATCGACTCCTATAAATGACAAGGTGTTAAGTTGGTTAATGGAACTCTTACATGAAAATTTTGTAATATTTGATGTTTTCTGAACTCGTAAACTTACTAAACTTAAAACCGATTCCGTCAAATGAAAATCATACTCTATCTTCGGCTGAGACTATTTAGCCCACTTTGTCCCATTTCTTAGTTAATTAGAACTACTACATAGCTTGTTCCTTCGTGGACATAACACCCAAGCCAAATCCACCACCACCTCCATTAGAACCACAAACCCTCCATCAGAATATCAGTCGTCCGCCATCGGAACCTGCCATAACATGACTCTCCTTCCATCACGCAATTCTATCCCAAACACATATCACACTGAACAACAACCATTCCATCTTTTGTCACATTGGTTATTTGGATGCACGTTTGTGCATTCCAAAATCAATTCTAGGGATTGAAATTTTCTTAAAAAGAATGCAAATATGTTTGGATGTTATTTGTTTTATAAAGTTCAAAATCCACTATTACATTTAAAATTATTCTTACATTTAAAATTGATTTTAGGAGAAATGAAAATTTATTATTTTATGTCATAATCACTTTTGAAGTAGCTACCAAATATAAATCATTTTATTTTAAAATTATTTATAGCCAAATCAATCCTACAAATGCACAATCAAACAAGCAACTAGTGTCATGAAACCATCTGATCCCCAATTGCAACTAGATCATATGCTTCATTGCATAGGAGCACCATCCCCAAGTTGTCCCGAGTCAGTGCTTTCCTCCTTAGCAAGCTATCATCTATTATCACACTACAAAAGAAAGAGTATTTTCAACAATTCACATCAATTTTTTTACGTGCATTTTTTACATTCGCTAATAAATGTTGGAACAAACCTTAATAATTGTACTAAGTAAATATTCTTAATGAAAAATAGCGCATTTCACATTTTTAAAAATATAATATTAATTAGGTTTTTGTTTCAATATCTATAAGATATTAGTATTTTTTATGTAATCAATTATTTTGATTTGATAAATTTAAAAAAAATTTGATTAATGAGAAATATGACTCATTTTTAGTTATAAATAACTAAGAAATGTCAATATTTTTAAATTTTATATAGCTACAAGAGAAATTTTTATTCATTAATCTTTTAAAACATCAAAAGTTTTCTACTTATCCTTTTTTTATTCCTTCAATATTGCTTCTCGTTCTAGCCTTCGTCGTGTATACAACACCAGTTGGACGGTACGGTTGGACACTTAAGTGGAGAAAATCTAATGAGAGCACTAGTGGACAAGTGAAAATAAAACTTCAGGGAGTTCCCACCTAAAAAAAAATTAGGCTTGTTACCGAGAACCAAAAAGAAAAATAAAACTTTAGAGATTAAACAACAATATTTTTTGGAAACTAGAAACTGAATTGAAAGATTGTGATATTTTAAGATGGAGATAGAAGGAAATCTCTGGTGTTGTTGTAGGGTGTACAAGGGTTAGATAAAATTTAAACTTGGTTATTTTTACCTCTGTCAATTTTTGAAACCTTAACCAACCAATAATATCCCTGTTAATCCTGTGAATCTCAATATTTAAACAATATATGAAAATTTAGATATTATATATAGTAAAGTTATAAAATTTTACAAGTAAGAAACAAAATTTTAGAGATATTTTACTATATAGGTTTCAAAACAAACTATATCAATGTAGAAATAACATCAAGTTATGTAAAATATATTAATTGAACTTTAAAATCTTATAATTTGTTATATATTATTAAAAATATATATTTCTTAAGGGATTATTAACTTCAGGCAAATTTGATTAAACCGACGTATTCGAATCCGACTTAAAATTATACCATCAAATTTCAAGACCAAACCTTCCAATGACCTTTGGGCTAGCTGGATGACTACGTGTTATAACACCCTTCTATCTTGCATTCCCCTCTCTATTTATCGAATTATTTAATAATTTATAAATTTATTTTAACTCTTATAATTTGGTATGTCAATAAGTAATTAGAAGATAAGAAAATGACACTGTTTAGGGATAATAAATTTCCATCCTTTTGAAGGTACTCACAAAATTTAACCTTTTTTTAATTCGAAGAGTGTGGTTAAGAAAAATACGAAAATAGGTCCGTCTGGACATTATTACTAACTATATACTGCTTATATGTGTGTTCAATTTTAGACACATTCGGACTTGCTGTTGTATCCTTTTATATGTGTTTGATAATAGATACCTGATCTCAAAGCCTAGTCCTAAAAAATTTTAGACACATCCCTTTCTAGCAGAGCTAGCAAGTAGTGTGTTGACAGAGACAAAAGTATGTCCCACAAAACAACAGTTACACATGTTAGGGCCGGTAATGGTTAAAACTCAACATTATTGTTTGAGCAACCAAAACATCAACCACAACAGATAAACAAAAAAACCACAACCTACGTTCTCTCTCTCTCTCACACACACTCTCTCTGTGACTCTATTACATAGCTGATACCTCCTCCATTATTGTACATCAGACAAGCGGGTGTTTGGTTTCGGTACTGGCAACACTGAGCGCCACTTCTCTCTCTTCCCACTGTAGCCACTGCCTTCTGCCAAACATGGCCCACCCTCAAGTGAAGTCTCTACTTTCCTCTCCCCTTTACTCTCCTTTGAGTGACACTTCCAACTTCAACAACAACCACCACCAATATTCTCTTTCTCTTCTCTTCTCAGTGAGTTAATGGACTCAAGGCCTCACCAATCACACTAGGCAAAATGGGTCCAGGCACTGCCACCAAACTACAACCACCAGCGCCTCCTCCCCTACAAACTCTTCCTCCTGTGAGTCCCTCAATGGCTTGAAATTCGGCCAAAAAATCTATTTTGAGGATGTGGGTGTCCAATCCTGCAACCCCTTCTTCTTCCTCTGCGGGTCCCAAGAAGGGTAGGGGCGGGTCGGTTAACTCTGCTCACCCACCGAGGTGCCAGGTTGAAGGCTGCAAAGCAGATCTGAGTGATGCAAAGGCTTACTATTCCAGGCATAAGGTGTGTGGCATGCACTCAAAATCACCTACTGTCATTGTTGCTGGACTCCAACAAAGGTTTTGCCAACAGTGTAGCAGGTCAAATCTCCTTTTTTTTTGTTTATTCATAATCATGAAATACTTCTTTTTTGTACTTTGTTAATTTTTTGCAATAATCCCAACTTGGGTGGGTAAAGATGGTAGGTTACTTGGTTTCTAAACCAGAAGTCTTGTTTCGAGTCCTGAAAATGGAAAAATTCCTTGTTAGGAGACCTTGACTCTTCAGACCTCAATCGAGTCGGGTCAGATTAGGTGATGGTTCCATCCATAAAAAAAATGTTTTGTAATAATGTTTTGGTGGCACAGATAAGAATGTTGTAATGGGTAGGGTAGGGTCGGGTCCATGTGCACTATTTCTGGAAAAATCCACTCTAGCTAACTTGTTTCTAAATTGAGAATGAGAGGAGGTATTATCTCCAGTATCATATGATTACGATGCATTACATTTTATTGATACAAGAGTGAATACTTCTTGCTTTCTCACTTTAGAATTTAGAGATAAACCCACTTTGAAAGGGACTCTTCCTTGTGTTTTGGTATTATTTTTTGGTTTTTAGTTTTAGTTCTGTTCTTCTACGGGTTTGACTGCAGTCTAGCGTGGGTGCTAATAATAATAATAATATTATTATTATTATTATTATTATCCTTTTTTGTCGGTGCAGTTAGTTTCATACTTTTATCAATGTTACTTAGCTGTGCTTGTTTATGTTGTTTTGGAGCTTTAATTCCTTTTCTGTTTAAGTTTCTGTGCGATTCTTTGTGTCTGTTCTGAAGATCTTTTGTTCGGTTATGTTTGGTTGGTTTTGATTCAACGTACTTTGCTTTTCCTACCTTCACTTTAAAGTGCATATCTGAACGGCTGTCTTATAAAGCGCGTGAAAAATATTGTTTTCCTTTTCAGGGAATCGATTCCTGCAATCTAGGAGTGTAACTTAATTATAGCACTACTATTTTGTTTTTCCCTCTGGCTTTTGTGCGGTTGTGGGTACGGGCAGTTGAATTTGTAGTGATCTTAGTATATTAGTATTGCTTTTGTCTGTAATGATTTCTTGATGTTTGAATAATTGACTTGGTACTTTATGGATGACAATGGTGTTAATGTTCTGTGTTGTTTATCTTCTGGTTTTTGGTGGTGAGGGCTTGTGTCACACATGAAAATGGTGCTTCTGTGAGTTTTTTTGGTTGTTTTTTCTTTTCTACTTTATTGTTCCTGATATCATGGAGCAGTTCTAGAAGAAAAGTGCAAGCTATTAAGGAAGGAAAAAACTATATGAACTGAGATTGAAACATGAACTAATAAGTTAATTAACTAGTGAGCCAATATAGACACATCTCTGATTTGAGATAAAACCAAGTATTCAGTTTAGTTTTATAAACATAATTGTTTTATCATGTGAAGGCATATCATTTGTACTACAAAAGCAATGCCTTTGTTGATCCAAATGAACCTAGGGTTAACCTGCTTTAGTCTTGTCATCCATAAAGTAGATCAATTGCTTTGCTTTTTAGTATAACAACAACTAAGGGCCTGTTTGGTTTGAGTTTTCAGTTTTCATTTTCAGTTTTCCAATTTTCCAGATTTTGTGAAGGAAATACTGAAAATTCTGAAAACTAGGGTCTGTTTTTTTGAGTTTCCAGTTTTCAGTTTTCCAGAATTTGTGAAGGAAAAACTGAAAATTCTGAAAACTACAAATTCCAGTTTTCAGAATTTTCATTTTTTCCTTCACAAATTCTGGAAAACTGGAAAACTGAAAACTAAAAACTCAAACCAAACAGGCCCTACAAATTCCAGTTTTCAGTATTTTCTTCACAAAATTCTAAAAGCTGGAAAACTGAAAACTTAAACCAAATAGGCCCTAAGCTTTTTAACAACAAATAAGTAGGTTATAACAACAACTATCTGTTTATATACCTTAAACAGATAGGTAGTAACGGGACATTTAAATATTGGCCATTCTGTATGTGTTAACTTCTTCAAAATTATGAAACTACCCCCATTAGTTATTAGGATCTGTTACAATTGCTTAACGGCCTTTGGTTTTTGTGCCTGTAAAACTTTTACTAGATTCTTTTTTCATTTTTGAGGTTTACTTCAATCTATTTTGATTTTAAATGGGGTGATAAGCCTGTAAAAGTATCAATTTTTAAGTGTTATCAAGATTTGATATTGTTATTTTGGCTACATTTTGGCACTCCACTTTTGGAATGCTCTTTCCCACATGGCACATGCTCATACACAAGTCATGTAATGCCTCTTTAAAGCATGTCAGTTCTTGTACTGTATGGTTAACACCTATTTGAGAATGAGTTCAATTGGTGTTGCTGGATAATGCAATCCAGGCCACTTTGTTTTGTGATTATTCATCTCTATTCTCCACATGCTTCATTGCATGTACTTTCCATTTCATTTGACTCATTGGAGCTAGCGGATGTTACTGAACATTCTAGGAGATTAATAAGCTTGTATCTAGGAGGCGAATGGCCATCATAATTGGATAATTTCTGATCATATGATATGGAGAACATGGTCTATCAATCTGTCAATGTGGTTCCTATTCACGGTTGATGTGCAGCTGGGATAGCTTTTTGGTGGCTGTTGCAGGTGTAATTTGTGTCTAGTAACATGGATACTCTTATGTTATCTGATGCAAAATATACTCACATGCACACCACTGCAAGATGTGAGGATTACTTCATCTTATGGAACAATACTTTTGTCCTTGTCCTTGGGTTTCTACAATGATATATTATAGTCAGTGATGACCAAGTCAAGTCAGTTAGATATTACATCTCATTTGCATCTGCATTTAACAGGGAACAAGAGGTACTTCAATAACATCCAATTTTGTGGTAACAATACCATGGCATGTGATGCTAGGAAACAAAAGAATTGTCAATGCTAGCATTCCTAAGTCTTGGCCATCGGGTCTTGTGCTCTTTTGTCTCTCTTCAACACAAATGAGTAGCATTTATATTTTGCAAAAGCTAATACCTTGTTTCATAGTTTTGCCCAGATTTCATCTGCTTCCTGAATTTGATCAAGGGAAAAGAAGTTGCCGTAGGCGACTTGCTGGCCATAATGAGCGTCGGAGAAAGCCCGCACCAAGCTCCCTCTTAAGTTCTCGTTATGCGAGACTTTCTTCATCTATTTTTGGTTAGAAATTATCAGTAGATTATCAATTTCAAATAAGTTTTTCATATAGTTTCAGATTGTGCTATTCGTGATATGTAAAACAAATTAAAATGTTTGGCACTCTAATTGACAGATAATAGTGGCAAAGGTGGCAGCTTCCTCATGGAATTTGCTTCGTACCCAAAGCTGAGTCTGAGAAATTCACTTCCAAATCCCAGATCATCTGAACCAGTTCCTGGAAACCAAACTGCGACACTTAGCTGGCAGGGCTATTCAGAGACACCATCTGACCTTTTCTCGCAAGGTTCAGTGGGTGGGACAAGCTTCCATGGTCCCAGACACCCTCCTCCACCGGGGGAAAGTTATGCTGGCGTCGCAGACTCAAGCTGTGCTCTCTCTCTTCTGTCAAGTCAATCATGGGGTTCTAGTAACACAGCACCAAGTCTTGGGTTGAATAACACGTGGAATTTCAACTGCACACCCATGACACAACTTGCTGTATCTTCTAATGATGCTGATGCAGCCATCCATCAACTTCCAAATACCTCATGGTGTTTCAAGGGCATTGATCCTGACAATTGTTCAACCAACGTTGTACGTGATCTAGGCCTGGGTCAAATCTCGCAGCTTCACGATGGCCAACTTCCCGGTGAGCTCGATGTGCCGCAACAAGGAAGGCGGCATTATATGGATCTAGAACAGTCCGGGGCCTATGAATGTCCTCACTGGTCACTTTGATGCACTTGTGTGAGGTTTGTAATAACAAGTAGCACAAATAACATAACTCTATAAAATGAGAAGTGAACCTGAACCTACTTGATTCGTCAATGTAATCACTGCTTTGTTTTGGTTTGTTTAAAACTGATAAGCTGGGTGGGTGGCCTTGCTTCATTTTGTTGAACTTCAATGAATCATCTGAGGGTAGGCGATGTTACTGCCTTTAGCATAAGGTCTGGCATTTTATGCTCTTGCTATGTCATCTATTGAATTATTACTCATTGCCTCATTGGAACTGCCATTTTGTGTTAGCTATCTCAAGTGCAAGTCATTTTGGAATTGGGATTTGGGATTACTTTTTACTATCTCCAAACAGTGTGTTCTCAAGGGAGTGAATTTGAAAATTTCACATAACTTTGTCATGCTTAAAATTTTACCATTGATCCAATTTATTTATTTATTTTTTTGTGTGCCCAAATTTCGAGTTCAATTTATCAATCAATAGTAATAATTTATGGATGACAAGATCATATGGAATTTTCAATTGAGGAAATCCTTTTTGTCCGACAAGTCACATTATGTGCAAAATAGGTAGGAAAACAATTTTTGGGTAATGCGGTGTTGGTCATTTTTAAATTCACTCCATTTCTAAGGGGGAAAAGGATCGTTTCCTTTTCAAACCTAGAAAAAAATTCACTTTTCTAATATAATTTGGAATAATTTTTTTTTTATAAAAGGATTTAGAATATTTGGGAAAAAATTAATTTGTTTCTAACTGAATATCCGAATGCAACTTGTTTAATGTGTCTAGGGTTAGTTTATTTTGTTTTTTGAAACAATTTACAATCAAAATTTTGTATGAGAGCTTTGAGGAGGAGGGAAAAAAAAAATCCCTAAGCAATGAAAACGTAACAAGCCAAGTTAGAGAACTTATTTATTGGGATTTGGGTGTCCATGCTTCAAAAGAACTAAAGAAGCCAATAATTAGTGTGGGAAATTTATGGTCTTCCGTATCTCAATAGAAAAACTTGGTATCTTTTACTTATAAACTGATCTTTTAATTAAATCCTTAGATTCATTCAAAATAAGTTTAGCCAAAGCATCATTGATAAATTTATCAATGAGCGCAGTGCCCCGAAGAAATTTGCTATATCAATAGGCCAAATAATAGCTCTTTCGCGCCAAAAACTAAAACAACGACCAATGCTACGTGGACGCCATCTAACCAGAACGCATAAACAGTTGAAACACACCAATCTCACTGCTATAGCTAGCTGACGCTGAGCCAATGAAACAGAACAGGTTTTCAAGCACCCATCCTCCACTCACGTGATCTTCATTTTGGACTCAAAAGTAATGTAATCTTGATTCTTTGTTTTGGTTTCTTAATCAGTTCTTTTTTTGAGCAAAGAAAATTTATGGATGGGTATTTTTCTCTGTGTTTCAGCGAAAGGGAAGAAAAAAGACGAAGCAAGGAGTGTTATTCTTGACGGATACTACAGTTCCTATTCTCGGGCAGAAAAAAAAGAAAAAGAAAGAGAAAATGACTTGCGACTACCTCTACGTGCATCTCAACCTCGTTGTCTTCTCGTCAATTTTGATGTCTCAGGTTTTCGCTTTTACTCCTCCAACCGAAGGTAACTTATATTATTACCTGTTTTCATTCATTCTTGGAACCAAATATTTGATCAGAAAATTAATCGAATAAATTCCTAAAACCTAGAGTACTCTTGAATGCTTTGTGCTCTGCGCTTGATTATCGATTTCATCTTGTTTTATCATTTAACTTGATTTGAGGCAAGAAGCAAAACAATTTGATTGGATTTTTCAGCACTTTCCACTGAACTATTGCTCTAATTTCTTGTACTTGCTTTGGAAGAACAGTGTTAGCTCTTCAGGATCTATACAAGGCCTTAAACTACCCACCTGTGCTCAAAGGGTGGAATGGTACTGATCCTTGTGAGGAGTCTTGGACAGGAATAGCTTGTTCTGGGTCATCATCAGTTATACACCTGTATGTAATAATGCACTACTAACTCACATGCTCATTTTTATATTATATTATTTCCTATTTTAGATCATAATTAATGTCTCTGAAACAAACTATTAGCTCTGCTTTTTCTTGTCTTCATGAAGCAAAATTCACGGATTAAACCTCTCTGGATATCTTGGAACCATGCTCCATAATCTACAGAACTTGAAGGAACTGTAAGTGTTTTGTTTGTTTGGCTTTTAGGTGGTTCTTATCGGGATATGCAACTTGATGACTTCGGTATTATGGTTTCTGTAGTGATGTCAGTTCTAATAACATAGTGGGAGAAATACCATTTGGCTTGCCCCGCAATGCCACGCATATGTAAGCCATCATCTGTTCTCATCTTGTTCCCCAATAAGCATACCTGTATGTTCAGCAGTATGTGATTTTCTCATGATTCTATATTGTAGAAATATGGCTTGCATTTTTGCCCAAATTACACATTTATTTCATGAAAAAACTATGGCATCTGGGAGTTACATTAAGAAAATGGAACTTCTTTTCCCTGGAAATATAACTCACTTGCAATTTAGTCCCTGACTCAGATTATATTTTTGTTCGCTCTTCTATTATTCAAACACGTTTCATATGTGAAAGAAGTTTGAATGGCTTAAGGGCTAAATCATATACAAATTAAACTGAGACTAAATTGCTAGAAAGTGAATTCCCGGGGACCAAAGTGCCAGTTTATTGCTTGTTAAATTAGCGTTGATTATAGACCAAGCTCGATTAATAAGAGGATTATACAAGGGTACATTTTTAACCCAAATATTCATTGATAATTTGTTTCTTTCATATTTTCTCCTCTCTGTTGAGGGTGACATAGTGATTGAGTTTTACAGACGGCTGTGAACTCATTGTTATCTTCTTGCCTTGCAGGAATTTAAGCCACAATTCCTTAATTGGACCCATTGGCGATGTATTTACTGGCCTAGATAATCTCAAAGAAATGTAATGTCTTTTTCACCTGGGTATTTTGATGTTGAGGCAGCTGAACACAGATTATTTTTTCTGGGTTTGTTCAAATTTCATTGTATGGAAGCTCACAATGGATGCGTTGCTCTCTTCAGGGACCTTTCATGCAATAATTTCTCGGGAGATCTTCCACGGTCATTTGGTTCCTTGAAAAACCTTGCTAGACTGTAAGACTATTCTTTCCTACTCTTTTGTTTTTTTTGGTTAAACTTTGATTTACGTTTCATCATATATTCAAAGGTAGGACTTCACTTTTATTAGCGTCTGTTTGTTAAATCTAATAGTGGAGCTTTTTGCAGGTTCTTGCAGAATAACAGATTCACTGGATCAGTAGCCTACTTGGCCGAACTTCCACTTACAGATTTGTATGTTATCCTTAACGTTTTCCCAAAATATATTTACAGTGCTATTATTTCCTCATTTCTCTATGCTCCCAGGAACATTCAAGACAACCTGTTTAGTGGCATTCTTCCACAGCACTTTCAGTCCATACAGAATTTATGGTCAGTGCCAACGAATATGAGTTTTGATCGCATATTATTTCTTGAAATAATGTAAAAATAACATCAAACAATCGCCCTCTGTACTTGGAATTAGGATTGGAGGGAATAAATTTCATGCAGTGGACAGCTCTCCTCCCTGGACTTTTCCACTGGGCACGGTACCAGTTGAGCATAATATCAGTCACCCACCCACTACTCAGGCAAGTGCCATCAAGAACTATTCTCCTCCTCCTCCCAACAAAGTAAGTCAGCAGAAGAAGAGGAAACGTATGGGTCCTGGAGGAATAGCTTTTATGGTTGGTGGAATAACACTAATGGCAACAGGTGTGGCACTCTTTGTTGCAATCCGTTTGACTAAACTGCGTGCACAGAGGCTGAACTTGAAGAGCTTGTCCAGCAACCATGACTCTTCGCATTCTCATCCAACTAGTGCAACCATAGGTAATTCATAAAGAAATCCATATACATACTGAGGCACCCTATATATATAGAATAAATAATATAAGGAAATGGTGATATTATATTGAAATTCACTTCTCAAATAGCTACTTTTCTCGGTTAGGATGCCATGCCATTCCGTTTAGTATTTCTGTGGATTCATTTTCCTTTTCCTTTTCCTTGTGGCGATAGAGGTCTCTTCTACTGCATTAGATGAGAGCCCACAAATCCCACCTTTTAATTCCGCATCCCTTTTGGGTCCATTGCCTTCCGTGCACCATAACAATGCAGATGAAGCTTCAAGAAGAAGCTTCTCCAGAAGAAGCCGATCCACTGGAAGGACGAAAGTTTACACCGTAGCTGAGCTTCAGTTGGCTACTAACGGCTTCAGTGACTGCAACATTCTGGGAGAGGGGTCTCTTGGCAGTGTTTACAGAGCAAAATTCCCGGATGGCAAAGTACAATCTCAGTCTTCTTTTCATTACTTCCAAACTGTTACTTTCAAATTATGTAACATTTCTTTTTCATTTTGTTGTTGAAGATTTTGGCCGTGAAGAGTATAAACCCGGCGGGCTTGTCTTTCAGAGAAGAGGAAAAGTTCTTGGATGTGATTTGCACGGCTTCCCATTGAAGCACCCCAACATCGTAGCACTTAATGGCTACTGTTTGGAGCGCGGAAAGCATCTTCTTGTCTACGATTATGTTAGAAATTTAACTCTACACGATGCTCTTCACAGTGATGTATACAAACCTTTGTCGTGGGTACTCCGTCTCCGGATTGCTGTTGGTGTTGCTCATGCTCTGGAGTAAGTCCCATTTTGCCACTCAAATTGGATTCTTGTTAATGTGAGAGTAGAGTGTTGGTTCATTTACAAGTGTCCCAACTCATGCCAAATGTTTTCAGCTATTTGCACTCAGCGTTCTCCCCTCCTGTCTCGCACGGCAACTTGAAGGCTGCCAATGTTCTACTCGACGAAAATTTGATGCCTCGTGTTTCTGACTGTGGCTTGGCTATTTTGAGACCACTGAGGACCAACCAAGTAAGTCAAATCTCCAGTAAGTTATTCGAAGAATCAGCTTCATGTTGAGATAAATGTGATAGTTAAGCTTCATACGCTAAGTTATACATAAAATTGAGCTACATAGCTAAAAGATAATAATTAATTATGTTATTTCCACACCCTAGTTTAGAGACACCCAGTCATTCACAGACAGAAAGTTGAGACTTAAAATCTTATCATTATCATCATATCACACTTCTTCGACTCTTTCAACTCCAAAAATTAAAGGTGTCTGTCTATTGGGTGTGTTAAAGATGAGGTATACAAAGTAACATTTTTCAAAAGATAATTCGTTGATAGACAGCAGTGTTAAACTTTTGCTTATCCTTACCGTTGCTTTTGCCCTCTAGGCGGATGTTCTCGTTTATTACTACTCACTATAAATTTTCGGGATGAGTACTTCCTCGGGCATTAATCTTAAAAACTGCTTAGATTTTAAAAATCATATGTTGCAAAGTGAATCAGAAGCATGACTATGATCTTCCTAACTCCTAAGTACGCCTGCCTGCACATTGAATACATAGGTTCACTGATTAGTTTTTGTGACTGTTGGAAGCAGGCTACCGAGATTCCTATTTCAGAGATAGGCTACATGTCACCTGAGCATGGCCAGCCAGGAAGTAGCAGCCGAAAGAGGGACGTCTTTGCCTTTGGGGTATTGCTTCTGGAGCTGTTAACAGGAAGGAAACCTTTCGATGGGTATGTTCTTCTACATCTATCTTGTGGCGTTTCTTTCTTTTTTGTTGAATACTTGAATTGAATGATAGCTCTCTCCCTCCCTCCTTTTACCTTTCTTCTCTCCCATATTTTTGTCTTTGAACATAGTTCCAGGCCAATAGAGGAGCAATATCTAGTAAAGTGGGCTTCATCCAGGCTTCATGATAGCTCAAGTTTGGAACAGATGGTGGATCCCGGTATGAAAAGGACGTTTTCATCCAAGGCTCTTTCTCGTTATGCTGCTATCATCTCCCTCTGCATACAGGTATTATTATTTATTTATTAGCACCTGTATGTTAAAAAAGTTAATGAACTGAATTCAGTGCACTCAATCATTGTGCACTGGCATTTTTGGTTCTTGAATGAATATGTGTGTTTCCCGTCTTTTCCACAGCCTTCAAGGCATTTCCGTCCTCAAATGTCTGAAGTTGTGGACTCGCTTGTATCTTTTTCGCAAAAGTTCAACATAGCAAAGAGCAGTGTGGTGGCAGATGGCAGTGAACTTGAATCATTTGAGAGGTCTTTCCGTTCAACCAACACTCGCTTTATGGTTTCCCCGGCATTGAGCTATGTATCCGCCTGATGTACAAAATCAGTGCTTGAGTGACACGAGATGCACACTTTGATTGCTAACTGGGTGACAATAATGTGCAAGAAATTTGAAGTTGGTTTCCATTCTGGCTTTTATTTTTTTCTCTTGTAATATCAATGACAAAAACACAAAAAGAAATTACCAAAACAAAAAAACTAAGGCGATAAACACCTTATTCTTGAGCTCTATTTTGGTTGGCCACAATCCACCTTCGAGGCTACGTGATCAGAGAGGTAAACTCTTCTTCACGCTCCAAAGCCGCTAGTCAACAGAACGTTGATATCTCCAATTTCTTTTTTTTTAGTAAGATTTGATATCTCAACTACACTCTTGGCAAAAAATTGCTAAAACCTAAAACAAGGGTTGCAATCTGGCAAATGTCCTTCAAAACCTAAAATAAGGTTTACATTTGCAATAAATTATGGATAATTAACTATTGTTTAATATTTAAAATTAAAATGGAATTCGTTCATTAATATGATATATAAATAAAAATCATTCATTATTCTTATCGCCCAATGAACAATTAATTTTGTATAAGATGTTTTTATGCGAATTCGAAATTAATCTTAAGGCAAAGATTTCGATATAAATATCACAATTAAATTTTATGTTTTGTTTATGAACCTAAGAAATATTTTTAACTTAATTTATTTGTATGAAACTTAATTTTAGTTTTTGTCCGAGTAATTTAATTTCGTATTATAATACATGATTGAATAGAGGAAAATATGCTATAAGGTCGGAGGTCGTGTTAATTTCATATTTTATAAAGTCTTTTTTTTTTTTTTACTTCTGACATAAAGTCGCTATATATAGTTTAAATCATTAGAATATGATAACCACAGGTTGCTTACCTTGTGCGCGATTATTTTAGATTTTTTAAAAAATTATCTAAATATATGAAAAATAATATTTTTGTGAAAAAAAAAGGCTTCGAGCCTTCAAAATCTCATCCTAACACACCCTAATTCATGTCCCACTAGCACCGGAGTGAGCTATTAGGACTTTAGTTTAAATAGGCTAGCCCTATATTCTAAAAAAGAAGTTTTGGTCTGAGCCTATTTCTTGATATAGGTTTTTTTTATCCTTAGTCGATCTTTCTAAAAATTTAATTTGACCTGAAGTCTATTAAACTCTATTTGGTTATAAAATATTTTGAAAAAAATCAAAATATCTATTTTTAAATAAGTCAAAATACTACTAAATATGTCAAAAAATATATATTTTTAAATAGAGTAAAATATTTCTATAATAATAATAATCTTAGTAGGCTAGTCTGTTAGGCTCAATATACTAGTTTTATTACCTGGAGCTTGACTTGATTAGCTAAAATAGTTTTTTGAAAAGCTTTACATTAGTTTATTTACTAAATAGGTAGACCTAACTAAACTAAATATAGACTAGATCAAAGACCCATAACAAGTGATTTGGCCTACTTCCACCTCTACCTACTAGTAGCAGGTGAGTAAATAGCTCATGTAGTCTCTAAGAAAACTTAGCAAGATAATTTAACCCCTCAAAAATTAAAACAAAATATATGGTTCCTCAAAATTTTAATAATAGGACATATTAATCTTTTGTGTGTATTTGATTATTTAAAAATTAACAAAATTGCACATTGATCCGTTAACTCGTTGAGTCATGCATGTGTCATTTAAATAGAATAGAGTTTAAAATGAATCATTTTGATGGTTGAAAGTCACAAAATGATTTATTTAAATCTCTATTATAAATCATAAAATAACTTATTTTGTATAATTTTAAACATTAATATGAGCATAATGTGTTCCAAAATAGCATAATTTTATATGCATTCAATGTTTAAATGACACGTTACCATTATATTGTGTCACATGTGTAGGTCTATCAACAAAAAACTAATAGAAAAGCTAAGATGTCTATTATTTTTAATTTTAAAAACTATGACATTAATATATTTTCTTGAGAGATAAAATAGTTCGACAAAAAAAAACATTAAGGTATGATATAGTAGGTCGATAATTGCACTTCCAGGAGAATTGATGACTATATATTCATAAACTATGTATTGGCTTACCTCTAAATTCATTACAACTATATTTGTTTATATGATTTTGAAGATATGATAATACACACAAATAAGAATTATTTTATGTATTTATAAATAATTGATAAATCAAATCAAAACTCTATAATTTTGAAAAATATTAATATAAACTTGAGTTTATTATAAATCCTACAAATGACAGTTAAAACAAGGACTTTTATAATATTTATATATTTTTAACTTTAAATTATATTTTGAATAGTTTATATATTGACATATGTAAAATTCATCATGGACTTAGACTATATTATCATTACTCGTAATTTTAAGCATGGTCTAAAGATTTTTTTTTAAGGAAAATAAAATGATAACTCTTTCCAAATTACGAAATTGAGAGAAAAAGAAAAAGAAAACAATAAAATTGGGCGCAGCGGTGCTGCAGTGTATAGGGGGGTTTACAGTGTACACTTGTACCGGTAGAGCTCCTCAGCCTCAACCTTGTTTCTCTTCACAGTTTCTCTCACTCACTCACAGGTACACTAATTACATTTATTAACCCTTCTTCTTCTTCAAATTATTATTATTATTATTCTTCAACATCGCTGTTTCGTGTGAATTCTCCTCTCTAATATATGTTTGTTTGAGATAGCTTAGCTTCTTTGAACATCCTTTTTAGGGTTTTCAATCTGATGTTTCGGATGTGATTCTCGATCTGAATGTTTGATTCTTAAACTTGTTTCCTTGATTATTATTATTATTTCGAAGCTTCTTCGTTGTTTTTTGTTAGCGATTTTTCTATTTTGTCCAATTCATCGTTTCTGGATCGGTTATCGTTGAGTCTTACCGTGGAATTGGCTCTCCGATTTCAACTTGTAGATATTAATACCGCTACTGTTTTCTACCAAGAGATAATTATATGAGTTTAATTTTTTTATCAAAATCAAAGGAAAAGGTTGAAATAGTGTTAAGTGTAGGCATTGTGGAAATTCGTCAATTTTTGTCAATAAGTCCGCAGTGATAAAATATATGCCTTAAAAAAAATTAGCATTATGAGATTTTAGAAATTTAGGCTTATTTATTTGGAATTTCATTTTCCCTTGTGGATTGGAGTTTATCAAAATGATGTTGTTGGAAGATAAAATGCTTGTGGATCAGGATTTTGTGATCTAACTGCATTTTCTGACATTGTGTAGTAGTAGTTGTATAGTGTGATCATTGACCGAGGATTTTTTTTTTTTTTTTTGTAGACAAAAGTCATGGACCCGGCAGAACGTAGGTACTTGGAGGAGGAGGATTCATCATTGATGAAAACTATCAAGGGTGCAACAACTGGTTTAGTTGCTGGCACCATCTGGGGTACAGTTGTTGCCACCTGGTATGATGTTCCCCGTGTTGAGAGAAACGTTGCTCTTCCAGGGCTCTTAAGAACCTTCAAGATGATGGGCAACTATGGGTTGACCTTTGCTGCCATAGGAGGAGTCTACATTGGTGTGGAACAGTTGGTGCAGAACTACAGGATGAAGAGGGATCTTGTCAATGGTGCTGTTGGTGGATTTGTTGCTGGTGCAACTATTCTGGGTTACAGAGGTATCCTTTTCCTCTAATGAATATTTGTGTCTGATAATTTGCATATGTTGATATCTATATTTTGAAATTTCGCTACTGGTACTAGGCTACTGATTTGTTGTTGATAATGGTGAAGCATCATAGCAAGCATTTGATCTAGTTCCTTCTGAAAATTAGTGTATGTGAATATTGTGTTTTTTCTTGTTTTTGACTTGATTATATCATTGTGCTAAGTGGACATGCTTTTGATGTCTGCCAAGGAAACCAACCTGTCGTTGTTCTTGCTAGTCTTATTGTTTGTTTCTTTGTTTATGAGGGTGTTTGTGACCAATCTTTTCATCCATATCACTTATATCGGTTCTGGAAGTCACAGAAAGCTTGTTGATGTCTTGCTGTCTCTCAGGGATCCTTCTATTTGGAGGTTCTCCACCAACGTCTCCCCTCCCCTTTTTCATAAGCGAAGCTATGGATTATTATCTGAATTGCTTTCATTTAGATGTAGCTGTACTTGGTTGGTAGCATGATATTATGGTGAGAACATGAAATAGATTTATAGTAACTCAAACTAGGAGTTTATAATCCATGTTATAGTTTACACTTAGACTCACTTTTTAAGTTTACTCCTTTAAGTGACAAATTGTAATGCTTCATCCATATAAACTTTGAAAATGGTGGTATCGATGTTCAATATTTTTCTTGCTGTTACTCTTAAGCTGTATTATACTTATTTAGTGCCTTCAAGGTTGTTTTCTCCTAAATGTTTTTCTGCTTTTCTGTGTTTTTTCTGTATACACTTATGCAGCAGGTTTTTTCAATCATTCATGTAAAGAAACTCTATATTGTGTAATGAGTTTGTTGCATTTTTTGCTCACTCTTTGAATTATTTAGTTCAAAGGTACATGACTGCAGTCTTCCAAGCGATGATCTGAATGATAGATGGTTCTGACTACAGAACTACTGAGTTGACTTCATATTGAATTATTACTTATGTAATGCAACTAATGTTTTCATGATTACATTCCTATTTACTCACCAGAAAGTGGGATAGTGTCAAATGTATGCTATTGAACTTAAGACTGTTATGGAAATCTGATTAAAGTTCTGAGTTCTGACTGCTTAGGCTGCCCTAATTTTGTTGTTTTTTTCTGTTTCTTGAGTCTCTCCATTTTTGTGCAACTGTGCATATATAAGGGCTCATTTCAAGTTTTCTGATCCTGATTAACTATTTTGTGCATTGAATGCCCATAATTTACGTCTTTTGCATTTTTGCTTGTTGAGAATCGCATGGGGTCTAATTAAACATGCCTCCCAAGACGATGTTCAACCCTTCCTGTCTTCTTATGATTTTTAACCTTCTTATTCTTAAGAAGAGTGCCAAGTTACCTTTCGGGATTTTATTCTAATTTTGAATAATTTATAATCTGAATAACTCAACCTGGATTTAACTGTTTTTAATAAGCTTTGTGTGCTGTCCATTCTATTGTAGGAAGGAGCATCAAAACTGCAATTCATGCTGGATCAGCATTGGCATTTACCTCTGCATGTCTTGATTTTGGAGGCCAGACATTAAAACATGATAATGGGAAGGAGTACGCTGCTTACACCACAAAGAAAAGACCCAGTGCTGAATCAGCTGATGCGTAATTGTCAATTACCGCACCTTTATGACCAAAGGCATTCCAAGTTGATAGGAGGGAGTGGATCACTCTTTGTTAGCCAGTTGTTTGTTTCCTGAGTTGGAATTACCTATTTGGTTGTCTTTCCATTTTGTTTCTTTTATAAAGTTGCTGGTGCCGAACTGATTAAATTCCAATAAATGTGCTATTATGTGTTAATCTGAGTTACCTAAGGGTCGATGCTTTCCCTTGGCATGAACACTATACATGTAGCTGAAGCATGTGGTAGAGCTTAGTGTTATAGCTTTGATTCTCGATACAATTTGAATCATGAAAATGACATACCAAGGCATGTTAACAATGCCCCCTCGATTGTGGTCACATGCCTTTGCTCTCTTGCTTTTCAAGGTAGGGAGGGAGCAATAAAATTTACTGTGAAGGAGAGACCTGGAATTGAATTCTTGAACAAATTGTTATGGCACTCTGATCCTTAGCGTTTTTCTTCTTTTTTGTTTTGGGAACATCTGATATAGAGAGAGATATGTTTCAGGTTTAGCTTTAGGTGTGAACAATGAATTAAATGCGAGGTGTGGCGTATTCACGTCTCTTCGGTATGATTTTTCCATTGATGACGGGGACTGCTTTCTTTGATATCAAAACTAGTTTTTCTTTAGAATTGGTGCTGTGTACTCAAATTTCTTTCAGACGTTTCCACCATTTTATTCTTGATATTATCATGTGTTCCACTCATTTTTACCTTTTGTACTTCTAGTTTATGTGTTTTACAATTTTAAAAGAAGAATATAAAATTAGGTTTTAGTTAATTTAGCTCGAAGTTAGGTACGGACTGGGGCTAATGGACTTCGAGGACAAGGTTATTCACTTGTTGAGATGTTTGATGAGTCCTGTATATTGTACCGAATTTGTTAAACACAAAGCGGAAACACAGCCATTTTAGTTTATTCAATACACTTATATTTTTGGTAAGCCGAATACACTTTAATTGTTAATAACAACAACCATGAGAGAGGACGAAAAATTGTTAGTAAGCACATAAAGGAATTCATTTTTATTTACCATTAGTTTTGTGATATTTAATATTTTTCTATCTTCGAACACCGTCACGATTCACGACCAATTTTTTTTTCAAACAATTGTCATTTTTAATATTTAAATCTTGATACTTTCTTTAAGAAGTTTTCTCGCTTACCATTGTATTCCATTTTGTTGGTGACTTCTATCAAATGCGAACTTAAATTGAATTTATTATTAAAAATTTAACTTTTATTTACTGTCGATAATTGTTCGTATATTATTATACAATCTTTGTTTTCCTCTTAATTAGAGTATTTAGATAAGTTTGTTGCAAGACTTATCCTTCAAATATTTTTGTGATCAAGAGGTATTTCAACAATTATTGTAGATAAAAGTTAAGCTCTTGTTAACTTTTTATCTCCTTATTTTCAATATTGTTCACACCTATCTATATACTCGTGTTGATTATGTGATTTTTGTACCCTAATATTCAAACTTTATGTGCTGTATTATCTTCTTCTGTTGTGGCTAGAAAAATGGTTCCCTTAGTCTTTGTTTATGAAGTACACCACCAACATGATTATCGTGTAACGTATAGGTTAGGTTATAGAAGCTTCAAGGCTGAACTGAAGATTAGAGAAGCATCAAGCATATCCCCTCTCGAATCTTAGTCACTTGCCACGTGGCATAAAATCATTGCTGATCCCAAATTTCATGGCCCACTAAACTAAACCATTGGCTAGGGTCCGGTTATGCTTTCATAGCCTACTAGACGCTTGAACTAGACAGAGATAAGAACACACGAGAATTCTTAACATGGCAGGAACTGGTTTCTACGCCTCCTGTCTTTCCTCTTCCAGGTAACTAAACTAAACTCATCTTATGTTTGGCTTTTCTTTTACATTATTGTTTGTGTTTAAACTCTCTTCAACTGCTGATTGAACTATAGTCTATACGCCTTCACTTTGGAGGATTTATGCTTTTTTCTGTTTCCAATTATATTTATGAAGAAAGTATCAGTTTGACTAAGCTGTGTATATGGTTCTTCTTACTATCTTCATAGATTGATGTTCTTTTCCAATGTTTGAATTAGTTCCTTCATATTTTGGCATTTTTCTTCTTTAGAAAAATCCTAGATTCTCAGCATTTGAAAATTTGAAATTGCCTTGCATACCAAATCATATTGATGAAACCAGTGAAGGACATGTTCAGTAAATGTTTGGAAGTCTATGTGTACATGATTGTGAGGGATTAAGGTTGTGTTTTCAGCAATTTAGGGACATCTTGGTTGGTATTGAAAACTCACAATCCAAGGACAGTGCCAGGGAAACTACGTGGGAGGAGCAGTCTGACAATAAAGGCAGAAGTGAAGTATGTCAATGCTGATCAAGCAAAGGAACTTGTAGCAGCTGATGGATATACAGTTCTAGATGTGCGGGACAAAACCCAATTTGAGCGAGCTCACATAAAATCAGGTTATCATGTCCCTCTTTTTATTGAAAATAGAGACAATGATCCTGGTATGGAATTCCTCCTTTCAAAGTAATTTAGATATGCATCGTTTCTTTTTTGGGTTTCTTACTTCATGGCATTCACTTTCTGCAGGTACAGTCATAAAAAGGACTCTGCACAATAATTTTTCCGGATTGTTCTTTGGGTTACTGTTCACCAAGCCAAATCCTGATTTTGTACAATCTGTTAAGATTCAGTTTCCGCCTGAAACTAAACTTTTGGTTGTATGTCAGGAAGGACTGAGGTCAGTATATGATATACTACCAAATTTCGTTTCTAATTATACCCAACTTTCCATGTTCATATAGCAACAAGAGGCTTGCGTTGACATTTAAATCCTTAACTTCACCTTCTTAAAATCCTTTAGTTCCTTTATTCTTTATTTATGATTACATTCTTAGCATATGATCCACAAATATAATCAATGTGCACAGTCCAAGGGTTAGATGAATGTAAATCTAGAGTGAGATGTAGTCTTGTTCTGATTATTCATTATTAATTGGAAATTTGATCTACGTAGAAGGGGTTGCAGTATTACCCTAATAGGGCATGAAGGGTACAGGATATTCGTGTTGTGTTTGAAGTTGCTTTTGCATTGACTGTAACATGGAAATAGAAACTTAATAGAAGAGTGTTAGTGATAAAACCCATTTGTCACTTTTACCAAATAGCTTTACTTTTAAGATGATTTGGTCTTTCACCAGGAGAACCACATCCTGGCAGCGCATTAATGGAATGCTGTCAATTTTTTGAGTTGAATAAGATGCATGGCTTATGTTGACCTTTTCTTGGATAAGAAGACAAGATCAAGCTTTGTAATTTGTATGTAAAATGTTATGACATATATCAAGCTTCTATAGATCCCAATTAAGCTGCATGGTTTTGGACTTTTAAACTGTCTCAAATAGTTGAACAATGCTGGTTGGAAATTATTCTTACTCTAGGGTAGTTTTGCTTGGATATAATAATCCTTTGAAGACATATATACTTGTGTTTCTCAATTATGTCAGCTAGAAAACTGCACAAATATGTTCCAGTTGAAGTTCAAGAAGATTATTACGCCAAGTAAACCCATGTTTAAAGAAATAAACTAATTTTGTTTGTTTACATTCCAAAGAGCACAAGAATTTGAATTCTATCTCAAGAACTATTTCATTATGGGTTATCCACAATATTTTTACCTTCTCTAATCTTGTAGTTTCAACTTTCATCCTCTGTTTTTCTTCAAACCTTTTATGACATTTTAGGGCAACAAAGGCAGTCCTTATCTCTGTGTAGTCAAATGTACTTTAACCAATTAATACCGTCAAGATAACTTGCCTAAATATATACAATGAGTTCCATGATCTGCATAAATGCTTTTAAGGCCAAGGTCCTCACCTCTTTGATTACTTATGGAAAGAAGTTAACAATCCTTCATCCAAAAATATTAGAGGTCTTTCATGTCGTGGAATTTCATGGCAACATCATTTAAAGGGGAGCTAGAGTACTGCCTCAGACGAGATTATATGCATAAGATTCCAGAAGCTAGAATGACAACATTTAAGCTGAACCTTAACTCATTTTACTCTAGAAAACCACCTGAAGGAATTTGTTGAAATTGACCTTTGAAGGTGAGTGCGTAGTGCATGTATTGGATAAAAGTAAGCAATAATAGACATCACCAGTTTCAATCTTGTGATATAAAATTTGGTCAGCCTTTGCAACTGGATTTAGTTACCTGTAACTTACCAACAAAGATGACCATTCTGTGAGTTCAAGGGTTCTTAGCAAATTTAGTCAATGACTTAGTAAAACCCTTTTGAACCAACATGGTTTTAAGAGTTGACTTAGTAAATTACGTTAGTCATCTTCTTGAGGCCTTAGATGCCTTATGATTAAAAGATGCCTCAAATTTGCATAACTTGGATTTTCAATGTCCTTGCATTGATTTTGTTACCCGAATCAGAGCATTTGAGATTTTCTTTCTCCCTTGCTGTCAAGGTCTGCTGCAGCAGCAAATAAGTTGGAGCAAGCTGGTTTCTCAAATGTAGCGTGCATAACATCTGGCCTTCAAACTGTAAAACCAGGTTTATCAATTCATTGACTTTTATATTTAAGAAAAAGAAAAGAAAATCAACTTATCTTCTGGCATAAATACAATTACATGAACTTCATGTAATAAAATACTTTAATATTTCCATTCTGTAGGGACATTTGATTCTGTTGGCTCCAAGGAGTTGCAGGATGCAGGCAAAGCTGGTTTGGTGACAATCCAAGGGACAATCTCAACCGTATTGGGAACTGTTCTTATATGTAAGTTTTTAAATGTTTCTTTTATCACAATGCCGTGAATCTTGTATTGAATTTCTCGTCTCATGAAATTTACAGGTGCATATTTATTCATTACCTTCTTCCCTGAGCAAGCAGAGAAGATATTTCAGTTGGCCCCTACAGGCTAAGCCTAAGGATTTCATTTATTATAATAGTCTTGCCTGATTTTTCCTGCCCCATTCATTATGACGAATGTGGGATTAGAATCAAGGAACATCGGAACATGAAATATGAAGTGATGATGAAAGAGTTAGTAATGTCAGTAAGGCTATAATGATCACGGAACCAAATTGTCCATCCCTCCTTGTAGTATACTCATTAACCAATGTGTACGCCCATTTTCACTATTTAAGATTCAAATATGCGTTACTGGCTTGAGTGGTGTTCCTTGTACCCGGTGGCAGAACCCCTAGATTGCTCTCATCTATATTCTGCTGGTGTAGTTTTCCGTAGAAGATAGCCTTTTCCTTGTTTCCTTCTTGTACTAAAGAGAGACAATTTGGTGCTCTCTGATTCACGTTGTCTGACTTGTTATGATGGCCTTATCTGTGCCTTGTAGGCTAAAGGATCATTTTAACGGTTACGTCTTAAAAGGCTTTGGTGTGGTGAGAGTGGCGGCATCTTGGAAGAAAATAATATTAACAATTCAAACTTCTATGACAGTTCATTCGTAACTGATGGCCCAATTGGATGACTATGCGACGAAGGAATTACACGGTAAGGCATCAGTCATGGAATGTATCAGCTTAGAACTTTCAATCAATTCTGCCATTGCGAAGTACTAAACAACATAAACCTACGTCTGCCACCATGCTACTCCCATGTCACTTGTCACTAATACGCAATTTGAACCACCACCGCCACCATTCACACCTCCCCTCCAACCAAACGGAAACAATGGTGGAGACAGACATAATACTTGTACCTACGAAATAAATTATTGGGTATGAGATTACTAGCTGTTTACATTGAGTCATTTTATTACCCTAAGGCTATCTCTATTAGCCCATCCTCGCTCATTGGTTCTAAATCAGACATGTTAATGTCACGCTGAAATCACATGGCGAGAGGAGTCAAGAATTTCTCGGAAGAATTGAAATAAACACACTAGATCTTGGCAGGTGGAAATTTTCACAAAGGCCATTAATTTAGGCTAACAAAATATTACAGTAATTATTTTCACAAACAAAAAAAAATTACAATCAGATTAGCAATTGTTTTTTTCATTCCATTCTGTGCACCGGTGATGTCACCGCATAAATAGGTGGGTATTCTAATTCACGTCATCTGATCTCAACTACCTATGGGGGCCAATAGAATTGGCAAGAGGAATTGAAGAGAAGGTTCAAAAAGGAAACCAGAAACCTTGGTCCTGTACCATCATTAACTATGCCATTGCCTCATCTGACAAAGATCAGTCGCCTTGTAGACAGTAAAGCTGACGAATGTTGCCCGAAGCTGCCACACAAGAGAGGACAAATCATTAGCATTATCATTTTAACATCCTCTCGACAATGATTAGAGCATCCAGCTCTAAAACAGCCACCAAACCCCCTCCCTTTGTTTGCAATATACTGCTCATCAGCTAAAACTATTCCGAGTAAAACATCTGAAACAAATGTTATATCTATCGCGATTGCATGAATGCTTAGATCAAAGAAACGCAATAAGGTGATTCTCACTCGATCTGCACAACTTGATGCAGGTGTTTCTTCATGTAGAAATTTATGAAAAAGCTATAGGCCTCAATAAATAATGCAACATTGACCACTGAATATTGCTCACTAATATGGCTTATCAAATATGAATGATTACAAATTATAGAACAAAGAGGGTTGCTTGATTAAAACTTCAGAGATATCATGACTCATGAGTAGCGTTAAACAATTTCTCATCCAAAGCACAGGCAGACGCACAAAAAGGCCAATGCCGTATCAAAAAATAAAAAATGCAGAATTCTGTGTGCCCCTGCCTAATTTCAGTAAATATCAAACATTTCAGTAAATATTAAATGTTGGGTGATTGCTGAACAAATCTCAATAAACAACAAAATGGACAATATTACCACAATGGAAGGTGCCATATATATCTCCACTAATCATTTGCCAGATATGACATAAATTGTTTAAATATGATGACTAAGTGTTCATTCCTTGTAGAGGAGAAAGTCAAATGCTTGAATAATAGGCATTAAAGAGAAACATGAAAGTTACCATATAACCAGTCCTTGAAGTACACATGGAGTGCTGATGACAATTCCCGTTTACGACTCTCTTCCAAAGGTGCTTCTCTTAAGAGTTGTCTTATCTCCCCTAAATTTTTTTGCTGAAGAGAAGATAAAATTTCATTCAATTCAACAATTAATTAAAACATAATTCACTCAAATTCAGCTCTTCACAGTTTGAAGACCAAAAAATTTGGAAATCCAATCACTAATATATTCATCAATTAACACTGTGGACATACATTTCTTTGCTGAGATGCCATATAAGCATCCGGTAATGTGAATGGGTTGGCTTTTGTAGACCCAGGGGACTCTTCTCCAAGCCAGTTTGGAATCTGCACACAATGTCAGACAGGAAAAAAAGGGTATTACTAGATTACTACAAAAGAATTATACGCATCAACCATTCTTCATCCTCAAAAGTTTTTGTGATTAAAAAAAAAAATTTTCTTTCCCTATTAGTCAGTATGAATAACAGTTATACCACAAAATTTGTGAACTGATCAGGGTCCACCCATGTAGCAGACTCCGCTTGAACGTCAGAGACACCTGCTGGGTGAGATAGTGAATCATGAGGATCAACCATGCCCAATGTTATAGGTTCTTCCATCGGTTCACTGTAGGCAGAATGCCAACTTCATTCATATGCTCCTCTAATTGGGAGTAAAAAGTGTTATAGGGAGCCACCTGTTAACATTATGAGAGGAAGTCTTCAAACAATGAGAACAATGAATCCAGCTGATGAGAGTGAGGATTTTAAAGAGAAATATGCATATGTTTTTAGA
The DNA here is from genome assembly GCA_030441495.1 of Dalbergia oliveri. Classification (NCBI taxonomy): domain Eukaryota; kingdom Viridiplantae; phylum Streptophyta; class Magnoliopsida; order Fabales; family Fabaceae; genus Dalbergia; species Dalbergia oliveri. The sequence continues at coordinate 16,680,864 of JAMLFY010000008.1, forward strand.
AGCTAGTGCTGCTAGAAGAAGCAGAAATGTGCACAAAAGAAATAGACCTTTCGTGAGCGGGCACAAAGCAAACACCCCTACCCATGATGAACTAACCGAATGGTTAAGAAATCTGTCATTAGGTTTTTAAGATAAACTCAAATGCTCATTTAAGTGTCAAATGTACTATTTTGCAGGACTTTTTATGGGTTTATCCATTTCATCACTTCAAGCATAATAATGAAGCTAAATATTTTTATCTTTTTCTGTGCTTATATTAACCACACCTTATCACTAACATATAGGTCATGGACTATGTGCGCCCAGAGTTTAAAAATTTAATAACAAAACACCAACAGTTAATGGTCATTATGCTAGCAAGTACAATCCAAAAAACAAGCTCTAAGTTCCCAGCTTAACACAATCCAACTATTTTAGTCATTCATGCATCCCTGTCATGTGATTTGATAGTACCGGTAATCTCATAAATAGAAGCCCAGTATTTGCAGTGATCTTATTAACTCTTCAGCATCTTAAAGAAAAATTTTAGAAATAAACAAGGTCAAATGGCATCCCAAGGACTAAGATATTATGAGATGTTGATATCCCAATTTTGACACATATTCCAGAAACTATATATGCGGCAGCAAGGAAAAAGAAGATGGCAAAATATACAAAAATGAAAAAGAAATGATATAAATTATAATTTTGTATAACCAGCAAAGTTACAGTATTGATCACTCCTGCCACGCTAGGTTACATCAAATAATATACCAAGGATATCACAAATCAGTCATTTTGCATTTTCTGTACAGGGATCTCATATAAGGGCCTATACACCATTCTGAACTTTAGGGGTTACATTCTCATGTATGAGCCAACATGGCTAGCAACTTCATAAATCATACAATAGTGAATGAAGAAGCTCACCTGCAACTTATGGTTATCACCAACAATAAGAGGTTGCTGGTTCACTCCCAAAAAGAAAACACATTCACGGCAGTTAGCAATACAAATGCGTTTTGCTGCAACAATCACATGAGCTCGTTCACAGTGTTCCACTCTAACAGCCTGTCAAAGAAAAACAAAATGTGGAGATCATCTTCTTTCCTGGAAATGAAGCGCCAGCTATTCTAGCGCCCATGGTAGGCAGAAGATCAATAAACTGCTTCCTGGTTGCCAAGTGGTATTATATATGATGGATGTACAATCAGTTTAGGTAACATCAATGAATGATGTGATTTCATACAAAAAAACATGGACAGATTACTGTTACATGTATAAGTGCAGATGTGAATCAACCATGATCATCTCTTACACTTCCCATATACCTGGAAGGGCTGTCTCACAAATCCCAAAAGCAGTATAATATTGTTTTCCACAGTCCATTGTGAAAACACATTTCATAATTGTTCCTTGTAAAGGTATAGACTCATCTACTCTTAAAAGCCCCAGACACAAAGTTGCTTGTTGTTACTTGTTACCTTGCCAACTGCTCCCAGAACTATTGTAGCATCTGAACATCCATAGACAGTGGCATATCTCAAAGGTGCTAAGATGTAGATGGCAGACTCGTGGCAATTTAGAACCTGCAATAAATAACAATTAATGAACCACAATTTTATTCATATAACCATTTCAACAATAATCTCAAAAGACCCAATGTCCAAAAGGCATGCAGAAAACAGAATAAGGCAGCAATGATGTCCAACACTAATAATCATGAACCTAAATCAACATCTGGTTACACAACTTGTTTGGAACAGAGTTTACACATAAAGCAGACAAACTCTAGTAGTCCCAAATTTCAAACTTTTAAACAGAAAATTGCAAAGTGAGTAATACCCAGAAGCAAGCATCAATCATTTTATTATATCAATCTGGAATACTAAGAGATATATAGCCTACTCATTTAGAAGCAGATGGAATAGAACTGCACTTATTAGGGTATGTTTGTGAGTTTGGAATTTGACGGGAAAGAGAGGGGAGGGAAAAGCTTGTAGTGTAAGATTTTAAAATGCTACACTATAAACCCTTTCCTCCCCTCCAAATTACAAACTCACAACCATACCCTTAGTGGCCTCGAAAGAAAAAATAATATGAAGTCATAACCTACTAAAGATTAATAGTTTCAGCAAGTTAACAAACGCTATAAATCTAACATGTGAGCAACATTGTAATCCTTAAAAAAGACAAATATATGGAAAGAGAATGTGTAAGAAACAAACCTTAACAGAGGAACCTTTAATGTCAGATGCATGCTTCACATACGACGATTTAGAAACCCCTTCAATGAAACTTGGGCCTCTAGTGCTTGTTGAGACCTTAATTGGCGCATTGGATGACACATCAGTCATAGCAACATCCTGATCAGAGGCACTAGCTGGGCCATTTTCCTTTGAAGATGTCCGTTCAGCAATGTATTCCAATGCAGAAGCTATATTCTGTAGAAGCCAATCAAGAACTTGTGCAGCAGGAACAGGAGCAGCAGGCATGTCAGGATCTGAGTTTGCAAAAAAGGAGAATGTTGGCTCAGAGAATTCCCTTCAGATCCCTTATCACCAAACTGAATTAGAAACCCAAGGTGCTCGAATCTATCCATGGTTAAAACCTAAAATACAATGGAGTCAAATAAGAAAGATAATAATAATAAGACTGAGAAGTAGGAACTAAAAGGAAACAAATAAAAATCCAACGATTCGATAAGAATAGATCACTGAAGTGAAATCTTTAATCAAAGACACATGAAAATTTTCTAAAAACTCCTTTCACTGTCCTTCCTTTGATAAAGTACATGATTTAATGCTTCCAAGGACAATAACATATCATGCTCCAATGAAAAGGTGGTAGCATGTTTCGGTATGCGATATATAATGCCTCAGCAAGGCACAAGGAAAGGAAGTAAGTGTTACTGTAACCCAACCATATCATTTCATTAATTATTATGAATACAAAAGACCTCCATGCAATGCCCAATGCATGTAAAGCTCAGAAGGAATTAGTTAAGTGTATAGAAGTGGAGACCAGTATTAACAACGACAGAAGTCAGAATCAATGGCATAAAGTAGAAGACTGACATCCTTATCAAATTGAAATAGAGGTTGTGTCAATACCAAACAAATCATGCTAGTTCAATCTAGAGCATGACATGACTATAAATCAACAACTTGATTTCATTGATTAATAGCATTACTTCGCACATCCATAACCCATCGTACCAAACCTGTACCAAACCTCTCAGCAGATTACAGCCCCCCACCATCATTCCTGAAGACAGCTAGCCGATAAATTGGGTATGAGTCTTGAAAATAAATATGGATTGCACACAAGAATTTTGACTAAATATTTAGCACTCAGATGAGATTCTGATTCTTAACGACAAACCCCCATGACCCAAGGATACTGCAGTGTTAGTCAAAACATCAGAATACAAAGCTGCGATGATACTGGAACAGGAAGGAACCCAAAAGAGTACCTATCTACTCCAGAATACTTAACTAATGTCTCTGGCATGTGCACAAAGTATCAAGTTTGGAATAGAGTAACATGATCAATGGAACACATAACATCAGAATACAAAGTTGCGATCATACTGGAACAGGAAGGAACCCAAAGTACCTTTCTACTCCAGAATACTTAACTAATGTCCCTGGCATATGCACAAAGTATCAAGTTTGGAATAGAGTAACATGATCAATGCGATATATATTAAACTGAAAAGAGAAACAACAAAACTAAATCATTCCATAGATGCTGAAGCTCTAGATGCAACAACTATATACAAAAAAGCATACAACAAAGGATGAAATGACATTGAAGATCTCCTCCTGTTTTGCATGGATGTCACAAGATCGAATCCTAAATATAAAAAAATACATAATGTTGCTATATACGAAGGTTTTCATTGTGTATGTAAGAAACAATTCAACAACCCACTGAAGTGAAAATCAGCAACCAAACGGTAGCAAGCAGTAAATCAATAACGAACCAGAGATTCTTCGCCTTCTCCCTCCACAGGCTCAGCTAGAAGAGACAGTATGTTAGCCAAATGCTTCTGCAGATACGATAATTGATGCGCCTCTTCATCTGCCTGCGAAGGCATAGACCTTCTGCTGTTGCTCCTCACAAGCTGGAAAAAAAAAAAAAAAGAAACCAACACTTTCCTTCAGCATGATCAGAATCACTTGAATTGAAAATTGCTACCAGCTTAACACATCGAACAAAGAATCCACAAATGTCAGCTAAATAAACGCGTAATCCAAGAATTAGACACAAACCACAACAAATTAATTCACAATAATTAAGGCCACGCATTAGCATAAAAAAACTAATCAATTGTGCTCGCGAAACGGAGAACCGAACCTGAAGCGGTGAGAGAGCGGACAGGTAGCCGTCGAAGGCGGAGGTGGAAGGCCAGACGTCGGCGACGGCGGCGGAGTCCTTGTGTGTGCGCGGCAGGAGCTTCTTGTAGGACTGAATGTAGAGGAACAGAACCAGATCGTGCACGTCGACGGCGGCAGCGGAGGCGGAATCGTCGATTCCGCCGAGCTCTTCGGCGGCGGGAGGTGAGGCTTCCGACGACGGGAGGACGGAGGCGAGCGTGTCGAGGACGAGCCTGGCATGGTCGAGTGAGATCTGGAGTGACTCGGAGATCGCGGCCGAGTCGACTCGGTTGCCGGAGGATAGCTCAAGAAGCTTCTGCTTCAACGGAATTAGGGTTTGCGCGGGGTCGGAGAAGATGAGCCTCGGGATCGGCAAGAGGCCGTGCTCGAAAGGCTCTCTCCGAGGGTGAACCACCGTGCTAGGGTCCCTACCTGCGGCGGTGGACCCCATTGACGACGATGTGCAAGGCTCGATCGGTTCCGTCATCGCTAGAGAGAAACCGCAATGCGAAATTCAAAGAAAGAGATAGCGTGTGTGTTTTGCAGATCTTTGAATCAGAAACTAGGGGAGAGGAAAGAGAGAGAGAGAGAGAGAGAGAGAGAGAAAGAGAGATGCAGGGGCTGTTCCGGTGGGGTGCACCGTGTGGGTTGTGTGGTTACGTGGCGTGATTCGATTGGATTGTTCTGAAGATGGACCAATTGGTTATCTCCACGTTTTGGTTTAAACTAGTGTGATCAGAGAAGAATCAGGAACCTGAATTTTATTTTATTTTTTTTAACCCTCTAAATAAGTGTGTACTTTTGAAAGTGGGAAAGGTTTTCTCTCTCTGTTTCTGGCACGGAATTTTTTTCATTTGAGGTGCAAACTCTCAGACTGGTTGCTGCTATCTTAGCATTATTATATTTTTCTTTTTTCATTTTTATTTTTTCACCTGGCTGAATAGTCACAATTCTGTTTCTCTTTGTGAAAGAAAACTAAATGATCATCATACCAATTTGATGGAACCATTCGTTGTTTAAATTGCAAATTCATCCAGCATTTCTTGTTGTGCACTATCATAGCATGCCAATTTTGATGGATGAAGCATACTAATCCGCGAGGAGTTTTCATTTCCAGTGACTAATTTTAGAAAGAAGCTAAACAGAATTGACTATTTCCATTAGCAATTATACTGATATCCGCTTGGGTGATTTCTCTTTTTTCTCAATAAAAATATTTTATTTAAAATCAGAAAAAAAAATGGCTTGACCATTCCACATGTGGCGGTTTGTACTGCATTCAAGATATGATGGAAAAAAAAAGTCAATAAGCAATATTCACATGATCTGTTGTTGTAGCCTCTCTATCAATTATGTAGCAACTAGTAACCCACCGGGTCAGTATCACTTTGCCACAAACCAATTAGACTTGGTTTTAAAGTGGTGATATGAGATGAGAATGGAGTCGGATTATTAGAATATTGATTCTGGAATTATAATAAACACGAGTTTGTATGGGGGGATAAAAAGGAATGATTGAGTAATGGAAAATGAAATGGGGTTACCAAATAATCCTTAAGATAGCAACTAATAGTGACATATGATCAGCCGAAAAAGATGCTAATAATACACCAGAAAAATAGGCAAATGGAACTATCACTGTGTCCAATCGGGAAACAGTCCATTCCCTGGTCATTGGTTAGATAAAGAACACACATCAAGTGTGCAATCTGACACAGGAAGAAGCAGCCAGTCAATGAAGTTAGGAATATAGGAAACAATACCCAAAAATCATTTTCTCTGCACATCATTACCTGAGATAAAACAACCTCTTTTTCTGCTAAATGTTTATCAAAATCAAAAGAGGAAGATATGTTGCAAAAACTAGTGTCTGCTAACATAGTATTAATTGTTCAGTCTCTTAAAATTCTGCAACATGCTATTCAGGTATTACTCCATATTAATCCTATGAGGCTTCGGCTGTTTTACATGCTGCCCTTACAATAATTGAATGACATTGCTTGTTTCATAATCTTAAAGTCAAAATCAACAACTAGTCAAGCCCCCAACAAGAAGCATGATAATGACTTCGACCATATTAACCACAAATGACTGTTTTTGGTTGGGATTTTCTTTCTTTCTTCTTAGTTATGCCGTTACAAGTAGAACCCACAATGTACTGATTCTAAATAAATAATCAATTAAAGAAAAGCAAGAGAAAAAAGAAACTATTAATTGCAATTTGGAGGTCTAAACTATTTCATGCAAGAACTATCCATGACAAAATCCGGCAGTTACATGATTATCAAACAAATGTGATCTGTTTTATTGCAAGTGATTCACATTTGTTTTATGAAAAAGTATGTAAGATACATATAGTGTTAGGACAGACAACACATGCGCGGAAAGGAGTAAAATGTACAAAGTGGCTTCACCAGGTATAGCTTAAGTGGCATCTTAGTAAAGTAATTCAAATTTAATGTACGGCACTATACAGCATATGATAATGGAACTGAACTGTCCACGTAATGGTCTACCACTACTCAGTTCTCTCTCTCGTCTCAACTATATATGCAGCAGTGAAAAACTGAGATGATGTTGCAAAGTACAGAACCAGCAAGCACGGCCAAAGCAACGGTCAGTGACATAAAGAATGTTCACTCTTTATAGTTCCATATAATATATGCTTGAAGAGTTGAAGTTGCAGCTGAATTTCATGGAACCATGCCAGAAAGAGTCCTCTTCTCAGTAGCCGTACACACACGGAGACAGAGTCAATCGATGTTCATTAACTACAAGGAACCATTAGCTGCTTTAGAGAATCAATTATATTAAATTCATTAACATCAATTATGAAAAAAATTTCTTATTATTTTATTTGTCCGTTCATTATTTTATTTACTTTAACCATGAGATGATGTGTGCGGTTAGATAGTTTGACTTTAATTATGTGATTGGAAATTCGACTCCTCATAAAAATGAAGTACATTTCAATCAGCTGTATTTTGCCTCTTTGAATGAGAGCTCCCACATCAAAGGATTAATTACTCTACCAATAGTGAATACTCTGGTTTTCAATATATATATATATATATATATATATATATATATATGTATTTACTTTCGAGTAATTAAACAGTTCTGTTCAGTTCAATTTCAATGCCTACCACAGACAAGACATGCAAGTACATACATTGCTCGATCGCATTCCAATAGACACAAGCCCATGTATATTGTAACATAACATTCGATCGGTTTTACAAGAGACGGATTATTCATCTTTGATTATTCAATTGATACTTATTTCATCTAATAACTTTTTTTGGAATGAAATCTTATCAATAACCGTTAAATTTAAATTTTTTATAAAATAGATTAAGTCTATAAAATTTCATACAATTCAAAAATAATTTGATAGATTGTCATTTTATTTTGACAATAACATATTTTTGAAAATATAAGTAAATGTCAATTATTGGATTATATGTCTATTATTGTATAACTTTTTTGAAATTTAGCATACTTGATCATCAATATAATATCACATAAATCAATGGTCAGATTTATTGAATTCAATGTGGATGAAAAGTTATCAAATGAAGTGTAAAAAACTTATTTTTAGAATAACAAATACCACTAGAGACTAATAATTATCTTTGTATGATTCTAGCATCCTTTTTTACGCAAAATTGAAGTTGTTTTATTTGGGATGGGACTCACTAAGTTTGCTACTCAAGAATCGTGGGAACCAATCATCCTCTGCATGCTCTCCCTTAAAATTTCTAATTAACTATAAAACAGGAAATAAAATTCCTACAGTCACGAAAATGAAAAAAAAAAAAAGTTATTAGTGGCATATTTTATAACAAATCACTACACATCAATTTATTAAATAAAAGCGTCATTTAATTTAAACTAAAAACTTGTCTAGCCTCTGTGAGTGCACTTTCCTTTAATATTAAAAACTAGAGGTAATACCTGTGCGTTGCACGTATTTATTAATTGTTTGTTATAATAACTTTTAATAAAAAATTAAAATAGTTGTGATATTATCAAAAATTAAATATAGTAAAAATTTATTGAATTTTATTTTGTCTAATTAGTTGGGATATGCTTATTACAATAGATAAAATACTTAATTTTATACATGAGTACTTTGGAACATTATTTTACTTTTATACAAAAAGTACAAAATCATAAAATAAATACTTATTTTGAGGAGTTGGTAGCTACTGGTTTTTAAATTTAGACAAAAGCAATGGAAGAGGTAAAAGTGTAACATAAAAAATAGAATTAATTAATTTCCCATCCAAAAATATTCTTGACATATTTCTAAAATGAAAAAGATTCCTTTGCCTCCCCTTTAAAATCATATCAAGTTCTGAACATAAAAAATAGATCATTGTAACATTTAATATTGATAAATATTAAAAAATTTATAAATGTAAAATAATATATATATATATATATATATATATATATATATAAAAGTTAGCGTACTTTATTATATGAAATTAGGACAACTTTTATTAAATTTTAATAAGCAGCGAAAAAATGTTTTTAAATAATTATATATTTAAGTAAGTTGTTTTTTAACAAATAAATAACATAAAATAAGATTGATTTTTTAAAAGATTTATCATATAAAAAAGGACATTTTATCCAACTACATTTATTGAGAAATAATTTTTCATTACCCTCAACTGTAATGTTATATATAAAAAAAACTTTCATATATGTCACATATATTTTTTGGTTATTTTTTAAAAAGTTTAATATTGATGCAAATATAAAACTGTTTTGCTATCATTCAATCAACATATTTTATTTGGATGATTTTTCAAGTAGTGAATGTAAAAGTCAACTACCATCACTTATATATGTGGTAATACATAATTGAATAATATTGTAAAAAAATTTATGTCATTGGTGCATGGCAATTAAATCCTTATTTAAAAGCTTTTGTAATTATATCCAAATATTCAATTATAAATCAAATATCTAAATATATTGTCATAATATGTAGTACAAAAAACTGAATGCTTAATTGGTTGTTAAATTGTTCGTTCACTTGTTTCAATATGTATGTTGGCACATAATTATTGATTAACCTTATTAAATAATACAATTCAACCGTAATTAGAAGCACATTGTAATTTTACTCATAAAATATAGTACATATGTAATGATTACAAATCTTTGTGTGAGTATTAAATATACAGTTAATTTTATTATATATATAGATATAGATATGATACGATTGATCACATACTTACTGATTCAAATATTCACTTCCCATTTTAATTTTACATTAATAGTTTTTATATGTTTGTTTCTTGTTTCTTAGAGTACTTCGCCTTTTCATTTTACATTAATGGCTTTTAATTAATTGTAAGGTTTTTTTTTTTGTTTCTCAGAGCACTTCGTATTTTATTGTGATTAATAGAAAATGAAAGTATAATATTTAATTAATAATTTTATTGCTTTATATAAATTTGAGTCACTATATTTCAGTTCTAATAAAGTTAATATTTTTTATGATAAATTAATAATCTCTATTACAACACAATTTAGTTAACAAAAATATAATTTTATAAATTTCATAAAATGAAGAGGCTAGACAGGTTAATATAACATTTTTGTCATCATTATAACATAATGCTTCGGTTATATTGATTCGATTTATTGCATTTACAGATTTTAAATGCATTTATATCAATTCATCGACCATGATTACAATTTTTATATCGCAATCATTACATTTTTTAATGCTTTGCTATAATAAAATGGCACACTCTCGATGACTCCTTAAATCTACCCAACAAAGGATTCTATTCATAATAAATTATTATAATTCCTGCTATTACTTGAAATTCATTCAATGGAATTAAATAAGAACATTTAATTTAAATATTTTTATAAAATTTTAACTTAACAATATTAAATAATTATATATATATATATATATATATATATATATATATATATATATATAAATCTAAATGAAAATTTCAGATTAGATAAAAAAAAAATATGGAATTATGAAATTTTAAACACTATCGAATAGTATGTACTTATAAAATTCATAATTTTATGAATATAACATAGAACCAGATACATTAATAAAATAAATTTAATCATTAATGTTATATTCATTGCTTTTATAGTCATAAAATATATTTTTTAGTATAGAATAAAAGTAAAATAAGATTATTTAATTAACAAATAGAATATGCATATAACAACGAAACCTAAAAGCATATTATAAATTAAAATATTTTAAAATTAGATCCAATTAGGAAACTAAAAAATTTTAAATTTTGTACCAAAAAATGTATTAATTAAATTCATGATTTTTATGAATAATAAATATAATATTTAAATTTCATTGAAATCATTAATGTTATGTTAATTAGTCAAATAATGATAATGAAATTAACTTTTTTAAATTTTATAATTTAATATAAATATTGTACGAGAATTTGAATTGGCAAAAATGAAAAAAACAATGCATAACATGAAAAAAAAAAACTAATACCAACTTAAATGAGATTACATCATTATTTCCACGAACTTGAAAATGCTCATTACAATAAATTTAGTGAACCAATCTTAAAAACACTACTATAATCTTGTAAGGGCTTTTTTTTATTAAGATGGTATGGTTCCTCATCATGTTGTAGCCTGGAAAGATAGAAAATACAAAAAAAATTATAAGATTCAACATCTTTCTTAAAAGTCATTTTTTATTTTTTTGTTAAATCTGAAGATTTGTTTGAGTAGCTAGTTACTTGAATTTTCTAAGTTATTTTCCTTCTCTAGCTGTAATAACCAAAAAATAAATAAATAAAAGCTCAATTTAAAACTTGTGAAATTATTTTATCAAGTTTTTTGTTGAAAAAACTTAAAAATTAAAACTCCTACCTTCACTTTTGGCTTCAAAACTTTATTTATAAACCCTCAGTCCATGAACTTTCAAAATAAATGTTTACCCTATAATTTTAAGGACTTGTGGAGTTTGATATAAGAAAAAATTAAGAGAAATTAAGAAAAATATAAGTTTGGTAAAAAAAATATTATGTTGATTGAAAAAGAAATTTTATACTATCTTGTTTAAGTAGCTCTTTCAAAGTGGTCATGACCAAACTTGATTTGACCTATGCTACTTTCTATCTTCATTTTTGTATCCATACTTCAAAGAAGGACCAAATGCTCAAAATCTCATTTGATGAGTAGTTCCCAAGCTATCAATACCTTGATGTCAAAGTGTGTCAACACTATGCCAATGCAATATATAGGAGGAAATTAACATTAGTTCTCTTTGAATAATCTTCTATACTGTATATGCAACTTATTATATTACATTTCAAGAGAATAGAGCAAAACAAATCAAGTATATTAAAATCAAGCAAACATGAGGGATGCCACTCACTATGTTGACTTGATAACCCGACGTGAAGCTATTGAGGATGTTGATCACCATGTGTGGAGTTAGCCCGGGTAGGACCTGCCTTTGCTCGCAAGGGTATGGCTACATGATTGATAGACAAAACAACAATATATAAGGGTGGAGGTGTCAAATTCGAAAACTCTTTCTAATAAGGAAGCAATAATACATGCAATTACGTTACATAAATTCATTTAATTTTATTTTTTACATTTATAACAATAATTTCTAGCATCATTTTTGGACTAATTTATTGCATTTTCGCTTCAAATGCTCGTTGTTATGAAGTATATAAATCCTTTGAAACGTTAACTCAACTGAACTAAGAAGGAGAAAACAATGTGTTATACCTAGATATTTATTTCCGTTTCAAATTCTAGGTCTTTTCAATTGCATAATAAATAAATAAAAAAATTTAATTATAGGTTACAAATGAGTTCAACTAATTCATTAGTTGAAGAGCAAGTGGCGAGCAATTTCTGTTTCAAATTCCAAGCATTCTCAATTTACATAATAATAATTAAATAAATAAATTTAATTATAGGTTATAAATGAGTTCAACTAATTCATATAGTTGAAGAGTAAGTGGCGAGCAATTGGCATATTAGTATTAAGCGTATGATTATTAATACACTATAAACATCTTTGGTTGCATGAAGGTTTAAGAATTAAGGTTTATAAAGTATGTAATAATATATATATTAAAGGAAAGTATGTATAACACTATAAAGTTGTTTTTTTGAAAAAAAAAATCATTGTCAATTTATATTTCTCTATGTGTGTAATAAATGTAGATCCAGTGAATTTTACATGTATATATTGATTAAGAACGGAGTTGCCACTCTTATTTATCTATTATCACTTCCCATTTATTGCAATCATTTGTAACATTCCTAAAATATTCTTAATAAAAAAATGATTTATTCTTATTCTTATATATACTTTGCTATGGTTGACATTCACTTTATTTCATTAAAGTATAAAATTATTTTTCGAGAGAAAGCTAAGATATTATCTAATGATTTATATGAAAATTGAAGAAATTTTTGTAAAATCATTTTTTGCTTATTATATAGGGTGTCCGGGACATGCATCATATGACTAGAACTAAAGAGAAATAATTCTTATATATTGTTAAAGTAAGAAAACAATATTTTAAAAATATAGACAAATTAGAAAATAATAAATAATTATAAAATTAATAGAAAAATATTTTTAAACTCTAGGAAGAGATTTTCTTTTTCTCAATGAATTTTCATTGAATGATTTTATGAAATCTGCGTATAGGTATATGATATAGAAATTTAACGATTAATATAGCTCATAGAAAAATATTTCTTTCTAGAAAAGTAAGAAAAATATCTGTCAAAATCAGAAAATTCCTTCACATATCTAAGCATCATACATATGCACACACGCGCACACACATATATATATATATATATATATATATATATAATAATAATATTACAATTAGAATTTATTTTTAACATCTATTTTAGCTAAAAGTGACATTTTATTATTATTGAATATAAAATATATCTAATGACACTTCCTGTATGAAAGAATTTAATTTGATTTCCAAATTGATACATTGAGTTATAATTTCTCATTACCGGTAAGTGATGATGCATTGAGGACCCATTGCCATTTGCTAAAGCTAATTGGATGACAGCTTTGAAGATCGTAACAAGGGCAAAAGTAAAATGAATGTCAAATTGTTAATCATAAAAAATATAGTATATATATAAGATATAAGATTAGGAATAAAATAGATTTTTCGTTAAGGACATTAAAAATATTATAAATCATTGTAATAAATAGAGAATGACAATAACTAACTAGAAGTGGTAATAGCCACTCCCAACTAAGAAACCTGATAACTAATGCTATTTGTTGGATGCACGAATTGTGATTTGGACAGTTCAATGAATCAACCAACCACCTTTGTGTATTCTGTTGGGCCATAACGACAGAGATTCAATAATATTGACATGAAAGCATACTTTTGTGGAAGATCTTATATACCATTAATAAATTCCTTAACATCCTCGTAACTATTTGAAACCTAAGATGTTAAATTAAAAAATAAAAAAATAAAGTATTTCATAGATTAAAAGTTTTTCAAATATTAAAAGACTTTTTACATTATTAAAAGAATATAAATTATGAGTTTAATTTTAATATCCTAATTATTTACATGATCTTTTAAATAGTAATTAAGTGTGAGAATCAAATAAATAGTTTGATGTGTCAATACATACATAACTAATCCAGAGTCTAAATTGAGTATTTCTAAGATGAGTCAAAGACATGTAAATATATTTTAAATATAATTTTTACAAATACAGCAATATAAATCATTAGATTAATTCCATCTCACATCTTCGTTATTAACCATTAGTTAAGGTTTTTTCTAAAATACACCAAATAAAATAAGATGCATCACATATCACGCATCTGTCGTTTAGCTACATTTAGTAAATACGGCTAAATTTTGAAAAAATTGTATGTAAACGCATGTAAATTTAGCCAAATATGACTATATCTAATATGCAGTACACCTCATTTTGCTTGCTGTACCACATCTTGACCGTTGGTTTATACTTGACACCGAAGCTACTGGTCTTAGCTACCTAAACAAACAGTAAAAAGAGGATTTCTTACATTATTCCAAAAGTTGAGACCAGAATTAGAAGTTGGTCTTTTGCATTTCTACACATGTCAATGTTTTGTTGGCTATAAACAAGAGAAGTGGTATCCTATGAAAAAGGATATATATCGGAGAACAAATGCACAGCCAATTAAAAGAGTTGTTTTCATCTTTTTTATTAGCGTTTTCAATAATAATAATAATAATAAAAGATATAAATATATAATTGGCGTAGTTAGTGAAAAAAACTAACTCCTGATTGTTTGTCACTATACACAGATAAATATATAATTTGTTTTTTCTGTACAGTCTCTTTTGCGTTTTTTTTTAATAAATTCGGGTACTTATTACACGTTGGAAATAATGGAAAAAGAGAAAACAATCAATTAATGGGTATGGGAAAGCTAGCTTATTTGTAAGATTCCAACCATTGGTCGCCATCAATAAAACTTGTGTTGAGGAATGGAAGAGCTTGTGCATCGTTTAATCTCTGTACATAAGATGCCCTAAAATTCATATTAGCCCCAGGCCCGGAGCAATGGTACTCCCCATAGAATATGGTCCTGCCCATCCATTCCCAAATAAATATTTGTTAGCAGCATATATGCAGACAACGAAACTAATCACCGAAGTTGTTAAATACACTTAAATAATATAGCACAATGATTAATATAAACAATACCTGTTCAATAATTTTAATCAATATTTCCGATTGAACTGATAAATAGTTAAGTTTGTTTTTCAACAAAAATTAATTGCGATTTAGGGTTTTCCAAAATAAAAAATGCAAAATTAAGTTTTATCATTAGAATAGTTTTCTAATAATTTTAACAATAATAACAACAGAGTCAGTCATTTTAAAATTTTAATTTATGTACCTTTAACTCATGTGTGGACTTATAAGTATTAAGTGATAAGTCATAACCCATATTTACCTAATCACTTATAAATGTGTAGCTCAGCATGCATAACCAATACCTCAACCCATGTGCAAGTTATTTTCAATATATATAAATGGGTAGCTCACAAATTAACTTTTCTAAACATTGAAGGAGTACGAACCTTTAACTGATATTTAAATAGACTCTTTTTTTAAAAAAATTTATTGACTAGCAGTAATGATAATGTTGTAATGATGATATCTTTCTATCAAAAAATAATGATGATATCTTATTCATATATTTTACATAAAATATATTTTTGTATTATAATCTAGAAGCGATGGATTCCCACCACTACATATGTTTTTGTGTTTGAGCACAAGCAATGTTAGCATGTCAGGTGGGAAGTCATCACAACTTGACTTCCCAACTCTTTTTTTTTTTTTAATACTAAAAAGTTTATTTGAGAAAATTAATTGACTTCTCAAAGTCTTAAACAATGCCCCAAAGAAATATTTTTAAACTAAAATAGACTTCTTAATGGGTCTTTATTTCAGTAAAATAGTAAATAATAATCTCCGAACTGCTTCTAAATGATAATAGGCACAACTCAACCGATTTTCGGCTTTATTTGTTTTTTCAATTTTATGATAAGAAGTTGATCTTAGTAAACATAACTTTTTACTGTATATTTAAAAAAGAAACAACTTAACGTGTAGACAAAAAAACAAAGAATGAGTAATTTTTAACTGCAGTAAAGAGAAATATTTTTTATCTTATTAAATTATAAATAATGAAAAAATATAAGGCTCAGGATAAGCCTTTGTTTTATATTCGTACACTTACTGATCCCTTGTAGGGTCATTGAAATCATTCCAACCTTCAGGGGCAATGATATCTGACATTGTTGTGAATGCAAAAACAACACGGGAATATGGCCTCCATGCCCTACCCAACCATATTCTCCCATTGCCTCCTATTGTGCTGTTCACAAATGCAAACCCTGTATTTTCATCCATGGAAACTCTTCCATGTGCTGTAACAGCACCATTTATGCTTCTTTGTCCCAGGGGTACTGGATTCGCTATTGACACTAATTGACAATTCTGTTCATAGCAGGAGCAATATCATTTCCAAGCTTTTGCTGTAAGTTTGTGAGTATGCTTAATCGAACTACAAAATTTGGGTAAAAGATAGAGAGATAATGCTACAATTTTACATCTTCTCTTTTATAATTAATTCTTGGAAGTTTTCAGTCCATTTTAGCACATACACTATGTTGTATTACCATAAGATTTTTGCCAACTAGTGTCCTAAACACATGGGGGGTTTTAAAATGATAAGTTTTCATTAGAAAGATGTGATTTTTGGTAAATTTTAATGTGGTCTTCTCTTAGATCATAATAAACTAATTATATTAACTGTTAGAAGATTAGGATTTTTGTTAGACGTTTAATCGGACGACTAATAATAGAAATCCATGATGAATTTAAAGATAAAAGGTATATCATTAAACTCATTGTGTATTTTTTTTAAGTTTCAAAGTGTAGGGCTTACTATCAAGTTTATAAATTTACTTTTATTGAAAACCTTAACCAATATCATTAGATAAACCCTTGTCATAAAAGATGAAAAATTATCATCTCAATTTGAAATCTCTATTCTATAGTGGAGCACATTTAATATATGATTTATAAGCATATACAACCACTAATTTTGACTTGTAATGTTTAAAAATTATATAAGAAACCTAAAATAACTAATTGTTCATGCTTTTTGAGCACACAATAAATCTGGAACATGCAAAATTTCTCTCACATAGATAGCTTTATATGAACATTGAGAATTTGAGAATTTGAGGGATGGAGATAAGAATAAGATACCTCATAGAGTGACCTTCCATTGCCGAATATGAAATCAATGGAGCCTTGGATATAGCAATCCTTGAAGTAATGGCGGCCCTTATCATCATGAAGGGTGTCTTGTGCTCCAAAGAATCCACAACCCCTGAATTCAGCTTGATCTCCTGATATTCTAATGGCTACTGCTTGTGCTCGTTCAGCCCCAGGACCTGGCACTGGAGCTAAATTCTATTTCAAGTAGTAGAGATAACAAAGTTGTTCATTAGTGTCATTAATGTAACATGTAATTTCTATTCTTGTTGAGCATGTAGATTATCTAGACATATGAAAATAAATGTGTTCACCATGAAGCTTATGTTCTTAGCAATGAAGTTGGAGGCAAAAACTTGTACGGAGCCACTATAAAATGTGCCATTGGCGGACTTTGCAGTATCATTCCATGCAATTGCAGTTGAAGTGTAGCCTTGTCCTTGAAATGTAACGTTGGGTTTGGTTATAGGCACCATCACTTTTTCACTGTAAAAGATGAATGACATGCTGAGGCAAATTTTCATAGCTATCAATTCCAAAAAAACAAAACACTAGAAGCATTTAAAGCAGGTTTGGTTAATGATGAGGACCAACTTACTAGTAAATGCCACTGTTGATCCATATTATGGTTCTTTTTTCGCTAAAATCTGGAACTGCATTCACTGCTGCTTGTACTGTTGTGAAATTACAACACCCTTTTCTGTCAACACAAAGATAGAAAGTGGTATTGGTACCTGGAGGTGGAATGCCTGCTGGAAAATCATCACAAATGGACGCTGCATTTCCACTATCATGGCGTTTCTTGTGATGATGGTGTATGAAGTTATAAGTAAAAGGTAGTGACGAATATACAGATGATGGTGAAGTTGTGGGACTGAAGTATTTGAAAATGTTGAGAAGCTGTTCATTTGGATTTATGAGGTACAAAGACGCAAAAACTGCAGCCAAGGGAACCAAAAGGGATGGGAAGTTGCTTTGGAGACTCATTTTGGCTGATTTTAGAATTATGTGACAGAAGGGGTGAAGAAAGGATGAGGCTCAGAATTGGAAAATTGGCATGCATAAATATATGAATATAACATGGCAAACAAAGATGCACTTGAAGTGAAAGGATTGATGACATGTCTTGCAAATTACCCTGCCCCTATTCATTCCTGGGGGAATTTCCATCCTATACCAAACTTTCAGATTTGGCTAGCAAATTTGAGTGCTTCTTCAAGCAAATTAAACCAGCATCATCATCCTCCACTGATGCAAAGAGATATACCAAGCTTCTCTTAATTGTAAAATAATGTTGAACTAAATTTAACAACTTTGCTCAATCTCTTAGGCTATGTTTGTCTAGAGAATGGGAGGAGTGGAGCAAAACGGAGTAAAATAATTCTTTGTTCCATTATTTGAGTATTTTTTATTTAATCCTATTTCATTCATTTTGGAAGGGGAAGAAGTTGAGAAAAATGGATGGAATGAACTCTATCTATCTCCACTCTATTTTATTCAAGTTTGACAAATTTAAACAATTGATGAAATTAAAATATTACCTGCAATGCTATGTTCCACCCAATTCCACAAATCCAAACATACCCTTCCTCTTCCTGGCTTTGCACCAATTTGTAAATAATAAAATCTAGGGAAAAAAGCAAATTACTCCCCTAAACTTTTGATCGTGTATTTAGACCCTTAATTTTAAAAATTTACAACGTCACCCTCCTCACCGATGGTGCAAAGAGAACTTTCTATGTAACAGATGTTAAATGCCATGATTAAGAACACTTGTGCTCTTCACGTGCATAAACAATTTGACAAAAATACCCCTTTTTCTCTCACTTGAAACCCTTTCCGTTTCTCCTTCATGCCTCCCCCTCGTCTCAAATATTATGGTGAAGGAAAAGGAGGAAGGGGGGGGAAAGACAACGGTGCCAGCAATGGAGGCTCGCGATGCAAATGCTCAACCCGTACGTTAAGTTCACGGTGGTGCAAGACCAACTTTGTGATGGCTCAGCGGTGCGACAAGGGGAAGGGAGCGGTGCCGCGGCTAGGCGTCGCGATTGTTTCACGAAGGTGCTGCGAGAGAAGGGAGGAAGGAGCCGACCACCACGTGGCAAGGGAAGCTAGTGACGCGAAGAGAAAGGGAATGGTGGCTCTTGGTGTGGAAGCTCAATAGCTGTCATTACCCGATTTGAGAGCGTGAGGGCACGTGAAATCTCATCCCACGTAAGCCTTATGAGTGACGTGTCTATCTAAAAGCATAACTTATCATAATATAATACTTGAAAGATAATTTTCTTCTAAATCAACAATCATTTCTCTAAAACTCTACTAGGCTCTTTTCTAGATATAAATGTCTATCATATAGTTACTCTATTCTTGAAATCATAAGATCTCTAATATACATAAAATCATTTAAATCTAAAACTTTTAAAATTCTAAAAGCTATGAACTCAATAACTCTAACAATCTCAACTTTAGCATAGTTGTGACTATGAAATTATGCCCAAGAGATCACCGCTTGTAGGCATTCTGATTTTAAGTCCAGCGAATATGTCTATCGCAGTTGCTACGAATCATCCTGAATTTCATACTTTTAAGCATCATAAAAACTGAATTTATTTCTCTAAAACTCTGTTCCATAATCTACTTTAAGTTTAAAACACTTTCATATAAATTTTACAATAATTCAACCTCACATTCTTAAAGCTTTCTGAAATCCAAAGTTTGGAATATATAATGATGAATATCATAACTCTTAAAACATATTTTCTTAATAAATCACTTATCAAATATGTAAAACATTTTCCATAACACATAACATAGTAATCATGGTCTCATGGTTTTGTTAAACACATTTCTTTCATGCCATCAACATAAATCATTATTATTTTTCTAGTTAAGCATAATCATGTAAAATCATTTTCTATACTTTTCCTTATCTCAAATCTCATATTCAACAACTATAATGCAAGAACATACTCATAATGGCAAAAATAAGCCATGAGCTTAAACCCACTCACCTAGAGGGAGAACAATAAACGGTAATACCAAGGGAGCTCCATGGAGCGGATGCACCAACGCTGCCATAGAGCAACCACAACTCTAGATTAATCTCTAACATCCCTTAGATAACTTTAATATAACTCTAACAATATTGAGAGACAGGGAACATGACAATAGCACTCATGAAAGCATGAGGTTGACGTAGTGGTGGTTGTGATGGCGAGGTGGCTCCGGATCTAATGTTGTAGCGTGGTTGCTCTACACCATATTGGATGCAAGTAGCAACGGAGGACAACAACATGAGTGGTGTTGTTCGTGGTTCCCGGAAGTGCGGTTTGTGAGGTGCGATGGTGGCCAAACAAAAGCGGGCAGAGTGGGCCTGTTTCAGAAGAAGGGTGCGGTAGCTCTGGCACAACGAGACGAAAACAGAGCCTCTTCCCTTTTCCTTTCTTTTCTGTTTTCTTTCACTGCTTCTCTTTTTGTTGATTGGGTTTGTGTTTGTGAGATGTTTATGAATGTGGTTTATCATGGCTTTTGTGTCTGATATGTTTGGTTTGATTCCTGTTGTGTTGTGTTTGATGTCGAAAGAGAGTTTTGGTTGTGGTGTGGGATTGGAAAAGCTTGGGGTTGTAATGGAATTATGATGATTTTTTTTTATTATGTGTTCTTCATGGGTATGAAGATGCTTTATGTTGAGCTGTAATTCTGATGATGATGATGACGAGTTCCTGGTTTGGGTTGTTTACGAGAGGGGAGGTGGGAAGTTTTGGCTATGGAGGTTTCAAAAGGAAGTGCATTGTTAATGGCTTTTGTGTTGTGCAAATTTCATCGATCCCCACTTAAGGACAGGGTTTCAGGTGAGAAAGGGAGGCGTGAAAGGAGAAACGAAAGGGTTTCATGCGAGGGGGTGTGAGTTTTGAGAGATTGGTGAAAATGAAAAGGAAAAGTGAGTTGAGAGAAAAATATATTTTTGTTAAATTGTTAATGCATGTGAGGAGCACATGCATACTTAACTGTGGCATTTAATATCTGTTATACAAAATGTCCTCTTTACATTATCTAGTAAGTGTAGGGGGTACGTTAAATTTTTAAAACAATAGTCTAAATTAATATGATCAAAAATTAAGAGATATAATTTATTTATTTATTTTTCCCCTAAAATCTATGACCAATCCGGGGAAAATGCATTAATAAATACTAGTGAACAAACTTCCCTTCTCATTCCGTTTAATTGCTGCGTAATTAATTTAACTTATTTAATTCAAAAGGAGTATCATTAGTGGGCCACAATGTCGCAATATTTACTTTATATTTATGATTAGTCAATAGAGAAACGTAGAGTCCCACCAAATTTGCCAGCGGGATCAATATAAAGTCCCGGAAAAGCATACGCTGAAATTCCATTCTTGTCCTTCACCTTTTCGTCAACGATGAAAATGAAACTTACGAGCGCATAGAGTTATACAAAATTTAGTTGTAAAGTAACTCATTCAAACCATGAGTTTTATAAATACAGATACTATTTTATATTTTTATATTGACCTTTCATAACAGCAAAATACCATGCTATTTAAAGAAAGAAAGAAAGAAAAAATTATCTAAGTCACTTTCTCAAATCACACCATTCCAAATCAGGGACAGGATAGGAAAAATACAAAAAGGGGTAAAGCTGTATTTATCATATTTTTAGCAAAATTTCAATTTGCGCCCAATTTTTTGTTTTAATATTTACGTTATTAACGTTTTTAAGATATGACTAACATTTAAATTATCAACAAAAACTTAATATTTCCATGTCTTCTTGTGATTTTTTAACGTCATAATTTAATCTCTATATTTATTTTTATTCATTTATGATTTGAATGTTATCTATAAAAGAGTAAAATAAAAATGTTTAAAAAATATTAGAAATATAAATAGAAAAAGGTTGTGAATTTAATCAAAATTTTGATAAAAGTAAAAACATCGACCGAAGTTGTATCCAAACAAAACACGAGTCTGAGGTGGCACACGTGTGAGTGCCAAGGACAGAGTTTTTCACATGCGTGAGGCGGGTCCACCGCCATTCCTCCACCACCGTGTACAGCAACAGAGGTCCAACACTGCTAATAAAGCAAAAAGAGGGGGGGAGGGGAGCTTCGGTGTATATTTTGAATCAATTATTTTGCATAGATTCATCAGATCCTGGCCCCACAACACCACCACCCAAAAAAAAGAAAAAAAAAAAAAACATTACTAATTCACTAAAGGCATAGGGACTCTCACCCTTGCTTCCTTCAATGCCCTCTTCTTCACTTTTCTTGGGGTTTTCTTGGGGTATGTAGTGTGTATCTCATCTCACCCTTATCTTTTCCCCTTCCATCTCAATCTGTCTCTCTTAACCCCCCAACTTCCATTGCTCCCATTATTCTTTTTTTTTCTTTCTTTTCTTAGAAAAATATCATTCCCATCTCAGAAGTAACCCACTCTCTGCAAGGTAACTTACCCTCATGGCTAGCCATTTCAGAAAGAAGCATAAAAATCCATGCTTTATTTCTCTCCCTTCTTCTTCATGACTTTGGATTTTGCTGAGAATTTCCCAGAATATTTTTTCCTCATGCACCCTTCACTGATTTAAGACACCCCATTTGTTCACAATTACTTTTTTCTTTTTGAACTATTTTTGTGATAAGTTAAATTTTAGAAAAATCTGTTCAGATGAGAAGGTTATAAATGAAGAAGAAAATCAGCTTTTGTGGTTGTTTTTGGGTTTAGCTTTTTGGATTACTTCTGTGAGCAAGTTAGCTAGCATAGAAAGTACTGATACAAGGGAAGTAAAACAAAGGGTGATGGTTGTTTCTGGAAAAAATCAGTGGATTTGAGTTGAAGGGTGTGTCTAAGAATGTGTAAAGTACGAAACTTTGAGGCTTTAGTCCTTCATCTCGTGCTGCATTCTGTCGGCAACAACCACTCCCACCAACATTCTAGATTTAAGTTTGCTTTTCTGTGCATGTGGAATCTGAACATTTTAATAATATATATTTAATATTTTTTTTGTGTTCTGTTTGTGTGTTTTTACAGTGTAAACAATCGGATCTGGAGGCTTGGGGTGAAGCATTTTAATTTAGGTAAAATCACTTTTAAGCATCGTCACTCCTGGTTTAATCAGAGATCTATGGTTATTCATGCATCAAACACCAATTTTGAGTTTCATCTGTTGTTTAACCTTGCATATATCTTCTGTTTGTTTATTTTAATGTTTTCCCCGAATATTTAGGTGACTTGATTTGGTAGCTAACGGGTATTTGATTGCTATGTTTTCCTGTTTTTTAGGCTCCTAATAACCGTTGTATTTAATTTAAAGCTGAGTGTTCTCTACGACTGGAATATTCAACATTTGAAATTGTTCTGACCGAGCTTCCATTATTTGCAGTTGTGGGGGGTCTTTTGGTGCTTTGAAGTTTGAACAAGGAAGATGCAGAGGCCACCACCAGAGGACTTTCTGTTGAAAGAGACCAATCCCCACCTTGGAGGGGGAAGGTCTCTGGTGACAAGCTAACTAGCACCTATGACCTTGTTGAGCAAATGCAGTACCTTTATGTGAGGGTTGTGAAGGCTAAGGACTTGCCTGCGAAGGATGTCACTGGCAGTTGTGACCCTTATGCTGAAGTCAAGCTGGGGAACTACAAAGGCACCACTCGGCACTTCGAGAAGAAGACTAATCCTGAATGGAACCAGGTTTTTGCTTTGGAAAGACCGGATTCAGGCTTCGGTGCTAGAGGTGACTGTGAAAGATAAGGATGTTGTGAAGGATGACTTCATTGGCCGTGTCTTGTTTGATCTCAATGAGATCCCAAAAGGGTTCCGCCAGATAGCCCTCTGGCGCCGCAATGGTACAGGCTGGAGGACAGGAAGGGTGACAAGGCGAAGGGAGAGCTAATGCTGGCTGTTTGGATGGGTACTCAAGCTGATGAAGCATTTCCTGAGGCATGGCACTCGGATGCAGCTACTGTTAGCGGGACTGATGCTCTTGCAAACATTAGATCAAAGGTGTATCTATCTCCCAAGCTTTGGTATTTGAGGGTTAATGTGATAGAGGCACAAGACTTGCAGCCTACGGACAAGGGGAGGTACCCTGAAGTTTTTGTGAAGGCTATTTTGGGTAATCAGGCCTTGAGGACTAGAATCTCTCCGAGCAGGACTATCAATCCAATGTGGAATGAGGATTTGATGTTTGTGGCTGCGGAACCTTTTGAGGAGCCCTTGATTTTGAGTGTGGAGGACAGAGTTGCCCCTAACAAAGAGGAAATGTTGGGGAGGTGTGCTATTCCATTACAGTTTGTGGACCGGAGACTGGATCACAAACCTGTGAACACTAGGTGGTTTAATCTTGAAAGGCATGTTGTTATTATGGAAGGGGAAAAGAAGAAGGAAATCAAGTTTGCGAGCAGGATTCATATGAGGATATGTCTAGAAGGTGGCTACCATGTCTTGGATGAATCAACTCACTACAGCAGTGATCTTCGCCCTACAGCAAAACAGCTGTGGAAGTCCAGTATTGGAGTTCTTGAGCTGGGAATATTGAATGCTCATGGTTTGATGGCTATGAAAACAAAAGATGGGAGGGGGACAACAGATGCTTATTGTGTAGCAAAATATGGACAGAAGTGGGTGCGGACGAGGACAATCATTGATAGCTTTGCACCCAGGTGGAATGAGCAATATACTTGGGAGGTTTTTGATCCTTGCACTGTCATAACAATTGGTGTCTTTGATAACTGTCATTTGCACGGTGGTGACAAGGGCGGTGGGGCAAAAGATTCAAGGATTGGGAAGGTAAGGATTCGTCTTTCCACCCTTGAGACTGATCGTGTCTATACACATTCGTATCCTCTTCTAGTCCTTCATCCAAATGGGGTGAAGAAAATGGGTGAAATTCACTTGGCTGTGAGGTTTACTTGTTCTTCTTTGCTCAATATGATGCACATGTATTCACAACCCTTGCTGCCAAAGATGCATTATATTCACCCATTGACTGTCAGCCAGCTTGACAGTTTGAGGCACCAAGCGACTCAGATTGTTTCCGTGAGACTGAGTCGTGCCGAGCCACCTTTGAGAAAGGAGATTGTGGAGTATATGCTGGATGTGGGTTCCCACATGTGGAGTATGAGAAGAAGCAAGGCTAACTTTTTCAGGATCATGTCAGTTTTAAGTGGATTAATTGCTGCGGGAAAATGGTTTGATCAGATTTGCAATTGGAAAAACCCCATCACGACAGTCCTGATCCACATCTTGTTCATAATATTGGTCATGTACCCTGAGCTTATCTTACCCACCATATTCCTTTACCTCTTCTTGATAGGAGTTTGGTACTACAGATGGAGGCCAAGGAACCCTCCTCACATGGACACTCGTCTCTCTCACGCAGATTCTGCGCACCCTGATGAACTCGATGAAGAATTCGACACATTCCCAACTACCAGACCTTCTGACATTGTGAGGATGCGATATGATCGGCTTAGAAGTATCACCGGGAGGATACAGACAGTGGTTGGTGATTTGGCCACTCAGGGGAAAGGCTGCAGTCTTTGCTCAGCTGGAGAGATCCAAGAGCTACAGCACTGTTTGTGATTTTCTGTCTGGTTGCTGCCATTGTCCTCTATGTCACTCCATTCCAAGTTGTGGCCTTACTGACCGGTATTTATGTGTTGAGACATCCAAGGTTCCGCCACAAGCTTCCTTCGGTGCCACTGAATTTCTTCAGGAGGCTGCCTGCAAGAACTGACTGCATGCTGTGAGTCATGGAAAGTGCAGAAAACAAATGGAGCTTGCTTTTTTACTTTCATTGTTCAGCCACCAGATGCTGGTTTCTGGTTTGATGTTATGGCCTTGTCTCCTGAAGGCAAGAGTAGATTTTGTGGATTTGCAGTTCATTATGTGATCTGATTTTCTGTTTTGAACTTTGTGGTTTAATCTGTATTTTCTGTAGGCTGTGAGTTGAAATTAACTTGTGCTTAGTCAAACTTCATGTTCAGTTAGATGTAGTAGTAATTTTTCTCAATTGAAGTTTGAACTTATCACCTCAAATGGGGATGGAGGTGATTTTCTAGTATTTTCTTTTTGTCAATGGAAGTTGGACTTTATCAACTTCTGAAACAGGTGAACAATCCTACTGTTTTCTGTTGGGACAAACAAAACCACTAAACACTTTCACTTTGGGTGTATTGATGTCATGCCATGCTCGTTAGTTGTTATGCGTTTTTCTCTGCATTTTCTATATTTAATTGCTTGATGTTTATATTTTGGTCCTATGCTATTTTCTCGCAGTAATATTACAATTTTTTTGTGTGATTAGTTAGCCGGTGAATGCCCGTGGGGTGTCCTTTTCTCTGCACTCTGCAGCGAGACATAAATAATAAACTGCATCTTGCATTGCCCCTTTTACCATGCTGCCACCTAATTTATTTCAACTTGTATTTATTTTGCTTGGATTCAAGTTCTGGGACAATAATTCGAGCAGTGGGACAGACAGATATGCCCCCTCTATAATTGGATTTTTATGGTATTTTTTGTTTACCAATATTTGTTGCCACTTTGTAGGTTGAATAATTATTCTTCTCTTTTATAATATCTGTCAATTTAGAACAAATATAGTTATTAAAAAATAATAAATAATATTAGTAATTGAGTAAAATATAAATAATGAATTAATTTATTTTTATATATTAATTAATATAACATAATGTTTAAAGTTAAAATTAAATAGATTATTTTGAAAATGTGAAATTAATTAAGGTAATATTAAAAGTGAAAAAATATACTTTATTGGAATGTAAAATTAATAAATATTTTAAAATATAAAGTTGTTTGAAAGTAAATAAATATTTTGAAAGGAAAATAGTAGAATGTAAATAAGTAGAAGTGTTACAAGTAATGATAAACTCCATTTCCCCCTTAATTTAACAGTTTTTTTACTTTGAAATTTTACTCAATAATAATAAGAGTTGTAATTGAGTAAAAGATTGCTACTTAAATAAATAAACGATGTAAAACCTATCCAACCTGTTTATTCTATTTAAATGAGCATAGGTGAGGAATATCCAGATGAGAATAAATGTGATTTTTTTTAATACCAGTATTTTATAGGTATTATTCCATTAGAGATAATCTTGTTGGAGTATTCAAATGAGAATAAATGTGATTTTTCGAACAAATGTGACCTATAATATGCATTGCTTTTATTCATTTTTTTTTAAGAAATAAGATATTTATGTAAAATTATTAATTATTGACTTCTCAAATACATATAAAAGGATATAAAAATTGACAAAATTAATTTATTCTCATTAGATGTCAGCATGTTCAAGATATGAGAATAAGTATTGCCCTATTGGGTGATAAGAAAATGTTAGAGTTAAGTGCAAGGACAAACCTTATATTGATTGAGAATAGACTAAGTGAGTAATATATAATATGATATGTGACCTAATGGTGTGTGCTCTTATTTAACTTAATAGTTATATGAAGTTTTGGATCAAGGGTTGGACGATGAAATAACATTTCCTTTGTGTGACCTCGGGGCCTTTGATTTGATGCGGCTAAGCGAGCGCGCAGTATGAAATTTAAAAGGCTAAAACAGTGAACTGAAGTGAACATTTCTTCTTTTGGGTCATGATTCGCTCCGTTGTTGTTAAATGCTAATCCTATCAAATATACTAATGCTTATCCTATGTCCGCCGAAAAAGTAACAGATATTTTGTTTGTTTTTCCAATCCTTATCGTATTATGTTAGAAACTTAGCTTCAGTGCAACAAAAAAAAAAAAAAGAAAAATCGTTTTCGTGTTTTACTGGAATATTTATTACAAAATTTTCAGCTTTATCATTTATAAATTATAATACACAATTCTAAACACAAAAAAAAAATATTAATAAAATAAACTAGTTATTAAATAATAGTATTTTAGTAAATATTTTCGTAATCAACCCTTGATTTTAGGTTCTTTAATTATTTTGCAAATAACTAAAATGACAGATGATTTAAACAAGAGATAATGCTATATTAATCTAATTTTTATTTGTGTCATATTATTTTGTAAGTAATTGTATGCCATTCGAATATTATTGAATATATTTCAGATTAAAAAAGTTGAATACGACTCAATATATAGCACTAAATTGTTCGGAAATTTTCTTGAAAGAGGGTCACACAAACTAAATTCGTGGATATGAGAATGCCAAATCTTATTTGAACCTTTTCAATTTGTTGAGCTAACTACCATTTTTAAATGGAGGATATTATCGATTTTAATTTTTTGAATAAAGATTAAATATCTTTGAATTGTATAATCCACTGTAACAAATGATGAAAATAGGGGATGTAAGTGAATTCAGTAGTTAACCTGATCAAACCATTCAACTCGAACTAAATTACTTGAATTGATTCAGGTTGGTCCAAATTATTGGGTCCAATCGAGTAGAAAATGACTAAAATCGATCATAAATTGATTTGGACATCAATATGGTAATTATGACGTATGAACCCCGATGATCCAATACCCGAGCCAATGACTCAATCTTTCTATTATTGTTATAACGTTATTATTTTTACACCCTTAAATATATCATGAGTTATATTATATTGTTATTGATTATTGATCTGTACAGGATTAATAAGTTATATTTTGTAATTATTGCGATATTATTTGACTATATATGTTATTGATTAGAAATTTTAGATAAAAATAAAAATAAATATAAAATTGTGACATTATTTGACTATGTATATCAGTTTTTACCTGAATTTGAATCAACCTGAGTCAATTACACTCTAGTGAAGGTTATTTATATTAATTTAATGATTTGATCATTATAGAGACTTTTTTTCTTTAATTTTCCAGAATATATAATGCCAAACATAATAATTAATATATGGCCATTTAAGATACTAGCCTTTAAGTTTTAAAGCTGATCATTATAAAGATTGATAGTTTTAAAAATTCTTCATAGTTTTTTAAAAGATGGACGTGATCTATATTATTTAAAATAACATCATAAAGATTTCACTAGATTCATTTTATTGTTTAAATATATAGGGAATATTGAAGATATTTTGAAATGTAAAGACTAAATCAAACTTGAAGTGAAATATTTATGAGAAGTAGTATAAAAAATAATTTAACAAATGATTCAAGACTACTAAGTGAACCCACAATCTTGTGCTAAACTTGAATGTCTTAATGAGTTACAGAAGGTTATGAGTTTGATTCTAATCCCACCCTCATCCCAATATCTTAATTAAAAAAGAAAGATTCAAAACTACCTTGCATCTAAGCAAATGATTTTAATTAAAAAAAAAAGATGTAGCAAAAGAATATGTCAACCCTATGGTGAAAGAATGTGTTTCTACTGTATCTTATTTTGTTGTTGTGGAAGGTCAATTCTATGGTTTCTTTAAACCAAATAGAAGGTTGCATCAAGGCGATCCTCTACCCCTTTACCTTTTTTTATTTTGTACAGAAGGTTTGTCCTATGTGGTCCACTAAGGAGAACAGAATAATCAAATTCATGGCTTGAAGATTAACAGTAGATGCCCATCTATTAGCCATATTTTGCTTATGATTCCATGTTATTTTGCAAAGCTAATGTGCTTCAATGTCAGAATTTAAAGGGGATACTGCACACATACAGCCTATTAAGTGGCCAAGAAGTGAACCTAATAAATCCTCAGTTTTCTTCAGCAAAAATACTCCTTAGCGGATAAGAAACTCACTTGTTGCTACACTTCAAGTGCCAAATGTTGGTTCCCAAGACAAGTACCTTAGGTTACCTGCAATTGTCAACAGATCAAAAAGAGCAACTTTCAATTTCATCAAAGACAAAGAGCAAAGAAGTTACAGCATTGGAAGAGGTCATTACTATCAACAAGTGGGAAGGAAGTACTTATTAAAGCAATCGGGACTACAATTCCAATTTATACTTTGAATTGCTTTAAACTCCTAGACACATTGATTTATGACTTACACAAGGTGATGATATAGTTTTGGTGGGGACAGGAGGAAAATGAGAAGAAAATGCAATGGATCAACTGGGACACTTTATGCAGAAAAAAGAGTCATGGTGGCATGGGGTTTAAAGATCTCAAAGTTTTTAATCTTGCCATGCTTATTGATCTCGAAAGAGCATTAATTATTTCACAAAGTCTTCAAAAGTAAGTGTTTCATTTACTCTTCTTTCATGGAGGCAGAGGTGGGTAATTATCCTTTTCTGGGCCTGTAGATCACTGTTGGAGGGTAGGAAGGTCCTCGGAAAAGGAATAAAATGGCAAATTGGCAATGGTAATAAAGTCAAAATTCAACAAGACCCTTAGATTGCTTCCACTTGTCCGTTTCAACTACCGCAAGGCGCATCCTCTAATCCAAACTTAATCCTAGTTAGGCAACTAAAAGATCCAGAAGGCAAATGGAATGAAGTTCTCATCAGAACAAATTTCACTGCAGATGCTGCTGAGGAAATGTTGCAGACAAGTATTGTCCAAGGGAATGACCGTTTAATATGGGCGAAAGTGAGGAATGGTGTTTACACAGTGGCCTTTGGTTACTCAATTGCCTTCCAATTCTACCATCCCCCATTGAGTCAAATGCCAGCTATTTTTTCAAACAGAGAGTTATGGGCTTTGATCTGGTCAATTCAATGCCCACCTAAAGTAAAAGCTTTCACTTGGAAACTACTTCTTGATGACCTTCCAGTTAAGCAAAAGTAGAAGGAAAGAATTAACAGCATCTCTAATATTTGCCCAATTTGCATGGCTGAACCGGAGTAAATGTCTCACTGTTTTCAATCATGTCCACGAACAAATCAGGTATGGAGGTTGTCTGGACTTCTCAATCAGTCTTTGCAACACACAAATAGACCTTTATGGCAATAGTCGCTTGATCTGACAAGGTCTCTAAAGGCTAGATCAAATGGTACCAAGCACATAACCTTAGTGGCCTTCATATTGTGGAGGATTTGGCTAGCCCGAAATTTGAGGACTTTTGAGGACAAAGATAACTCAGCAGAGGAAATTTATGCAATGGCTTCGCAACTAACTGATGAATTTTCCTCTCATAGAATAAACATATCTCTTCTTCATTAGGAATTTGTCATTAGTCTTATCCATGATTGGATGTTTGGTAATGTCCATTTCTTTTATTTTTGCAGTTGTCTTTTATGGACCAGTACCGTAATTCGTTTGCTTTGAATGAATGACAACTACCTACCTTTGGTACAAAAAAAAAAAAGAAGATTTTTCCGAGTTACATTACACATGCCAAAGAAACTTGATGGACTCTTTTCAAAGAAAGTGTTTAAAACCCGATTAAAGGGCCATATATGACGAAGACTGTTCTTTAATCCACAACGAAATTTGACTGCTAGGACAAATTTTTAGGCTTGTGGCCGTAATCAAAGGTAATAAAGCAATAATTCAGTTTTTAGATGCACTACAAATATATATATATATATATATATATATATATATACCAACATTTAATTAGATATTATTATATTATTAAAAGTATTTTAATTTTATAATATAAACATTAAACGTTATATATAGATAGTATTGTATAATTAATTGTAAAAAATATTGTATAATAATTTCTTAAAACTAATCTTATAAAATAATATTAGTAAAAAATTATATGAATTTTTGACAAAAAAATTAGGAATAATTTTAAATAAATAAAATAATATAATTCACTCATGTATCCAAAAATTAAGAAATATTTTCACCTAGTCAATTTTTCACTCATGCATTACTATGATTTTAATTCAATTCTCAAATTTTTCATGTAAGTAATGGTTTATAAGTACATCTATAAATATTTTATAAGTCCGAAAATAAGAACCTCTAGTGGAACAAACATTGGGTCATTTTTTCCTATATGGCTTGTTGACTGCCATAATACAATGATATGTAATTGAAACCGAAATTACAGTTGGGTGGACTAAACAAATCTCGCACTGTGCGAGAAATGGCAAAATGTAATTTTTTATTTTTAAAATGGAAAGCTTGCACAGCGCAAGATTTTGAGAAAAAAAAATAATCTCGCATGGTGCGAAATTTGAAAAAAATCTATAATACTCTAATGCTTTCAGTGTCACTGATTATTACAATTTAATTTGAAATTTGAATTCTCAATCTATATTCATTGCACTTAATTGATAAATATCAATCACATCAATCATAATTAATTATTAATTATGAGATATCAATTACAAATCATAATCTCACTCCCATTTCACAATCCAGTTCAAACCCATTATCAATACTATAATATCACTTTACAAATTTTTTTGTTGGTTGACTTTACAAATTTTTATTCTATATTTTAAATTTATAAATAGTATTTTTTTTCGTTCTAATATATTTCAAATTGTTTTTTATGATTATACTATTTAGCTTATCTATCAAAAAATATTTGGCTTAATATATAGTCATGATTTCTTTCAAATGTATTATAGCTCTATATGAAACACGTAATTTATGTATTATCAATGAATATACAGTTTGAAACTAACTTATATGATGATTTTCAATCAATATGTAATTAATATAATGTAATCTATCACAATGATGTTAATCATAAATAAGATATTTTAAAATTATATATTTTATTTGAAAATATGCCTATCAAGATAAATAAATTAAAATCTTTTGAAATTAATTCAATACCAATTTAAATAGTTTAGTTTACCTTTAAAATATATTTTTACTTCTAAAAATATAAAATATTTACTATAATATATTTGTTTTGACTTAAATTTAGAGAATTTTCTTTATTTAATGCTTGAGTATTTTTTATAAACTCACATATACTCTATTATTATTTAATTTTAATATGAAATTTTCAAGTATAAGTTATTCACTTAATTTAAATTGGATTCGTGAGGCAATTTAGGTTTTTAATATGATTTAAATATGATTTTTTTTATTTTGTTATATTCAAATTATATTTAAATATGGTAATTAACGGTTGAATACTTTAATTTTATATAATTGAATATTTGTGTAAAATATTTTTTATATTAACCATGCATTAAAATTAAGTTATATTAACCATGCATTAAAATTAAGTCCTTAGAATAATATATTGTAAAAATTAATGAGAGATATATATATTTTAATAATAATCTATGTTAGCTTCACAAATCCATGAAATTAGAGAAGAGATATCAAATTGATATTATTGAATCAACCTTAAATTTGTGCTATCATTGACATAGTAGTTATATTAATTTAAAATTATTTTATTAATTAAAATCACAACAAGTATTATCATGGTCAATAAATTATAACTAATAATTTAATACAACAAATTAACACATAAATATGATCAATCAGTCATTCTCTAATTAATCAATCACTTTAAAATTTAAATTAAAATTTTAAAGAATAACACTAATTACATATCATTTTATTTTTGCATGTCAGATTTAATTAGTATAATATATAATTTATTAAAAATTATTATAATATATAAAATTTGCCACATTATATTATAATGATATTGATAATAAAAATACAATAATACACGCAATACTATTTATTTTTGATAGTAAAACTTATATTTAATTTGAAGGATTTAATATAATCTATAATCTATTTATAATACTAATAATTAAGATTCATTACATGAACAATTTTTCATGTGTCATTCATAGAGAAAATTATGCCCATCATTTCCATAATCTTAATATTTAAAGTAAGTTTTTGGATTTAATTTATCTTCTAATTATTAATTTTTTTTCCAATCATACCTTCATATCTCTCTTCATTAAAATTATTTAACAAAATAGTTCAATCAAAATTGTTTAACAAATAACAAATAATACAAACAAAATGATAATTGAATGTATTATACCATTAAAAATTTTTATATATAATTATAGTATTAAAGATAACAAAGCTATTATAATTATGTTACCAAAAAAAATTTATAATTATAGTATTAATGATAACAAAACTATTATAATTATAATAATTAATGATAATAAGAAAATCTTAGCACACCTTTATTTTTTAGTTATCTTTATTGGATTTAATTTGCATCATGTATGTATTTTTATTTTTAATTTGAATTATGTTGCATTAGTAGTGTTTGTTATTATGGATATGTTTCAAATTTCAAAGTATTTTCAAAATTTTTTACTTTTTGAAATTTTTTTAATAAATCTGTGAATATTGATAGGAATTAAATCTCTAGGAAAATGAGAAAAGAAAACCTATGACGAAAATTAATTGAGATAAGAATGAAAATTCTAAATGAGACTATGTTTAACTTTAAATATGAGCTTTTGAAAATTATAAAAAAATATATATCTATCTCTCACTATACCATATTTAATTATTTACAACCTAGACATTTTAACTTATCAATTCAACAATTGTTTCATATTAAATTTTTTGATAAAAAGACTTAAAAAACAATCCCATAATTTACACTTCTTTGATAATGACACTAATTATTTATTAATTATTTTAAAAAATTAAATAATTACATCATTTTTTATTGAAAATAATTGTACAATTGATATACTACTCCAATAATTGAGATGACATCAATTAGGATTACATGTGATTTTTACTAATTATTAAAGTATGTACAATGAAAGGGGGTAATGAAATCATATAAATTAAATTTATTAATTATTTTTTATTAATTAGGAAATATATTTTTATGTTTTTATAAATCAAATATTTTAACTTATTAAAAAGATGTAAACGACTAAGATGATAAAAAAAATGCAGAAATAGGTACACATACCCTACAATAGAGATGAGAATAGGGATATATTTTATTTTTATGAAAGTCCTGAAAATAGCACATCTTTATCTTTTTCAATTATTTATATTAGATTTGCATTATGTATGGATTTTTTTATTTTTTAGTTTGGATTATGTCGCATTATTAATATTTGTTATTATAGATATTTGTTTAAATTTCAAAATATTTTTAAATTTTTTTTGAAATTCTTTAATAAATGAATATGTAAGGATTCAAATCTAGAATTGTGATGGTGATGATGATGGGGGATAAGAGGTAAAATTCTAACGGATGGGGGCATAGAACATGTCCTCTTTGTCATTGATATTTGTTATTATCCTGGACTAACGTTAATGATATAATAAAATTATATATTTATTCTCTTTCATTATTCAAAAATTTCAACCTTCAAAATGAGTAAAATTTTTATAAAATATGCTATTTATTTTTATAGGTCATCTATCGAGATTTTTTCAACTTTATAAATATGATATGATCAAAATAAGATATAAAATAGAATCACGTTTATATTTTATCAATTTATTTAATTATTTGACTATTAAATTATTTTAAAAATAAATTTATATACTCAATTTTTATAAGATATATTTAAATAAATTATTTATTTTCAATAATTGTCAACAAACTATTTTTTATCATGGCAAATATTAAAATATTTATAACGTTTCCTATATAAATCTGTGTTCAATTCAATTGGAGCATTTGCGTTTGCGTTGTATACTTCGATCTTTTAAAAACACAGAGCAACGAGTTGTGAAGAGGGAAAATGAGAGAAGTCATCCTTTTGTTTCATTTCATTTTATTATGACTTTATATTTGCATTCTTTATCATCTTTTCATGTTTTTAGTAGGAAAATATTAGAGTGGTCTTTTTTTTTTATGAGTAATTTCTTTCTCCCTACTTCCTCTATTTTGTTTTTATGTCTAAGTTTCATTTCCTCTCCTGTAATTAGTTTATTTTGTGTTAATAATTTGAAAAAAAAAATTATTGCTTCTTTGTTCAACAGAATAGAGTATTAGTAAGGTAAAAATTCTTTTGTCCAATAGAATATTGTTTCTTTGTTTAATTTTTTTTATTTTTGGTCTTCTTTATTTTTTTTGTCCTGCACTAGTTTTATTTTATTTTATTTGTCTATTTTTTTTAAAATTTTTTGGTCTTCTTCTTCCTGTTCGAAATTTTTTTGGCTTTTTTTTTGTCTGCATTAGTTCCTTTTTATTTTTTAATTTCTTTATCTAAGTTTTTTTTAAATTTTTTTTGGTCTGTAAGGGAAAAAGCTAAAAATGGATACCAATGCTAATATAATTGTATATTTCAATGGCAATGTGTTCTTTTTTATTTTCTATAACAATTTATATTTATAATTTAATTAAAAATATATTCTAGAAAATGTTCTCTAAACTAGAAAAATTATTATTAATTTTAAAATATGTGATTTAAAAATTTAAAATAATAAAATATTAATACAATAACTATTTTTTATACTAAAGTAGTATTTTACCCAACAAAAAAAATATAACCGACCCAAAAAAATAATACAGTAGTTTTTCTTAGAACTTATGAAAAATATCAAATTTAAATAAATATAATTATTAACAAATAAATTATATACAAAATGAATTGCATAAACTTTAATAAAAAGAAAGCCATCTTCACTGTTATAACTACAATGTGTTCTTTTTTATTTTCTTTTTTAATTTATTTTTATAGTTTAATTAAAAAATATTCTAGAAAATGTTCTCTAAAAATAGAAAAACTATTATTAATTTAAAGACATTACAATATTCAAATTGCATCAAATCACAAACAAGTATATGCCATACAAAAATGATAAAATAAGAATCCTAATGACTATTTCTTCTTAGGTGGTTTCTTTCAGAAGTCTGGAGATAGCCAAATATTTTCTCATAATTCAAGCCAACCCCTCTCAGAAAATGTGTGGCACCGCTTCCTACTATCCCTCCCGCCTTCATCCCTTCCTCTTCTCCCATTTCCAAGGACATCTACTAGATTTAGATTTAGGTGTTGCTACATGGGCAGATGTAGATGTGCCCTTCTATACTGGCTGGAGATGTATGTCCAACTGGGGAGAATATTGGGAGGTTGGTACACATCTTCCTGACACCAGATTCACTAGCCTATACATTCTAGTCAAAGTCAAGCTTGCAAATGTCACATCATCAATGTGGTAAGAACTATTCAAACTCAGTGTCACTACTATCAACAGATCTTCTTCCTCGACTCAAAAGGCTCCTTGAACTCCGTCGACTACCCTATCACGACCCGACTTGGGCACGTGGACATGAGGAATTCTCATTCCCACGTAAGCTTTGTGACCTCTAGTCTCTCTATATGCATATTTTAATATTAAATCCATTTATAAAACATCATTTCCTTCTCTAATAAACCTTTGGCTCTTTGAAAATATAATCATCGTAAAAACATATCATAATTAACTTTAGCACAAATCTCTAAAGTTAGAAAACAAATCATTTCTCAATCATGAACATATCTCTGACTCAAAATATGAGTTGCTCTCTATACAAGATATACATAAAAACTAGAATTATGTAAATACAAAATAATCATGATAAATCAATACACTCTATCTCTATAGTCTAGGACCCTACCGTCATGTACACGGAGTACTCTATCTTTAATCAAAATGCAACAAAAAAAATATATTTCACTCTAAAGTGAAGCTCACCAACTGAAACTTTCTAAGAAGGAGGTGAATAAAAGGACCCATGAGCTGATGTATCTATAATGGAAAAGGGAGAGGGGTGAGTTTCATCTAAAAATCAAGCGGACCCTCACCCATAACCTTCTCATGGGACAATCAAGAGAACAAATAATCATATTATATATATATATATATATATATATATATATATATATATATATATATATATATATATTAATACAATTTCTCTTAAATCATTTCATTACATGTACATAATAGTTCTTAAATCAATAATCTCTGAAAACATAAATACAATACTCTACTAGAAAATGAGGATCTCTGGTTATGTCTTGCATAACAAAATATAAATACTCTGGTTATGCATGTCAACCATGTAATAACGAATTCTCTGCTCTATGATCCCTTAGAATCTAAATTGGAACCTAACTAGGTTCCGTTCTCTCTATGAGATTGTCCTCTCGGACAACTTGGTACCAAGGTTAACGATCGAGTTCCAACTTAACTCATTGTCTGTTTCTCTATGATTAATGGCAAATCTCTAAATCATGAAATCATATCATTTCTCTAAAACTATATTTTGGGGATAAAACTCTATAATATATAATTACTCTCTCTTGAAATCCTCATGGAAATTTCTAAAATCTCTAAATCAAGTCATAATCATACTCTAGCTCTTTAATAAATCATTTAGCAATAATGGTCCTATGAGTTTGCATCAAAACAAGTATATCACGCTCTTGTTGAAAAAAAACAATTGTAATCACAAATATGTAAAACCATCTGAAATCTCTATTATTCTCTAAAATCATGCAAACAAGCTCCCAATCAATGAAAATAACTCTAATGATCAACATAATGATCATAGGATATGAACCCACTCACCTGGAGGGGAAGAAGTGGCGTCAACACCCATAACGTTCCAAGAGTGGAAATTACACCAATGTTTGCCATTAAACCACAAAACTCAAGATTAAACTCTAACAACCTCTAGATTACTCAAACATAACTCTAACAACATTGGGGAGCACCCCAATTAACAACAATGGAGACAAACGACAACCCATTCACCAAGATATGAAATGGGAATGAAAGGAATAACGAAAACCCATAAAACTCACATTTGATCTCTTAGAGGAGGAAGGACTAGAGGAAGAGAATGGAAGGGAGTAGAGAGTGTTAGGGTTCGATTTTGAGGAGAAATCCCGAGTTGGAGTGTTCAAAAAGGGTGGGGGCATCACTTATGCGAACGCGCCGTTTCGCACTATGCAAGCCGCTGACATCGCTATAGCGGTTTGGCCTCCCGCCCACGTTCGTGCCACTTATGACCGCTATAGCGGTCCTTAGACCACTGCACACATGCAATTGCCCTCTGGTGACCTCTCCAGTGGTGACATCAAAACTCAACTGCATAATTCATGTCACATAGCTTCTAGATAATCTCACTTATTTACATTTCTTGCTTTAACTTTAAAACATAAATGTAAATAAGGAAATACCCCTATTTGGATTCAAATAAAATATCAAAAAAATCAAAACTTCAACCATTCAAAATCCAAATTTTGGGTTTTAGTTCAAATCCGAAGTTTTCAAGATTTTCTAAACTTGGGAGCTCAAAATGAAACGTTTAAAGGTTTTATAAAATTCGTTAAAAATCACTCTTCAACTCATTTTCCCTCTAGGAATAATTATCGAGACTTTTGATCCCAAGAATATTACTCTAACATATAGCCCTCCAAGGAGGTGTAGGGTCTAGACTTAGTGAAGTTCAGGACTCGGTGGGTCTGGGGCCTGAGGCTATACATAACTTGTCTATTGATTGTACACGGGTATTACATACCCCTTGCATCTAAGGACATTTGCTGGTTCAACACTATGTTGACTCTACATCGGGGAAAACTGTTGAATATTCCTAGTCAAATTCAACCATTGATCCACATCATCATTTGTAACAGGTAAGGGTACATAGACATCCTCGATGAGGAGGTGGAAAATTAAAGTCACAGGGGAATGACTAAAACTATAGGATGACTGGTACTCTAGAATGTCTCATATTTTGGGAATTGATAATCCTGTGCCCATGATTGGTCCAACTAGTGATATGGGAATGGATGGTACTATGGGAATGCCTGTCGGCGGTGTGTGTGGGTCTTGAGTTTTAACTTAGGTCTAAGGCACCATCATCTAACTCATTTGCTGTAAGCCTATAGGCTAGTTCGTAATAATAATAAGAGAAATTCTTATTGGTAAGAATGTGAAATTCATACTCTTCTCTTTCACTACTTTAATTGGCCAATTACCCATGATTTTAGCCTCACTGAAATTTTACCTATCTCCTTCCATTTTAATTGCGGACATTTGCATTCGTTCAATTCTTGTTGTGTGTGAGTCACGCCATATAACACTTCTCTAATAATAAAAAGGAAAATTGTAATAAAGCAATAATTTTATCTAATTATTTAATTATAAATTTAAAAATTCAATTATTTTATAATAAAAATTCAATTATAATATATAATATTTATTCTTTATTATAATTTTCTATTTTCTTATTATATTTTATGGTAAAAAATATTATATATGTAAAGAGATAGTATTATGTATTTCATGATTTTTTTTAGGTAAAATATTAGGGGATCAAGGGTGGGGATAAGAGTGAAACTCATGGTTTCTCTTAACTCAATGAGACATGAAGGAGTTTGCCACTAGACTATGGGTTTACTTGCATATTTCGTGATTTTTTTGTTGGAACAATTTTGTGGACTAACATAAATCAATATAAAATTCAATTAGACCCAAATTAATTAGATGTCAAAATAACTAGAGTTTATTCTTTTAGCCTAAAATTTTGTGATTACTACGTTATTAGGCTTATTATTATTAGTACAACTTATTGTGGGTATTATTATGGCTACTTGTATATGGGCTTGCTATAATGAGAATGGCTGGCCCATATGGGAATGGCTGGTGGTATGGAAATACCATAGAATTAATATTACACTTATTTATAATAGAGATAACATCTAATATAATAATTAATAAGTATTAATAGAATATGGCCCTAATGTTTATTGTTTGTTAATATTTTTAATATTGTACAACACTTTGCATTATATGATACAATATTTTTCCTATCATCATTATAAATAATTTTAATGTTATATAAATATTTAGCAAAAATTTATAAATAAAATTAAACTGAATTGGTATTACAATCATTAGTGTAAGTGTGTTAATTTGGAGAATAATTAATTTGTGCTTAACGAACAAACTGAGGACAAGAGCTAATTAGAAGAAAAAAATGCTGTTACTTTTTTGTTAGTATTATCATTATTAATTAGTATTATTTACTATTATAATTATTTTTTAATATTAAATAACAATAATAATTTAATTCCCTATATTTTTATACAGTATAAAGATTTGATTGAAAATTTTTATACAACATATGGGGACTTGAAAAAATTTTATACTATATGGAGACTTTATACAAATTTTTAAATTATAGGGATTTGATTGAAATTTTTTTAATAATATAGGGACTTGATTATTACAAACTTTAAAGTATAAGGGTCTAATTAAAAATTGACTGAAACTATAGGAATTTCTATAGTAATTAAACCTTTAATTTTTATATCCGATAATATAAAATAATTTTACACTATCAGTCATTAAATTTCACTTAAATGAAAATTTCTAATGTGTGGTTGTGATAATGAATAATTATTTTCTATGATTTATTACTTTAGTAAAATTTTATTGTTTGAAAGTAATGTATAGAAATCAAATGCTAATAATAATTATGTCTTTCATTAGGTACTTCATTTAATAAAGATTATCGTGTAATATATGTCTCTTATTAATATATTAATTATTATCATTATTAATCAATATTATTAAGCACTAGTGAATTGAATTGATCTAATCTTTTAACTTTTTTTATATGTTAGAATTTGTTTAACTTTTTCCATCTTTTTGTAACCTCTCTTAACTTTCTCTTTACATTAT
The DNA here is from genome assembly GCA_030441495.1 of Dalbergia oliveri. Taxonomy (NCBI): domain Eukaryota; kingdom Viridiplantae; phylum Streptophyta; class Magnoliopsida; order Fabales; family Fabaceae; genus Dalbergia; species Dalbergia oliveri. The sequence goes on from JAMLFY010000008.1 coordinate 16,722,586, forward strand.
AAGTATTTTGGGAAATAATAAATTTATGCACCAAAAGGTAGTTAATGTTATGAAATATTATTTATTTATGGATGTTCATATCTTTAGTTGATTTAGTTAAGATTTGATTAGATTCAATAGAATCTATTATGATTTGATGTGATATTATATCTCTTTTCCTTTGGCTATAAATAGCTCTTTTGATGCTCCATATAGATACCTTTGAAATTATCAATAATACTATTCTTTCTCTTATTTTCTATTACTCTCTCAATTCTTATTTTTTCACAACAGTTAAAGGGACAATCCCTTTTATGTATAGTATAGGTTATAATTGTTATTTTTAATATTAATTCATAATAAATAATAACAAAAATAATATTACATACTAATTTATAATTGTGATATAATGATCATTAATGTTAAATAATATTTTTAAATAATAATATTATTAATAAAATGTAACTCATCTGTTAATATTCATTACCATTCTATTAAAACTTATTGATCAAATATGATACAGTAATTGCAATACCAACTCTGGAGTCCAACCTACATCCATCATTTTTGTTCTTTTCATATTGGGTGACTTACGCAATTATAACAAATTTTACAGTGCCTCTGTTTTGTGCATGCATGCCAAGGACCATCAAGGTCACGCCCCATGTTAGTAAGAGCCCCTACTTTCAACACTAGTACAATGTCACACCTCACAAAAAGGTTCTGAGGTGGTAAATCCATCCATGGGTGGCCTGAAAAATCTCGCACCATGGGAGATTTCCAAGTGCCAACTGCAATCTAACACGTGGCCATGTGTTGTGACAGTGAGGGGACAACCCCAATAGCTCGCACCGTGCGAGATTTTCCAAGGGCCAACAGTTTATCGACACATGGCCTACGTTCTGAAGGTGAGGCGAAGAGTTTTCCCATGTTACACGGAGCAAAAATCATCAGCGGTGATGGTTTGTGCTCAATAATCTCGCATTATGTGAGATTTAAAATGTCATGGTAGGTGTAATTTTCTCTTGAATTTCATATTGTGGCAGGCATAATTTTCTCTCGAATTTCATATTAGAGTTGTTCTCTCCTCTAAATTCCATAACAAAATAATTTATCCACAAACGTTTTCCTCGGACCTAAAATTCAATGTTTAGCTATAATTTTTCAGGGCTATGTTGCATATTGTTTTTGGGGATTCTGTGGCTGGTTCCCAAGATCTATAGTAGTGGACTAGTGGGGACTTATCTCCACCTCTGCCTCTCTTTTTTAACTTTACAGGCTGTAAATTACTTTTCTTTCTCCCATTTTTTGTGTTTTTAGTGCATGTGTGGACAAAATCTACCTCTGCTACCTTCACTCGGTTTTACCTTTATTATACTTCCCAGACAAAGAAGGATCAAGGGAGGCAAAAACAGAAGTCACATTGCTTTGGTTCTTTTTCTGTACTTTATGCGCATACGCTCAGTAAGTTAAATGAAGATTGATAGAAATAAAATGAATTTATATATAAAAAATCAATGAACTGTAATTTGTTTGTTATATTGTACATTTTAATAAATTAATATCTTAAAGTCTCATAACTCTATCAATTGAGGGTCCAGTTTGGTTAAATTACTTTTAAAAAAACTATGTTAAAAGGAATTACTTTTTAAAAAAATAATTTTTAAAGCGATTAATTTGTGTTTGATTTGATTATATCAAAAGTAAGTTTAAGAGAATGATTTTTATTTGAATATAATAATGTATAATTATTTTTATTTATTAATATGAGAATAATAGTAAAATCTTATCTCAAAAGTACTTTTCCTAGAATAAAAATAATCTTAAGAATATTTCTCCTAAAAGTACTTTCAATTACTTTAAAAAGTACTTCTACTAGAATGAAAATACTTACCAAATGGTGCGTTCTCACATACAGATCAAATAAAATCTCAGGATGAAGATTTGGTCAGGTAACAAATAAGATGTTGACATGTGGACGAGCATATCATGCTCCCAACAATACATGGTGTACCATAGATATTCAACAACCTCTCTCCCAACTGCCCCGCTGTTAACCTTCCACATCATCCCCATGCCCTCCATCGTCACCGCTTCACACCCTTAGGGATGACACCTAGCGCGTGAGGAAGGAGGGAGGAAAGGATTGCGAAGAGAAGGAAAAGACGGCGCCTGCGTGGGGAGTGCGGTGATGTTCGCGGCTTGGTGGGTGGCGCGATGATGGAAGGAAGAGGAGAAACGGAAGGGTGTAGTAGCACGGCTAGATCGGCGCTCGCGTGGTTTTTAGAGGGAGGCCGCTAGTTCTAGTGAGGAAGAAGGGAAGCTCGCGGATGGCAAAGGAGGATCCCGAGACTGGAAGAGGTGGGAAGGTCGGTGGTTTGTGGGGTGAGGATAGATCTGAAATAATGAAAGAGAAGGAGGAGGAGGATGCCGCCGATGATGGTGGTGGTGAAGCTCCATGGTCTCCTTTTTTTATTATTATTTTTTATTTTTTACACTTTGATACGAGGAGAAAATACCTATGCTCCTAGTCTTGCTTTGATTTATTTTGCTGGCTGCCTGTTTGCTTGTATATTTGGAGGATTTTTATTTTGTGTCTCTCTCTCTTTTTGGCTATATATCAATGTGTATAGTGTTTGAAAATTCTCTTATATGCTTGAAAATTTTCTGATGGTTTTTACCTCTCTTTTCCTTCTTTGTTGATCAAGTTTATTGAGGGATGGTATACTATGATTTGGGATCTATGATCTTAGGGCTGTGGTGGCAAGGGGTGGATGAAGGAGGTTATCATGGATTATTGATCTTTTGATCTGATTAAAAATTGCATCCTGTAATTCTTCTTTATATCTGAGAAGAAGTGGGTGAAGTAAGAGTCGTTCTCATCCTATCAGCTCGTCGAATAAACAATGCAGATGGCATTGGGTGTGCAGCCGTGACGATGGAGGGCATGGGGATGGTGTGGAAGGTTGATAGTGGGGGTAGTTTGGGAGAGAGGTTGTTGAACATCTATGGTACACCATGTATTGTTGGGAGCATGATATACTCCTCCACATGTCAACATCTTATTCCTGACCAAATCTTCATCCTGAGATTTTATTTGATCTGTATGTGAGAACGCACCTACCGTTACCAAATACATTGAGTATTGTACATTCTTATTCTTATTCTACTAGAACTACTTTTGGTAGCAAACTTGCAAACCAAAAGGCAGAAGTGTCTGAAAGGGATATGTCTTTTTGTTTGATAAGAAAATATATCTTATAAGATTTGCTGGAAAAAAGTTAAAAAGTAGAGTGTCAACACGGACCCTTATTTAGTCTCATCCAGCCTAAAGCTCACAAAAATGAGATGGACGGGTCATCCCACCAAAATTAAATTGGCTAAAATAGTCAGCCTATTTGAATGGATTAGAGGGTTGGCAGGTCAATCTCAAAAAATAAAAATAATTGTGAAAAATACTTTTTAATAGTTTGATGATTTTCTTTAAAACCACAATTTAAAAACTTTTCAAATTTTTTTTATTAATTGATGCATATCCAAATTTTCAATGTCCATAATAACTATCTATCAACTAATTAAATCTAATCATTTACACATAGTTGATTATAATTTATTACATAAAGTGTAAGTATTTCCTCCTTATGTTTGGGTTAGAAACATATTAAATTTGATTTGGTCTTGGTCTCATGTCTCTTTAATTTGAATATTTGAGGCTGTTGTAAAATAAAGACGAATAAATTATGAATTTTTTATTCTTAAAAAAAATACTTGGCCTGGGAGCTAGCCCCAAGACCTAAACCTCCTAAACGAATAGGTTAGGTGAGGTGGGCTAAAATTTTTTGATAGGCTCAAAAGTTAACCCAACCTACTAAAAATAATGATTTTGATGGGCAGAAAGTTGAGTCTGTGTTGACATCTCTGCTGAAAAGGCAGAAAATATAGAAACAAAGTTTTCACATATCAAATTTTAAATCATTTTTCGCTGTGTAAATATGGCTTATGTGTCGATAGCAGGACTTGCTTCATCATCCATGCGTATCGTGTCGTGTCTGGACTAATTGGTGCCTATATTAATATCTCAAAAAAAGAAAATGCACATTGCATCATTGGGTTTGGAGTGGCGCAAATTAAATATATACATGCGCCCACATTTATAAGTTGTACCACAGACAACCTGAACTTTAAACCTGAAACCAATTTTTTTTGGAATTGAAACCTGAAACCAACTTGTATCGACCAATCAGTGAATGGTAGTAGTTAACTGTTCCACAAATTAAAATGCATTTAATGATATATGGTTTGTAGTTGAACACGTCATTCATCCAAAACTACTACTAGTCTACTATATAAGCAGCCGCTGCACTCATACATTATACTATCAGATCTTCACAATATGGCTTCCAAACCAGGCATTCTCACAGATTGGCCTTGGAAGCCTCTGGGAAGTTTCAAGGTTTAGTTTGCTTTCATTATAAAAATTGCAGTCTTCGTTTTCAATTATATTACAGTTTTTTAACTAACTCAAGATATTGCATTTCGTTTTCAATTCCTCATTATCTTTCCCACTTTATCCTATTTCGTTTTCCCAGTATATATATTTTTTGTCCTTGAAAAATAAGTAAAATTTAAATTTTGTCCCTAAAAGAAAATAATTTTGGTCCAAATATTTCTAAAATGACTTGATTGTGGTTCTTGTCGTTAGACTGTCTCTTAAATGGTGAACTGACTACTATAGAGTGTGGTTCTTGTCGTTAGACTTTCTCTTAACTATTGAACTAGCTACTATCGAGTCAGGTCATTCAATCCTACTTGACATTCAGCAATCATGCGCAAGGGACTAAAACGAAAAAGTCTTAGGAAAGTGTTGATGGAAACCAAACAAAAACATCTTTAAAGACCAAAATTAAAATTTTCTGACTTTTCAGCAACATATTATATATATGCGTCTGTTTCAAATTTTAGAACGAGTTGCACTTTTGGTTTCAACTCCAGCATTATCCTGTATCTATTGAGGCAATTCAAGTTACGACAAGTTTATCATCCATTCAATGAAGAAACACTCTGAAATGTCTCATAACTTTCTTCTGTAAAGCATTTATTATAAGGCATTTACTCATTCATGAGCTGATGTTGACATTTGTCTCTCTTTGTCTTTGTCTTGTATTTACCATGGTTGGATCTCAAGTTCGTCATTTTAACCCCATGGGTTGCGCATAGCATGTATTCTCTCACATGGAATGAACGGGACCCAACTTATTATCTCGTATTTCCATTTATATTGGTGAGAATGCTGCACAACCAGATTTGGGTATCTCTCTCTCGCTACCGAACTGCTAAAGGCAAAAACAGGGTGGTTGATAGAGGCCTTGAGTTCGATCAAGTTGACAGAGAAAGCAATTGGTTCGATAATTTAATTTGTCGTCTTTCTCTCTTTTGAATTATTTATGGAAAACACTTCCGACCAGTGACAGTGTCTGAAAATTCAGTTAAGATAGAAAACAAAGAGATTCTTATGTTTAATAACTCATATTTACACATATTTTATATAAAAATGAGATTCACCAGCTTTGCTCAACATACAATATAATCACTCATATATAGACCCTACCAACCTTTTTACGAGTGTGTCCAAATTTAACTTAATAAACTTATGTCTATCTAAGAATTATTCTAGAAAATAATGTGGTACAGTCTACCAATGTTACCTGCGTTTAGTGGTCAGATCCACCGCACCTTGTGTCTATCTGGGCTGCATCCACGCAGACATAACCAAAGCACCATTAGAGGCTCTTCCTATGTTTAGTTTTGGTCAACTATTTATATAATGTGTTTATATATTATCATTTAATTATGTTGTAGTTTTCAATAGGGTGAAGATTATGGTACACTAGATAAAATATTATGTACCATACATCAGACATTTAGTCACATCTACAAAGTGCAGCTAAAGGTATTCAAAAGTGTAGTAAGTAAAGTTAACCACATTTCATCTAGTGTTCCACATTATATTAAAGGAGTCTGACCTATCGGTAATTATTGTTATAACCATACTCCTTTGGAAGTAGTACCATACATAAGTAAATGGTAATAATGAAGAATTTTTAAATAGGTCAAAAGCACAAATTTATTTTTGAAAATTGAGTAAATGTTTCCTTTAATTTCTAAAATTGTGTATGAGAGTTATTTTGGTTCTTGAAATTTAAAAATTATCTTTATCCATAAAGTTACAAAATGTAGTCACATTAATTTTTGACCTTATTTTTGTTACAATGTGTCATATTTTTTTATATATATGTCACATTAGTTAAAAGTCAATGATAGGTTTGTTCCTTAGCCTCTATTAATTAAATTGCACGTAAAAAAGCATAATTAGATACTATAATACAAACTTTGTATAAAAGTAATATTGTTGAAATATTTGACGTAACAGTGTTGAAATATTTGATAAATGATATCAATTTGAACTTGTTATTCAATTAGAGGACGTATAGGACGTTTGTCAATAACCGATATGTCACTTAATATGGCACAATAGCAAAGATATCAAGGTAGAGCTAAACCATTTTTTAGGAGGGGCCAACATTTAATCATTAATTTTATATAAATAATATATATTCTATAATTTTTATATAAAAAAGAAATGGGTGTTTTGCAATCAAAACTCAAGAAAATATGCATACGTGTATGTGTTTGTGTATATATATATATATATATGATATTATTATCTAATATTTAAATATCTAGTTAAATAAAAAAAATTATACAAATTATCCAAATAAAAAAATTAGCGGGGATTAAATTAAAAAAAATAAAAATTTTATAAAAGAAACTAGGAAAGCTAGGTGGGGCCATTGTCCCCCTCGGCCAACAAGAGGCTCTGCCCCTAGATTACATGATGAACACACTGAAATGGAGATGGAGTTATTTCTAAATTTCAAGGACCAGAACGAGACACACGTGCAATTTTAAATATTAGAATGAAGATTTACTCTTTAAAAATTTAATCAGTGTGTGATTATATTTGTGGGCGTGTAATACTTGCAGGGATGACCAGATTTTGTTCACTGCACTCCTATTTTATATAGGTTACACGATATTTCCATTTGCTTCTAACTTGCCGTGGTGGAGAACAGATGGTGTGGTTCTCACAGCTATCCTGCATGCTGGGCCAGTGGAGTTCATTTACTACTGGTTACACAGAGCACTTCATCACCATTTCCTCTATTCTCGATACCATTCTCACCATCATTCTTCCATAGTCACTGAGCCCGTTACCTGTATGATATTTTCTTTTCACTCGCTCTGCATCCAGAACAGAACTGAAGTTGCTTATATACATCTCAATCTTTAGTGACTCACTGTCCGATATATTTTTTAAAAAATGCTATTTGGATTAATAGGATATTGGATATTCACTCACATATCATTTATTGAATGGAATGTGACCATTTTTGAATGTGATTCATATCATCAATAATAGATGAGGTGTAGTCGACAAATGTTACATATGAATACAAACAACACAACTCATCATTTAATATGGAAACAAACTTTCTACTTGAACGGGAAATTACTATTTAAGTGTTATTACTTGTTCCCAACATGGCAAGTCAAGTAATTTTGAGTCATATTAATATGAATTCAATACACATAAATTGTGTGCAAGAAAAGGAATGATGTTATAATAAAACATTTGTATACAACTATGTGCTATTTGAAAAGGAGATTTTATTAGAAGCCTAACTTCATGCATTATTGTTTAAAATCGTACCATCAATCTATTGATTATATACAATAAAAGTCATGACAATTTGATTTTTTTACAAATTTTGTTTTTTATTTGATTATCACTTAATTTCTATTATTTATTTATTTTTTATTTCATTCATCTTTTGCAATCACTAATTTTCACCTTTTCTAAATTTTAAATCTATACTTTTTTAAAAAAATGATATTTTTTATTTGTATTAAGTTATGTAAATTACACAAATTATTCAAACTATTAATCTTAAATAATAAATAAAAATATTCATATTGTAAAATTTCTTTTAAACTCAATTATTTCACGTATTTATAATTTTTTATCTTAATCTTCTGGGCTGTCATGATAAGATTATTTGAAATTATAGTTTTTTTTGTTTTTAATATTTTTTATAAAATAATTTTTCCATAGATACTAATAATGATAGCAGGAGAGATGTGCCTAAATTTTTTATGTGAAGATTAGTAAGATCCATATTTTTTTTAATCTGAAACTTACTTTTCTGTCTCATGAATCAATTCAAAACTATGCACAATATTATAATTTTTTTTTACTCATGTTTACTATTTCTCCTTTAATTTTTTTCACATAATTAATATCCACTCTCCAATCTCCACTATTTGTCTTTATATGAATACTAGTTTTTTTAACTTTTCTTTTATTGAATGTTACGCAAGTTCTTATAAACATTTATATGATATTATTATATGGTAAGTAAATATATTTCTAAAAAATGCTAGATAAATATATTCTAATATTTTAAAAATGGTGAATAATTGACATTATAAACTCTTTCAATATACATTTATGAAGTTATCAAATTTGACTAGAAACCTAAATAATTCAAGAAATCAAACTTTTTTGGGGTGTACAGAATTCAAACTATTATTAATTAGTTTCATTCTTTTAGCACTTACCACTGACTTATTTATATATACAAATATTTTAGATCCAATATGTTTCCATGACCTTATTCTTTAAATATTTATACAATGAGAAAATTCTTTTAGCAAATTAATTGTATGAATACAAAAAAAAATGGCATTATGATTCGTAAAGTTTTTATTAAAATATATCTATCTAATATTTAATTAATAATAGAATAAATACATATTTTAATCCCTCATATATATATATATTGGGAGAAAATTAATCTTTTTGAATTTGAAAGTGTCAAATTGGTCCATCAATAAGGTCTTCACATCCATCAAAAAGATTTGAATCGATGTCCTTGTGAGTATAAGTCAAACCTTAACAAATTGCACACCTTGTTGGCATAAAATCTAAAATATTTGAATATATAAATGTGTCAATGATAAATGGTAAAATACTGCAACTAATGTATTAATAAAAGTTTGAATTTTGTGCACCCAATTTTTTTTTGAATTTCTTAATTATTAGCTTTCTAATCAAATAAATATATATTTCAAAATTTATATTCTATTTTTTCGAAATATGAACTATTTACGTTTTTTTACAATTCTTGAAAAAATTATCTAGGTATATTTATTTAGCACATAATAATATTATGTAGATTTTTAATTACTTACATACTATTTCAAGTAAAGAAAATTTAAAAGAAAAAGTAGTTTTTATAGGGGCAAATAGTGGAGATTATATCTTAATTAGATGAGAGATAAGTTAGAATAGTTGTGGTAAATCTGAGTAAAATACATTACAATATTATTTAAAATTTTAAATTGATATAAGAGAGAGAGTGATGACTTTTAGACTCAAAATAAAATATAAATCTTGCTAAGTTTCACATGAAGATGTGGAATATATATATATATATACACACACACACCTATGTAATTTTAAGTGTAATTCCACCATGTAATAACATTCTATAAAATATATGTTTTGTTTATCCAACTATTAAGTTATAATTATCTATCATAAAAATTGTTTGCCCCAAATTTCATAATAATTAAACATCTTAAGAATGTAATCACATAACTTTTATTCCTATTTATTTTAACCATATATGCTAAGTTTATACTAAACGATTTTTGATTAATTTGCAATTTTATAGGTATAATTGATAAAACGTGAATTTATAATCTAACAATGGATTTTATAGAAAATCATACCAATAAAAAATTATTTAATAGTGTAACCATATAGGATCAAGTTATGTAGGGTTAATATTGATGTAACTTTAAACAATTATTATATTATTGAATAGCTTTTTATTGGTATAATTTTTTTACAAAACATATCGTTAAATTAAAAATTCACGACATATTGATTATGTCTACAAAATTTTAAATTAATCTATAAAATTATTTGACACAACTATCTACATTATATATATATATATATATATATATATATATATATATAATAGAGTTACAATTTTTTGGATGTAGTGTTACATAATTATTTTTGATTTTTATGAAATTTGATACAAATTATGTATAAAGGCGAAATAACATTTGATATTTTGAAAGTTATTTTTTTCCTTTTAAATCCTTCGGCAGCTGTTACCCATCCATTTGCTGAGCACTTGGCATATTTCACGCTATTTGCTATACCAATGATGACAGCGTTGTTCTTAAGAGTATCCTCCGTTGCTGCACTTTATGGCTACGTTTTGTACATCGATTTCATGAACAATGTCGGTCACTGCAACTTTGAGTTCTTTCCAAGGAGACTCTTTTCCTTCTTTCCGATATTGAAGTATCTCTCATACACGCCAGCGTAAGTCTACTCTCTTGCTTCCTCCATATGAGCGATGACGGATCTAATTCTAGACAGTAGGAAAAAAATAATATATAAGTTTAATAAATTATTTTACATATATTTTTCTTAATGTGGTGAATCTAATAATTTAATGGGGACAAAATATATATATATATATATATATATATATATATTATACATATATATTTGAAATTTTGGTGGAGGCACATGCCCCAACTAATTCTACTGTCCCTGCATATATATACCCAATACCATTCGCCCAGTTTAATTATAAAGTTTGTGATTTCATTAATCAGAATCTTAGCAGGTGTTTGCTTTTAGAAAAAGATTTCCAGTTTTCTTATTTTTAAGCTTATATGAAGGAAATTATGAAAACTGAAAATAAAACTGAAGGCTAAATATAGTTTTCATAGTTTTTAAATTTTTCATAAAATTTATAAAACAGAAAAATTAAAAATTATTTTGAAACCAAACGCAACCTTAGTATTTCTCTCCTTATTTTTCTAGTGTTCTTAATCAAACTTTGCGAAGTAATCAGAAAAAACATCCCATTGTATCTCAGACAAATTGTAGAAGTTACAACAACAAAAAGAAGTGGACGTAAAAATTCTCTCTTTGTAGTTTCTCATATTTTACTGCTTATATAAGTTATGAAATAGTTACGTTTCCGAATATGTTTCTTTATGCCGTTAATTTAATTTTCTCTCAGTTTATCAAATTCAAAGATAATTCAAGAATTATCTTATTCCATCCTAATGAACTCCATTCCACTCCACTCCTTATCACAAATTCAAGTATACTCTTAGCTGTGTAGTTTCCTTTTTGGGCCTAACTGCCCTCCCATTTTACAAAGATGGTTTTCTACAATTGCGTAACTTGTATAACAGAAATATAATCGTTGTTGTTACCCCCTTTGTGCCAATTGTGTTATTTGTACAATTCTTCACACCCACACTCGTACACTCACAAGCTTTTTTAAAATAATAATAATAATAATAATAAAATCTAATTCCATATTTTATATTTTTTCTTCTGTTCTTTTCATGGGTGTTCAAACCAGGGTGTCATGTCAAGAGATCAAATTGGTGCCTGTGGATATATATATTAATTATTAAAATTATAAAAAAAAAATGTGGAGTCAAATAAATTTTAAATTTTAAGTTATGTAGAAAATTTGGATATTCAATAGAACTCAAATGTTAATAATATCATTTTACCTAAAAGGCCCTTCAAAAAAGGTTGTGCAAAGAGAGATTCATTTTAGAATTATTTGCAAATGTCGTACCATAAGTTACTTTTGAAATAACGATGTTTATATTGGAAGTTTTGGTGCTAATTATGGAACAGAATTAGCATAAAATTTATATTACGATATGATGATTACATGTTTTAACATTTCTTAGTTCATAAATTTGTAGCGATTTTGTCTTATTATTGAAGTTAAGAGGAGATCCATTCAATGATGGTTTCCACAGGTTTCACTCGCTGCATCACACCAAATTCAGGACAAATTACTCACTTTTCATGCCTATGTATGACTATCTTTATGGTACTGTAGACACATCCACGGATACTACGTATGAAACATGTCTACAGAAACCAATGGATTCTGCCGATGTGGTGCACTTAACACACCTAACCACGCTAGACTCCATTTATCAACTGCGCTTAGGGATTGCTTCCTTAGCATCCAAGCCTCAAACATCTAAATGGTACTTACATTTGATGTGGCCCTTCACAATGTGTTCCGTACTCATGACTTGGCTCCATGGTCGTGCCTTTGTTTTAGAAAGCAACTCTTTCAAAGATCTCAAGTTGCAGTCTTGGGTTATACCAAGATTTAAAATACAAGTAAGATTGCTTTCCCGTTTAATTTGTAACATTATATTTTGTGTTCTCATCCAAAGGGAAAACAATAATTTAGTGATTGTCAACATGACGCTCGTTTGGTTTTCCTTTCCAGTATGTCTTGAAATGGCAGACTATAACATTGAACAACTTAATCGAGGAGGCAATAATGGAGGCCGATTTGGGTGGTGCGAAGGTGATAAGTCTAGGGCTTTTAAATCAGGTAGGATCTTCTCCCTTGCTAATGTTAATTTTAATTACTTTACTTATAATAATTTATAATAATTAGAATCACCAGTTTTTTTTTAAAAAAATTATAATGATAGTGCTACGCAATAAAAAAATATAATTTGAATTTTTGATAAAAATTATAATAATAGTTAGATAAAATGAATATTTCTGACTCTACCATTTTTAAAAGGATAACCTATATTGACCTCATGTAAAGTTAAATGCATAATACACACAAAGTCTTTTGATTTGTCATCCCTTCGCTGATTTCTTTTTGACACCCTATACTGGGATACTGATTGCCACACTTTGAGCCATCAAACTAGCCCAAGCCCATGGGACAGTCCTTACCCCCTGCTTTTGTGCCCCACTTATTTTTAGCCCAATGTTTATGGGGCTTATTGGCACGCTGAATCACATGGCCCACTAGAGAAGTGGGTTAGGGCCCCCTGTATTGTGTGCAATTGATGTTTTTATAAACTTATCCATTAAATTCCATCATAAAAGAATAAACATTATAAATACCTTTCACTACTATTCAATTGTGATGATTTATTATGAAAATGAGATGAGTAAATTTAGGTTGTATTACCATACACAGATATCAAGATTGAAAATTTATTAATGGTGATTAATTATCACGTGATTATTAAAAATGTCACATAATTTTATATTTTAATTTAAACCATTTATATAAGATTTAATGACGTAGATTTACTCTTCTACTCTTATAATAATTCACCCCTCGCTTTAATCGTTCCTCTTGAACCTTTAGGATTAGAGCTAATTAAATTTTTTTGTGTATAATATGATATATCTCACAAATTAGAGCTAATCAAGAATCACTACTCTTACAAGATTAAAAACAAAAGACACAATCTCTCTGATTAAGATGGGGGAAAACAGTCACAATCAGATTAAATCGTAAAAATCCGGACTACTAGATTAAAAAAAAAAACCAATGGAGCATAAAAGAATATAATGGAAATCCAGAAGTAGAATTGCGATGTCATTTTTTCCGTCTTGCATCAAATCGACGAACTAGACTAGGGAGGTGCAATGGAGCATGCAACAACAAAGGTTGATTGACTTGACTGCCAGAATTTAGTCGCCGATGCTGCGAAGAGGCAAAGAGATTATTGTGAAGATGCTATTGGCGGAGGAAGATGAAATCTGGGATGACGGTGTAGTGCGTTGGATGATGGTTGTGAAGGGAAGGGGCGAAGGGATGACGTGATCAACAACTTGATGAAGGGGCTGGTAGACCAGCAATTTAAGGGTATATTTGTGAATTTAAATTTTGAAGGAGAAGGAAGAGAGAGAAAACTTCTACTATAAAATTATATTGTAAATCATTTTCGCTTCCTTTCCTTTAAAATTCAAACACAATATACCTTAAAGCACAAGAAGGGGATTGCTGTTTGTTAGAGAAGGATATGGAAGGGAGGTGATGGGAACCATGTGTTTGAGAGGGCCAATTTTTATGGTTAGAAAAGAAAATGGACCAATGGCTCAAGAACAACAAAGATAACATTTTGTTTTGAAAATAATAGTCAACGGACCTCAAACCCATATATCATGTGGGTTATTCATGAGCTGAGTTGATCTTACTCGAATTTATATGAGTTGTATTTTAAGCTGTCCAACCTATCATTTTGGTGGATTAAACTCTGCTCATGGACCACAACCCATTTTGATAACTCTAGTATTCATCATTTGTTACTTGGTGCATTTTAATAATGCAAAAAAGGTATATTTTAAAATATAATTTTTGAGGAAAATTACAGATCTCAAAAAGCATGCTTTTTAATAAAATATGAAAATGTTAACAGAAGCAATATTCTTTATATAATTTTCTAAAGGCAATCTTACGTTAGTTTATTAATAAAAATATGAAGTTTACAACAGCATTGACAGAATATTAATAATATTTTATTTCAATTTTCTTTCATGCATGCAGAGAGAAGAGATTAATGCATACGGTGAACTTTATATCCAAAGGTTTCCACAGCTGAAGATAAAGGTCGTTGATGGTAGTAGCTTGGCTGCTGCTATTGTTCTGAACAACATTCCCAAAGGGACAAATCAAGTGCTTCTTCGAGGCAACTTTAATAAGGTTGCTTTTGCTATAGCCAATGCTTTATGCAAAAGAAATATTCAGGTATATATGATTAATACGAATCTAGTACAAAGATTATGCATCCCGCATCTGAATTAATCTCAAACAAAACTTTTTATTATCATAAAATATGAGAATTGCAGATACTTTTACCAATTTTTATTAATTACCCTGTAGTGTATAATTTAATATAACTTTGAAAGTTTGATGCTAATGATGGATAGAATTGCAAGCAGGTAGCTTTATTATATAAGGAAGAGCTGAAGATGATTCAACGAAGAGTAACAAGGTCCAAAGGAAGCTTTGCTCTTTCACCAATCAATACTCCAAAGGTCAATCCACTTTTCGAAAATAAACTCAAAGAAGTTTTGCCGACTAAACTAGATGGATTTACATCTAACACCGACTGATTTCAGTTATTTCTGATAAAGGATTATCTAATTATATTATTGAGGATATGTTTGATTAGGGAATGAGGTGTGAATTTTTATGGATGAGTTCTAATATAATATTATACATAAAATTCATTTATGAAAATTTATCCTCAATTTTAATCCCTATCCAAAACATAACCCGAATAGAAAATCTTAAACTTCTCTAGGGTATTTTCAGAAATGAAAGTACTGTACCTTTACATTGGTCCTAAACTGAAAAGGCTACACAATTGTATATTCATTTATATATATATATATATATATATATATATATATTTGGATTTATATTTCAAAAGTGATATGATAAACCACATAAGATGTCTCAATCAAGGTCACATGTGACCTTAGCACTACCTTACTCAGAAAGTGAGAGCATTTGACCTTTACGGGCAAGAAATAATTTCTTTCTATTTTTAATTTTTTTTTCAAAAGAGAATTGCTTGTCCTAAGTAACACCTCAACTTTCACCTTGCTTAATTTTACTCTGTTTTCAACCCTTTCCTGGTCTTCCTAAACTTTGAATACACACAACATAAAATAAAGAAAATGATTTAAAAGCTGTACCGATAAAAAAAAGAAGAAGAAAGTTATTTAAAACTCATATATTAGCCCATGAAATAATGAATTTGAATAAACTGATATAATGTTTCATTATGTATGTGTCATTATGACTCTAGCAGGTATGGATAGTTGGAGATGGATGGGATGAAGATGAACAAATGAATGCATCAAAGGGATCATTGTTCATACCTTTTTCTCATTTCCCTCCAAAGAAAATTCGGAAAGATTGCTTCTACCAGTACACACCAGCAATGAGCGCTCCTGCCACGTTTGAAAATTTGCATTCTTGCGAGGTTCGTAACTAGGGGTTTTTTGGGATTTGGGTGGTGTATTTATGTGAATATAGTGTTTTGAAAAAAATCACACAATATAATATTTTTTAATATAGAATTAAATAGATTTAAAGACAATCCATCAAGATAGATTTAGTGTTAAAAAAATATTAATAGAGAATCCACCAAAGGAGATTAAATATAAAACGAAAATAACACAGAATTTTACATACTTACTTCTATAAATACCATGTATAAGTAAATTGTCCATTATATGTTTAAATCACTTACCAAAACATCATATACAAATTTTTCTTCCTCATAACTAGCATGGTTATATATATATATCATGTCTCATCATATTGATATGTACCATATGATATAACTATAAAATATAGACTCTATCAAAAAAAAAATTACACTTTGCTATTATGTTCATCATGAATACTGAATTTTGAAAACATTAGGTAATTACAAGAATGTTATCAATATTATTTGTCTCGCAAACGTTATGATATAAATTTATAAAATAAATAAATATTAAAGTCATCTAAAATATCATGAACATAATACACAAAAATTTGATATTTTTAAGATGGTTTTTTTAGTTAAACCGTAAAAGAAATAAATATTACACTGTCAACACTTGATAACAAGTAAAAGAAAAATATAGCTAGATAATATAATAAAGAAAAATATATCTTTATAATATTTTTATGCCCCTAGTTCCATTTTTCTTAGAGGCTTGCGCCATTGGAGGTTATCTACCCAAATAGATATATAAGGATAAAGATATACATCCATACATATGGATAGCAATGCCATTGTTTTGAGTCGGGAATTTGTTATTGTACTCACTGCATGGACCACTTTATTTCCATACATCAAATTAAATAATGACTACAGCGTATTAATGATATATAGTACTTTAGAGAGGTGTAATAATATAGAATTAGCGTATAAGTTTTTATCCATAAATTGAAATTTATCCAAATAATACTCCAATCACACTTAAATTATCAGTAAAGTAAAGAGTAGAATTATTAATAGGTAAAAAAAAAAGAAACTCCATTCAAGATAGATTAATGTTTTTCTCAATAAAAAATATAGTGATCCGTGCATTGCATGATTTATTTTTATTATGTAAAATTTAAAATTAGTTTAAACAATAGATATAAAAACTTAACTAACATAATCTATGTTAACGTTGGACTTTTTGCATGAGTAGTATCCTATTTTTATAAGAAATCATACATTAATACCTAATATGAAAATTTTTCTGTTTGATAAAAAAAAGTTTTCTGTTCTCAAAAAATAGCTAACTTTTTGGGTGTTATAGTCGTTATAGTGATTTTCCATAAAATAAAATATAATATTTTTATATCTTTCCAGCTATGTTTTTGTTTTAATATATCTCAATTCTTTTCGCCATTTGATATAAATAATTTTTTTTATCAATATTATGTATTTTGAAAACTCCAATCTTAAGAGTTAAATAAGATCATTTTAAAAATATACAACCCCCCA
Source organism: Dalbergia oliveri (assembly GCA_030441495.1). NCBI lineage: Eukaryota > Viridiplantae > Streptophyta > Magnoliopsida > Fabales > Fabaceae > Dalbergia > Dalbergia oliveri. Next base: position 16,740,025 of record JAMLFY010000008.1, read on the forward strand.
TTAATGTTTGTATTTAATTTTAATTAATATTAATGTGAAAATATTTTTACACAATTAATCAATCATGTCTTTTAATATTATCAAAAGTATTTCACTGTTATAATCACTATCCTAAAAGTCGCACATATCATAATATATGATTGAGTAAAAGCATAAAACTCTTTACGATAATTAAAATAATTAAATTTAATTTTATTCAAATATTTATATAATTTTTTTTCATGATCATTCAATTTGTGTTGTCAATCATCAAAAGTATTTGGCTCTTATTATTCGATTTAAAAGTAACCCATATAATACTATACAATTAAATGCCAATGTAAGACTGTTTATACTAATAATACACCAAAAATAAATTCGTCTTTATGTTATGAATGTGTCAAAGTAGGTATGAATGTTTTATAAGTCACATGAAAATATAATACATTAAAATATTGATTAGTTTTAATTTTGGAAAGGTTAATTTATACTTTTACTTTTCTTTTTGATGAATAAATTTATATTTTTACTATCTCATATTCCACAATCGTTTATAAGAATACTTGTGATTTGTTTTTTAAATCATGGAAATGTAAAAGAGTAATGCTATGCAATCTAGAATAAAATAATCAAAATTTTATATAGAATATATAGTGGTGATTAGATTAAATATAGTGATAGGACTCACTTATTCATTCAAAAATTATTACTTATATTATGTAATTCTAGCATTTATTTTTGGGAAAACTCTGGATGTTTAGAATTTTGCAATGTAAAATCTTCATAATATGTGAGCCAATTAATGTATTTCCACTTACATATAACAGAATTGGCTTCCGAGAAGAGTGCTGGGTGCTTGGCGAATTGCTGGAATACTTCATGCCTTAGAAGGTTGGAATGTACATGAGTGTGGTTACACAATGCTTAGTATCAAGAAAGTGTGGCAAGCCAGTCTTCGCCATGGTTTCGAACCTCTGGAGATTCCTACTGATCAAGACTCATTAATCGGTCATAAATATTGATATCAATAAAAAGAGTCCTTGTCGTTTGTTATTTTTCAGCACCATGGTTTCCAACCTTTGTATGTACTGATCAAGACTAATCAGTGGGTTAAAAGAAGTTATATATTTGGATAAATGAGTCTGTGTCGTTTGTAGTTTTTCAGAATGTATTTTGATATGATTCAATAAGTAAAGAAGAATGCATATCTTCTTCATGCCGCCAAATTGTGGAAGACTAATTATTCCTTTTTTATGCATAAACACGCAACCAAGTTCTTATATAAAGAAACAAACGAAAAAAGGCGCCTGGGTTATCATCTTTATGATGTTACCTGCTGCGGCTCTTGTTGTCTTGATGTGTTTGTTGCTATGTTTTCGAGTTGTGTCTTGTTGTGTTGTTCTGCGGTGTCCCTGCAGTCGGGCCGATTTGCATGCCTTGACGTTGCAGCTGTGCTCTATGTTGGTGTAGTTGAGATTTGTCTTTCATATGTGAGTGATATACAGAGAGATTGAGTGCAACACCTAAGACTTTGATCTAAACCCATTCTAGCTATTCCCCTAAAATCTTGACCCTAGCAGCTCGTAAGAATTCAAGAGAACCCACTGAAACAATGTTCTGACATTTTGTTCCCGTCCTATATGGAGCTGATTGAGCCTTTGCTGCATCGAAAAAAGAAAAAGATATAAGAACAAGATAGAAAGTGTAACAGACATCAACTGCTGCCTGCTGGTAACACAGGACAAAAATCTCCATTTTCTCAGTTTTCTTGTGTCATGACCTAGCTCTGCAGATGATAATCCATGTTTTTCAAGGCAATAATCCTTCGACCAGAATCCTAGTCTTCTGTATCAGTAGAAAATTCGTTAGGATAATAATTTCCGGCAAATATGTTTGATTTCCACGTAGGAGAGAATACTTGGCATACCCCATTACCTTATTTGACTAGATCTCATAACAGACAATGAGATTTCTAATGCAACTTATAATACTTAGTGCCGATGTGGATTGGCCCCATATAGGTGTTTACATGGATTGCTTTATTTTTATTATTATTATTATTTGATAAGTAGAAATACCTCAACCCGGCTTCTTGGTCACTCCCTTCAATTTGGTGTTACCTTTTATCATATGGTAGTTACGTGATGATGCATTTTTGAAGGAATATTGAAGTAATGACGTGCATCATCAAGGATTACTATATCTAAATTTGAAGTTGTTGCATTTTAGTTGGACCTTTATTACCTTATTGTGTGAGCCTTGGGCTTTATTTGCGGTAAGGTTTGGAGGAAGGGTGGGAGATGAAGGTATTAGATTGATTAGTGTTTGGGAGCTTGATTAATGAAAGGAGGAGTTTGAGGGTGTTAAAAGTATTTTTATTTATTATATGGTTCATGATTCAATTTGGGGTATTGAAGTGGGATATGACATTGCAAGGATTGGACGTGTGTCTCAGGTTTGAAGTTGTTGCATTTTAGTTGGACCTTTATTAAACCATACCATAATCCTTCACCATTGGATTTCTTGCTGTTGACATTTTGTAATTCTAAAGATGAAACCCTAATAATCTCATCTTGTAACCATCGAAAAGTAGCACCGTTCGCCCGCATTCCTCTTCATCCATCGCCGCTCGCCTTCCACTTCTCCACCCACAGTCGTCCAATGTTGTCCCTTTCACAGCCACCGCAGTTGCGCCGCCCTCCACGCAGTCACCATTGCAGCTGGATCCTCTCCTTCCCCGAGATTTACTCATTTTCGGCTTCTACTTTCTTTCTTCAGATCTTCTAATTCGGAACTATTGCATTCTTGATTGCCAATTCAACCGCTATTGAAAAGTGTGTTTATTTTTTGGAACGACCACAAGCGCTTCCTCTCTTTGTGATGGATCAAACGTTTTGTATGGTTGTGTTTGATTTGGTTGCTATAAGTTGTATGTTTGATTTGTGATGTAGCTTGTTATGACTGTGTCTAGTGGAGTAGAAATGTTAATGTTTTTTGCATTGGTATATATGTGCTTATTTTGGTTTTGCATTATCTGTGTTCTTTGGCTTTTATTTTTTCTTTTATCTTTTGAAGTGGTTTGTATATGTTTCTAATTTAGCTCTAGTTTGATAAAAATTTCCTATGTAAAGAGTATGTTATTCTTTAATCCTATACAATAGTGCATTTGATCCCTTTTAGAATTAATTTATTCAGTGGATAATAAGATTGTCCCTTACCCATGTTTTTTTTTTAATCCTTATTAGCGTGGTGGATCGCTTCTAGTTGCTAAATGCTACTTCTCATGGACTTTGGATTTCAGAAGCTAAAACCAGTAACTTGAAAAATGTTTTAGTAGCCCTTAAAACCAAGCAATTCGTCACTCAATTGCCTTGCTGTATTAATTTTAGTAGGCATGCTTCATTTCATTATAAAATTATGGTTTTAGTTCATAAAAGTATTTCATAGTTGTAAAAATATGTTTCATACTTTCATGTTCATTCTTGTTTAAGGATCTCACACTTATCTGATGCTGATTTGAGATTTATGATAGTCTTCTTTTGGGAGTGGCATTGTTTGTGCCATTGAGATCAAGATAATTTTGGGTTGGTGGAGGGAGTGAATTATAAACATATATGCTTACTTATATAGGTGAAAATGCTGGATAATGGGTGGATTTCATCAATGGGAAGATAATCCCTTCGTGCTCTTAATCTTATGTGATGGATTGTTACCAGGTTCTTGCTTGGAGCCCTTGTCGGTGGCAAGATCTTGTGGGTATTCTAAATGAGTCATGTAAGTCTAAGCTGACATTGGTAATGCTCAAGTTGACAAGTCGAAATTTAGGCAACTTCAATTTGTTTGTATTTTGTAGAACAGAAATGTTTTCCGTTTGACTATAGTCATATTACATGGGTTATTGATAGTTTGATGGGGTAAAAATGATTGTTTAGCAAACCTTTTACAAAAAGATATCAGGAAACTGATAAAAAGTGGTTATTCAGCCCATTTTAATTATTTATTTTGGACTAAATGACTGATTAAGTGATGTATTCATGCTCTATTTATAAATTAGTTTAGTGCAGCTAATTAGCGCCTGTGTGAGACAAGATAAATCAGAAATGAAGTATTGAAAAATGTTGGAGTAGCATCATTAAAAGAAAAGAGAGCAACATGTTAAAATAGTTTGGACAGGAAAAGACTAGTAAAGGGTGATTTGATAAACATAAACAAAGACAGGCCAAAAAAATCTTAAGAAAATTTTTTAGCCAACTCTTGATGTAAACGACCTGTATGAAAATTTGGGTTTCGATTCATTGTTTTATCCAAATAGTTGATTTTACCTGCCGTTGCTGTTGTAGTTTTTATGACTAAGGTGATAAGTTGATGACAAACATTACAAATTTACAATAGTACAAGTTCCGAATAAGATCCAAGTTGTTGATGCTTTGTTAATTGCTCAACTTTATTAGGGCATGGAATAGCACAAATTGCAGTATCTTAGGAAGTATAAATTTCTACAACGAACTAAGGTGGTGGCCTTGAGGACTGCATCAAATTCGTTAAGAAAACTGAAACTGCACTGAGAAATTGCTGTGATGTGCAGAAACCATTGAACTTACTAGTTTTTTTTATCTATCTGTTCATGTCCTAGTTGAAGTGATTTTTTTAATCCTGTTAGCTTGATGATTTGCGATTTGGTATTTAAATTTTGGACCAAAATTTCAGGAATACTGTTTTCTGGAAAGACATGAGGTTGTGCAGTGTTACAATAAGAGTGACTTTGGCTAGTTGTGTAGGCGTGATGTAATCATGGAAGCTCGTGATAAGAGTTTCAGGACTGAAGAAGCTGTTATTTGGCATTTTAATGATAGATTAATAAGTCCATTTTTTGTTTTAGGACCTTGAATGGAGGCTGATGTGTATGTAATTACCAAAGTTTTACTTATCATTTGTGTTCTTAATGAGTGAGTTGCCAATTGATTGGGCTTGTGTAGTAAGATGTCCGTTGGGCCATTTGTCACCCATCGTTTTTTAATTGAGAAGGTTTTTGTTGACCCACAGAAAAGAGACCCTGGACCTGTTGCATGTAATTAACAGTGAAAGGTAGAGGTTTGCGTCGAGTTGTAACTTAAGGCTTGGGAAACTTTGTGAATGAAAAGGCTTTGCATCTTTTGTTATCCTTGTTGCTGTTGTCGATATTTTATTTGTTCTGTATAGAGTTTTTAAAATAATTATGAATTAATACAGAGTTTAGATTTTGAGTGTTTATGATAACTTTATCAATATATTTCAATTGTTATAGACTATGTTATATAATAGTTTATAAAACTAAATAAATTAATTTTTTTTGGGGAAAATGGTATAAGTATGTGTTGTAATAGTTAAATAATATTTGGTACTGCTAGTAACTTTGAATGTGAAAAATCTGTACCAATAATAATAAAGCGTTATGTGTTGCACCATATTTTGAATATTGATTAACAAAATATTAAGAAGTCAAATTAACATGTGGCACAACTTAATAAATGGCTTGATTACATGTACTCCACCAATAATATGTGGCTCCTAAAACCCAACATTTGACCTGAATACAAAAGCATATTATGCAACTTTGTCAACACCAAAGATCTGAATTTTCACGTGCGCCCAAAATTGCACAAAATATAAACTCTTCATCGAAGGTTAAATACTTAGATTAACTTTGAGATTAAGTTGTTGTGTTTGGTATATAGCCCAACAAGCAACAACACAAGCTCACTGAGTGATTTTAATGGCAGATTAAGCTACGTAACTACAGCAACTGACAGATCAGTTAAGGCGTGCTTGAGATCGGAAACCTTCTTTATTTTTCCAAGAAAAAACTATATATATAATCGCATTTTTACCAAACAGTGATTATAAGCTATTTTGAAACCCAAAAATAAACTTTGCCCAAACACAAACTAAGTCTATTTCGGACAAAACAACAACCAATTAAAAGTATCAAGAAGCAATAGACAAAATAAATTGACAATGTCTTTTCAGTTTGTGAACACAGCATCCGATAAAAAGTATTTATTAAAATGCAATCCTAGGCCACATAGGTAGTTCAAAGGGCAGTGAGAAATTTTTTTATCTAGTCTAATGAAGCATGAAGGTAAAATTTGGAAGCACGAAACGATTTTTTAAACTGTAGCGGGTACTGTTAAGTAAAGGGAATTCGAATAATCTGAATTCTAAGAAAAAGAAAAATGAAAAAAATAAAAGAAAAGAAAAAGGCGTTGAAGTGGGTATCGTTGACTGAAGTGAATTTGGACAAACCGAATTTCCGAAAAAAAAAAGAAAAAAAATTAAAATTTTAAAAAAGGAAAACACTAAAAACAGTATTATAGCAATTACTATTGAGTAAAGGGAATTCCGGCAATTCAAATTCTCAAAAAAAATGAAAATAAAAAAGAATAAAACTGTAGCAACATGCAGTGGGTACTGTTGAGCGAGGAGAATTCGGATAATCTTATTCGAATTCCTAAAAATAAAAAGAAAAAATACTGTACCAACAGTACTGTAGCGGGTACTGAAGTAATCCGAATTCCGAGAAGAAAAAAAGAAAAAAAATGAAAAAGCCACTGTAGCGATAAAGTGGATTCGGACAAACCGAATTCTTTTGTTTGTGGTCCATTCTAGTGTACCAAGCCCTGGTACATGGATGCAAGTACACTAGTTCAACGGGAAAAAAAAAAGAGATAGAAATTTTAAGTTGGCATAGTTGTTAGTAATATATACCTAGCCAGTAACATACAAGAACGCAAAAATCATGATGACAGTATTACATAAGCAGTTTTTTGGCTTTCCTATAGTAAATATTATTCCTTAAAATTAAAGGAAAAAAATGAACTACTCTATTTTTGTTCACCTGTAAACATGGTTAAGATAGAAATAATTATTTTGTCCCTGAGAATTTTACAGATTATTTTACTGATTGAATGCGGTTGCAGAATGTAGATAATTAAGTATCTTGTGAGTTCATACATATATAGGATTTATCAATGCAAAATTCCTGAATTAGCAAAATAATCTTAATTTACTTTTAGAATAAATAAGAATTTATGTATAAAAATAAATTGCATATAGGTTTTCTATTTGAAAATATCTATCTAAAGATAGTTTGAACAGAACAAAAGCTTTTCTCCTGTAGTTTTCTACTCAAATCATGAATTTATATTTCCAAACGAAAATCTAATAAATACACATTTAGAGTATTAATCAAATAGCCAAATAGGTTGGAATGCGCTAAAAAGGTTAGCTTATTAGCTTGGATCTTTATATGCAGCAACGGATAATTAATCAGTAAAACAATATATTGCAACCTCGTGGACTAGACAGCGATGGATAGTGTGATATATATCTTGGCTCATCACGCCCTTGTCCTGCCACAATGGGTGTTTGTTTTGGATTTTTTTTTAATTAAAAATAATTTTTTTAAATAAAAAATGGCTTTTTAAAAAAATTATTCATATTAATTTTTATTCAAAAGCTAACAAAAGTTATTTTAAACAGTTTTAAAATTTTTAGCAGAACCTGATATAAATAATTTTTTTGAATAGTGATATATTTTAGGTGAAAAACGTCATTTTTCTATTAAAAAAGTTCTGAAAATCCGAATTCCGAGGAAAAAAAGAAAATAAAAGAAAGACACCATAGCAGATATTGTTGACTGAAGTGAATTCGGAGAAACCAAATTCCCAGGAAAAAAATTAATATAAAAAAAATTGTGGAAACAGCACTGTAGCAGTTATTTTTGGGTAGAGGGAATCCGGACAATCCAAATTCTCAAAAAATAAAAATAAAAATAAAAAGAATAAAAGAATAAAAACTGTAGCAACAGGACTGTAGCGAGTACTGTTGAGTGACAAGAATTGTATTGAGAAAATGAAAAATAAAAAAATGAAAAAGGCACCATAGCACTGTTGGGTGAAGTGAATTCGAACAAACTGAATTTCGAGAGGAAAAAAAAAGCAAAAGCGAGCAAAGAAGTCCCTTTTATTATAAACATTTTTCTTTCATCAATAAGTTTTAGTATAAAACTAAAAAACTAATGAACTTGATCAAAGGGGAAATCTGCACCGTTAAATGAGAGGGCAATCTAATGGAAGGGCGTTGAAGAGGAATATGTGGGATCCAATAACAGTAGTAGAGTACTAATGTTAGGTTTTACAGTAGCTAGGCTTGCAGGAAAAAAAAGTAGAGTGACACTTGGCAAAACTGTAGGGAAGCAAAACTACATGCAAATTTGACCATAGTGGATGATCCAAAAAAACTATAGGGACTTGGAAGTGACAATTCTCTAAAAGGGGAAATGGAGGTGACCACTCTGTTAACATTTTGGGAAATGGAGGAATGTTTGCCTGCATTACTTTGAAAAGTTGATATTCATTGTGGAGGAGGCAGATGATAAAATCAATTCAACATTGAATTGAGCTAAGTCTTTGTTTTTATCCCATATGTTTGCCTATATAAATGAGTTGAGAGGAAGATTGTTTATAGAAAAAACGACCGGGAGAGAGTTATTCTAAGAACGTTTTAGTAGTTTTGTTTAGAGAGTTATGAGGTGAAAAATGTTAGAAGACGATAAAACAATGGATTTTTAATCATATTGCTGAGCATATTAATGAAAATGTAAGATTATTTTATTTTGTTAATAGATTATAATATATATTCTATTTGCCATGCGTCTTCCTCTATTTCATTTTAATTTTCAATATAAGATAATTACTTGATATTAATTTTGTTATTGTATTAATTAATTGTAATTTTTTTTCTTTATCACCTCCACATAAATCAATCAAAAGGCACTTATGTTATTTTTAAAATGATTATTTCTAAATTTTATTATGAATCAGGTTATTTATTTAGAGATGTTAGAAGGTAGAAGTGTTGATGTTAAGTTGTTTGTTTGTTTCATTTTTTATAAATTTAATATGATATTACTTAAGATTGTTTTATAATGTGATATTAAATTTTTAACCATTAGTATACAAATTTTAATTATCTGGTTAATTAAAATTTTTTTCCAAAAGAACAAAAATTTGCATTTTATTTGTTTTTCATTTTTTTTAATTAAAACAGGATTAAGAAAACTACGAACTCGTCATCTAATGTTGGAAGCACTGATGAGCGAAATTCATGAGATCCTACATTAAACTAGTTTCTATCATGTTTTGTAGGTCTGCAGTTGACATAAATAGGTCTCTAATATCCACATTAGTAGAAAGATAAAGACCACAAACGCATACCTTCCATTTTCCATGGGGAGAATGGCATTGTTGTACTTTTGTTGAATCTCCACTGGTAAAACAAATGACTAACACACTTTCGATAGGAAGCCCAAGTGGCATATAGACATATTCCAATGTGACAGTACATTCTCCGCATGGAAAATGAAAGTATGCGTTTGTGGTCTCCATCTTTCTACCAATGTGGATATTATAGACCTATTTATGTCAACTCTAGACCTGCGAAACATGATAGAAACCAATCTCATGTAAGATCCCATGAATCTCGCTCATCGGTGCTTCCAACATCAATGGCGATTTCGTAGCTTTCTTAATCTTTGTTTTTAATTAAAAAAAATGGAAAATGAATAAAATGTAAATTTTTATTCTTTAGGAAAAAATTTTTAATTACCTGGTTAATTAAAATTTCTATGCTAATGGTTAAAAAATTAATATCATATTATATGGAGACAATCTTGAGTAATATCATATTAAATTTATAAAAATTGAAATAAACAAACAACTTAACACCAACACTTCTACCTTCTAACATATCTAAATAAATAACCTAATTCATAATAAAATTAAAAAATAATAATTTTAAAAATAACAAGTGCCGTTTATTGATTTATGCGGAAGGTGATAAATAAAGAGAGAAAAAATTACAATTAATTAATACAATAACAAAATTAATATCAAGTAATTATCTTATGCTGAAAATTAAAATGAAATAGAGGAAGATGCATAGCAAATAGAATATATATTATAATCTATTAACAAAATAAAATAATCTTAAATTTTAATTAATATGCTCAGCAATATGATTACGAGAATTCATTGTTTCTTCACGTCTTCTAGACATTTTTTCATCTTATAACTCTATAAACAAAACTATTAAAATTTTCTTTTAGAATATCTCTCTAAAACAGTCACTGTTTTTCTATAAACAATCTTTCATCTCGTTTATATAGGCAAGCATAGGGGATAAGAATAGAGACTTAGCTCAATTCAATGTTGAATTGATTTTATCACTTGCCTCCCTGCCACAGTGAATATCAACTTTTTAAAGTAATGCAGCAAGACAGGCGGGTTCCTCCATTTCCTGGAAAATTTTGATAGAGTGGTCACCTCCATTTCTCCATTTTAGAGAGTTGTCACTTCCAAGTCCCTGTAGTTTTTTTGGAGTGTCCACTATGGTCAAATTTACATGCAGTTTTGCTTTCTTGCAGTTTTGCCAAGTGTCGCTTTGCTTTTTTTTCCTGCACACCTAGCTACTGTAAACCTAACGTTGGTACTCTACTACTGTTATTGGTCCCACATATTCCTCTTTTAATGCCCTTCCGTTAAATTTCCCTCTCATTTAACGGTGCAAATTTCCCCCTTTGATTAGATTCATTGGTTTTTTAGTTTTATACTAAAATTGATTGATGAAAGAAAAATGTTTATAATGAAAAACTTCTTTGCTTGCTTTTGCTTTTTTTTTTTCTTGGAATTCAGTTTGTCCAAATTCACTTCACTCAACAGTACCGCTACAATGCCTTTTTCATTTTTTATTTTTCTTTTTCTCAATCCGAATCCCCTTTACTCAATAGTACCCACTACAAAGGTGTACAGTTAATTTTGGGAATTTGGATTGTCCGAATTCCCTTCACTCCATAGTACCTGCTACAATCTTGTTGCTACAGTTTTTATTCTTTTATTTTTTTACTTTTATTTTTTATTTTTGGGGAATTCGGATTGTCCGGATTCCCTTTACTCAACCGCATCTGCTATAGTGTTGTTTCCACAAAAAAATTTATTTTATTTTTATTTTTTTTCTAGGAATTTGGTTTCTCCGAATTTACTTCAATCAATAGTACCCGCTATAGTGCCTTTTCTTTTCTTTTATTTTTTCATTTTTTTTCTCAAAATTCGGATTTTCAGAATTTTTTAATAGAAAAATGACATTTTTCACCTAAAATAAATCACTATTCAAAAAAATTATTTATATCAGGTTCTGCTAAAAAATTTAAAACTATTTAAAATAACTTTTGTTAGCTTTTGAATAAAAACTAATATGAATAATTTTTGAAAAAAATGATTTTTTATTTTTTAAAAAATAATTTTAATAAAAAAATCCAAAACAAACACACCCATTGTGGCAAGACAAGGGCATGACGAGCCAAGATATATATTACACTATCCATCTCTATTTAGTCCACGAGGTTGCAATATTTTATTTTACTGATTAATTGTCCGTTGCTGCATTTAAAGATCAAAGCTAATAGAGATGTCCAAATTAGAAGCCGTTTGCGATTGCCAACCCCTATTTCAGGCCTTGAAGTTTAGCTTCAAAAAATTTCTTAATCGTCTTGAACCCGGAAGTTGGTTGGGGTTGGCCCCGCCACAAGACTTTTGTATTTTTTTAAAAAAATTCATAATTTATTGGTAAAAAGTAAGAAATATATGAAAAAAAAAAAAAAAGAAATATATACACTTACCAATATAGTATCACTTGTATAGTTAATATTATTCACTCAAAGTTAAAACTTAAAAATAAAACAGTGTCATAACTCACAAATAACACTATTAACAATAACATTTTTTAGTCAAAGTTAGTGTATAATTGTTATGAATCTTGAAAAATTGGGTATACATAAATACAAAATATTTTTTAAAATATTTTTTAAAAATTCATCAAAATATTAAAAAATATTTTTTTGAATTTTTTTTAATTTTTTGACGGCCCGCCAAGCCGCCCTAAATCTGGACTTTTACTATTTCAACCTATTTTATTTTGACCTGGAAGCCCCATCCCATTTGACGGGCTTTTGGCTGCAAGGTTGCCCTTTACATCCCTACCAGCTAATAAGCTAACCTTTTTATCGCATTCCAACCTATTTGGCTACTTGATTAATACTCTAAATGTGTATTTATTAGATTTTCGTTTTGGAAATATAAATTCATGATTTGAGTAGAAAACTACAGGAGAAAAGCTTTTGTTTCTGTTCAAACTATATGTAGATAGATATTTTCAAATAGAAAACCTATATGCAATTTATTTTTATACATAAATTCTTATTTATTCTAAAAGTAAATTAAGATTATTTTGCTAATTCAGGAATTTTGCATTGATAAATCCTATATATGTATGAACTCACAAGATACTTAATTATCTACATTCTGCAACCGCATTCAATCAGTAAAATAATCTGTAAAATTCTCATGGACAAAATAATTATTTCTATCTTAACCGTGTTTACAGGTGAACAAAAATAGGGTAGTTCATTTTTTTCCTTTAATTTTAAGGAATAATATTTACTATAAGAAAGCCAAAAAACTGCTTATGTAACACTGTCATCATGATTTTTGCGTTCTTGTATGTTACTGATTAGGTGTATATTACTAACAACTATGCCAACTTAAAATTTCTATCTTTATTTTTTTTTTTTCCGTTAAACTAGAGTACTTGCACCCATGTACCAGAACTTGTTACACTTGAATGGACCACAAACGAAAAATTCGGATTGTCCGAATTCACTTTACTGCTACAGTGGTTTTTTCATTTTTTCTATTTTTTCTCGGAATTCAGATTATCCGAATTCGATTTGGTACCCGCTACAGTGTTGTTGATACAGTATTTTTTCTTTTTTCTTTTGGGAATTCGAATAAGATTATCTGAATTCCCCTGCTCAACAGTACCCATTACAGTGCCGTTGCTACAGTTTTATTCCTTTTTTTTTTGGGGAATTTGGATTGTCCGAATTCTCTTTACTCAACAGTACCCACTATAGTGCTGTTTTCAGTGTTTTTTCTTTTTTAAAATTTAAAATTTATTTTTTTCCATTCTTTTTCAGAAATTAAATTTGTCCGAATTCACTTTAGTCAACAGTACCCACTTTAGTGCCTTTTTCTTTTATTTTATTTTTTCATTTTTCTTTTTCTCAGAATTCGGATTATTCAAATTCCATTTACTCAATAGTACCCGCTACAGTTTAAAAACCATTTCGTGCTTCCAAATTTTACCTTCATGCTACATCAGACTAGATAAAAAAATTTCTCACTGCCCTTTGAACGACCTGTGTGGCCTAGGATTGCATTTTAATAAATACTTTTTACCGGATGCTGTGTTCACAAACTAAAAAGGCATTGTCAATTTATTTTGTCTACTACTTCCTGATACTTTTAATTGGTTGCTGTTTCATCCGAAATGGACCTAGTTTGTGTTTGGGCAAAGTTTATCTTTGGCTTTCAAAATAGCTTATAATCAGTGTTTGGTAAAAATGCAATTATATATATTGTTTTTTCTTGGAAAAAAAAAAAGGTTTCCGATCCTAAGCAAGGCTTAACTGATCTGTTAGTTGCTGCAATTATGTAGCTTAATCTGCCATTAAAATCACTTGGTGAGCTTGTTTTGTTGGGCTGTATACCAAACACAACAACTTAATCTCAAAGTTAATCTAAGTATTTAACCTTCGATGAAGAGTTTATATTTTGTGCAATTTTGGGTGCACTTGAAAATTCAGATCTTTGGAGTTGACAAAGTTGCATAATATGCTTTTGTATTCACGTAGAATGTTGAGTTTTAGGTATAGTTATCAGACTTACCATCAACTCTTGTGAAGCTTGATTTGGTTTTTGCCACCTTTAATCAGTAATGGATTTATACAAAAACATATAAAAAAAATTAAAAAATACAATAAAATGACAACTAATTAACAATTTGATATTTTTTAAGGGTCCAAATATAAAAACATAAATTCTTAAATATTGTTCATATTTCATAATCAGAAATTACAATTAACAAGTTTAAAACATAATTACACAAGTAAACTCACAATGTTTTACATCACAAACTCACAAGTCATGATAATACAAATAAAGTTACTGCATTTTTTTATAAATCAGATTAAAAAATTTTTAAGGTATTAAAAAAAGAATCATTTAGCAAAAAAAAAACCAACCCAACCCGATCTAGTTCAATCCTTTAGTGTGATTTTGATACAAACCCAGTTGAGTTGAACGGGTCATAACAGTTTCACGCAAACCAATCCAAACAGTGGCTTAAACTAGTTTCATGATCATTTTGAATCCTTTAAGTAGGTTTTTATAACTATGGTTTTAGGAGCCACATATTATTGGTGGAGTAAAGGTAACCAAGCCATTTATTAAGTTGTGCCACATGTTAATTTGACTTCTTAATATTTTGTTAATCAATATTCAAAAATATGGTGCAAAACATAACGCTTTATTATTATTGGTACAGATTTTTCACATTTAAAGTTACTAATAGTACCAAATATTATTTAACTACCACAACACATACTTATATCATTTTCCCCAAAAAAATTAATTTATTTAGTTTTATAAACTATTATATAACATAGTCTATAACAATTGAAATATATTGATAAAGTTATCATAAACACTCAAAATCTAAACTCTGTATTAATTCATAATTATTTTGTAAAAACTCTATACAGAACAAATAAAATATCGACAACAGCAACATAGATAACAAAAGATGCAAAGCCTTTTCATTCACAAAGTTTCCCAAGCCTTAAGTTACAACTCAATGCAAACCTCTACCTTTTCACTGTTAATTATTAAATTTTGGACAAAGGCACATGCAACAGGTCCTGGGTCTCTTATCCTTGGGTCAACAAAAATCTTCTCAATTCAAAAACGGTGGGTGACAAATGGCCCAACTAATTTGTCAAACCAACACCAATAGCAAGAGGCCCAATGGACATCTTACTACACAAGCCCAATCAATTGGCAACTCACCCATTAAGAACACAAATTATAACTTCGATAATTACATACACATCAGCTTCCATTCAAGGTATTAAAACAAAAAATGGACTTATTAATCTATCATTAAAATGCCAAATAACAGCTTCTTCAGTCTGAAACTCTTATCACGAGCTTCCATCACGCCTACACAACTAGCCAAAGTCACTCTGATCGTTGTAGGTAACATTGCAGGAATCTACTATCTTAAGATTCACCACACTCAACCTCTTCCCTGAAAACGTCATTCCAAAATTTTGATACCAAGGTAAATTATGCAATCGAATCATCAAGCTAGCAGGATTAAAAAAATCACTTCAACTAGGACATGAACAGGTAGATAAAAAAAAAATAGTAAGTTCAATGGTTTCTGCATCACAGCAATTTCTCAGCTGGTTTTAGATTTCTTAATGAGTTTGATGTAGTCCTCAAGGCCACCACCTTAGTTCATTGTAGAAATTTCTACTTCCTAAGATACTGCAATTTGTGCCGTTCCATGCCCTAATAAAGTTGAGCAATTAACAAAGCATCAACAACTTGGATCTTATTCGGAACTTGTACTATTGTAAATTTGTAATGTTTGTCATCAACTTATCACCTTAGTCATAAAATCTACAACAGCAACAGGCAGGTAAAATCAGCTATTTGGATAAAACAATGAATCGAAATCCAAATTTTCATACAGGTCTTTTACATCAAGGTCTTTGGCTAAAGATTTTTCTTAAGATTTTTTGGTCTGTCTTTGTTTATGTTTATGTTTATCAAATCATCCTTTACTAGTCTTTTCCTATCCAAACTATTTTAAGCAATGCTACTATCTTTTCTTTTAATGATGCTACTCCAACTTACTCTTGAATACTTCATTTCTGATTTATCTTTTCTACACAGGCACTAATCAGTTGCGCCAAACTAATTTATAAATAGAGCCTGAATACATCACTTAATTAGTCATTTAGTCCAAAATAAATAATTAAAATGGGCTGAATAAGCACTTTTTATCAGTTTCCTGATATCTTTTTATAAAAGGTTTGCTAAACAATCATTTTTACCCCTTCAAAATATCAACAAACCCATGTAATATGAATACAGTCAAACGGAAAGTAAATGTTCTAGAAAAAACTGAACAAATGTTCCAAAATTAGTTTGAGAGGAATGTGTACAATTTGGACTTGTCAACTTGAGCATTTCTCATTTCAACGTAGACTTACATGACTCATTTTAGAATACCCACAAGAGCTCCTGCCACCGACATGTAGCTCCCAGCCAGAACCTGGTAAACAATCGATCAACATCAAGATGAAGAGCATGAAGTGATTATCTAAACCATTGTATATAAGTTCTGTTATGGACTTCACCTACAAAAGTGGAACCTCTTCAATTCCTGGCTCTCCACCAACATCTCCTCAACCATAGCCTAAAATGGATGGCAAAAGCAGATGGGTCAAAATCATCAATCGCTATCAGTAAATATTTACTCGCAAACTTAATCCTTACTAAGCAAAATACATCTAAAATTTAAGACTTTTAGTTTTACAATGTTTGCTAGATCAAGGTCCTCAAATCCAACACAGCCTGGCTCATGCCGTTGCTTTCTGAGGTTGTCGTCACATCCCCTTTCACAGACCTTCAGGTTCCACCATGAATTCGGCCGTGTATCGTAATCGAGAATCGATTCACCATGCTAATAAGGATTAAAAAAAACATGGGTGAGGGACCGTTATTACCATGCTTCGGAATTAACTACAAAAGGGATCAAATGCACTATTGTATAGGATGACAGAACACATATTAGATACAAGGAAATTTTTAACAAAGCCCCTAAACAGAAAATCATACAAACCACTTCAAAAGATAAAAGGAAAAATAAAAGCCAACCAACACATATTACAAAATAAAAATTAACACGCAAACAAAATATTAATAGATGCACACATCAATTAGATCCGCAAGTGAATCAAATAATGACAATATTACATACCTACAAGGGTAACCACGAGGGATGGTGCCAACGAAGGAGGTGCCCTTGTGGTCGTTGAAGAAGGGATGACCCTGACGACAACGGTTGAATCGGCAATCGATGAACAATAGTTCCGCGAAGGGGATTTTCACAGCTCAACCGATGATAATGTAGATCTCGGAGACTAGGAGGGCATGTGACGGGAAAAATGGCGTGGTGTGGACTGGATGGAAGGGAAAAGGGAGGGCTTGGGGTTGGGGAGAATGAGAACCGGGTGAGGGGAGGAAAGTTCTGACGGAAGTGGAATTGGGGAGCACCCTCTTTTCCAAACATACAAAATGACCTATCAAACCTTTTCATTTTTAAAATATACAAAATGTCAACAAAAAGAAATCCAATGATTAAGACTCAAAGCAATAAGGTAATAAAGGTCCAACTAAAACACAACAACTTCAAACCTAGGACATACGTCCAATCCTTGTGATGCCACATCATTACTCACTACTCCTTAAAAAATGCATCATCTATCGTAGAATGCACCTTTATATATGAAGCTTTGCCTAGTGTAGTTTCCTTACTAGCTTGCTAATGATAGTGTTGGGGTTGTCATGCCCTATATTGTGTAGTTTCCTTATTCTTGTTCTTTTCTTGATTTTGGGTCATTTCCCCCTTCCCCCCACCCTACACCAAAAAAAAAAAAAAATCAACCCAAAGATTGGGGGAGGGGGGAGGTAAGCATGTGAAGTATGAATAGAAACTCCAACTAGCAGCAAAAATACAAGTTGAAGACCTTACTTAAACTAAAGCCCCATTACTACTAGGAAAAGCCAGAGAGTAGAACAAGTTGAATAGATACACATTATTAGGCCTAGACATAAAACTAGGAAGCAAAACCACCACCCCTATAAAGAGAGGAGCACCAATTGAAGTAACACAAAACACATGGAGGGAGATCAAAGTAGCAACATGAACACCAAATTGCAATTGGCATACACAGACATTTAGGGCATTAAATCTTTGATGTCTCAATTCTTTAGCTTATGAGAATAGCAAATATGTAGCAACCTATGAAAACCACATGGCTAACCTTGTACCCAGGAAAACGCCTACAATCAGCTTTAAGTTAGAGAGCAAGGATAAACATATCAATTCCAAGCTTCCACCACATTCAGCATGAGTAAAGTACACAAATACTAGTGCATTCGCGAGCCTTCTAGGCGTCTTGACTATGCTCCCCAGTCTTACTCACGCATCGTGTTTATGGAGTTGGACCCATCTAAGGAATCCCCATCCCAATATTTTTCTTAGGAATCTTCGCCACATTTCATTGGCGACGGAAGAGCGTACTATGCAGCCGAGATGAATGATGCGCCCACGCAAAGGAGCCCACGTGTTACTAGCCGGACATCTAGCTGCACCTCGACCTCGCCTTATGATTGGCTACATTCCTCCTTTCTAGGACGCTGACCCTAGGAGCTGTTAGTGGATTAGAGCACCGATGCTTATGCATAGTAAGGATAGCCCTATTTTTATGTAGTATTTTCTTGGGGTTATCTATTATCTATGTGTACCTAGTAGGAGTTGTTAGGGATAGTATAATACTATACGGTCAAACCATCTTTATCCTATAACTATATGATTAAGTTATCAGGTCACAAGAGCCGATAACATTGATAGTATTATTTTTATTAGTTAATCCCAAATTAACTTTGATTTACTCTTCTACGTCAACGCTCAACTTCCACCCACTATCGGTTGTAGCTAGCCACCCACCGGTTACTTCTAATCGCCGCCCACCTGTCGCTAGTCACCTCCTACCCACCGCTATCGACGGTCACCACCTGCCATCGCAATGCCCACACGCTAGTCGTTGCCCTTCCATTGTCGGTGTCGCCCCACTCGCCGATCGTTGCGCCGCCATTTGCCATTTGCAGCGCCTACCCACCGGTCGCCGCATGCCCACTTTTCCACTGCCAATCATGTGGAACATCAAATGATGGATAGTATAAAAACTTATACAATGAATTTCTTATATTATACTATCATATCTAATATTATCTCATTTTATCCTATGCGATGCACCAAATAAGGCCTAATATAATAAGGATTTGATTTCTATAATCAGAAAGTGTAAAAAAAAAATTATATAGTAATCCAATCATCATATGTTGCCATATTGGTTGTATTGTTGCCACATCAGTTACATGCAATATAATGCAGTGTAAAAAAGGAGATTAATACCATTTATATGCAGTGTTATTATGTGAAAATCGTTTCTTATCTATATCCGTGAAAATCGTAGTTAAGTGGCCTGTCATCAAATCAGTATAAATTAAACATTTAGATTTTTCTTTTTTGGTTCGAAATTTGGAATTTTTTTTCAAATAAATAGTTTGATTTTTGAGCTGCATTTCGGCTAGCCCACGGAGAATTATACAGACCTATTGTGGGCCTTCAACTTTTGCTTTGGTCCATTAGTAACCTTTGGGCCTTTGGTAACCACAATATGCGATGGAATGGGGCTGATGGCTCAAAGCTTTCTATCTGGGGTTACGAAAGAACAAAATATGAACAACAATGCCAATTCCAAGAACCACGTCCTCAAGACCCAAAAAAAAAAAAAAAGGAACCCAATCCTCCTTTGCATTTGCCTGAAAGTGGTGAATTAAGCACTTTGTGGCTCGCCTGGGGAATCAGTCTCGCACGTGAGGAGACATCATATAGGAAAATCATATGCAAACGAACAAGACAAGGAAAATGGAAAACTCAATCCTCGAGTGGAAATACTTCCAAATCAACCGAAATAACAAAATATTGTGAAGACTATAAAACTGAGAAATCCTTGTTTTTGCTAAGGGAAAATCTTGAAATTGATATTATTCTACCATTATTAGTTGTGCTGATTCATTTCCAAAAGGTGAGTCCCGCCCGCCATTAAGCGAAAAATGCCAGATCCGTATAATTAATAGTGTGAACTCACCAGTGACATTGAAATCTTGTTAGAAAACGAATGGAAAAACAAAACAAAAATATCCGTTCAAAAACAATCATGGCTCCACTTCCAGATACTTGCTCTAGTAGCTTTTAATTGGAATCAATAATCATTGCTACTACCCAGTAGGTTGAATCTTGTAATTAAGGACAATGTCAGTGTCAATAAAAATGCAATAAGCATTACACAAAGAAGAAGATCCGCAACTACACTTATTTTCCAAAAATTCACATTTACCCTATGATGGTTTATTCTTGTATAATCCATGCAAAAATCATATTCATGTCTATATATGCAAAATGATACATGAGCGTTATCAACATAGCGTGGAATATCAGCTTGATGTTAAATTGAAAAAGGAATTTATTATTGAATTATGATATTTATACTCATTATGTCTACTATTTATTCAATAATTAATAGAGTGTGAGTTATTTACGGTGTCTTATATATTTTATAGGTGCAAAACTGCAAATAATATTTTTCATTATTATTCTCACCTCTCGATCTCTTCCAATTCCAAATACTAGTCAATGGATTTAAAGCCTACTCTGCCAAGTTTCCAAATGGATCATGAATGAATGGCCAGTCAAAATAGGGCAACTATGCTCAGAAGTAGGACAGTTATACAAACCTTCCTAGTTGACAGTCCAGGCCAGCCTGTGTTGCTCTGACCGCATCTCATTAAGAGGATAGCGTATTTGCTCAGGTTTCCAAAACTTGATCTTTTGTCCTCTGCCAGAGAGTAAGTTCAATCATTTTTAATTTGTTGTAATCTTTTTTCGTTTAACATAAAAAACAAAAAAATGAAAGTTAGAAAATCAGGAGTCATGAGTATCATATCCTTGAGAGAAGAAGAGGCTAGAAACATGTCAGTGTGTGGCAGTAGGACCTTTAATGGTCAAGCCAAACTAGTAGAAGAGACACAGATTTACATAGAAACAAGTTTAACAAATACATTCACAATAAAAATAGATTCTATTAGTTTTATTTAATAATATTCACATATATATGGATCTTATTAGTTTATTTTTAGTGTGCCTAAAAATGAATTTTTAGAACTAAGGGTTAGTCTAGCAAAATAAGGTGCCAGACCCTTTAAGTAGTATTCAGGATTTAAACTATGAGGTTGTTAATAAAATAAATTGGATTGGGAGGATCATCTGTAATAAGCCTCTGTATCACCTGAATTTGGATTACTCAACCAATAAACCAAGTACCAAGTGGTTTAAAACAAATAAAAAATACCAAGTGATTTAAAACAAATAAAAAAATTTTAGAATTGTATCTATACAAAAAAATTTCATTTTAAAACAACAGAAATAGGAAAAAACAAATCCTTTGTATAGCTCACAAGTTCTGTTATATACAATTAGTTGATTGAAATTAAAAAATAGCATATGGCATAGTTATTTTAAATTTAGAATAATAATGTGGTAATTGTTAATTACTTTTTGTGTACACAACTTCGGTATACTCCAAGAATCTTTCTCTCAAGGTGGAAAGAGAAAATCAAACCTGTGGTCAGGTCAAGCCAACACAGTCTTCAAATTTTTGTTGTAGTTGTCAGAAGAAACCGAAAGCTTTGGGAAATGCTCCCCGACCAGCTGATCAAGATTTACCATATTTGGAAACTGAAAAGGGGGGCTTAAGGGCCCCATTTTGTATATTTTAGAATTTCTTTTTTGTTAACATGGAAAATTGAAAGGCCCATTTTGGCCTCCCTCAAATTAAGGATCCAGCGAGTGGATGATGGAGCAAAAGGCCATGCCAAATTTGGCAAAATCCGTTTTCTTTTCTCCATCTCATTCCCACAACCAAATACTATTATTAGTATTAAGTGTTTCTCATTCCCAATTGCTCTAGGTTCATAGGACTTTGGTAGATATTGATTTTTCGTACGAAATTGTGGATATATCACTAAATGAGTCTCTACCTGAAGGCTCTCTCCATCCCTTGGAAGCAAGGCAAGGAGAGGAATAACCATTTATGTCCCTAGATTTAATGACTTAAGTCATTTAGCATAACAAAATTTGTCTTGTTACGGCAAATAAGATAAGGAGCCGAACATGGGGATTGGAGACTTGATAAATCTTGGAAGAGTTGAATGCAATTGGCTTTTTCCCTGTGTTGCTTTTCCCATAAGAAAATAGCCTTCCAAGAGGCATGGGAATTGGGACACAATTCAGTGGACTCTTGCAATAATTAAGCTCCACATAAGATTGGAGGTAATACTATATTTTTAAGAGGATTGCTATATGAATCGAATTGATCTTGTTTGAAAAGTGACAAATGGTTAGCGGTCCTTAGATTTTTTTCATGACTAGTAGTTGGTGAAGTGAAACACATGCAATTTTAAAAGTGAAGCATTTTAAATGGTATTCGTCCAATTTCGTTCTATAAAATTCGAGCCATCAATCATTTCTGTATCATTTAAGAGTGAGTTAGACACAAGAATTTCTTAAACTTAGCTGGTGAGTCCTTGCCATATTTTGGTAACGTGAAGCTTGTTTGTGTTAGCATAGAATTTAAAATTTGTGAAATTGAACTGTGAAGGAGTAGATCGACTTCACTAATATATATATTGTTCTTAATACCAATCAAAGTCCATATAGGTTCTAGATTTTGCATGCTGTCAAAAAAGTTTAGGTTAGTACTCAGCACTCTTGCCTGTCATATGGCTCTACCTAAAATCTAAAAAGGGAGGAAGTTGAGATTACAATGATGACTTCGAAAATTAGCATTAAATTATATGGGGGAATCATCATTGACTTTATATTGAAATGAACATCACATATTTCTGGCATGGAAAATTATGCAGACCATGCCTCTTGGTTGACATTGTTAACTGACCAAATTATCCTGCAATTATATAAGAAGCCAGTTATTAGTTAATTGGATCTTATAGTTAAGACTATTCTTTAAGAAACAAATGGGGGAAAAAAACTAAAATATAAGTAGTTTATATAGTATGAATGAAGAATCTTGCTCTTATTCTATATGTATGTAACCAAGTCCAAACATTATATAAATTGTGTTATACTCGATGTGTTACATTTTCAGATAATACTGATACAGTTTGATCAAATTTTAAATTAAAGAAAAATTGAGAAAGTGCCCCCAATTACTGGAAGTAGTATTGATGGATAAATAATTAAAACATGTTGCCCCAAAGTAAATGGTGACTAGTAAGGCATGCGCTTAAACATAATGGCCTGAATTTCATATTTTAATGGATGCCATCTCTAAACGCTAATTGATGGAGGGTTACATCAATGGGTATTCTCTTCAAGATAAACTTATTCTAATATATTTGATTAAAATTAGGATGCATTGAACTTGATCCTAAGTGTAACATGTCATAATCATATAAAGTGTAAAAAATGACAGTACAGTAGACCAGAGAGTAATATATAATCAAGAAGCAAACAGATTTATTATAAAATGAAACATCCGCTTTTTCAAGTTGTTAAATATATGTTTGCACTAAGTTTTTTATTTAATTAAAATAATTCTTCATGTTATGTACAAGCTTACAGCAAATCGAACTACTCCATTGCATCTTATTGTTGGAAGGTAACCAAGAATGCAATTTGGACTGGTAGATGCTCTCTGTCCATTTTCCAAGCTTAAGAATAATCACTTATGTCAACATCCAAAGGCAATAAACGTTTCCTTGCGCTCATTTTTTTTTCTTCCTGTTTTGCATACTTTCTTTTTCTTTTAGTGTATCAAAATTCAAGATATGTAGTTTGTTTAAAACCCTTTTAAATTAATTTTTATACATTGTCAGTTCTATTAGATATAATAAAAACTAAGTCATTAAAATTGGTCTAGTGGTGAGGGATTTAGGTAGAATGCATGAGTGTCGCAACCGGGATCGCGACGGGGCGACGAAAATTAAGTTTGTTAAAATTGGAGTCGCAGAAGTTTATTTAAATTGGGAAAAACATGGAAAAACCCGCTTTATTAGAAAAAGTGGTCTTTAAAACCAGATTTAATTCGGAGTCGGTTATGCATAGGGAAGGTAGGGATTTAATCCTACGCACCTAATACACCCGTCTTAACGGACCTTAATTGATTTGTGCAAATTATTAATAATCTTTCAAAATATTCATTTTTATATTTTATTTACAACAAAATTTAAAAATGAGGAACACCAAGCTCACAACTCATGTTCAAAATACTATGTTAACAAACCGTCACGGTTAAATTAACATTTTTTATTCAAAATACAATATTTCACAAATAAGTAACAAATTTAAACTAAATATATGAAAATGAAAATCTCTCATGAATTATAAATATTTGCAAATAAGATAAAAATTTATTTTGATATTTTTACAAAAATAAAATAAAATATAAAAGAGAACATGCTTTTAAAGAAAATTTGGAACATCAAGTCACAACTCAGATGTCCAAAATGTTCAGTTAACAAGCCGTCCTAAATTAACCCTTTTTATTTGAAATAAAATATTTCTTAAAGAAACGATTATTTAAATTAAATAAAATATCTCATAAAAAATTTTACAAATAAGACAAAAATTACAAAAATTTAATTTTGACTTGACAGGGATCGGAACGCCTCCTACAATATCCTCCTGCAATGGGGAACTCAAAGTCACGTAGTTCTGTTGAAAATATTTATATTTTTTTGATTATTTTAATTTTGGAAAGGAATTATGAATATCAAGCTGTCACAGCTAAAATATTCCTAATATAGAATTAACAAGCCGTCATGGTTTAGTTAGTTTTTTTTTTAAAAAAAATATATTTATCGATTAATTGACTCAAATCCTTTTTTAGTAAAACAGGATACTCTAAAATTTATTTCAAACTCAAACTATATAAAAATATATATATATATTTTTTTAGATATTTTAAACCCAAGTTAACCCAAGCCCAAACAAGCCTAAAAGCTAAAAACAAATAGATACTAACCGAACAAATAAATCCGAATCTAAATGAAGGAACCTAAAATCCAATCCATCAAAAACGAAAATAAAATAACACTACTCTAAAATAAAAATAAATAAAATTAAAATTTCCTATTATTCTAACGCCAATAATTTTTCCTAACTTAACTTAATTTCACTAACCTAAATCTACCCTTTCCACTCTCACTCACACGAGTACACACACTCACTCACTCAACACACACGCTCACACATTCCACGACTCTCTCACCTTCACACGCACACTCTCACTAAGTTCTCTCACACATTAACACTAACACAACACAAATATCACAAATAAAGAAAAGGGATCTGAGAAATAAAGAAGCTAAGAGAGAAGGGATAAGAGAGAGTCTGAAGAGTGAGAAGGGAGATCAAGGGGAAGAGGCCGCGCGGCACGCGCACGGGAGCTCGCGATGGGGAAGAAGGAGCGCGGTGCGTAAAGGGGAAGGGGACCGGCCCCGCGGTTCGCAAGAGGAGTGGCGAAGCAAGAGGGGACCACCTCCGCATGCGAGGCGCTAAGCAGCCGGAGAGACGCGGCAATGATGAAGCACGCGCGGAGGAAGGCTTTTGAGTTGAGATCTGAGACCGCGAGGGGTGGAGGTCCACCGGCGCATGCACAAGGACGGGAAGCGGTGGTTCAGATGGCGGTTCACGGTGGTTGACGCGGGGGCGAGAAAAACTTCGTGGGAGAGGGCAAGCGAGGCTGGGCTATGCGGTGCTCAAGGGCGGTTTCGGTGGTGTGCGGATCCGCAGAGACCGAGAGGGAGGTTGTGGCGCGGGACCAGCGCGATGACCGGTGGCGCGGTTTTGTGGTTGAAGGAGGGGAAAGTCACGCGGCATAAGGCTCGTAGCCGCGGAGGAGTAGCGATGGCCACGGTGCGCCCTGATTGAAGGGCCGAGATGGGGACGGTGGTTCTGGAAAATTTTTCTTTTGGTTTTTTTGTCTTTTGAAAAAAGATTTCTTTGAAGCTTGGTTGATCTGTGTTTAAATTTTCAGGTGGGTGAACTAAAATGATAATGGCGGTGGAAGTGGTGCATACAAAAGGTGGAAGATGAGGTTGTGAGGTTGATTTGGCTGGAAAGAGGATGAAACCGCCAGGAGGAGGAACGAAGGCCGAACTCCGCGTGTTTAGCTAGTTTGGTCGTGATGATGATGATGATGATGATGGGAGGAAGAGGATGAGCGGTGGCGGTGGAGGGGGATGGTGTTTATGGCTGGAAGATTTGAAGGTGGTGGCGGTATTTGGTGTTATGGGATGATGATGAAGCTGAGGGGAGAAAGGGATGATGGAGGCGAGGAGGATGAGAGGAGGATGATGGCATGAGGGTGCACGGAGGATGAGGAGGAGGAGGTCGCCGTTGGGTAGTGTGGTGGAGCCGCCACGGCCTCCCCCTTCTTCCCAATTTTTTTATTTTGATACCGAAAGAAAAAAAAATACCTATGCTACTGTTGTTGCTTCTAATTTACCTTCTGGGTTGTATTGGGTTTTCCCCTCAAAGTTTTTTTTTGCCAGATTCCTATTATGATCTATTGGTGTAATATTCTTTTTTTATTTTTTGAAATTTCTTGCTGAATTGTTGGAAAATTTCTTCCTCCCTCGAAATTTCGTTGTTCCCCTCTTTTTGTTGCTTGCTCTCATGCTGGCTTCCAAGATCACCGAAAGAAAAATTAACACGTTGCATGAAGTGGAGACCAGCTCTCATCATTGTGTCAGGCAGCTTTCTTTGATTTTTTTGATTTCTCCCTAGATGTTGTTGCTTCACGTGGCCGTATTTCATTTTGGCCGAATGGGGTTTGGCAGGGAATGAAGGAATGGAGTCCGTGACTCCTCTGCCCCTCTTTATTTTTATTATTTATTTTTATTTTATTATTTTGACGGGAATTAAAAGATATAAGCATGGGCTTGAAACAATAATTTTGGAAGTAAACATAGTTGGGCTTGTTATAAAAAATGTGATTGGATAGGGTTGAAATAGAATGGACAAAACACAAACAGGCTACAAAAGAAATTTTGAGTATCAAATTAATTGAACTCTTTTTTTATTTTTAGAGATAAATAAAAAAAATCAACAGAAAACCTTTTTTTTTTCACATTTTTCCAAGAAAAATAGATGTCATAAAATATGCCAATTTTTTGATTTTTGTTTAAGAGACGGACAAAATCGTGTTCACAATGGGTTTTAGGTTCAAACCTCATTGCCAATAATGTAATTTCAAAGTACCAAAAAAGATATAATAAAAACCATTTACACAGCTCAATCCAACAATTTAAACTTTTGGGACAAGTAATTTTATGATATGTTATCAAAATCTTTATGATCAAAAGATCAAGATTGTTCTTAAATTTTTAGGACAAGGGATTATATGACAAGCTTATATACCAGTACATGTGTGACTTTCAAGATGTTCATTCTATTCATCCTGTGTGAGTGTGTGACATCTCATCTTACGATGCTTTCGAATGATTAGTCGTATTTGTAAGTTACATTATCAAAAAGGAATTTATTGTTATTAACTTCCCAATTTTTCTATTCTCGTCATTCCTCCTCACTTTTTAGAGAAAATATAATTAACTTTCATGGAAAAAGGGGTAACAATTTCCCGATTTTATTCCTTTTCTATGACAAAAAAGTTTTATTTCTCATCATTGCCGTTCTCTTCCTCTTAATTATTACTTGTCATTCAAACACAATGCTAATAAATAATTAAGTCATACTAGCGAGCCTTGCCACTAACTTATGTTATAAATGAGCACAAGCTGATGTGGTAATCCATGAGCATACAATAGTTGCGTAAATATTAATGTAGTGATTGTATGAAATTCAAAACATTTTTGTTCTTACTTAGAATTGGAGGTAACACTTGCAGGTATCTTTAACGTCATTGTAAGTAAGGTGGTGGTACATGTAAAAACACTCTGACTCTTGAGTAAAAGACATATAGATTTTGAGAGTATATAGTGAGGCTTAGATTATTATACCTGGAGTGTTACGTTGAGTTCCCTTTTATCATGAAAGGTGATCTTGTTGTAAATCAAGTCGCAATCTTTCTTGAATAAGGAAAATATTCCTGAGGTTTAGCACATATTAGATATATTTCTTATTTAGTAGGATATATAATTTAATATAGAAAATATGACATGACAGTGGAAGATTCTGAGATAATAAGAGATCACATATTGTCTAGAAGCCAATCTAGGACATATCATTGGCCAAACTAGGAGAAAATCTTTAGAGGGTCATTACGCCACATGACCGATCTGAAGCCTTTTGTCCAGCTTTTATAATTGGGCTGGGTTTGGGCATATTTATAGTACAATATAATTTTATTAGTGAGACATTATATACAATTAGATGAATGTACAAAACATTTCACATTATTATATATAAAAATTATTCAGTATATTCTATATGTTTTGGATTTGAACACTTTTTAACATATATAATTGAGATCGTTAGACCTTTCTCTTTCTCACAAGTAACATCTTCGGAACTTAAATATTACTCTCACCTTAATTAAAACATCTGCTTACCAATATCACAACTCCTTCTAAGTACATATAGTTTATTTAAATCTATAATGTATTATAAACTAAATTAAAGATTAGCACCAATTAATAGAGAATCGAGTATTTAAAACCAATTGAGAGTTGGTGCATGATTGGTATTTTTCTTAGGAATTGCTTATAAAATGTAAAGCAAAATATGGTAATTACAAAAAAAAAAAAGTCTGATGGCGACTCCAAAATTCAAACCTTTAATATTGCAGGTAAAGTGCTTTTTTTTTTGTAGTGAACAAAAAAATCAATATGGTGATGGTCTCAAAAAATTATAAATAATGAAAAAGAAGCAAAAATAATGCAATATCGCCAATGAATTATCTTATCTTTGATGCCTGCAATCCTATTACATTTTTCAGCTAAAATTGTACATCACTGCCTTTTTTTATTTGTCAAAATAATAATTTGAAAGTAATAATTTTAATCAAAATTTAATTTAGTTGCTATGATTTTTTTAATCCTCTTATACTTTTAAAATGGTGTAAAATAATTTTTTATTAATAGAATAAAATACAACCTCATTTCTTGAGAGAAAAAACATACAATTTCCTCCCCAAAAATTTGGGAAATGTTACACTCTAATTATTTTTTATTAATTTTATATTTTCTCATACTTTTTATTTCATCTTGGACCAAAATACCCTTTATTAGTAGTTATATATATTAATTTTTTTACAAGTATATATATGTATATGTGTGTGTGTGTGTGTGACTTATAATAATATAAAATATTGATATATTAATATGGACCTGTATTTACTTTGATTTTTAACATTTTGCTATATTAAAAAAAATCACATGCTTTTTTAGCTGTTTATTTTAGAATATTAACATATATAAAATATAAAAAATATTTATTAATTTTGTATATAAAGATAAATCAAGGAGAACATAAAAGAATTATGTAATGTTACAATATAAATATAAATTGATATTATAAAAACTAATATATATATATATATATATATATATATATAATTAATAAAGGATATTTTATTCAAAATTAAATAATAATAAGTATGAGAAAGCAAAAAATTGATGAAAATTTGAAAATTGATTAAATTATAACTCATATATTAATTTTATAGGAGATAAGAGTGTGTGTTTTAGAAATAGCGAGGGAGAGAGTGCAATAACACTATCTATTAAGAGAAGGGTTTGTATTTTACTCTAATTAATAATTAGGTTTGTTTCATATTTAGAAACTAATGATAAAAATCTAGGTGGGATTATATATTTTGTATTTTTTGAAATTATATTAACCATTTTTATATTGTTTGAAAATTATAAAATAAAAAAAATGTTAAACTATAAGAACTAAATTAAATCTAAAATCTATCTATACTATTAATATTTAGGAACCATTGACCGGGAAACTTATGCCACTTGACAACTTCTAAAGTATGTTAGAATTTAAAATTTTTAAAAATTTACTATAAGTGAAAACTATTCAAACACATGATATAAAAAAAATTTCTTATTCAAAAAAAAGTGTTGACGATTTTCCTAACAATCAATCTAATTTTTAAAATTTTAAATTTATTCAATTTAAAATAAAATTTTAATTATTAGTTACAATAAAATCAAATTTTAAATAAATGATAGATAATTGTTGAATTCTTAAATGAAATGTTATTAACATCTTTAATATTTTTATACAATAATTTTTTCCTAAATTCATTTCATAAATTAAAACTAAAATTTATTTAATTTTATATGTTCCTATTTATTGTCCCGTGCATCATAGGGGTTACATAATACTTGTGAAACTATATATGAGAACCAAATCAGTTTTTGACCATTTTAAACACCGCTTTTTCTGTGATTTGTTTAAGTTAAACAAGGGAAATTCGTATTTAAATTTGAGTTTTACCGACCTAAAGGGGAAGAAATGTAATATCAAGTTTCTTTATGTAGCAGCGGTTTTTTAATGGGTTAATTCCATGTATCTTTTGGCTTATAAAACATGAAAAATAGAATACATTGTGATTCATAGGGTTGGGTGGCCTAATTTAACTTCAATCAATTTAATATATCCAAGGGAAGAGAAACCTCAACTGCTAATAAATCTATCAGATCAAATAGAAAATAAAAAGGACGGTACCATCCCCAGCAGCCTGATTATATAAATAAAGAGGATGGCGGTATTATTATTAACAAATAATTGAATGTATATTGACTAACATAGCAGAATGGACAAAATGAGAGAAGATAAAATTGTTGACTTACAAATAGAAAGCTACGTGTGTGATATAAGAATACTCCCTCAATTTCTTATTAACGTCGTCCTGGTAAAGCGAGACAATTTGGCATAAATGTATAATATATATAGTTAGATACATTAACTTTCTAATGTACCAAATTATCTTATTTTCACAAGGACGACTATTAATAAGAAATTGAAGGAGGACATTATAACAGTGATTTGTCATCATTGGCTTATTGGTCGAAGTGATTAGGTGTTTTGTTCTTTTAATTAGGTGTCTTGAATTCAAACCTTGAGAATGGAAAATTTTTGTTGGGAGATATAAAACCCCCTTCTGAAACCTCTACAGGTTGAGATACATTAATCGGTTCCTGACAATAGTGTCCGATGAACCTGTGAGCTTCAACCAAGAAAAAAATTGTCCAGATGGTTAGTTGGTTAATAAAAAGATTCAGTTGATTGGTGTTTTGTAAACAAAGTTATCATTTTATAATCCAACTCCAAAAACAAAATTATCTTGTTTTCTTGCCTTAAATTTGTAGATTTCTGCCAATGAAAATTTAAAATCCCCAGAACAATGCTCTGGTTAAGATTTTTTTCAGTTTAAAACAAATATTTATATTAGGATGGAGGTAAAGGGACTACTATCATATTGGAAGACGAACATCTCATGTATAAATTGCACAAAATTTAGTTCTGAGTATATTATTATCATCAATCCATTATTATTGGAAGACGAACATCTCATCTGAAAAATTGCGCAAAATTTAGTTATTTATATATTATTGTAATCCATTATGTTGCTTTCTAATTTTATTTTTTTACTTTGTTTGCATGATCTAATTAATTAGTAGTGAGAATGTACAAATAATCAATTCCATAGGAAAGCAACCACTATTATTAGTTACTAAATATATAATACATATCTTTCACATGAATAAATGATTAAGAGGACAGAGAATGAAACACCATTTGAAGGAGAAGATTTCTATTCATATCGGATTATATATTTAGGATCTTCCTTTCATCACAACATGTGATTTTCTTTAAGCTATAATTAATCATGGAAAATTTTGAAGCTAAGGGTGTTTTTAACGTGGCGTTTGGTGTTTGTGTCACTTTCAGATCGGAAATATATATAGACTTATTGAAGAAGTTGGTGAAGTCCTTACTTGAATCACCTCAAAGAAGCCAAATTCACTCTTAATTAGTTAATAAATTATATAATATTTATTTTTGGACGTTGTCTTGATATACCTAATCCATTTTACCACTCCTTCCCCACCCCAATTTTATATCATTAACATTACATATTTGTCTCTTTCGAGAGAAAGGTTGAAGTGTTTCAGGAAGAAACAAACTTTGAATAAAGAAAATTAAGGTCACATCCTCAATAAGAGTAGTGTTATTTGAATATATAAAAAAATAGGTGTCTATATATGAGATATCTATTTTATTACTATTGAATATGATATATGAGATGAGCAAAAACTATTATCATATTTAATGGCGATAAAGTGAGCGTTTATGTTCCAATGGAAACCCATTTTCCTAGTGTTCAAATAATATTTTTGTCCTAAATAATAAAAAATATTATTTGTACTTATTATATATAGTTGTAAACCCTACTTAACCAAGACACACTTCATCCAATAATAAATGATATAAGCGCACAATAATTCACATATAATATATACAAATAATACAATTTTAATTAATAAGCTATCAGTCCATACAGTGCCCGAATGTGTTTGTCCTGGATTTTAATATTAACATGTAAATGGAAAACTTCCTTGATAGGGAGAGGCTAGCCATTTTAAAACTTAAATAAAACAAGGATTTTGAACGCCATCTTATAAGAGAATAGAGATAAAAAAAAGAAAAAAAAAGGACTGAACACTTAGGGCTCGTTAATTTGGATTAACATTTAGGGAAAAATTGGATGATATTTTTAAAAAATAAAATTATTTTACGTCATATATGAATGTAATATTACAATGTTTCACTATTAAACATCTTTTGTTATGTTATAAAAAATATTTATTTTAAATTTGAAAATGATAAATTCTAGAAAATATATTTTGTAATTTCTCTAGATATTGTAATTTTAAGGTGTGTTTGAATGGATAGTAACAATAGGAAGAATTATATGGATGTACTTCATAGATTATTGTATACAAAAAGCCCATCTATAAAATTTTCCATTTACTTTTACTCTTTAATCAAACAAGCTTTTATTAAAAAGTTTTACCAAAACTTATCAAAAAACTGTAAAAGTACCATTTTAATAAAGAGGAACTTGTTTCATTAAAATAATGATGCATGAACAAGCTTTTGATACCAAAAGAAAAAAAATAAAAAATAAAAAATAAAAATACATGTCACCGGTATGCCACATACAATCTAAATCTAATTATACTAAAAGCCAAATTCTTGTTAAACACTATTATTTCAATACTCAATTATAAGTACAAATATATTTTTATAATTAATTATGATAAATTGATTTAAATATTTGGATTTATAATTGAAAAATAACTTTAAGATGATCTGTTTTAATGGGTTCAACAAACTGTTGTATACAGTGAATCACTAAAAGGGAAAAATGATTTCATTTTATTACATAATAATATTTGATAACAAAGTTTAATGTGATTAAAATATCATAATTTTAAAACAATTAACTTCTATTTATAATTAGAATGCTTAAAAATAATAGTTTTTAAAAAATTTTGGAACAATATT
Source organism: Dalbergia oliveri (assembly GCA_030441495.1). Lineage (NCBI taxonomy): Eukaryota > Viridiplantae > Streptophyta > Magnoliopsida > Fabales > Fabaceae > Dalbergia > Dalbergia oliveri. Next base: position 16,773,427 of record JAMLFY010000008.1, read on the forward strand.
TTTTATAAAGATTGCTTTAAAAAATAATCAAGTATTTCCAAACATGCGATATATATATATATATATATATATATATATATATATATATATATATATATATATATATATATATATATCTGTGTGTGTAATGCTCTTTCTTTTTGTTTTTCCTTTTAATTTTCTTCAAATAAGTCGAACTGGAAACACACGTACATAGATCGCGATCAATATGCCATGCCACCAATACTTTTCCTGTTAAATTTCCTTTTGTGTGTGAGGTGTTGAAACTCATTACACCCAATTCGAAATCCAAATCTAATGGAAGTTATCAGGAAATTAAACACGACTAGTGAGACCACTACAACATGAGTAATTTTTTTTTTTGATAAAACTACAACATGAGTAATTTACTTAATATAATAAAACTTGGTTCAAATTAAATTTCCGCTTATTTATGGACCGCTCGATAGACGTTTTTAACTATTTGCCCTTCTTTTCGTTGAGTTTCTTTCTTCTTAATTTCTTTGAGTTTCTCTTTATTCGAGGTTTGTATTTAATCGATTAATCCTACTATGGTGGGCAAGTAATTAATTGGCTTTGACTTGGTATGATTTTTTATAAACTTAACCTCACGTGAGTGATACAATATGGTTGAAACTGATAATACAAAGGTAAAAAAAATTTTAAAAAAACTTATGGATTGATATTGTAATTTTGCTTAACACAATCACTCAATCATATGTTATTATAATATCACATCAATTACAATAGTAGACTCTTCTTCCTACTATTTGAAAAATTATTCAAATAAACAATTTTAATTAGATGACAATATAATGTAAAAACATTGTACACTTCCAAGTACCTCATAATTAAAATAAAATAGTATCTTATAGCTAGTTTTTTTTATAAAATTAAAAGATGGTGTTGGTAATAAAAAAGTATCTTTAAACATTTGTTTAGGGTTATTTCTTTTTTTTAAATAGAATAATAAAATAATCTGTTTCTTGCTTATTTTGCCAAGTTGACAGGGAGCTACTTCTTAAAAAACCGAAAATAATAGAATAAAAAAAATAAATGTACTCAAAAAATGTGTAATAATTCTTTTTACCAATCTATGCTTTTTATTATTCAAAAAGACCACTACCGCCATTTTCACTGTCCTTAAAATTTTATATCATTAAATGTAATTTAATAAAAAATACTTTTATATATGTCACAAATCACTGTTGACTGTGATAAAATGTACTTATAAAAATATAACCGAATATTTTACCCAAAAAAAAATATAAAACCGAATATAAAACTATTTTCTACTTTTACTTCTATTTCTACGATTTTGAAGTACTCTCTTTTCATAAGCTTAATTAAAGTGATTTAAACGTGATGTGCTACTATAATTTTTTTTTGTTGAGAATATATTTTATTTTGAATTTACATAAACTGAAAAATTTTAAGGACATATCCTTACAAAGATTTCAAAATTAATTCACTTTCATTATAGTACGTATATTATTAGAAAATTAGAGTTTACCGCATAAAAATACAATAATTCATCTAAAAATAATGGTAAAATTGACATACAAAGAACCATAAATAAAAAAAAATATATTTTATATTGCCCTTAAATCTAAATTGATCTTATCTATTCATTCCCCAATTAAAGTTTTCATAATTAGATTGTGGCTTAAATTTATTTGTCTTTAAAAATATAATAAATTATAGTTTTTTCCCTATAAAATTATGTTTTGGGTTTGATTTTAGTCCAAAAAATTTTATAATATGGGTTAGTCCTTGATCTTAGAAAAGTTTTGTTAAGACTAGGTTTGGTTGGAGAAAGAAAATGAGAGCAAAAACAAATGAAGAAATTTTAACTTTATTTTCTATAAACATGTTTAGATTAAAAGAAAATGATAGACTACAAAAAAAAAATGAGAAGGAAGAAATAAAAGAACTATTTTTCCTTATTTTTTTGTGTGGAAAAATGAAACAAAAAAAAGACAATAATGTTAAGTGATATAAAGGTTTTTAACTCTATTTTTCCTTCCACTTTCCATCCACTTTTGGAGGAAAAATATAGTGGGTCCCACATGTTTTTCCACTCTTTATTCCTCCTCCTCCTTTTTCCTTCCAAGTTAAACAAAGAAAATTAATTTATTTCGATTCAATTTCTTTCCTTCTCCTCTCATTCTTTTCATTTTTCACTCAACCAAACAAAATATGAGAAATGATATGGCTAATGAAAATTCAACTCATACTTCCCCTACACTCCATATGACATTTAAGGTTTTTCCTCTTTATTCATTACTTCTACCTTACCCATTTCACATTTTCCTCTCATTTTCTCTTCTTTCTTCAAACTCCAACTTTTTCCCTCCTATTTCCCACCACTTATTACATCTCCCAAAATGTCTGTGCCATCAACAGGACACATCTTCCTTGATGTTGTAGGCTGTAGCTTGACCTCCTCTTGGGCTTAACCATGTAGTTTTTGTGAACATAATCCTTCTAGTTTTTAGTGTGGTAATTATGCTTAGTAGAAGCCCATTCCTCAAACTTGCATGACAACTTTCTCACATAATTTCAAAACCAGCATACCAACTAGATATTAGAAGAGTAATGAAACAAATCCCAATCATGGACAAAATCTCATTCTTCCACTTTTTCTCAATTTTCTTTTGAAATTCATGGATGTGAAATAAGGGGAAAGAAAAGAAAAATAAGAGCATCAAAACCCATAACAGCCCTTTGGCTCAAATCAATGCACATAAAAAGAAATCTTTTTCATTCTCACAAGTCACAATGCACACAACAATGAAAGCTTGAAGGGACTTAAGCAAAGATAGAAAACAACAACAAGGGCAAAAAAGGTGATAAAACTAATGATGAGTCGATGACATTAGCAGGAATACATAGTCATGGCAAGGCTAGAAGCTAGCTCAACAATTAATTGAGAAGGACAATGACATGAATGAGTGTCAGGAGAGCAATGACAATAAAGTGAATGGCGCAATACGATGTGGTTTAATTTGCACATTGTGTGAAACATGGTTGCTAAGAATAATGTAAGAAACATGACGAAGATGAGTGGTTTTTAATTTAGCAGTGTAAGAAACATGGTGGACATGAGTGGTTCTTAATAATGTTAAAGGAGGCTTTTTTTTTTTGTGGCCTCTAGGTCGTGGAGGAAGCATAACAACGTCCTTTTAAGTCTAGGTTTGGATCGATGGATATGACTTGGGTGTTTGATCATGGTGGATTGAGATTCTATTTTTTTTTTCTTTGGTTTGGATTTAGTTGGGATGTGATGTGATAATTTTGTATTTTATTTTACTTCAGGTTGGGTTTTATTTTTTCTTTCTTTTTTTTTTTTTTGGGTGTTGATGCATGGTTTCTTTGAGAGCATGATGTAATCTATTTGCATATCTCTATGGGAATTGAACCTGTTATAATAATAAAAAAATTTGTTTTCAATTTCTATAAATACTGAACATTTTGATTTTAGTCCATTATTAATCGTTATTTCACTTCTGATTCCTTATTTTGTTGATGTGCAGCCACTTTTAGTCCCTACTATTATATGGATTTTATAAACTATTAATGTGTCAAAAGGAAACCCACCTAATCGTTAACACATGTCCTCATTAATCTATGTATTATAAAACTTTAGCGTAAGATTAAAAAGTCATCTGAAGGCTACATAATTGAAAACCCAAATATTCACCCAATGTTCTCATTCACCCGAAACAAGAAAATATGCTAACACACAAGATTTGATGTATAAAAATGACAATCAAGACACACAGAACAGGAAATCATTCATTACACGAATCTCAATCCTCAAAAGGGCACTTTGGGGAAAGCAAACTTCACCAAGGCTTGATTTACTGGAAAAAAATGAACCAATGGATCGAGTTCATGCTAGAAAGCCCACAACAATAGCACAACATATCTTATTACATCAAACTTCCTTGCTTTCAATGTAAAGATCCTGCTAACAAGGACTGAGATTAGTAGTGGCCACGCACCATTCTCCATGAAACCAAAAACTGATGATCAAGAATCACACTAGAGAACACAAAACAAACCTGAGAATAAACAAATGTGTAAGTTAAGAAAATGAAAATCTACAACAAAACAAGAGAACAAGAAGGCAATTCAAGATGCAAACACTATCACCACCCTTCTACCCAAATAGTCAATCTGGTGGCCAGAAACAAATCTAATGGTGGCATACCAGATCAGACATTGATGAAACAAATCCCACATACATGCTGTGAATGCGTTTCCAAGACCTGAAGCCATAACCTCCAAAACCATCGATGTGGATCATGAACAAATGAACTAACCCAAATGAGATCAAGCAACAATCAAAATAATAGAGAAAGCAAAGAACGAACGACCTTAGGAAAACTTAGAACCTTAACCAAACCCCACTTCGACGTCAACTGGAGGTATGAAAATGCATAAGAAGGGGGATTGAATTGTGTTTTGCTTCTTTCTACATTTGAAACATTTAAAGAAATACTATCAAGCATTAAGCTTGAAGTGCAAAGAAAACATATTAGTGTTTCAAGAAGTAGATTTCTAAAGCATAGAAGAAGTAACAAAGGCCAAAATGATATATCAGCAAATATTACATAACAAATAAAGTGAAAGAGATCAAGGATAAGAATAAGTGACACAAATATTTTTATACTAGTTTGACCAACTCTGCCTATATCCAGGACTCAATACACGATGAGATTTCACTAATCATCTTTCTCAAACTAGAGAAAGAATATGGATAGTCTTTACATTAGCCTTCCAAAGCTCTATCATGTGACCAATAGACAACCCCTACTGTCACAACCTGAATAGTTATTCACCAGCCTCTCCAAACTAAACCTTGAGTAATCTTGTACTAGCTTCTCAAAGCTAACCCCGTGATAAGTAGACAAGCCCTACTGTCACATTGAAAGTAGTTATTTACCACCGCTCAAGCGAACTAACTAAGTAGCCTTTCTCTAGCCCCTCCAGCTGAACCTGATCAGGAGACAACCTCCACTGACACGTTGAAAGTAGTTATTCACCAGCCTCTCCAAGTTGAACCGAGTAGTCTTTCCAGCCTCTCCAAACTAACCGAGAGGCAAGAACACCTTACTATCGCGTTGCAAGTAGTTTTACATTAGCCTCTCCAAACTATCTCACATTGACTACTGGATTGAGGATACAAAGGTTTTGTGTTTAGGTTATCACTCAAACTAACCTACACTCAAGCTTCCTTAAAATGTACATGAATAACCTAGGATAACTTGAATGACTTATTTCCCACAACTCTTCCTAAGAACATATAACTATTCAAGAACGTGGAGAGAATATTTTTACAAGTGAGGAGACTCAATTATATGATAATATGATGAACCTTACAGGACATAAAGTGAGATTTACATAGAGTTTCCTTCTTGTGCATTTAGTCACTTGAACGTTAAAGCACAGGATTTATTTATAGACAGTCTTCTATTGTGATTGTTACCCTTGATCAGATCTCCAAGTGACACGTGTTGATTATCCATTTGTGTCTTGGAAAGTAATCTAGAAGAATAGCATGTCTATTTGTCAAAACTTTTGCAGAAGCGTTGTTGTATGATTGAGGTTTTTGATATTACTTCAGAAATACGTACTCTTACTTTCTTGAATATGGTTTCTAACTCTTCCTTCTAGAAGCTAAGATTGTTGACCAAGTTGGCAGAAGAGATGACTCGAGTTGAACCTGGGTTTGACTTTAAATTTGAATTTCAAAAATTAAGATTTCCCTCCTTTTCTAGTAACGTTTAATGCTCCATAGTGAAGTGAGCTTTTTGAAGTGCGAAGGTTCCTTGATAAAATCTTCGGTCTTCAATCTTCAATCCAAGCTTTATGATTCTGAAAGATTTGCAATCATGATGATTGAAGCTAGTACAACACATTGGCTTTAGCATTTGATGGATATCTTCATTTCAGTGTACTTTCTAAGTCTCGTTACTTTTGAAGTCTCAGATCTTTGTTTCTTGTACTTGTTTTGATATCTTTTTATTCGTAAGGCATGTATGTGTACTTTGTACGATATAATATTCACCTCTATTAAGTTCAATCTTTTTATGTGAGATAAATCATGTTTGCATATGCAAAGTGACATTATTCTTACTTTAAGTCTATGTTATGCAATCGGAAATACCTATATGCTATGTCAAGAAACTCAAGGATACATTAATCGTTCTTCAAAATATTTTCTTTAAATTAGTTTTGTTGTCATTCAAAACATATGTCCTTAAAGCTTTTCGAAGAATTTTGGAGCTAACATCAACACCACCAACTAGATCACCTAACCTTCACCTATGCCATCAATTGCCATATTCCAAAATAAACAAAGAAACCCACAAATAGAGGACAACGATTCTGAGGAAAACAACCTTAGAGATAGGTGAGAGGTGGAAGGGGTAGGATAGGATACAGTGGCAAAAGGGTTTGGGGCTCACAGGCTAGAAGGGCCGGTAGTGGCCCCCCAACAAAGAAATCAGGGTTCGCAAGGCTGGCGGCGGCCCTAAAACATATTTAAACATTCTTATGAATTTCTTAATTTCCAACATAAATGCCGACCTTTTATTGTATCGACGAGATAAAATAGTTAATGTGTGCCTGTATATATTTATTGTCGGGGTTTATTTATTTACCTTTGCTTATATGTGCATATGCGCACGTGTGTGCGTATATAGATTTGTACTTATGCACATGAAAGGAAAGAGAGAAAATTTTATTTCAAATTAAATGTATCAATTTCATCTTGTACTATATATGCCTTACGGTACTCTTACAAACATATGAATAGTACGGAAAGCGCAGCACGCAATTATTAAGAGTTTACATTGGTCATGTGATTGGTTTTCTTTGTCATGTATGTCAGTATGTGTAACATACATTGATCACTACATTTCTAAAAGAGACGCTTGCGTCGTCTAATCTTATTCCTTGGTTTTGGTATATAACTTAGTGCTCATTTTTGTTTTTCTTGTAAAATTCCTAATATATGAATTTAAAATTATTTGAAAAAATTATATTTTACTCCTTAAACTATAAACCTTGTGCACTTTAGCTCCAAAAATTAAAAATGTGCAAATTGATCTGATCCGCTAATATTTTCTTAATGTATATTTTAGTCATTTTATTAAATTTCATTTATTATTAATGAAAAATAGGTACGCTATAACTCATAGACTTTAGGTAAGATGCAGCTATTTTCCTAAACTAACAAATAATGCCCAACTTGATACCCTATACTTTCTCGAATATATGCTATATTTGTTAACAAAAGGTGAAAATTTTAATAGAATGATCAATTTGTATAATTTAAAAATGTCATGGGAGTCAATTTACACATTTTTAAAATTTTGGAATCACGTGCACATGGGCTATATAATTCAAGGAGCAAAGTGCAATTTCCCAAAAAAAAAAAAAAAAAAATTGAAAGATAACGAAGGCTTAACTCTCTCATAGAGAGGAGCAAAAAAGTATATCATACTACTAAAAAATGAGATCACAAAACAACAACACAAACTTTAACATAAACACGCTACACGAAATATAATACTCTACCCGCCATACACGCAACTAACACGAAGCTCAAAACCCACAACACGAGATGCCCATCATGAAGCGCGCAACATGAAACAACTCAGTGTACTGACTCTTCGAGTCTAGTTCATCAATTAGGTGCCCATGCTAATTTTTTCTTTCTATTCTATGGATGGCCAAATCATTTGTACTTCACTTTCATCAATTTCTTTGCTACTCCTTCCATTCCTTAATTATAGTCACTTTAGGCCAAAAAAAATTTCTTCCATATTGATTGTCATTTTAGCATTCCAATAAAAAATTATTTTATACTAATTTTATCCCTCATTGGTAATTGAAAAGCAGAAAAGGAAAAATTAGTGGAGTGTATACAACAATTTAATAATTTAAATCCATTTTTTTCTAAAATCAATAGCATTTATGTGTTTTTTTAATACTCGTACTAAAACCTTAAATGACTATAATTAAGGATGGATGGAGTAATAACAAATAGCAATGTTGCAGCAATGAGCTAGTTTGGATAAATTTTTTAGAGGGACCCAAAATATTATTTATCAGACTTGGTTGCATATTTGTCTGCGCTTATCAAGAAAAGCAGAAGAAGAGAATAATCAATTTTCTGCATTTTTTCAGAAGCAGGTAAAGACTTGCTTATGGTGGAATCAGATACCATAGAAGAGAAAGTGTTGTTGGTTGAGTTTTGAAATTACTTAAATTTCAAATCTATCCTCACAAATTTTACAAAAAATAAAATAATCTTTAACTAAATCACTCTCAATGCGGCATAGGGCCTATACCCCATCCAATCCGGATGACGTGAGCTATAGTGCCATTGTATTATCCAAATAACATTTTTTTATCCTAATATGCTCATTGTCGCAGCCTATAGCCACGTATTTGCTTGGTGATTAAAAGCATTAACAAACTTAGGAAATGACTATTGCCACTCCGTATTGTCTAACACCACTCCCTAATAAATGAGATTTTATTCAATTGTCGTAAAACGCCCTTCATCACTCTATTGTTATTTCTTTTTTTTTTTGTCATATTTTGTTTTATTAAAATTCTTTAATATTTCCCTTGACTATTTTTTATGCTTTGATTCACTTGGTTATTAGATTATATGATTTTGTATTCTTATACAATCGGTTCAATTCATGGTCTTATTTTTCCTGTCTTTTTCCAATTTAGTTTAAGGAAATAATTTGACAAAATCGTGAAATAACGAAGAGATTTGGTTTAAAAAGATTATAAGATGGTAAATTACCCTAATATTTTTAAATTAAATGATTTTTTTATTTTGGACTCATTTTCTGAATGATCAAGTATATTAAATTTATATTTTCACATAAGTAATTAAAAATGTAGTAAACCAATTTTGTTAATCTCAATATCTCATATATTGTTAAAACATCTTAAATGTTATGGGAAAATATATCATCAAATATCAGTATAAAATTTTTATCCCAAAAATATTATAATTGTCAAGTAAACAACAAATTTAAAGTATTATATTGCCTTGCTTTTTAGAAACAATTTGGGTAAATAAATCCCCTTTAATATACAACAATTTATTTTTTGTATTTATTCATTTATTGCAAAAATAATTTCCTAATAATTTTATATGAATTTTATTAAGTGATAATTAATGTAATGTCAAAATATTTAATATGGGTTATATATTTATTTTTATACGGTCACTAAATATTATAAGTATATATATCTTAATTAATTCATTTAATATAACTATTTAGATATAAATATTAAATTACTTTGAAATTTTGATAATGTAATAATTATATGCCACTCTACAGAACATAGTAGTAAATATGTTTGATAAAAATAATAAAAAAATGTGAATAAACAAATTGCAGTATACAATATTCATAATACCCAATAAAAAATTTTCATCTTTTGTTTTTATAATTCAATCTAATATTAAATAAAATTAATGTGTTAACGTTTGCCGTGCTAAACTCTCAAATTTTATTGTTTATTTTTATTCTTAAAAGTAAGGAAACATATATAATATATTAAATTAGTTATTTACATATATAACATATTACTTAATTATTTTCTTCAACTAAATAAAAAAAGGACAAAGGAAAATAAAACCATGAATTGGACTCTGCTGCATAAAAATTCAAAATCACAAAATTCAATATCCAAATAAAATAAAACATTAAACATAGTCAAGGAAAAAAAAGTCAAAGAACTGTAATAAATAAAAGATTACAAAAACAAAGGAAATAACATTAAATTAATGAAGGATATTTTAGAACAATTGAATAAAATTCAAGAAGGAGTGACATTAGATAATAAGAAGTGACAATAGCCACTCACACAAACTTAAGCTACGATGACTTATCGAATGCCTTTAACACAAGCGCTATTAACATATTTGCTTCTCGATTAATCTCGTATACTTTTCAGTTTTTTAGTAATATTTTGTGGTGACTTGGTGATTAAAGCATTAATCGTGTATTATTTTGTAATTCAATAAATTAAAACATAACTCAATAATAATAAATATATAAAATTATTTTAAAAAAATCCAATAAATATTACATAACATAAACAAATTAAAATAATAAAAATTAAATTTATTTTATTTAAATAATTTTTTACCAATTTTATATTTAGTTAAATTATTTTCAAATAGTAAAAATAAAAAGTTAATAAATAATTATCATGTGCAAAAAATACTTTTTATCCAAACATTTTTCTTAAGAAATAACTTTAATTTTCATGTTCTTAATTTTAATTTTACACAACAAGTAGTTCTATATCTATTTTATCCAAATAATTTAACAATTTCTTATTTTAATAAAAAGTAGTTCTACAATTATTACTAAATGTATAAAATTTATTTTCTTCTGCTTTTGATTTTGCTTTTGCTCCTGAAAAAGTATTTTCCCAGAATTTTAATCAAACCAGTTGAATTTTATTTATGGATTGTGACATAGGTAAATCATTAATATTGAAGGTTTAGATAACAAAAAAAATCATATGTTGAAGATTTCACTCATCTGTTAATACTCTCCTCAGACGAGAGAAGTGTGTATTTTTGCCACTAAATTGGCATAGGCAAATTGTTCATTAAGACTAACTATTCCTTGCTCCTAATTAGATGGTACTGAGTGCTGTAAAGCCCTTTTAAGTAGCTAGAAACATATAAAGATTCATGTCTCCCACTTTGCTACCTTTTTACATAAATAGTTATGTGGGTCAATGCACGTGCTCCCCAGGAAACCGTCATTTACCCCCTTTTGTGGAGTTCAGATTATATTGGCGACCCTTACTAATCAAAGGTTCAAAACACGCAAAAAAAATTAATGGTGAGTTTTATGGTGGACATTTGTCACGATCTGATTTTAGGCACGTGACGACACGTGAGAAATCTCATTCTCACGTAGCCTCATAACTTGTAACCGCTCTATATGCATATATAAATAGGAAAATCCATTCAAAACATAACTTTATTTTCTACGTGTAAATCACATGTTTTCTAAAATCAAGATAATTACAACTGAATTTTCATAGTTCATATTTAAAATAGGAAATCGTGGTATCATCCATACACAACATATAAATATATCAAACTTCTCTTATCCAGATTATTTAGAAGTGACTAAATCCTTTAAATACAAACCATAGTACAATCAAATATGTAAAATGCAAAATAATATCTATATTAATCAGGACTCTGCTCAATGACATTAGCACTCTAAATTGAGTCAAGAATACTTCACTCAAGTGAAGTTCACCAGTTGAATCTCATTGCTAAGAAAAAGGAGGCTGGAAAAATTCAGAGCAACTACTATTGGAAATAAGAGAAAAGGAGAGGTGGGTTTTTATACAAAAACTCTGAGTAAATTCTCACCTTAAACCCCCTTCATGGGACACCAAGGAAACTATGCAATAAATCATAATAACAATAATAGTATAAAACATATCATAAAGTGTAAACATATTATCAAATCACATTCTCTATAACACTAGTTAACAACATTCTAATAGAGAAAGATAAATCTCTGTAATAACCTCTGGTTACATTTGGGCGTTACGTATCGCCGTCCCAGTGTACCAATCAATTTTGTATTCACAAATCTCTAATCATATCTGGGCGTTACATATTGTCGTCCCCAGTGTGTTAACAATTTCTCATTTTCTTTGGCATTTGGCTACTTGGTACCAAGGTTAATGGATTAACCCGTTAACACACAACTTGTTTCTCTATACCTTTAGCCAATCAGAAATCTAAATCTTTTCTTTGTAACTCAAAGTCTTCTATTCTAGGGTTTGCAAGCTCTAGCATATAAAATCAATAGTTCTGAAATTCATATAATCATTACAACATCTCTAAGCATTCATATTCACAATTCAACTCTCTATAAACTCATTTCAACAACAGTGGTCCCATGGTTTTACACAAAACATATAGTTCATGTCATTTGAAAACCACGTTATCATAAACTTGAAAAATCAACAGAAATCTCTAATCCCTTTGTAGAAATCTCTAAATCATCATATAAGTCATGTTTTCATGAAAATAGCTCTATTGCAAATAATAGAGATCAGGTTTGAACCAACTTACCCTGAGTGGTGGAAATGAGGACAGGACCAACAGAATTCTGGAAGATAGGAATGACACCCGTCTTTATCATAGAAGCAACAGAACACTAAATCAACTCCTAAGACTCCTAAATATCTCAACTTTATCTCTAACATGAGGGTAAAACTCCCTACTCTTGATGGGCATGTAAAGTATCCCAAAACAAGAAGAAATTAGGAGGAAAAGAAGTAAAATCAAGGAAAGAGCATACCTTAAAGCTTGAAAGATAGAAAAATCTAGGTAAAACTTGAAGGAAATGGAAGAAAATAAAGATTTGGGGGTGGAAATGGTGTTTGGGAGTGAGAATTCGTGGTTTAGGGGGGTGGAGTCCTGAAATTCTGGCTTAGACCCAAATGGGGAGGATTTTATAAAATTTTGACCGCTGGGCGATAAATGACCGCCCAAGCCCCCCTATTAGCTGCCGCATTGACTTATTCTCGCGACCTCCTGCGCCATATGACCGCTGAGCGGTCTTTAGGCCAAATATTGGTATGTATTAGAAAGTTGTTTCAATATTCACTTATTTAACATAAATATATTAACTTTAAAAACATAAATGTAAATAAGGAAATACCCCTATTTGGATTCAAATAAAATATTAGAAAAATCAAAATCTAATTTTTGGATTTTAGTTCAAATTTGGGAATCTCGAATATTTTATAAACTTTTGGGCTAAAAACGGAATGTTTAAAGATTTCATAAAATTTGTTAAAAATCACTTTTTAACTTATTTTTCTTTAGGGAACAATTATCGGGACTTTTAATCCCAAGAAAATGGTTCTATCATATAGCCCTTCAAGGACGTGTAGGACTCTAGACTTAGAAATTAACCCAAATTTGTCTAAGATCAGCATGTGTACAGCTTTAACCGTCCTAGATAACAGGATGCCTAGGGTATTATAACATTTTATCTTTAGGTTCATTATGGACCTTTTTATTATTAGTCATTGGGTCAAACTATTTAATAAAAATGGTAATCATCTAATGGCTAATAATAAATAGTCCATAATGAATCTATAAATTTGAGGTCCACCTTATAATTTACCCAAATTCAATATAGACTTTGGATTGTTGAAGAGTTTTGCGTCCAACATATTCAGCAAGATTCAAGGCTGTTTGGGGCAAATTCGTTTCGCGGCATAAGAATTCATGAGGTATTGACTTCGGAGGGATATGTATATTTTAATCATAATGTGGAGACATAGAAAGAGATTGGCATTTAAAAATGGCCATAAAAGCTTAAATAATCAACTCTAATATGCCAAGAAACAAACTTGATGGCCTTCACATTGCAAACTATTGCCAAAGTCAATGTTTTCCTTAATTAATTGAAGACCTCTTCTAATCAACTAGTGCTACGTGTGACGGTAAGGCGAGTTGGTCTCTCACGGGGAAGATATTAAAATCCTCCTAATAATAGTATATCTATCAGAGTATTTTATTCGAATAAGGATCCTTGAAGTGAGAATATTATTTTAGAGATAAAGAGGATTTTATCTTAAGCCCTTTTCACTCTATTGATTCAATAGTAAAACTCCTCATTTTATTCTCTAAAATATGATCCTCACTTTAAATGATTCAAATATATTTCATTCAATGATAGATAAAAAGAAATCAAATATGTTTACCTCTCTCACAATTAAACTACATGTTTTTGGTAAAAGAAAAAATTGTAAGAAAAACTCTGCCGGAATTTTATTATTACGATAATATAATATGATTGCTAGTCTTAAAATAAATAAATGAGTTATATTGTTTTATTCTATCAAATAATTATCATAATTTTTTTCAAAAATTCTATCAATATTTTCTTTTGACTGTATAACACTACTCTTAGTAAAATTAGCCAAATCAAATATCATTATTTATAATTTTTCGTTATTTTATTTACCTGCTTGGAAGAGTATGATCGTTGTTGTAGTTGGCGATGGACGCCATCTTTAATTAGGTGCGGTCTAAAACTTGAACTCCTATAATCTTGTGCCTTGAAATTGTGTTTTGAGATGTTTAAGTCGTAATCTTCAATATTCATATATTTATTCTTTTTCTAAAGTCAATTCTGTCCATGTTGAAAACAATCCTCAAATAGATTATAGCTTGAAGCATTTTCAACCATCCACCATATGGAGATAACTTACGTTCGAAAGCTCGCGTGCTTCATATGACTGTAATTATTCTATAGACAAAATCTCCACACTTGAAAACGATTTGATAAGGTTCAACTTGTGATTAAATCATTTTCAAAATTGAGGAATATCATTGTCTACTATTTCTAGCTACAACCGCAAGATTACGAAGACAAACGGAAAAATAATTTAATAAATCTCCTTCGATATCATTAAGGGTGAATCTTACCTCTCCAAGTTGACAAGGGATTCCAAAGTACTAAAAAATATGAAAAACCGTACATAGAAATAAATTACTGGTTATTAATTAGTTACGTATAAACATAACACCATAATTGCCTTGTTTACTTGTAATGGGGCTTCTATATTAAAATGGAAATGAAAGAGAGAGGACAAGAAAATAAAAATTAATACTTTTTCTTCATAAAAATTGAAGATGGATGGGGCACAAAGAAACAACTACATGTCCTATACTTACTCAAACGCAATGATTCATTCGTCATCTACTATTGAATTAATTAGTTTTTCAATTTTAACTTTCTATTAGTTTTAACAAATTTAAATTATGTGTCAGAGTGTCGACTTGATATCTAAGATAAAAAAGTGAGTTTCAGGAAGCATTTTTCAATAAACAATAGAGAAGGGCAAATAATAATGTCTGAAAACAAAATTGGCTAAGCAGTCATCCAATGGACAGAGCCGCCCCAGGAGGGGATCTACGTGTTAGTTTTGCATGAAAATGTCAACAGTAAAAGTTGAACACAGACAGTGACATTTTGGTCATTTCACCACCATGGAATAAGAGGTCTGCACAAGGAAGGTATTAGGTGGTTTTTCAACCGCGTAGACCACAATATTACCCATCTTCAACACAACACAACACAACACACAACACTCGTTTCTCACAGCCTAAAAAAGAACAAGGACAGTTTCTTTTTGCTTGCTCTTTTTGTGTTTCTTTTGTGTGGTTTTTTCGAGAGAGGTTGAAGAGGATCATCTCCTGAGAGGACCGCTTTTTCTGAAAAAGAGTTTTTTGTTCGCAGCAAGTTTTCTACTTGTGAGAGTGATGGTGAGAGAGAAAGAGAGGGAGTTACAATAGAAGAAGAGAAAAAAAAAAAAAAGAAAAAAAAAAGAAGCAGCCTCTTCTTTTGTTTGGTAATTTGGTTGCATTCAATTCCTCTCTCTCTCTCTCTCTTTCTTATTTACTCTCTACATAGCTAGCTATTCAAATATAACCGACTCTCTCTTTCTCAGTTATGTGGACAAAGCAAAAATGGTTTTAAGTGGAACAAACAGAAGGCGGTCTCGCCATTGATGGGGCTCATGAGAGCATTTTTGGGAGAGCAAGAACAAGGGATCACAAAGCTTTTAGATTATTCCTCATCACTGAGCATGGCTTCCAGTAGTGTTAGGAGCACAAACCCAGCAACCACTCAACTGGAACCGCTCCCACCACCTCAACAACACCGTCATCATCAACATCATCAGCATCACCACTTTCATCATCAACAACAACAACATCATCATCAAATTCAAATTCAAGACAACCAAATTTCTTTTGGGATGATGCAATCTTCTTCATCGTCCTCTATCCCCGGAAACTACTTGTGAGTAGTGTGCTTTTTAGGCAAAGCTCTTACTCTTAGTGCATGCTTGATAATAATAGCTTTTTCTTAAGAAAAACAATGGTTTCTTTTTTTCTTTCCAAAATTTTGTTTCGTAAAACTTTTGATTATAATTATATATGATGTTTTGAATCATAATAAGCTAATCCAAACACACCTTTCAGCCTAGCTCTTAACCAGATTATGATGAAATAAACAAGTTGTCTTATTTATATTCTTTTGCTCTTTTTGTTTCCTTTTGTTATTTTTGTGGTTTCACATGTGTTTTGTGTTATCAGAAACAAGGATTCTGGAGCTTATGATTTGGGTGAATTGGACCAAGCCCTTTTTCTCTATCTCGATGGACAGACAGACCCCTCAGGTGTTCAAGAACAAAGACGTGCGCTTTCTCTGTTCTCTCTTTCTCTCTCTTTCTAACACATAAAAGATTCCTCCTTGCTTCCAATCACCTTACCTACCCTTCTCCCTCAAATTCAAAAAAGAGGAACACTTTGCCTCTCACTTTTCGTTTGTTTTGGAGATTCTCTTTGGGATGATGATGAGTTGTTAATTCGGGTCACACCAAAAGCATGTCCAGCAGATTCATATCTGCAGCATATAGTACTTGCTTTGACCAGATACTCTTGCAGGAAAGTAAATAAAGCTAAAAAGGATGAGAAAAAAATGGTGGTGTAGACATTTCCATTTCAAAAAAACAAAAAAAAAATATAAACAAAAATGAAAATAAGAAAACAGGAATATAATTTCCTCCTCTCTCGGCTCTTTCACTCACTCTCTCTCTCTCTATGTTATTTTCTTTTATTATATTTATTTTCTTGTTTTATTGCTTGGAGGTGTGAGACCATGACATGTAACAAACCGGGTGTCATGATCTCCTTCAAAATTCACACGTACTGAAAAGGGTAAGGAATAGGGTCTGGGTGCCTTGTGCCTTTTCCTTCTTCACTTCCCTCCTTTTTCTGTTTGGATGGTAGAGCCACAAATGCATGATAATTCCTCAGACCTGCTTTTTCTTGCCTCACACCTCTCTCGCCTCGTCTCTCTTATTTCACATTTTG
Organism: Dalbergia oliveri; assembly: GCA_030441495.1. Classification (NCBI taxonomy): domain Eukaryota; kingdom Viridiplantae; phylum Streptophyta; class Magnoliopsida; order Fabales; family Fabaceae; genus Dalbergia; species Dalbergia oliveri. Next base: position 16,790,420 of record JAMLFY010000008.1, read on the forward strand.
GTCCTCTCTCGTAATCATTCTGTCCCTTCATAAACAGAACCTCTATACTTCATTCTTTCACTTCTCACTTTCTTCTTGACTATATATATATATGTATGTATATATACACACTAAACTTGATGAGTCTTATTTATTAATTTAGATATATAATTGATGCTGATGAATTTCGTGCATGTATGCCTCTCGGCAGAGAACTCATCATCATCAGGAATGAGGCCTCCAACTCTTAACATTTTCCCGTCTCAGCCTATGCACGTAGAGCCATCATCATCCAATTCCAAGGTATAATTAATAATTATTTCACTGTCAATTGTATCGGATACTAGATACTATATTCTTTTTTTTTCTTTTGTAGTTAATTATTATTCCGTGCTATATATGCTATTGAGTTTTATTAATAATAGTAAACAACATACTTGATCACTAACAGGCTTTATTATTTGTATTTGATTTTGATAAAGGCTAGCATGGACTTGGTTTCTCCACAAACCAGTGGGTCCAAGAAACCATCAGAGGCGCCGTCTATGGAGTTGGCCAACCCAAGAAACGAAGCCGCTTCTGCTCCTGAACCACCCAAAGCTGTCAAGGTACCAACACAATATTCCTGTATACATATAAAAGAAACATTTCTATCTGTTAAATTTAGTCATAAATGAATAGAACAAACAATCAGAGTTCGTTAGCATCTTTGAAGCTTCTGATCTTAAAGTTGTTTAGTTTTTATTACTATTAATTTTCTCCACCAAATCACTTAATGCTATGAGTATCTATATAACAGCGAGAGAGCAATCGCAAGGGTCCAACTTCAAGCTCTGAACAAGAAGGACCCAAAACACCAGATCCCAAGGTTCTTAAATTTTATTTCTTCCATCTTCTTTTCATGGAAAGATTCTTGTATGCACCGGGAGGAATAGCCATTCTTCCTCCACAATGATTTATGACCATGAAATATTTATGTGGGACCCATATTTAATTAAAAAATTCAGAAAATATGTGATGTACATAGTTGGTAGAGGAAGAAAATCCTTCCTCCATGGAGTAAGGAAGAATTGCTCCTTTTCATGCTAGTTAATCTCTCTCTCTCTCTCTAAATGAAAAAATCGTTGGTGATAATCGATGCTAATGTGTGCTTTAAAAACGTTGTGCACAGACGCTGAGAAGACTTGCTCAGAATAGAGAGGCAGCTAGGAAAAGCAGGCTTAGGAAAAAGGCAAGTGATTCCTCAGCAACATAGTTTTATTATCTCATATTCTCATCTGTGTTGTTTTACACATTTTTGGATAGACTTGTGAAAGGGTGTGTTACTTTTGAGCTATATGCACCAATGTATATGTTCTTTATATTTCTCTCTTTCTCTCAGGCATATGTTCAGCAGCTAGAGTCCAGTAGGATTAGGCTTAATCAGCTGGAACAAGAGCTACAGCGTGCCAGAGCTCAAGTAAGGAATAGGAAACTCATCTTTTTGAGCATCCACTCAATGCCCATAAATGGACATGACATTGATAAAGTTTTAATTCCAAACACCAGCAGCATTTTGCAACTTACAAGTATTGTGTGTTCCTATTTTAGGGCATATTCTTCGGTGGAGGTGCACTTTTGGGAGGAGAACAAGGCCTTCCTGTCGCTATTAATGCCGTTAGCTCAGGTCGGGTTTCTAGTAATATATATTCATGAAATTAATTAACAAATTTATGCTTTACTATCTTACATTTTGTGGCATGATTTTCACTTGTGTTATACAATTTTGTACTTGGATTTCTTCTTCAGAGGCTGCAATGTTTGACGTGGAGTATGCTAGATGGCTAGAGGAGCACCACCGCATAGCGTGCGAGCTAAGAGCTGCAGTGCAAGAGCACCTTCCTGAGAACGAGCTTCGACTGTTTGTGGACAATTGCTTGGCACATTATGACCAAGTGATGAACCTCAAGAGCTTAGTGGCAAAAACAGACGTGTTCCATCTTGTTTCTGGCATGTGGAAGACCCCAGCTGAGCGTTGCTTCATGTGGATCGGTGGATTCAGGCCATCAGAACTCATTAAGGTTCGTGCCATATAACTCTAATCCCCAAAACATGGATACATATCCCAGTCATGACACGACTCAACATTATGTGACAACTAGATGACAAAAAGGCAACCTAATTAAGAAAAACGTATCAAGTTGTATGTGTGTTAGCAAGTGATCAAAGTTTGGCATGCTTTTTAATTTTCTTTCATTTTTTTTCTTTCCTCAATTTTATAATGTTAAAAATTATGTTGTGGGGTTGAATTATTTTTTTTCGTAACTTGCACGCGGAGATGGGGAGGGAAATTGGGGTGCGTTTATATATATACATAGTATTCATGAGGAGAAGTTGCCTTGCATCTATGTTATATAATTAATTAAATGCATGAACTCCGTTTTGTCGGTGGGGCTATACGTACCAAAGAAAATCCGAGGGCTTTGAATTTAATGTCATCAATGAATGACGAAAGGAATCATGAAGGTTTCCGGTAATGGGTAGAGTTAGGCTTCATTCCCATAAAGCCATTACCCCCTTTAACCCCACAATTTTTCTGGTTGGATGGAACTGGAGATCGATTGAGAAATTAAAAGAAAAGGGAAAGATGGTGGCATGGCACGGGTCTCTATCTCTCGTTTTCTTCTTTTTCTTCCTGTTGTTGATGGGAATAAATTAAAGTCCTCGCTTCCATACCCCATCTCTTTCTTTGTACTGTAGTTAATCAATAAACAAACTCTCACAACCCCTTAAAATTGTGCGTGATGATATTGATATTCACACACGAATGATGATACTATATATGGCCATATACCTACAATAAAGAACCAAAATTGTATGATATACACATTATGCATATTTTCTTTAATTTACGGGTTGAAATATATGTTTACAATTATATTGATTTGATGTATATATATGTGTGTTTAAGATTGTTCTGAGTCAAATTGAGCCTCTGACGGAGCAACAAATACTGGGCATATGTGGCTTGCAACAATCTACGCAAGAGGCAGAAGAGGCTCTCTCCCAAGGGCTTGAGGCTCTCAATCAATCTCTCTTGGACACTATCACATCAGACTCTTTGAGCTCTCCTCCCGTTATGGCTAACTACATGGGACAGATGGCCGTGGCCATGAACAAGCTCTCCACTCTTGAAGGTTTCGTCAAACAGGTACCTTACACATTATTATTATTATTATTATTTTACTTTAGGTGCGTTACATTACTAATTTGACTTAGCATATCCTTCTCCTAAAATTATATGGGAAATTCTTAGGTATTTTAGATAAATCAAAATATTTGTTTCACTTTATTTATTGATTGGAATTAACTGTTATATTAAAAATATAAAAAATGAGAATAATAATAACCCATCAAACTTATGGTCAATCAATAAATAAATCAGAACAGTTATTTCTTACTTTCAGCACTTAGTATTTCTCAAATTATATATACATATTTAGTGTTGATCATTATTGGACGTTGGATTTGGTGTTGGTGATTTGGGGAGGATGTTTTGTGACCGTCTGATCTTGGTTGATTAGTTTGGTGGTCCCCGCGTTACCATGTTTCAGTAACGGATCTCGTGGGTGAGGCAGGAACAAGAATCTGTTCCTATTTGGGTAGGGAGACCTGCCCCAACCCCATGAACCACTCCTTCGTTCCATGCGCCTCTCGATCTCTTTCTTGAGGTGGTTACATCTTACATGGAATCTACAAAAACATAGATTGTATAAAATATCCGCATCTTACATACTTAGACTTACTTTTTTGGGGGGGGGGGGTCCAATGTTTATATCTCGAAAAGGACTCTCCTTCCTTTCGGGTCTGTTTGGCACAGGTACTTTGGATACATTATATATATATATATATACGGATGTAGGTACAAAGAGAGATACACCTTAACTAGGAAAAATTATGTGCAATCAAATTAAAGGTGTACGTGTAGTTAAGCTTAAAAGTGGCAGGGAAATTGTTTCCTAGTTATAGTAATCGTTAGGATAAAGTTATCAAAAAACTTATATAAGCTTGATATGTATATATTTTAAAGAAATGAATATTGGATAAAGTTTAGTACACATATAGGATATAAATTAATGTACCATAATAAGTACAATACAACATTCAGCTCAAGCCCAGCTCTAAGGTTTCCGAGCTATATAGTCTTGAAAGCCTGCTTATGAGGATATGGAACATTTCATTAACATGGATGGAATGCCTAAGGTTTCTTGTGTGTGCTATTGATCATCGTATACATGTGACACTTTACACTTAGTGGTCCCTCACTGATACAATCCTAGTCTATCGATTCAAAGATATCACTTGAGCCCCATATCTCTGTGATGTCATGGTCGTAACCGTTTGACTTGAAGACACCACATAGACCCTTCACCATAACTTCTTTTTAACAATTTGTCTTTTCCTAAAACCAAAAACGCAAGAATACTCGGGGGGGTTAATATGGTATGTTGTGTTTGCATAGTGAACTTTGGGTTAGACTAGTGCTATATAGATTGACGTGGTGTGAATGAGTTTTTTTTTTATAATATAATGGCACAGAAGATTATTTTATAACTATGAATACGATCTGATTAGGAATATTATTGAATCAAGTTGAGTGTATTCATAAAATTACTAAATTTCTTTGTGGAATTTACCGTGATTAATCTGCACCGGCCACGTACCTCAATATATATGTGTGTGTTGTATTCATCTCACCAAAGTTGGTTCACCAACTTTTATTAATTTCTATATATGAACATAGACGTTTTTAATTACAAGTAATCCAACAATAAAAAACCAATAAAAAATAATGGGCATACAAAAACTAGAGGAATCTTTAGGTAGACAAGACTAATCGAAATGATTATGAGTTTTAGCACAAGCAAACCTTTCGCTAATTAATCTGTAAGCTCATCCAGTCGTAGTTTGACCCGTTTGCGATATTTGTCCTCGACTTCTTGTACCCACAATGTTGACTTGAAACTCCTGCTACGATGGTCCAGGATTTGCGATCATTATTGTTGTCGCCAATTTGGATTCAGAAATCCAATGTTTGAAAATATATTCGCCATATTGAACAATATTAATCAACCTCTTTGAAAACAATATCTTGCCTGTACTGCATAATTGAAAAAAACGTTTAATGGCCCCGTTACAAATCGTCCACTGTCTACTGAAACGAAAGAGGACGTCCCAGCATTTGACTACATGAATTCCTCATTATAGCCATTGAATCAGTAAGTAGAGATCGAGAGGTGCCAACTCTTGTTTCAAAGTTAGACTGAGAAAAGAAGGCAATATGTTCTAGTACTTCTTTTTTTTTTTTAATAAAAGTATTAAAGTTAGGAATTCTTCTTACAAAGTTGGAGGAAGATGACAATATGGATTGAATATTAACCTTTCACTCAAAAAATGTAAAATAACCATAACCACTAGACTTTAGCTAGGCTAACCACTGTTCTAGTACTTTCCCTTCTAATTTGTGTTGTTTATATGTCTGACCATACTATAACTTAATTAGTATTTTTTTTAGCTGAAGCAACATGCACATAGTTTATAGCACATGATTTTGACTAAGAATTAAAACAACATCATTAAAATAATTTGTTTGAATATATAAACTTACTGCAGGCAGATGGTCTGCGGCAGCAAACGGTTCACCGTCTGCATCAGATCCTCACGACGCGTCAAGCAGCGAGGTGTTTTCTGGCAATCGCGGAGTACTTCCATCGCCTGCGAGCCCTGAGTTCTCTGTGGTTGGCACGCCCTCGCCAAGAATAGCAACTGCTAATTAAGGACTGGTGGTACACACTCTATGTAGCTGTGGTCTTTGTAGCTTCTTAATCAATTTCTCTTTAACTTCTAAATTAAATGTGATATTTTCACTCTGGCACCACCCACCCACTAGATCATCACTCATCAGCTGTATAGATAGACAGATACAATTATCATATATATAAAAAATTAAATTTTAACAACTGTATAGTTCTCTCTCTCCAAAAATACTTAGATATAGGTGGAGCGCCAATAGTGCGCCAGGTGGGTCTACTCAAAATCTACTAACAAAATAGCATTTCAATTAAGACTTTCTTTCAAATCTACTTTTAATTAAAGTGCCATTTTATTAATAAATATATAGTAAATATATGTGGTGCTCCTTGGTGTATCTAAGAATTTCTTCTCTCCCCATCTCTCTATGCGGATTCTCGGAACCTTTTGGTAGCAACGTTTGACTGAAAGAAGATGGACATGAGCAAATTGGAGAATGGTGAGGTAGAGTTTTAGTAAAGACCAAAAAGAAAGTTGGTGGTTTCGTTTGGTTTTGCGTGGAATTTATGTTCCTCGGAGAGTGAGAGGGAGAAAGACAAATTCAGTTTTGGGTCTCGGAGGTGAAAACAAATGCTTGTGTTGAATTCAATCGTCCATTTGGCCTTTGAGGGTTGCATGCATAAGCTGGTGTGTCACTGCCTTTGGCTTTGATGAACCATGAACACGTTGGTTTACCGACCAATTTTCGCTCTTAAAGTTTTGTTCGAGCAGTTTTTTTTTGTAAATTGAAGGAATAAACTAAGGATATGGATTCTGTAGAGAACTATACAAAGTTTTGGTATTATTGTTATCAAATATTTTTGTTTTTTTTAATATAATATCTATTCTTAATTAATATTTATTTTTAATGTATAAATAACTTTTATTTTTTTATATTCCATCGGTATCCTTGTTATATTTTGTTTTCATCTTATTCAGTGAATGAGTGAATTAGGTGGTCCATTCTTATAAGGTTGGTTGTAAACAGTCAATTTCACTTGTCAGAAAGAAAATTTAATTCAAAGGGAGCACTTCAATACTAACGATTAATTATATTAGTGTTGAGCAATAAATATATTATAAGAAATTATGTATAAAAAGTTCAGAACTACCAAATCTTAACAGTTAGCAGTACTTTATATTAATAGTAAGTTAAACACATTATTTTCCAATTCCAAAAAAAGGAAAAAAAAAAAAGGGAACTGCTTAGTTTCTTTGGTGTGTAATGGTAATTAATTACAAAAATGTGCTATATCTACAATTTTTTAAATATGGTTGTAAATTTACAGGAAAAAATATTGATATGATTTGTGAATTGGCTTAATTGATTAGAATTTTACATCGCCTATATAGGACTAAATACTCTTTTCAAGTAGTTTGTGTCTTTTTGGAATCGTATCTCTCTCCAGAGAAATACTTTACTGGATTGTCACCTTATATAGTATAATTATCAAAATTATTCTGGAACAAGTGTAATATCTAAAGAATAATTAATTATCAGCCCATATGCCGCCAAATGATATTTTATTAGAATATATGTATAATTCCGTTAAATTTGATTATTTATTTACTCTTTTTTAAAGGACAAGGAGACCCTTTAATAGTTCATGCATATCATTTAACTACATGTCTCATGTATCTAAAATATGAATGTACGTAGGTTTTTCAAATTTACATTTTATGTTTAGTAATAATACCTTGAAAAGAAATTAGCCATAATAACTCAAAATGAACCAATATTATACTTAAAAAATTGTACGAAAAATCTAAGTAAATATGCGAGAATTCATATATCTATGATTATTTTCATTAGTGATTATCTCATCAGTGTTTCAATAGTAATTATATTAGATCTTCCTATTTACTATATGCTAAAAGATATTTAATTTCAAAACACTTCCTAATCTTATTACTTAATATACTTAAAAGTTATTTTTTTATATCAAGTGATTATTCCTATTGTGATGCAATGGTTTGTGTGATATATAATAAGTTAATTATAACTTATAAAGGATTTAAATTCAAAATATATAGTTTTAAGAATTTTTTTTGGGTGGGATATATTGTTTCAAGATTTGTTTTTTAGAGCACTGCGTTGAATTAATGAACTCAATGCATATGTACTATTCCTATTGTGATGCAATGGTTTGTGTGATATATAATAAGTTAATTATAACTTATAAAGGATTTAAATTCAAAATATATAGTTTTAAGAATTTTTTTTTGGGTGGGATATATTGTTTCAAGATTTGTTTTTCAGAACACTGCGTTGAATTAATGAACTCAATGCACATGTGGACAACAAAATGCACAACGATGTGGAAATGGGCGCAGGAGGCTGTTAGACAAAACTTCCTTGTTATGAGAGTCATTATTATTGCACTGACACATTGATTGCTATTGTTGTAACAATTTCCACCAAAAATTAAAGCTGTAATAGAAGTACATGATCGGTTTTGTATTCTAATAGCTATTACTTCCCCCGACATGAATAATAGTTTTTTTAGCTTTAGGCACAGACTAAGAAATTATTACTTCTGCTTTTTAATAAATATCTATTTTCACTTATACATATATATATTACATAAATGATTAAATAGTCTTGAAGTTAATAAAATCTAAATATATTTTATAATATTATCCTTATTATCATCTACTTCAATACTCTCTTTTATATTTAATCTATCCACCAACTCTCTCTTATAAATATATCATAGGAAAAAATAATTAATATTGTCTATAATTCTTAAAAGGATAAACAATAGTAGAAAAATAAAATTTTATAAATATACACATATTAAATAACTAAGGTAGTATTTAAAAAGCACAACTAATAAAACAAATTAGTTCATGTTGATAAAATTATCCTTTTATTTTATTTGTGCAATAATTGTCATGAAAAGTGTGAGAGAATCTATGTAAGGATAAATATGAAAAAAATAATTAATACTTCCTTAAAATTATCAAATGACAGATAATATTGGATAATTTTTTTCTTAGAAAGACACTTATTTATAGAAGGAAGGACCGGAGTATATGAGAGATAAGTTAAGAAAATAAAGGTGGATCACAAAATTAATATACCAAATTATTAATTTATTAGAATAAGGGTACTGGTTTGATCACGAACGGATACAAATGACTTAAATATGTTTTTGTTTGATCACGGAACATATACAAATGACTTAAATATGTCTTTGGTCCTTATAAATATAAGTTATTTTGATTTTAGTCTCTATAAAAAATAATTTTGGCATTTGGTCCCTTTTTTAACTAATATCATGTTTTTGGTCTCTTCACTTTATATTTAGATTGCCAAAAATTTTAGAATATGCATTTAATCCTTATCAATATTATTGAAAATTTTGTTTTTCGTGCTTATAAATATCTTCAAAATCTTCCTTTGATCATTATAAATATTGCCACTTAATAATATAAACTAATGATATGAGGAAAAAATATAATATTAGAAAAAAGAGACTAAAAACTAACAAAAAAAATTAAAAGCACTAAAATTAAAATAATTTATATTTATAAAGGCTAAAAATATATTTAAGCCGAAAAAAATTTATCATAACTGAGCCATATTGTGTCGGAAGTGGAAGTGAGAGAAAACTGAGATCACCTTTCATTCCTGATGTATGGGTTTTTATAAATAAATGACTGAGTCATATAACTAACTAACTAACGAATAATTAACTGTCATGTATTGTTGTAACAGATTAACTGACCACTATTTTTTCGGTGAACCATCCATGCTACTGATGCCTTAGCTCGCATGGGGGCATTCGTTGCACTTTGGCTTCTGTTTTGAGCATCCTTCTCTATGCGTAGAGATATATATTTGCGAATTTGGATTTTAGTGGGAAATGGAGAAAAATGAAAGGCTTGTGGTGTAAAATTTTAAATTCTTATACTACAAGCCCTTCCTTTTACTTTTATTTTTTCTAAAATCTGATATCAAAGACTTACTCACCCTAGGATCTCTTTTACACAAACACTAATATTTTTCTCTCACTTTCTAAATATAGTGGCACATCATAGGAGTAAGGAAGAGGAATGAATACTTCACAAACTCACTTTGAATTCATATTACACTCTTCATGTTTCAAATGATACATATGATAGCCTTTATATAGGCAAAGTGTCACAATATAATAATAATAAAACCTAACTTGCTTAATCTATAAGGAAAGTGATAGCAAAATTCAATTACAACTCATCTTCTTAACTAGTTAAATATGATGACTGGATGAATACAAATTCAACTTGAATTATACTTTATCTAAGAATCTTTTAGAAGCAAAGTTTAACTTGAACTCTTCAACTCTGGATGATGACATGGATAAGCTTGATTTATCTCTTAACATTTCATCCCTTAAACCAAGCTTGTAGAACTTAGCATTCCAAGCATTTTCTTCAATTTGTAAAATGACTCCATCTTCAATGGCTTGGTAAAAACATCTTAACCTGTTCTTCAAGAATAATAATCAATCACCACTTCTTTCTCATTCACTAATTCCTGAATTTTGTGGAATTGGATATCTATGTGTTTCGATTTTCCATGAAATACTAGATTTTTGCAAAGTACAATAGCTGACTTGTTATCACAAAATATTGTTATAGGAATAGTTTGTTTATGATTAAATGCTTCAAGAATTCTTTTTAGCCAAACCTCTTGCATAGCAAAATTTGTTGCCGCTATATATTCAGCTTTTGTTGTAGAGAGTGCAACAATTGGTTGTTTCTTTGGTGACCATGATACCGCTCCTAAACTAAGATGAAATACATACCCTGAAGTGTTTTTTTTTTTGTTTCTATGTCACCTGCCCAATCATTGTTTGTATATCAAACAAGTTTCACATCAACAGTATTTTCATAACATATTCCATCATTCAGGTACCTTTGATATATCGAAGAATCCATTTTGCTGCTTGCAATGATAAGCACGTGGTTCCTCCATAAATCTACTGAGTAATCCAATTCCAAAAACAACATCTAGCCTTGTTAGTCAAATATCTCAAGCTACCAATCAAGCTCTTGTAATAAGTAGGATCCACAATTCTTCCTTTGTCTTCTTTCATCAACATCATTTTTTCTTCAATTGGAGTAGCAACTGGCTTTGAATTTTCCTTATGAAATTTCTTCAAAATATCATTAGCATATTTCTTTTAAAAAATAAAAATCTTATTCTCTTTCTAAAGACTTTGATGCTAAGAAAATAGGACATCAAGCCCAAATTAGTCATTTCAAAGTACTTCTCCATAGCCTCCTTAAATTCTATTATCATCTTCAAATTATTACCAGTGAAAACCATTCTTAATGAAATAGGAGTCAATTTTCTTATACTACGTTCTTGGTGCCTATTTCAAACCATCCAGAGCTTTCTTCAATCTGTAAATTTTATCTTCTTCTCCAAGAACCAAATAACCAGCTAGCTGTCAACATAGGCTTCTTTTTCCAAAGTGCCATTTAAAAATGCCGACTTAACATCCATTTGATATATTTCCACTTATTTTGAGTAGAAAACGAAATAATCAAATGAATCATATCTAATTTGGCAATAGGAGCAAACGCTCAAAATAATCAATACCTGGCTTCTGCTTGTACCCTTTTGCAACTAATCTGGCTTTGTAGCGATCAATTTGACCATTGGATTTGTACTTTATCCTGTACACCTACTTTCTTCCTATTGGTTTTTTATCAACTGGCAAATCTATTAACTCCCATGTATCATTCTTCTCAATTGCATGAATTCCTTCATCCATAGCTTTCTTCCAATTCTTATCATTAGAAGATTCTTCAAAACTCATTGGATCATAGTTTGCAAATAAAGTAAAACTAATAATTTTTTCATCAGATGGGTCATTATCATTACCCATAACATATTCCTTCAATCTGGCTGGTGGCTGACGATTCCCTTGAGGCCGATCGGATGGTTCTGGTTGAGTTGAGTCTCTTGTTGTTCATTTACTACATAACTATCAGAAATTGTCACAGGCTTCTTCTGAGATTTTGTTGACTAGTCCCATGTTTTGTTTTCATCGAACGTCACATCTCTCCTGATTATCACCTTCTTTGTCTCTGGATTATACAACTTGTACGCTTTTGAGTTCATACTATAGCCAATGAAAATACGTGGGCTTAAGCAATACACCCAAAAACTATGAGATGGCATATTGATAGTCCCCTTCCACACCAAGCTTCTTCTAGTGTCTTATCACGAACACTCCTAGTAGGACACCTACTCAAAAGATAACTAGGAGCACCGCTCCGCCCAAAATTCTTTAGGCATTTGTTTGAATCTTAGCATGCATTTGACAATGTCCATGATTGTCATGTCGACTACTTTATTCTGTTGGGAAGTATATATGGTTATCAACTAATGTTGTATTCCATGATGCTCAAAGAAATACATACAAGCAAGATAGTCTGTTTGAATTTTAATTTTGCAACCACTTTGTTTTTCTACAAATACCTTAAATGACTTAAAGGCATCACAAGCTTCTAATTTCTGATTTAGAAAATACATCCATGTTTTCCTGCTAAAATCATCAATAAAGGTGATAAAATACCTACTGCCATCATGAGTTGGTACATCAACAGTGCACAAATGTGAGTGTAGAATCTCTAAGAGTTGGTTTGCTCTCCAAGATTTTCCAACAGGAAAAAAATCTCTATGCTTTTTTCCCAATTGACAAGTTTCACAAAAACAATTAGGAATTTCAACAATCGATAAACCAGAAACAAGCCCTTTCCTTTACAGATAATTCAATCCAGAAAAGTGAAAGTACCCAAAACGCATATGTCATAGCCAGTTGTCATCAGGTATCATTGAACTCAAGCAAAAAAAATTTCATGTTGTATTTTTAATGGAAAAAGTCTGTTTGAAGTCATTCTCACCTTTGCAATAAGCTTTCCATCCTTATCAAATATCATGCAATAACCTTGATAAATCTATATGCTATAGCCTTTCTCGACATTATCCTATACTCAACAAATTATGATAAAGTCGGGAGCATAAAATACATCAGATATAAAGTTGTGAGAGCCATCTTTTATTTTGATTTATATCTGACCTTTTACCAAAATAGAAATGTTTGTATTGTTGCCAAATACAATAGATGATTTAACTGACTCATCAAGTGAAGAAAATAATTCCTTTTTGCCACACATATGATTGCTACAACTAGTATCCAAATATCATGTATTTGTCATCTTCTGAAAACTAATTGCTTATCAGAAATAGACTTTAGTAATTGGAATTCTCACCAATATTTTGGTGCTGACTTTCGACAACATTGGCTTGTTTGTTGAAATTATTTTGATTATCAGTCTAAATCTACAATCTACAGTTTTGTGACTGAATTTCTTGTAGTGTAAGCAGTTTAAATTTGTTCTTTCCTGATAGTTGTTTCCTCTTCCTCTACCTTGGCTAGCAGGTCCAAATATCCACCTTTTCCTTGGTTAGGTGGTCTAAACTGTTACCTTTTCCTTGACTATAGTTACTACCATGACCTCTTCCTCTGAAATCTCCTCTGCCTCTGCCTCGATTATTGTAGCCACGACCTCTTGCTTCTCTATCATGGCTTGATTTAACATAATTGTTTAGATTCACCGACCTCTTTAGGCTTCTTCTGTTGTTTTTTTTTTGTCTTCTCCAAAATTTTGCTAATATGACTTTCTATATTGCCTTGCAACTCTGCAATTGTCATTTTATCTTTATCGTGGGACTCTAATATTGTAGTCACCACATGATCAAACTTTATTAGCATGGTGCGTAGAATTTTTTCTACCATTATACTATCTGGAATCTTTTCTCCATAGACTTTCATCTTATTAACAAGATCAATAACACGAAAAATATATTGCTCAACGTTTCTAAGCTAGACATCTCATACTTTTCATATTCTCTACGTAAAGATTGCAGTTTTGATTTCTGTGCCTTTTCAACACCTTTGTATGACGCTTCAATATGTCCCATGCTTCCTTGGCAGTTTTGGCATTAGCAATCTTGCCAAATCTACTCCTTGATGGATTTTTGACAACGCCAATTGATCTCTTCTCTAGCAGCCACATCAGCTCCTTCTTGTAAACCTGGTTCAACAAGGCTCCAAATATTGTGAGCCCTCAAGTGAGTGGTCATCAGTGTCTCCTAATAACTATAATCTAACTTCCCATCTAATTTGAGACTTGACCAAACAATATTGTAATTGTTTGCTATAATGACTCTCTAAAAACAACTGTATGAGAACACTTCTGTTCCTCACAAACTCTCTAAACAAATTGGTGCTGGATTTAACCAGCTTCTAATACCAATTTGATATCAAAGACTTACTCACCCTAGGATATCTCTTACACAAACACTAATATTTTTCTCTCACTTTTTAAATATAGTGGCACATCATAGGAGTAAGGAAGATGAATGAATACTTCACAAACTCACTTTGAATTCATATCACACTCTTCATGTTTCAAATGATACATATGATAGCCTTTATATAGGCAAATTGTCACAATATAATAATAATAACACTAGCTTGCTTAATCTATAAGAAAGTGGTAGTAAAATTCAATCACAACTCTTCTTCTTAACTAGTCAAATATGACTCCTGGATGAATACAAATTCAACTTGAATTTTACTTTATCCAAAAATCTTCTAGAAGCAAAGTTTAACTTGAACTTTTCAACCCGGATGATAACATGGGTAAGCTTAGTTTATCTCTTAACAAAATCTAAACTCACAAATATATCTTGAGGAATCCAGAATGATCAGCTGAGTTCTTTGAAAGCAGCCCAAGGTGACTAGTTGAGTGCGCTTTTTCTTGTTCTTGGTGGTTATAACCGCATTGTTCACTAAAAAGGGGGAAAATGAAGAGGAAAGTTATTGCAATGTGGGAGTGAAATTAAAAACAAATATTACATGGTAATTTATGTAAACTTTTAAAACTGAATATAAATTAACTTTCAAATTTAATGTGAAATTAAAACAAAGTGGGTGTAAATTGTGGACTTCTATACAGGTTCAATTTCTAATGAGATAACATTTTAAGCCATGCTAAAAATAATTTTTTTCAAAAAAGATGGTAAAATGGCCGAGTGTTCCAGTTATCATCTTTTTTTAGTGTGAAAATGCTAAAAACTTTTATACGTGTGATTTTCATATTGAGTTCTTTTGAAAAAATAATTGGACACAAAGAAAGCAGAGCACATATGCGCTGAATGTTATCAAGAATATTCAAGATAGAAATGTTTTGTTGGGTAATCAAGTTGTCAAGAGTAGACAATTTATACTATTTCATGGGTTTCCATGTTTTGAATCGCAAAGGATTCTTCGACAAACATGGGCAATGTACAAGACTGATTCATTTTATTTTGGAAAAAAAAATACATTGGAATCAAACGAAAGGGAAGTGGCTATTGCCATTGCCATTTCTCTATTGCTATTCCATATTAATTGCTCTTATTTACACTACCCGAAAATGCTTTTTAGGTTATTTTAATAGTTAGCTTTTGTTATTTTTAAACCTAAATTAAGAATTGTGTATTAGAATCTCAATTATCTATTGCCTCTTCTTATTTATTATTTTTATTTGTGACATTTCTAAATACCTTTAACTACAAAATTATTTTATATTTATAATTAATATATTGCTATAAAATATTTTAAATTTACATTTAATAATTGTACTAATTAATATTAAACATAACATTAACTATAATTAAATTTCTAGCATAACAAAAAAACTTTGACCAAAAAATATGATGTTTAACTTGAATTAAAAGTGTAGTGAAATAAAATTCAAATAACTTATAAATTTAATCAAATATAAAATATAATACATTTTTTCAAGTCATATTTATGCAAAAAAAAATACATGACAAATATCTTTGTTTTGCCAGACAAACTAGCAATGAAACGTCGAATGAAATTCACTTTCCCCAGAAAGATTGCAACTGTTTCTTGTTCCTTAGGAACGATGCTTCCATAATTGTCTTTGCCTTATTTTGATCGATGACAATTCCTTTTTTTTTTGGACTAGAAAACCTAAAGTTTTTTGGTTGTTCCAATAAACTTTGCCTTAAGCAACCTTTTGATTTCTTCCTTGGTCTTGACTATCACTTATAGAGCAACTGTCGAGGTACTCGTTCGCAGGGTCAAATGCTGGGCTTTATTGGCAACCTATGCTCCATGAGTTGATGACTAAGTCCTGGCATTTCATCATACATCCAAGCAAAACAGTCCCTAACTCTTTGAGTAGCTTGACCAGCTCCTCTTTCAAATCTTTTAGCAATAGTTGGCTAGTATAGGTTGGTCTTGTCTGCCAGGATCGCCTAAATTGATTTCTTCTAGAAGATCCTGCACTTCATAGCTTTTATTTTTGTTCCCAAGATTGTCAAACAAAGTAGAAGTGTTCCCAAATCCTAAAGGTTCAGAATCATAAATACAATCTAATAATACATCATCAGTGCATGTAAATTGTTCAACCATATAGGCCGACAATTGAGCCATTTGGCTGACGAATCCATAACTTAATCTAAATCTGGGACCATTTCGACTCCAGCCTGGGTAACGCTTCAGCCTTTCCTGCCAATGACACATTTGTCAATCTTTCTGGGTCGAAGTCGACTTCGACTTCTAAAGGCTTGATCTTTTTGTTGTAAATCTTGAAATCATCATGGAGTTGTTCAAAGTAACCGAAGCTATCATTTGCCCTGACTTCTTCAATGTTTCCCTCTTGGTTCCAAAGAATGAGCTTTTGATGTAAAGTCAACAGCTTCCCACTCCATAGATCCAATCACATCTGAAGAGATGATAGCTTGCTTTTGATGAAACCATGAAAAACATAGTCTTTCAACTGACATTCCTACTTTGACATTCAAAACCACTACGCCTTTGGCAGCAAAGGATTTGTCATTGTAGTCAGTCAGCAATGTTGGTCTTTACCAAGTCTTTGACATTCTTGCCAAACTTTGTCAGCATGCTTTTTAGCATTAGACTAATGGTTGCTCCCCATTAATCGGCACCCTATTGACCAACTTGCCTTCGATTATTGCCTTGATGTACAATGATTGCAAATGTGCCTTTGTCACTTTATCAAGTTTTTCAAAGGTTCCATCATTACAAAAATCTTCGCAAACAAAGACACAATCGTCGTTCATATTACATCTTCACAATCATCTTCCATTTTGACATATGAACATTTGACGTGTATTCTATAGGCAAGACAAACACTACTCTAACCAAATTTGTGTTGAAAATGGTACGGAGATTGTCATCGAAGCCTACTTAAAAGTTGTTTGTTAGTAGGTCATCCTCAGTCAATGGATGGTATTCTGGCATCACTCTATCATTCTGACTAGTTTTTGAGTATGTTGTTGATGCTGATTATGCCAAATGTTTATTACTTGTAACCTTTGACACATGAGTCTCGGGTTTTAGTGAGTTAGCCTTTTTAGTTTGCATAATATCTTTAGAGGAACAAAGCCTTTCCCGAGTGGGAGATTTTGGCTTGCTCAATTGAAAATTGACTCGATTTTCACTCTTCTTTCTATCAACCTTCCTCCAAACATAAGGATTTGGGTTTGCTCGTCGTCCTTGATTGTGCCTTATCTTTGGCCTTCTCTTTCTTTGGACGATGATGCTTCATCGTCATGGTGGATATTCTTAACCCATTGATTTTGAGCAACTTTGGCTGGAGGAATTCGGGTTTGGCCAGACATGTTGTTGGATTTGCCATCCACCATGACAATAGTCTTAATTTTTTGATTAACTTGTCCTGTTCCAAGTTCGAGAAACTTAGGATCAAATGGACCAAAATCAATTTTTGACTTAACTTACTTTCTTTTTCAGTTCTAAGTTTTCTTTCTCTCTTTCGTAATCAACTTTTCGATTATTTGCATTTCATATGTCGCACCTCTTGTTCGATCAAACACAGCACTACACCTTGGACATAAGGAGACATTTCGACCATTGTCTTTCTGTTTGATTAGAACAGTCAGAAGATCTTCCCATGTTTTTGGGTAAATTATCTGTTGACAACCACAAAGAAGTTGAACTCAAAGTCACATCGAAACTTCTTTTTAGCATCAAGATCAGACCTCCTAATCCAACAACATTGATATCCATGAATGTTGGTTCGACAAAACTTGAATTGACTTGAAAGGATCAGTGTCCACTTTCATGGGCTTTTCCTTTTCTTTGAATGTCAAATGCCCTTCGTTGATTGCCTTCTAAATTAGGTCCCTAAAACAAACACAACTATTAGTTGCTTGTCCAGCCGATTGATGAAATTTACAAAACTTCTTTCTCTTCAACTCTGAAATTGAAGGAATTTCTGCCCTCATGGAGAGTAATTTGTTTATCTTTTAAAAGTACGTGAAATATCTATGACCTTAGTAATGTCAAAAGAATAAACTTTTGACGTTGGCATTTTTTCTTTATTTCTTGCGCGCCTTAAGGATTGACAAACATATGTTGGTCCTGGTTTCAATTTGGCCACATTGACTTTGTCACTACTACCATCGACTTCGTCATCTGATTGGTTGACTTTGACATAAGCAACTTTTTCATAATGAAGTGTGTTCTTTTTTATTTTTTCCTTCTTTCTTTAGTTGCTTTATTTGATGCACTTTCTCTGCTAATTGGCCAAGATCTATGAACTGCAAATTAATAAGTTTTTCCCTTATGTCATAGTCTAAATCATTAATGGTCATTTTGACAACTTCAGATTCTAACAGGAGTAAAGCGCGATTCCTCGCATTCCTGAATCTAGCCAGATAGTCATTGAAGTTTCTCCTTTGAAATGTCGAATGGTGAATAAATCAGTCAGGCTGACTTTCATCTCACCTCTAAAGAACTGATTATGAAAACTTCCTTTAACTGAGCTTATGTTCAAATGGAGTTGGGCCTTAAATTTGAAAAACATGTGAAAGCATTCTTTGTCAAAGAGGAAGGGAAAAAATGCATTTTTAAATGCTCATTTGAATCCATTTCCCTTATTTCGATTGTGTATCAAGCAATGTGCTCAATGGATTCCCATTCTCACCAGAGATTTTTGTCAAAGATTTGGGGATTTTCCAACCCCTAGGCACTTCAGCTTGTTGAATATAGTCTAGGAATGCAAACACAAAAAGGGGTTAGTTGGCAAAACCAATGTTGAAGCTGAATTTGTCTAGAACATTTTCAATTACATGCGTAATGTTTTGATTTTGTTGAAATACATTTTGTTGCCGAACCCTTTGAATTTCGTTGTCAGTATCTTGTCCTTGACAGACAAGGTTGACGGTTGGGTCGGCATTGTCATTTTCATTTGGAAGTGGGTTATTAATTTCATCATAGGGGTCATTTGGATTGTCATCTAAAGTAATGGCCTGAGCTACTCACCCATTTGTCGAGCAAGTTGCTCGAATCTTGTATTATTTTTTTCAATCAAAGGTGTCAGGTCTGTCTCCATTTTTTATGTTAACATATTGACGGGTCCTGATGACTTTCATCAATTTGTTGTCGAAACACGACCATTGAATCGACGGTATGTGTAAGAGTTCCGTCACAGCCATTCTAGGCATGTCAGGGAAAATTGGACTTGTGTTTGGTTGTCGTGTGATAGTTAGGTTTGTCGATAACATGTTCCCTACTCTAATCATAGAAGGGCCCATCAATGGAGGGTTCACAAAATCAAACTTTGGCAAATGTGTGCCAAATTGAGGCACATTTGACATAAAGGGCGTTCTCTGACTCAAAATAGAGGATTGTGCAGATAAACAATGTTAAACACTCCACTATTTCCAACATTTCATGGATTCCCCAAGTTTGGTGGATTCCTTATGTTTGGCAGGTGGTATGTATCCTAGGGTACATAGCCTAGTATGTATCGCGAGGGTGGTCACATTTGCTTGTGAGACATTGAAGACGATATGAGGATTATTCTCATTTTGTTTGTCCCATGCCATCGCGCATACACTTTGGTAGTTTGACACGTCCAACTAGTGCTGGGCGTGCCAATTTGTTTATAGCAAATTTTGACACTTATATTGTCAACAACAAATAATTGACAATCTTCTTGTGTAAGAGGTCAGATTGCTTTAAACCAGGCGTATATCGACAAACTAGAAGTTTGAATGATAACCTTTGCTTTTCAAAATCTTGATTTGAGGAGCAAAAAGCTACTTCTCTTGGGTTATCCACCAAAAAGAATCGAGTGTGAAATTATTTTTTATGAAATGAGGATGAAATGGAATATAATGTGAGTGATTTGTGTTGTGATAGTGTAAATGCAATGTTTGGCAGATTAAAGAAGAAGAAGAAGAAGAAGTTGCATAATATAAATAGATTGACTAATGTAAAGGAGTATAGAACTTGTAAAGAAATTAAAGACAAAAATTGAAGACAATCTAGTCTTAAGAAAGCAAGGAAATGGGTTAAGAACAATACTAAGATGAATTCTAGACTCTGTTTAGTCATCTGGAGATGTTTAGAATGAGTGTGTGAGTAAAAGTTTCAACCTTTTACAATTGTACAAAACTACTATTTATAGATAACCTAAGACTCTAGGATTTTGACACTTGTCCCTGGCTGCCTTTAGACATTGTCTACGTGGCTTTGACAGTTCTTTGTCATTCGCTCTTGTCATTGAGAAGTTACTACTTTGTCATGCCTCCATTAAGCATCTGTCAATAACCGCGGTAACCATTAGTAACCGTCACTTGATGAACGCCTGTCTTGGAGTCACGTGATAGTCTCCTCAAAATCTTCATAATTTTTTTAAGTCTTCAAGTAACAAACTCCAACTTCAACTTGTCAAACCTCGATCATGAAAAATTGTCATCATTATTAACCGTCAATAACTGTTAATTGACGAACGCCTATCTTGGAGTCACTGACAGTCCCTCAGAATCTTCAAAATTTTCTAAGTCCTGAATACGGACTCTAACCTCGACATGTTGAACTCCAACTTTGACTGATGAATTCCAACTTCGACTGACAAACTTTCACTTCGACTTGTCGAACATCAATCTCAACTTTATCATTATTGGCTTGCACGTTTGGATATTCAGCTTCATTCTGAATGAAAAACAATCCACTTCGACATGTCAACTATCTAGTTTGTCATTTCGTCAACATTGATGTGCCTTGAGAATCATACTTCATCAGTAAGGTATTAATTCATTTGAGGTGTTATTGAAGAAGTCCTTACAAAATACTTTGTTTAGCAAGACCTTTACTTATAGGCATTTTTGCCTTTCATTCTGTGTTTTCTTTC
Source organism: Dalbergia oliveri (assembly GCA_030441495.1). Lineage (NCBI taxonomy): Eukaryota > Viridiplantae > Streptophyta > Magnoliopsida > Fabales > Fabaceae > Dalbergia > Dalbergia oliveri. The sequence continues at coordinate 16,811,492 of JAMLFY010000008.1, forward strand.
CAATGTCAGCTAGCACGTGTTGAGCGGAGAAAAATATCTCTAACCCAATGTCAATGTAATAATTAATTTATGGTGAGAGAGGAAATAGTGCAAATGTCATTCCTTGAGGACATTTCACCAACAATGCACGAGACCAATAGACAAATAGCTACTCCCAAACTAGAGTTATAGACTTGTTTGCAAAGAAACAATTGACTTATCTTTGGTTAATCAATTAGGTAGATGTCGAATTGTAATCAAACTAGAGTTAATCCTCAATTTTCTGACCAATAGTAGTGTTTCATATGCTTTGAATCTCCAAAGAGTCGTTTGGCCCTCATATCACATGTCACAAACACTTGAATAGTATTCATCTGGCAGGTTTTGCTTAATCATTGTAGCTATAGGTGGTTGATAGTTGATTTGAAGAGTGGTAGGTATATATATGTTATTACTTTGGCACTGTTTAAAATATGCGGTATTAATTTTTCAATGTAGTTGTTAGTCCAAATAGTTGTTGTTTAGCGCAATGCACCTCTTTCATTTTTATGAAGGAAAAATATATATTAATTGCTCGAAGAGCTTAAATTCTAATTGGTGTGCGAAATATCTCCACCGTTAATATATTTTTATTCCACATCTTTTGTTTTTAATTTTTCTTGGCTAAAATAATAACTGCTGCTGGATTACTTTTCGTATCCTTTTGATATGAAATAGTTGCACTTGATCAGGTTTTCATTTAAATATTTAAAGCAATATTAATATATTAATTTTTCCTTTGTTTAACAAATTACTGTAGAAAAAAGTTGAAAAGGAAGTTCACGTCGGGAAAAAAAATTGAAAAGGAAGTAATTAAAATTTATTAATTGTTAAACAAATGAAAAAAATCAAATTTTTATTACAGTCGATAAATAAAAATGAACAGAGATTTCTTTTTAGCTGAGAATTCTAAACTTTCAATTAAGGGTACATTTGTTTCAATTTTTTAAAAAAATTATTATAAAACTTGAATCTTATATATAATTAAAAAATTAAAAACTATTTTTTCATAAACTATTATTTTTAAATTCTACAAAAAAGAAGTTGAAAACCAATTGTTTTGAGATTATGATTATTTTTTAAAAAACTATCTAAACATAAAAAGTGATTTTGAAAAAAAAAATTTACCCTGAAAAATCTCATCCGAAACGCCTACTAAATGTGATGGGGCCACGGGGTCTTCTGTTTTTTTCTTTTTTAATTCTATTATTTTGCTTTTGGCTATGGAGGGCTCCTTTGTGATTGATCATGTTAGCCAACATATAGTGTATTGTTTGGGGATTGCTGTGAAACGCTAGAACTGTCAAGCCTACAATGGGAAGTTTTATTTTTTTGGTACTTTTCTTTCTTTTGTTCTGTTAAAATTATATTGAAAATTGCATGGAAAAAAATAATCAAAATGATATTGAATAAAGATTTGAACCTTTTATTTTTTTTTCTTTTCAGAAATGTTTATCGATTAATAAATAAATGTTTAAGTCAGTTACAAATCATCATAGTAAAATGTCTTACGTTTGTTTAAGGATGACAAAAAGTCCTGCTAAAGCAGGTACCTGCAAGGAATGGCAGAGATGCCAAAACGGGCTGAATTTGTTGAGTTGATCTGCCAAACATCATATTTTATGGATTAGGTTGAAGTTTTGAATTTGTCAAAAAATTTCAGCCCATTAACTCATCCGCTAATCCATAGATTTTGACGGGTTGAGGTGGGTTTGGCAGGCCAAGTCATTTTATTTTTTTAAAGAATCATAATTTATTGGTAAAAAAAAGTAAGAAGTGTGTGACAAAAAATAGTAAGAAATGTGTACACTCATTAACACAGTAACACTATATAATTGATACTATTCACTCAAAGTTAAAAATTTAAAAATAAAATAGTATCATAACTCACAAACAATACTATTAATAATAACAATTTTTAATCAAAATTGGTGTATAATTGTTATGGATCTTGAAAAATTAGATATATATAAGTAAAAATATTATTTAAAAACTTTTTTTAAAAATATTAGGAAAATATTAAAAAATATTATTTTTGAAATTTTTTTATTTTTTAGCCAACCCGCTAGCCTTAAAATGGGCTAACCTTTTAATCCATTTTATTTTGGGTTTCTGACGACTAAATGGACGAAGCATTTAACACCCAGAAATGAGGTCCTCTCATGTGGTTCCATCAATTTTCCATTTATATGAATCATCTACATATCCGGTTATACCTTGAAAAGATGTGTTTTTATTTTTTCAACACATAAAACCTATAAAAAAGTTTAGAAATTTACCATTTTGATAAAACCTACTTTGTTACACCTCCTTTACACGATAGAGAGTTGAACGTTCGACCCGCTTTTCTTTCATTTGTCATTCGGGCTTATTGTTAATTCATTTTTGGTCGAAGTACAAGCCGTTTGATTTGTTTTTTGTCAAGAGTTCAAGCTCATTATTTTTGGGTCACTTGGGGGGAAGGGGCATGGGGCTTTGCCCTGGGAGTCGAACTCGTCCCTTAGAATTAAATGCATTTTGCGGAGGCAGCTTAGGGTCAGCTTCAATATAAATTTATTTATTTTTTATCTGGGTCCTGAAGTACCGGTAATTTTTGTTTTTGGCCCGGCGAGGGGTCAGCTTCAATATAAATTTAATTATTTTATCTGGGTCCTGATGGCAATAAACATAGACTCTTCAGCCTTATATGCTCCATTCATAGCCCAATTTCTATGAAAGCACCTTCCAGTTTCCTAGTCGATTTAAGATATGGGGCCCAACAGTGGCGTTTTCGAATAAATATGGAACGAGCCCGAGGGAAGTAATAAATACAGGTACTATGTTATTTCTGACAAAAACAATAAAAAAATATGTTGTTGCCGACCCAGCACCAGAAAAAAAAAAAAGAGGAAGAGCTGTTCCAAAATAATATTAGCAAGTTATTTACCTGACCAGTAAAATAAATAAATAATAATTGATTTGTCACCCAACTTATTTTCGGTTTTCAAATTTGTCTTTCGACTAATACACGATTCGAACCTACCCTCAAAGTAATAAATGTTTTAAATATTTTCTAATTTTTGAAAATTGAGCACATTTGTTTTCTATGCAAATGTCATTTAATTGCATTAAAAGGTAGATTTAAAAATACCACTTATTACCGAAGATGTCATATATATTAATTTTGCAACTCATACACTAGATAAGATTTGTTTTTTCTTCAATATAACTAATATTATTTACAAAGAGGTTAAACGTGGTCAATTTTTAAAAGTTAGATGACGAATTGTTGAGATACTTGTATCCATCTTTGGATGGAATATGGGATTAAAATTAAGTGAAATTCACACTTCATCAGATGGACAAGAGTATGACAATTTAGCATCCTACAAATAATGTAAAAATACTCATCTCGTCCATTTATAAGTGCCTTTTAAGATTTTAGTGTATAGATTAAGAAATCATTAAAAATGCACAAACACAAAAACAAGTTAATGTTGATAAAATTGTTCTTTTAAGAAATTGCACAATAATTATTATGAGAAGTTTGTTTATGAGAGAAAATATGTACAAAGACAAAAATGAAAAAACATATTTAGTATTTCATTAAAAAAATTTAATAACAGAAAATATTGGATAATTTTTACAAATATGGATTAGATCACCTAATTATCCTTCCACTTATATACCCTAATAATTTAGATTTGATTCTCAAGTTTTTTTTTTTTGTTGATGCTCTGCAAACACCTACGTAAACCCTAACTTGACATTACTGTTTAGTAAATGAGATGAGAATGAAATCAAAAGAAGGACTAAAGTAATAAATGATAAATTATTAAAGGACAAAAGTGCTTTCCTGCTACTCAAGATCCGCGCCACTGCCTCAAAATAATAAATGCATTTCGAGAGATCGTTTTCTTTATTGACACTCTATTTAAGCAATTTTTCCCTACCATTATTTGCAGTTATCAATCAGTATATTGGTGGGGAATTATGCAGTGGTGGGTCTACCTGTAATATCGGAGAGGGGGCAAAGATTTGACATTGGCACAACATATAAAGTATAAGAAAAATGTTTCATGTATAACAATCTCACTCTCAAATATTCATTGTCACTACCTTTTAATATCTTTATTTATATATTTTAAAATTACCCTCAAATATGAGTTAATAACTTTGTTACATTTTTGTTTATGCCACTCCCAATTTCAAACTATATTTCATAATTATGGTAATTAATATTAAATGTAAAAATTAACTATTTTTAATTTATTCATTTTATAATAGATTAATCTTTTGAGGCAAACAAAGTAAAATAGGTGTTTATATCCCTGTTTTGTGGTATTCAAAGAATTTTTGTTTTAATTTTTTGAGATTTTATTTCTTACATATCTTGGATATTAGGATTTTTTTAAAAATTTTCAATTTTTTCCAATAAAAATATATTTTAAAAATTTATCTATTATCATTTCAATATTCTAAATTCAATTTAACAATCATACTAAATAAAAATACCTATATCTAAACTTTCACCTTAGCACAAAAAGCTATTAATTTTAATAAAATGATTGACTTGAATTAGATAATTTGATAAAATAAAAATTTAACTAAATTTTCAACGTGCCCCTCCTCTGTATTATGGTAGAGCTATAGCACTCATAAGTTAAATCAACGTGCCCTTCCTATATATTATGGTAGAGCTAAAATCCGTATGTGAGTAATAGTTAAAGCACTTTATTAGATTAAATAGTCTAACAGTAAATTTGAAAAAATAATAATAAATAAAAATAATTACAAATCATAATTTCATCCAGATATAAAGTATAACATGTTAGCTTATTAAAAAAAGAACTAAAGAACAAAACATTATAATAAAAATTTTTGGTTAATAACAATAAATATTGGAATTATCTGTTTTTTAATATTTATTTGGTTATATAAACACTAGATGTTCAAAGATTTTATGTGCAGTGTAAATTACATTCCTTTTTCTTTTAGAGGTACGTTGTTTTTTTTTATTAACTCGAGTTTACGTTGTTTCTATAAAATGATTTGCTAATATGTCTTCAAATTCCAATATTATTAAATTTTACTTAAAATAATTTTTAAAGAAACAATCATTATTATAATATTTAGATAATTATTGTATAAAAAAGTTTAAATAAATAAGTTAATTTTTAGATCTAAATAATTATATCAAAATATTAATTATTAGTACTTTTAATAAGAGGGACATTTCAGAAAAATCAACTAAAAATCATTGTAAGAGTGGTAATAGACATTTAGAAATGGCTATATATATATGATAACAATTTTACACAACCATTATTTGTCTTCACTATTTTAATATTTTAATTTTATTTTTTTGTGTATCCATACCTATGGTGTAACGTTGGTGTAAACAAAAAGTTATAGACGGAACATCACTCAAAGTATAAACTATCCAGACTTTAATTTGTATAACAATACTTAATAAGTTGTAGATGGCTGCTGTATATGAATGCCTGTCAAACTAGCTTGTATATTTGCAGCCTTGATGAAACGACTAAAATCCGACAAATAAACACCAAGAAAATTGGCTAGCGAAAGAGTGCTTTTTGGGCTGAAAACTAGAGGAACAAGGTTAACCGCTTAGAATTAAGAACCTATCCATTCAGTTAGGAAAATCCCCAACCAGAACAAGTTAGGGAACCCTTCTTCACAATATTACCAAGTAGAAATAGGAGCAGCTTGTTTGATTATCAACCAATGCAGGTATGCGACATTCCAATACAACTTTTGTGAGAAGTAAAAAATTCCTCCATTGAGAATAATTGATTCTACATGCTATTCAAATAGAAGCATATATCGTTGTAATTTCCATCGGTTTCGGCTAGTATTTTCAGTGAGAAGTACCAAGATTCAATTGATCTCTAAAATCCTTAAGTGGAGGATGTAAATTAAATAGGCAAGATAAAACCACGATTTTGATATGGAGAGGAGTTTATATATTCATTCATTTTTATAATATCTGTTTATTTTCAAATAAAGTTATCTTTTAAAATATATGTGAATTCCACATTTCATTAAAGTAAAATGTTTTTATTTTAATAGTACTTGAGTAATTAATAACCATTAATGTAATATTTTATTTCTAATTATTTAATATGCTCTATAATTAATAATCATTAAAATATATTAGTCCACACACTATAATTTTATATAAAAATATTTAATTATAATATTATTTATTATCTTTTTAAATATTTGTGTGGTCTAAAATGTGATAAATTCTTTACGAGGGAGTAGTAAGAGTTATGTAAACGAAAATTTTGACCGATCCATTAATATTAGGCGATGGACGTAAACAAAAGTCAAAAGACGACTCATCTCATGTATAATTAAGACACATTCTTCAATCTACGCAACCTTAGTGGAATTTGGTCTAATTAAATTACGCAAGTTTGGTCTATTAGTTTGGTCCAGTGCTATTTATTTTTTGAGAAGGGACAAAAGCCTTTAATTTTCATATTTTGCATTGCAATACGTATCAAGACTGGCACTTTAAATGTATCAATAGCAGAAGATTTAGTATTAGCAAGTGTAATGAGAAGCGCGTATACCAATGCATGGACTTGTACGAGTTTAAACGGCTAAATATTGAGTGTAGTAGTAATCAGAGAACTAGACACGATGCTATTGGGTTCGATATTGAGTGCAGTAGTAATCAGGGTACTAGAGCAAATTATGCGGTTACCACGATGCTATTGTCTCTGTCAGGCACGATGCCAAAAAATATCTTACCACCGCATCTTGCTGCCAACCTTGCATGCACCCATAAAAAAATTATAAATATTATACATCATTCCCTTCTTCGTTCCAACCCAAAACCCATACCTCACACCAAAAATTGGCAACAACCACCACAGTGCTGCTTCGCGTATCCCTACTCCTGGTTCTGCTGTCCCCAGTAGTGCTCTCTGCGCGGAAGCGGTGCAACCCGCAGGACAAGAAAGTGCTTCTCCAAATCAAGAAGGACCTCAACAACCCTTACGTCCTCGCCTCCTGGGACCCAAATACCGATTGCTGCGGATGGTACTGCGTCGAGTGCGACGAGAAAACCAACCGCATCATCACCTTCAGCATTTACCTTTCTGTCCCTGAGACCAATTTCTCGGCCCAGATCCCACCCTCCGTGGGCCGACTCCCTTACCTTCAAACCCTCGAGCTCCACCACCTCCCTTACCTCACGGGCCCGCTCCAGCCCGCAATCGCCAAGCTCACTAACCTCCAGTTCATCCGCATCAGCAGGACCAACATCTCAGGCCCGGTCCCACCTTTCCTGGCCCGGCTCAGAAACCTCACGTTCCTCGACCTCTCATTTAACAACTTCACGGGTTCGATCCCGGGTGAGCTCTCCCAGCTGCCAAAACTCGAGGCCCTTCACTTGGACCGGAACCACTTAACCGGGCCCATCCCTCCCTCGTTCGGCTCATTCAAGTCCAACCCGGATATCTACCTCTCTCACAACAACCTTTCCGGGCCCATCCCTCCTCCGTTTTTTAACCTCAACATTACGCGGTTGGACCTGTCGCGGAACAAGCTCGTGGGCGACGCGTCCGGGCTTTTCGGGGCCAACAAGGGGACGGAGACGATGGACCTTTCGAGGAACCAGTTTGCGTTCGATGTTAGCAAGTTGAAGTTCTCGCCGAACTTGATTTACTTGGATCTGAACCACAACAAGTTGTACGGTAGCCTTCCCAATGGGCTGACCGCACTGGATCTGCAGTTCTTTAACGTGAGCTACAACAGGCTTTGCGGTCAGATTCCCCAGGGTGGGAGGCTTCAGGACCATGATATTTACTCTTATTTCCATAACAAGTGCCTCTGTGGCTCTCCACTTCCCAGCTGCAAGTGATGTTTTGTCGTGTGCCCGTAATTAATAAGAATAATTATATTTTGACATGTATATGGGTATAAACAGCTATGTGAATCTAATGTGATGTGAAAGAAGTGATAGAGAAAGAATAAATTGAAAGAAAAAGTAAGTGATGAGATTTATATCATTTGTGAATAAAGTGTTTGGATATTTGAGAAAATTGGATATTGAAATAATAAGATTGAATTAAGAATGTGTTATGTTTATTGCCTAGTACTTGATAGTTTGATATGTAATGGTGTTCCTGTTGTACTTGTGTCCGACTTATTTTGCTTGTTATTATGATGATAACTGCAAAATCAGGACAAAAGCCACAATTAAGAGCTCATGTCATGATTTGAAGGTATTCAAACGGACACCAACTGTTGGTACTACTTGTGGCATATGTTTGTTCAATAAGCTTATGTACTACTATTTCCAAATGTGCATTTTTGTTTGGCGGATTCTCATATACAAATACTAGTCAATATAATTTTCACAGTCTACAAGTGTCAGCAATCAAAAGATGATATGTGTGTGAGGTGAATTATGCGGATCAGACAATACAAAATTAGAAGCTTTTTAATATGAGATGGATCACATATGGATCATGATGGTCCTTATTCTTAATATGGAGTTTTTTTTTTATTATCTTACCCTACACTCTATCTTCTTTCTTTGTCTATCTCATCTGCCCTACAACCCTCCAGTTGACAAAACCCATCACCCTTTCATTTGAATCCTCCGCCTCCCCTCATGACAGCTCCCCCTTTCCACCCAAAAAAAGAAGGTAGAAACATAAGACTTTCCCTTTCTAATAACATTTTCCACTTAGATTTTCTGTTTGTTTTCCCAGGAAATAATAAAACATCAAATTATTCAAGCTCTGCCTTGGATAAGTCACTCCACTTCCTAGGAGAAACAAAAAGAAAGAAAGGTAAACTTTAATTTTTTGTAACATTTCCACTCAAATTTTCCATTTGCTTCCAGATAAAATAGCAAATAACAAAACAACAAGTTAAAACCTGGTTTTGCCATGGCTTCCTTACACTCATCAAGTCGCTTTCACTTCCCATTAAAAAGAAAAAAAATCCACATTTTAGTAACATTTCCTTTAAAATTTTTTGTTTGTTTCCCTAGAAAATAGCACGTATCAAGCAACTAATCACTGTCCTCGCCTTCTACTCGTCGGCACAGCCATCTCACACCCAAGCTCCTCAGTCTAGCATGCCAATGGCCTCAAGACCGCCGCCACTTGGTGCGATGTTGTTCAATTCCTCTTCATCGAGGGTGGTAGATTCGCCATTTTCTTCTCAGTCGTTGTTTGCATCGTCCTCTCCCCTCTCATTCAACCTCAACGCGACATTGCCTAGCCTGAAGATCAGTTCTTCGACACCAATTTCAATGGATCTGAGCATGTGAGATCCACCATGGTGCTCCATCAATGCTGCCGCCTCAATCTTCCAGAGGCTGCAACCATCGTTGTTGTTCGCGACCTCGAAGAACATTCAACGATTTCACAAGCTCGAAGAGAGATTGGAGTTTGAAAGGGTACACTTTTGGAATTTTCTCTCGTGTTTCTAGAACAATGAGAGAGATAGGGGAAATGGGGAAGCTCAATTGCAATGAGAGGCTTTTTGGGTAATTGAATTTAGTAAACATTTTTTATATATAAAATTGTAACCATCTAAATTTTGGAGCAATAAATCTTCCATTTTTGAGATAGCATGATAGTGGCTTGCATTGTTGTGGCCCACAGTCTGCTACCCCCAACTGTCAACACAATAAGCTCACACATCCTGATGGACGATCAGCTGCATTATAGGCATTGACTCCTGCGTGTAGGGGAGCAATCGCCTTTTTGTTTTTTGTTTTTGGATAAATAGGAGAGTTTGTTTAGGGTTCTTTTAATTATTCATCGCCCTCCTTTTAGGTTCAGTTATTTAATCAATGATTTTTATGCATGATTAAGTGTAATAAAAAAAAATATGCATGATTAAGTTTACACCTCCACGGCTCCACTGGATATCATGTTAATAATAATGTATAAATTTTAAATTAATAGCATATATTAGTTCTTTAATAAACATGATTAATAAACGTAAAATTTTTTTTGAATAAAACGGGTAGAAATCAAAATATGCAAATATATAATTTTTTATTTTACATGTATTTCTTTTGAAATCTATTTGTTTGAGCTTTTTAAAGAAAAATTAGTTAAATTTTAATATAAAAAAATAATATAATTAAATAAAATTTTAATTATTATAAATTTTTAAATAATTATTTTTTAAACCAATTAATTTTTTTCTAAGTTTAAAAAATGAACCTTTGAGTTAGAGTTTAGAAATTTTAAAGATTTTTGTGTCATGAAAGAGCTAGAAATAAAAGCAACTGATGGTGGAAGTGGCACTTTTGCTTAGACAATAGATTTTTAATGGTTTGTTTAAAGAGTGAAAATAAAAGGAAAGAAAATGGATAAAAAAAGGATAGAGAGCAAAGAAAATGAAGAGAAAAGGAGAAGAAAGACAATGAGATTTGTATTAAAATGACATATATACCCTTATTGTAGTAAAGAGATATAAATATGTTACTTTAATTAAAATTTTAAACAATTTTTATAAATTAAATTAATAATAACCTAAAAATAAAATTGATAAATTTTTTATTAATATTTAAAATATAAAAATTATTTTAAGAGTCCATGTCTAAATAAATTTAAATATTATATAAATTCATACATGCTCTCCGTTATCAAAATTTAAATTGATGAAAAAATAAAATTGTAAATATTCATCTCACTTTTTTATTTTCTGTCCATTTGAGAGTGGAAAAGTTATAAAGTGAGCCCCATCTTTTTTTTTCTCTCCCCCTTGTTTTTTAGCTTGATCCAAACAAGAGAAGCTCACATTCCAATGCATTTTCTCCCCATGGTGTTCTGTCTTGCTATTTTCTTCTAAACCAAACAATTGCTAAATGATTTGTTTTAATCATAAATATCACTTCACCTTAGATAGAATAGTTGCTTTTAAATGAAAAGAAACTCCTGACAAAAATGAATATATGTGGTGGAGATTTGTTTATACTAGGTGCATGTCTTATATACTTACACCTTTCAATAACTTCATAAAAAATAAATTTAATTAATTCGACCATTAAATTATGTGATAATACATTAACGATCAAGCACGCCAAATTCAGAAAAATTGTATAACAATAGGTATGTATTCTAATGATTTATATTTACTAGTATTTTAAAAAATATATTATTCATCAAAATAAAGTGACATAATTAAATATTAAATTATTTTTAAATTATATAAAATTTGATATATTTGATCTATCTAAAAGAACTTTAAATTCAACTGATAGAATTGATGAAATTTTATAGTCATAAAAAGTTATTGAAGGGTGTAACTATAGCAAGACTTATACCTAGTATAAACGAATCCCATCTATATATATAAAACAAAAGTTTCAAAGCGATTATTATGCTACTATTATATATTATATTAATTGTTACTCCTGTTTTTTAGTTGAAATTTTAATGATTTGTGTGTTATGAACATTTAAGAGGGCTCTCAGTAGTAAACTTTTACATGTCTCAATAAATTCAGGAGGTCATGAATTTGACTTTCATTCCCACCCTTTATCCCCTAATATCTAAGCTAAAATACAGAAAAAAAGAGCGTCTAATACTTTTCTAATTAGAATTGAGACGGTGGACAAAGCATTAATTATCTCCTTTATTTATATATCTTAAAGCAATATGATTATTGAAGGGAATATTCTTTATTAGATATAACATAATTAGAGTAAGATATTTATGAGTTTAAATTTTGAAAACAGAGAAAATAGAAGGAAGGATTTTGTATCCAAAGTCACAAACCTACTCTGTAATGTTCTTAACCACCGCTAGTCGCGTTAGATTACCACAAAGAAGTCGTCTTAGTGGATTATGTAAGTTAAACTGAATTGTGAAGGACTGCATATAACTAAGTTGATATTAGCCGAAGTTTTGAAAATTCAGTTGCGAGTGTATGCTCGAGGTTTAATCTTCTATTAACTCACCTCTCTTCATTCTTTATTCAATAAATTGCATCTCCTCTGTAATTTAATTGGAAAAAAGTTGAATTTAAAAAATTAATCAGACTATTTTCGAATCTTTGTGCACCATCAATTTTACCAGTGCTAGAGTTTTTTATGCATTTAGTTTTCAACATCATTTTAAAGTTTTCTGTTGAAGGTATAGTAATTTTTATCAGAAACTTTGTAACATAAATAGTTATTGAAGATTTTTTTTTGATAGATAAGGAGCTCAAATTAATTACCAAATGGCAGGGAGCAACATTGTCACAAATATAGCCACTCAACCAAAATCCAAGCCACCTTAAATGAATACAACCATAAAAAAGGAAACCAAAATCAAACAGAAGAAAGGAAGACAAAAGAAGCAAAATAAATCGATGAATGATCAAGGGTTTCACCTCATAGAAGGTAAAATACATTTTGGCATAACTCAAACTAAATTAAGCATGATTGCATGAATAACTTAAAACTAATATGCGCAAAATCTTGACAGATCTGTTAAAGCTACATAGATGCTTCAATAAAAGATATTTGTCAAAGTGAATCTAAAACAAGTTTTGGTTAATATACCATCACCTCAATCAGGTGGCTTGGTTTCCTTGATTAAGATATGACTCGTGGGTTTTGATAATAGTACTACAACAACTAAAGGCTAAAGCTTCCTTGATTCATCAGCTGTTGCCCACACGGATCGTGTTGCATTTGCTTTTCATTGTATTACTATTCAGAAAATTGAAAATACTTATTAGGTTCAATTGTTTTTGAATATATAAACGTCTACACACGATCACGTAAACCATGCTGTGTAAAACCCTCCCCCTGCCCACCGGTAAATTATTGGTAGGCGGATACGTTCAGTGTTTGAGTGACGGACACATTGACGTTTGACTCGGATCAAGTCTTTGATCCCATTTCAATTTTAGCGGCTGCGGCCAACGCGCTGCCAAATCCTGTATCCAGTGCATTCTTTGTTGAAGTCGCACATGTACATGTATCTAGTTGAAGCCTTTCTAACACCCAAATTGTACACCACTTTATCATAATTCGATGCTGGATTCGGTGGTTATTCTCAATTATTTCATCCATCTCACACCCAAAAGGTGGCACTACTCGTGTTTTTTTTTAGACCAAACCAATCGTGATCCCTATAAAACGAGTAATGATTACTTGGCTTGATGCCCATCCCAAAGCTTGAGTGAACTAGAGTGAAGAAAGGTAAGTTGTTTGTAATTGAAATTTGAATTTAAAAGCAAAACAATACTATATTAAAAGAATAATATATGAATGAGCTGTATGTAGTCGCTTTCGTCACCACAGACATCACTTTATCCCCACATCCTATCCTATCGATTAACATGCACCGTGTTTCCCACCATATTCTATAAATTGGAATGATCTCCACTTCCCAATCATCCCTCATTCTGACACCACTCCAATTCTCTCGTCTTCCAACACCAAAAATGGGAACCATGTTTTCCTTATGCTTCCTCTCCTTACTATTGTTCTCTCCATTCGCACTTTCCGAATTGTGCAACCCGCAAGACAAAAAAGTGCTTCTCCAAATCAAAAAAGACCTCAACAACCCTTACTTGCTGGCCTCGTGGAACCCAGACACCGATTGCTGCGACTGGTACTGCGTCACCTGCGACCCCAAAACGCACCGTATCAATTCCCTCGTCATGTTATCCTCTGTCCCGGAGACCAATTTGTCGGGCCCAATACCACCCGGTGTGGGTGACCTCCCTTACCTAGAGACCCTCGAATTCCACAAGCTCCCCAAACTCACAGGCCCAATTCAGCCCACCATCGCCAAGCTCACCAATCTCAAGGAGCTCTATATCAGCTGGACCAATGTCTCCGGCCCAGTACCAGACTTCTTGGCCCAACTCAAGAACCTCGAGTTCCTTGACCTCTCCTTTAACAACCTCTCAGGCCCAATACCCAGCTCGCTTTCCCAGTTGCCTAACCTAGTGTCCCTCCGTTTGGACCGGAACAGGCTCACAGGTCCAATCCCGGACTCATTCGGATCATTCAAGAAGCCCGGCCCAAGTATCATCCTCTCACACAACCAGCTCTCGGGGCCCATTCCAGCCTCCTTGGCCCAATTGGACCCTCAAACGATAGACTTCTCGAGGAACAAGCTCGAAGGCGATGCGTCCGTGCTTTTCGGAGCAAACAAAACGACGCAGACGGTTGACGTTTCGAGGAACATGTTGGCGTTTAATCTTTCCACGGTGGAGTTCCCCACAAGCTTGATATCGTTGGATCTGAATCACAATCAGATCTACGGGAGCATTCCCGTGGGATTGACCGCAGTGGATCTCTTGCAGGGGTTTAACGTGAGCTATAATAGGCTTTGCGGCGAGATACCACAGGGTGGACGGTTGCAGAGGTTCGACGTGTATTCGTACTTTCACAACAAGTGTTTGTGTGGGTCCCCACTCCCCAGCTGCAAGTGATTAAGGAAAGGAGTGTAATACATGCGTGTAATGAAGCAGGGCAGCTAGCTGCCTTGTTCATACTATTCTAGTTCAAATAAAATAAAATAAATAAATCTCTGATTTCAACAAGGATAAGAATTTCTATAGACGTTAAAATACAATGTCAAGCTACACATTCATTCGGATTGAGATAGTCTGAGCCCTTTCCTTCTTAACATAGTATAGTAATGATACAAAATAGAGAGTAATGCTGAAGATGAGCTTTTCAATGTTGAACGAGCTGTTTTTAGAGAGTTAGACAAGTTTCTTTACAAATATTCATGTGGTGATCATTCCAATATAAGATAATCGAAGGATTTTAATTGATTGTTACACTGAATAGATGGAACAAAATGCATTAGTCGTCTATTGCATTGATTAAAGGGTTTCGCCTATGGCAAACCAAACAAAGTGAGATATACCACACACCAATTGTTTAGACACACCTCGACTAAATATTAAAGCAAATCTAGCCACATTTATAGAATGGTGTGGGTAAAATTCACTACTTTTTGAATACTTCACATATGGTAAGTGTGGCCACATACTACGTGATCAATTTGGTATAACAAAATATATAGTGGGCTCTTTTAGAACTTATTCCATACTATTTCTGATGAAATCTATTGGATACTACGACAAAAAAAGGTTAGTGGTTTGAATTGTATGGGCTCTGTCTTGAGCATATAAGGTTGATGGATACATGGATGAAGCCTTGTCAAGGTAAATGCTAATGGGTTAAAGTTAGGGCCTAAAGGGAATTATCCTTTATGTGGCTTAGTGGATTTGGATAATGTAACCATTATCCAAAGGCTTTTTTGGGCCTAAGTGAAAGGGGTGGTCCAATGGGAGGATGAGGAAGCTTCCTTCAGCCCATGGAAAGGATGCCACGTGCAGAGAGGGAGAGAAGAGGAGAATTACACCTTTGAGAAAAGATCCATTTTAGGTAGTTACTTAAACCTTACACACATATATGTTCTTGTAAAACAACCTAAATATAGTTCACCCTCACCTTTAGTGTAATAGCTGTAACGTTTGTTGACCCATGTCACATAAAGGGAGATTTCACGCTATAAAGTCATCTTTATGTCTTATTTCAACAGTACCTAGAAACCCACACTTTCACTATGAAAATACGTTATTTAGAAGAGAGGAGAAAATGGAGATTCGGGTAAAGGAGAAGGTGATGAACAGGAAAAGATATAATAAGACCATACGGGATTTAAATAAGAGAACCTATCATTATAATATAAAGAAGAAAGTCTCTTATATCATCGTTCAGACTTCCATTGGGCTAGTATCACTGTTCAAGACCCAAGCCATTCCAAAGGGGTTCCTATTACATTACTTCTAGTCACCACCTATCCTCATAAGTTTACAAAGCCAAATCTCCAAGGCTCATGGAGATCGACTTTAGAAATGTTAAGTAAAGTATATTTCTTTTTCTGGTATGAAACACAACTAATTAACTTCAACTATTCTAAGTTCTAACTAGATAAATATAGACACGTGCACTAAAATAACAGAATCAAGTTCATGTACCAAATGAATAAAATAAAATTCTTCAAAACTGAAAGAAATTAGGCTTGCTAAGTATTTACTAGTTAATATTTCTCAATATTCTATGTCTTTTATTATTTATTTTGGCCTCTCATTGCGATGTAATGAAACACATATCCTAATACCAAGTTCTGGCACGGTGTTATTTATTTTTTAGTGTCCTCTAGTTTTAGCCTTTAGGATGACTGCTATCTAAAACTGACGTCTGTGCAAGACATGGGACAACAAAAATGGTGTTATTTTCCATTCACGGCAACAGTATTATCCTTAAGCACAGTAAAAACGGACTGACATCCAACTAATTGATAAAAGAGCAGTATAAGGAGAGCGAATGCAAAACTGAGGAAGGAAACAGCAGTTTAGGATCGCTGAAGCAAGTGCAAACTATACATCATTGTATTTTTGTCAGAATTGAGATACCGGCCGCATCAATTATACTACAGATGAGTGGTTGTGTGATGTTATGGAGGAAGAGTGCATTTCCTCCGGGAGGAGGATAGAACTTCTCTTATACAAGGGGTGTTTGACATTTGACTTTGATGATAAATTGAAGGCTAATGATGTCATTTCAACTTTAGTGGCGGGCCGCGGTTGTGTTCCTTCCAAATCCAATATCTATATTGCTACTATAGCATTATTTTAATTGCCCAGACCCCCAAAAAAACGAAATGCATTATTTTCATTGGGATAGGGTAGACTGGCACTGGCACAGGAAGAGATGCAATTTAGGTTTATCAAGTCAAAGCGCTCTGTTCTTTCTTGACCAATTCCACTCGCAATCACCATAGAACGATGAAGCATATCTGCTCAGCTTGACGCCCTGTACTACAAAAGGTAGTGTGAAGAAACAAGAAAAGCAAGTTGCATATATATAACATTATAACTAAAGTATAAAAGCAAATAATGCATATAATAAAAATAATAAGCGAATGAGCTGTTTTTAGCCACTTTTGTCACTATAGACATCACATTATATCCCCACATGCCATCAATTAACATGCACTATAAATGCTTTTCCCACCGCATTCTATAAATTCCAACATTCTCCACTTCCCCCAACACATTCCAATCTCACCCCACTTCCACCACCAAAAATGAGAGCCATGCTTGGGTTATGCTTCCTCTCACTGCTTTTGATCTCCCTAGTCGCTTTCTCCGAACTATGCAACCCACAAGACAAGAAAGTGCTGCTCCAAGTCAAGAAGGACCTTAACAACCCTAACGTGCTATGCTCGTGGAACCCAACAGATGATAATTTATCGGGTCTAATACCACCCGGTGTAGGCGACCTCCCTTCCCTAGAGACCCTCGAATTCCACAAGCTCCCAAAACTCACCAGCCCGCCAACATCTCAGCTGGACCAATCTCTCTGGCCCAGTACCCAACTTTCTGCCCCAAATAAAGGACCCCGAGTTTCTGGACCTTTCCTTTAATAGCCTCTCAGGCCCAATGCCAACCTCTCTTTCCCAGTTACCTAATATCTTGTCCATACGATTGGACCGGAATAGGCTCACGGGCCCAATTCCATACTCATTCGGATACTTCAAGAAGCCCGCACCGGATCTTGTCCTCTTGCACAAACCAGCTTTCGGGGCCCATTCCAGCCTCATTGGCCCACTTGGATCCCGCAAGGAAAGACTTCTCGAGGAACAAGCTCAGAGGCGATGCATACATGCTTTTCGGGGCAAACAAAACGCCGCAAAGACTCGACTTTTCGAGGAACTTGTTGGCGTTTGATCTGTCCAGAGTTGAGTTCCAAACGAGCCTGATATTGTTGGATCAGAATCACAACCAGGGGATATACGAGAGCATTCCCCTCGGATTGACCGCAGTGGATTTTGTGCAGGGATTCACTGTGAGCTATAATCTCTTGTGCGGTGAGATACCACAAGGTGGAAGGTTGCAGAGCTTCGATATCTTCCTATATTCATAACAAGTGCTTGTGTGGCTCTCCATATCCCAGCCCTAAGTGATCAAGGAAATGGGAATGGTGTTGCACAATGCACATTACATGCGTGTATTGAAACGAATCCGAATTCTAGTTCAAATTAAAACGAATCTCTTGTTAATCTGTGATTAATAAAAGATTTTGTAGACATCGACATATAATCCTGAGCTTCAAATTCATCCTTATGAAGAGCGCAATGCTACGGAAAAATTATTGAAACGCTAAGCGCATTAGAAAATTTTCTCAACGGAATGGAGATATAGCCTTACTCTATCATTTTTGGCAATCTAACACTCTAATGAAACCCATGTTCCAATGTCTTTCCAGGCATGGCATTAGTATAACCACAATTTATTAAAACTATGAATTGCATACTTCTATATTATAATCCGTAAAGCACCAGAGCGATAATAACGTTGTGGTATTTTGCCAGGATTATATTTCTTCTGAAACGGAAGTATATGTTATACTAAGTCCACGAGTATTCAGAGCTAAGATGGTTCTTGATTAATTTTAGATTTGAAAATCTGATGGAGATTAAAAAATGTATAACATACTACAAACCGGGTACAAAACAATTTGTGCTACGATATCAAACCAAATACTCAACAAGTAACTCTAGAGCATATTAAGCATGATGTTTGTCATGGTATTCATTGATTTCCAAAACCATAAAACTAAATAAAACAAGCCAACTCAGTTCCCAAAAATAAAAAGACTAGGAAGAACAACAAAATTAGACTTCGGCTTGAGATCAAGCATCTGCAATTGTCACCTCAACCTCAACACCAGGCTCAATCGTGATTGAGGTAATCTGCTTAACCACATCTGGGGAACTATATAGGTCGATGACCCTCTTGTGCACACGAAGTTCAAATCTATCCCAGGTGTTGGTACCTGGAACGATAAGCAGAATATCACTCAATCAACAAGAAACAACATTCAAAATACAACAGAATAGTTCAAAAACTCAAGCTGGCAGACCGAGTTACACTACACCAGTACTACATTCTTATTCATAGAAACACTTAAACAGCACACAATTCAGGTGACACAAAGGAAATGATAGTTCCATGACTCCAAGACTAAGACCAAAAATCACAACACTTTTCACAGCAATCTTTCATGTTTTCAGCCACATGAATGCTTATACTCACAAATTCAATTGTACAGTACCAAAATGTGAAAGAGAGAACCAGCAATCCACAAACATAGAAGATAATCAACCACAGTATACAAAGAGAACACTGAAACTCAGAATCCGAGCCAATTACTTGGGACATTCATAAAACCATACACCCAATTGAACAACATCCTGATTTAAGTATAGACCACCAAGTTGAATTTTGAAAGACACCATTATTTTTATCTGACTTTTATCCCTACAAAAGTTTCAGGATGATTGATATCTGAACACCAGAGCATGTATGATACTCTGATATGGTTTATGGGACACCTTTCCCATTCAAAGGGGTATGAATATAGACAGATTCAATTGAGACAAATCTAAGAAACAACCATCACATCACTAAACCAGGAAAACCAGATTCAAACGTTAAAACACCAACTAAAGGCAGACAAAATTCGTGAAACAAAGGCTCGGAATCTATGTAACTACAAGAAATACCATGGATAACAATAGTAATAATAGTGTTGAAAGGGGAGAGTAAGATTACCTTCACCACAAGGGGACTTCCTGGTGGTGATGTGAAGAACCTTAGTGGGCATCCTCACTGGTCCCTTCACCCTGAGCCGCTTGTCCTTGGCACCGCGGACCAAGTCGGAGCAAACTGATAACATCACCAGAAACCATCACGCCTCAATAAACAACAACAGCAACAATAACAACAACAACAACAAGAAGACAACTTTGATGAGAAGAGATTGATGATAGGAAGAGATACCCTTCTCGAGATTCTTGACGTGCTTGGAGGAGAGGGTGATCCTGATCTTGTGGATCTGCTCCTGGGGCTCCTCCAGGCCGGGTTTGGTGGGCTTCATAGCTGCGTACGCCATTGTTCAGTGCTCAGAGAGAGAGAGCGAAGCGGATGAGTGACGGCGCAGCGGTGAGAGGAGAGAGCACCAACTAGGGAAACAAAGATGAAGCGGAAAACCTAATTGCGGTTAGGGTTTATATATATAGACATCGCCACACAAACAAATATAAAAAAAAAAATTGAAAATGCTTTCTACGCTTTTTCCTTTTTTTTTTTTTTGGGTACAAAAACTGCCTTCTACTTTATTTAGGTGAACCCTGCATTCCCTTCCTCCATGATAACAACTAAGAATAAAAAATGTAGTGTTGCATGACATTTTAACTTTTTAAGCTGTGAATAAAAAGTTGCATACATATTAAGCAACAAATTTAAGTGTTAATATTTAATAATATGAATTTAATTTTTCTATATGGATAATTTAAAATAATTTTACATTGTTTAATTAATAAAATTTTACATCCACACTCATAATCATCCACTATCATTCATTATTTTGGTAAAATTTTACTTATTGACTGCATAAAATTGACAGTATATAAAAATTAAATTATATATATGTATATACTAAAATCATACTAAAGTTTTTGTATTATCTATATAGTAAAATTAAATCCTTTATGAAACGACAAACAAATACATATCTACCGCCATTTATAACTTTATGCTTTTTGTTTACATGTAAATTTTTATGCGGTCCTTAAATTATTTTTTCTAAAACAAAAGGATGTGATCACTTTAAAGTTTAAACCTTCATATTTTTTCAACAATTAGATATAGTTTTGTCACTAAGTTTTGAGTTCCTACTATTAATCTATCTCTATTAAATGTAACACTGAGTAGTGACAAATAATATTATTTAATCATATATAGTAGCTAGTAATCATATGTGATAAGTCAAATTCATAATTTTATATGTTAAAATTCTTACTTAATAACCCATTATACCCAACTCATTAACCCATTTTACTGTACCTAATAACTCATTTTACAGTAGGTTTTGACACATAATTACAATATACCACATACTATTAGTAACTATCATACATGGTTGGAAAACAAGATTTTTTATTAGTTAAGCTAGTATTTAATAAAGATAAACTAATTGCAATTTACAAGGACTAAAACCAAACAGTCCTAAAAATGTTCGGACCAACAACATTTTCTTTTCAAACAAAAAACCAAATCATGCTTATTTTTTAAGGGATAAAAAACGTACTTATCATTGCAAACTTTAAAATGTTTTTAATTAAGTCCGTGAGTTTTTGTGTGTCCATAAGAGTATTAGTGGTCACTGGATAAAAATTGAGTGTAAATTTTCATGAATAAGTTCTATATCTAAAATTATATATGAAACTTATTTATGAAAAATTTGCCCTTATTTTTACTCACAATCAAACATACCATAGTCTTAAATTCTTATAGGAAAATGCTAAACAACAAAATACTTATCAGAATATTATATCCTAAATGATGTGACATAATTATTAGTTTTTAGATGAATTGATGAGTCATATATCTTAATTTCATCCGACATCACCATAATTCCTGTAAAAAATTCTGCATATATTTTTTTAGACCAATAGCATTACTCATTTTTGTATTGTCTTGAAAGGAAGAATTCTTCTTTCTCCAAGTGAAGCTTAATCCGTTCAAATAATTTTGTAAGTTACAAAATTGTACAAAATTGATTGGGATTCTTTAAGAGATGAATAATGACGTGTTACGCATTAGGGAGGAAGAAAAATTTTCCTCCTCACTCAGTTGGCAAAATATGGCAGCCACGTCATTAAGTCATTCTCTTCTCACTACATTAGTGTCAAGAAGACAAGAACCAACTTCAAATTTCTTATGAATTTCACAACTCCAAAGGCTAGTCCCTTGGCTAACCAACCAAGCCTTTCTCTGCGGAAGGAAAGTGCTGAAGTTTAGTGCTGGCTCCAATTTTATCAAACATCATTGTTCTCTCCCAACGCTGCCACCCACAACCCATCCTAGCCAAAGCATAACGAGCGGGCTATAACATTACACAAACTAAAGGACAAGCTTAAAGAGAAACCAGAACATCAATTTCCATCCAACAAATGACTTTATCAGTTTTATCAAATTTGTTTAATGTACATTTTGCCGATGATTATGTACAAGTTACAACCCCTCCCCTCAACTTGGGGATGGAGTTCTGCGATCAACTATGAATGTTACAAGTTTAGGTGAGTATTAGGTGGAAAGAATCACTGGATCAATCAACAGTGCAATCTTCTTCCTGTGTGATTACTCTCACAACGAAGACTCTTTCCATGGTAGTCTATCAAGACCGTCGACGATAGCCCTTCGAACTCACCATTGTGGAGAAGGAAGGATGAGACATGCCCACCTGTGACCCATCTCACCTCAGAACCTGGCCAAGCTTTCTGAAGTTCCAGGACCGAGTGTTTTGGGATGTATCCATCATCCTGCGAAACAATGTTGATAATGGTCAAGACACGAGGATAAATCCAGTGGCAAATGCTATCATCTCAGTCATCAACAATAACAGGAAAACATCATAAAACCACATGTGTATGTTCGGATTTCCATTTGCAGCTCCGAAACCATGGTATGGAGTTGTGCAAACGAAAAACCAAACATGCAGATACAGGTGCACCAAACTGGAAGTTTCTTTCAAGTTTGGCAATCTATGGACTGGCTTTTTTGCAGTCACAGTGATAGCCAGACTCAGGCACAGAAAGGTGGACAAGTTAGGGAGTTTTAAGAATGTTTTATTAATGCAACATAAACAAATTATGTTGCTGGTATACATTTAACAATACACATAAAAAAAGATCTAGACAGTCAGAGAAAAGGGAAAGCAAATCAAATAAATGAATGTCTGATGTAAATTTCTTCAAATTTTCACTATACACAATCATAAGGTGATGTTGGGATCTGGAACTTACAGTGGCAGCAACAAAGATTACAGCATTGGGGTTTTTTGGAATCGGAAAGCGTGTGACATCTGTGAGAGAGAGCACATTTCGCATCCGTTCTCTCACCTCCTCAAGAGTCATTGCAACCTTCTGGGCTGCAAGATCCTCTCTCAGTGCCTCCCAGGCAGTGCCATGCTTTAATATCCCCTCACAGAATGCCACAACTGCAGAATGTGGTGAGAGAAAGGGAGTGTGGCAACAGGTGTAGGGTGAAGTGATCCAACCATTGCAGCATGTACTCCTCCTAGAGTCCATAAAAATATAGCAAATATTATATAATAAGCCTATCCATGACATTCTATAGAAGTTAAAACCTAATTTGCTTGATTATTCCACTCATGGGACAACCACTATGTTTTTTACATCTAAAAGGAGACTTACTTCGAGCAATAACACCTCATGAGGTGTGTTATTATAGTTGAAAAACAATGTAGCATAATTAAGTTTAACAGGAGTGGGAACATAAAACAGTGTGAGCTCCAGTATGGGTTCCAGATGAGTCTTACCCATACTAAGTCCACAAATACCCATCTTGCCAAAACCAGCCTCAGAGTCCAACCAGTGTAAGAGACTGCGTGCCTCTTCAATGGTTGCTCTTCCTAGTAAAAGCAAGTCACTAACACATAAAAGTTTTGCACCACGCTGCAGCATTGGACGTCTTTGTCCATAGAATGGACTGCATTTGCATATATAATGAATAAAGAACTCAAATTAAATGAATAGTTTAACAAGAAAGGAACCTAGTTTTGGTTTCAAAATAAGACCATATAAATTTGACCCTGACCTCTCAAGTACCATTGTTGCAATATTTTCCTTCACCAATGGTCCACCAAGACGCAATCTTCTTTCAAATGTATGGTCCCCAGTTCCTGCATGGGGTGAAAAAACTTTTAAACAAAAAATGAAGAAGTCTTAAAGACATAATCACCACTGGAAAGAAGTTTAGTCTTCTGGGTTTCTGTGTAATATAGTTCTTCTCAGACATATAATAACCTTATCAAGTTTTAAACATAATTGTTTTATCCCAATTGTGCACACCTTTGATGCAAAGAATCAAGAATATCAGAGGGGAAGGTATAGTAATAAGACTTAAAAAAAAACAAACTAATTGTTCATTCATGGTTTTCGTAACTATGATCATCACTTTACTCTCTGTTCAATTACTTAACTCTCCAGAGAAGTGAATTCTGGAAAAGAAAATAGCTTTTCAACTCATGAATGCTGACTGACCATATGCATCAGATGCAGCGTTCATGGGATGAAAGCCATTAAGCTATTAAGTTAATTACCTAAATCAGACTACTCTATTGCATGTAAATAAACATTTCATCCTGAAAAACATTTATTGTTTTCTAGTTTGCTACTAACACCTCAAACAATGACCTAGATTTGGGATTCATGAGGAGTGTGATAGGAAGGAAAGAAAGATAGAGGCATAAAAAGAAGACGCTCAAAATAGATTGATTTGTCTAGAGGGCAGCAAAACAGAAGGGCTAAAATAAGAGAGGTCACCAGTCTCCTTCCATATTTTACCATTTTCCTTCAAATATAAGGTCAAATAAAAAAATGTTGTCAGACTAATGGTTGTATGTACTGTAATCAGGGAAACCAAACAAAAACACTTATCTTTATGTCATTTTTCCCACAATATTTTGCAATTACTTCACTCTTTTTTTTATTTTTTCTTACTAATCACCAATTTTGTAAGATCAAAATGTTTCACCTTCCATATGTCTTTGCAATCAGCACAACTATATAAAGGCTACAGATGCACAACCACTCATTTTGGTATTTCATATAACTTTTCTTGATATTTTTATAAATGAAAATGAGTGATTGTGGATGATCCTAGACACGCATTAAATATGCTCTCGGAGTTTGCAAGAATTTCTCCAATGTACCAGCAGTAGATTAGATTTCAATCCAAATAAGAAAAGAAAAATAAAATCTAGCCAATCCATGTCCCAAGCCAGGAAGTATATACAAATTTGACAATGAACAACACATCGCTGCTCAAAATTCAGAATTTAGCCTCTCAAATAAAACATCTGTCTCCCCTAATGACACAAACAACTCTGAAATTTGAATACAGCATCATACATACTATGCTGAAGACAGACAAAAGATATACCATAGTATTAGTACACCATACCAATAATACCATGTAAAGGCAAAATAAAAGCATAATAATACCTGCAAGATGAACAACACAGGCCATTCGGTGTGGGGGCACATTCTTGGGCATGAGGAATGCAACCCTTGCATTGTGGCTCTCAGGGGGCAATGCACCCAGCAACTGCTCATCACAAGGGGTCCTGAACACCCCTTCTCTCAAACAAGCCGTCTTTGTCTCCCGAATGGTCCTCCAAACGGGCTGAATCAGAGTTGGGGGCCAGTTCTGCCCAGCCACTTCCGGGAACAACTGCTTAATCATCTGCTCAAGCATCTCCAGTTTTGTGCCACCCCATCCCCTCGAGAAGAATGGGGTGCTCATCTTGGTTCGGTGCATGAATGCACCATACACATGGTCCAACACATAATGAAGCATTCCCAGATTCACAGTCACCATTGTTTTCCCAGAAGAAGAAAAGTAAAAAAAAAAAAAAAACCTCGAAAAAACTGTAAGATTCAACCAAAAAGTGCAGGTGTATCAAGCTTCATTTATCGAACCCGGTTTAAAAGGGGTGATGTCAAAATTAATTAGTACGGATATAGAGCAATGAGTAAATCAAAGCAAAGGGTTAGAATGATGTGGAGTGATATAAACAAGATGGATCTGAAGGACAAGGTTTTATTCTCAACTGATCATACATAACCACGAAAAACATGACACAATAAAAAAGCCAGAGGCGACAAGATTATGGGATTACAAAGGGAAAAAGGGTATGAGTTTTAAGGATTGGAGTCCTTTGTTGGATTGGGAGGAAAAGAAAGATTTCAGGGAGGATAGGAAATGGGGCGTAAGAGAGAGTGGTGGTGAGGGAATAGAGGAGAGGAAGATCCAAATGGAATAGAAGAGAACATTAAAAAAATGGATGAGAGAGGAAGGAAGAGAGATGAGAGACATGGGTTCCAACCAAAAATTAAACACAAAACTGTGGGCGGAGAATAAACTGGCTTATGGCACGCTGGATGATGAGGGGCCCGCTCACCCTTTCTAACTTGTCCCCTTTTGTTTTTAGTGTTTACGGATTCAATTCTCCTGGATTCACTGCTCTATGTTTCTTTAATTAAATGTTATTATATATCTAAATTATGAATAGTTAAACGATAGTAATTAGATCAAAAATTATAAATGGTGTCACTATTATATATATGTCAAAATTTTATTAAAAGAATAGGAAGTGAGACAAAAAAAAAAGGGCAAAAAATTGGATTATCAAATTTGCATTATCCAACTTCTTTTACCTTGTTGAAATATCTAGAGTTGGATTTGAGCTAGTCCTTGTAGATGTGAATGTTTCTTTCATGCGTAAGCAATTTGATTGGTCCCAACACGCAATTGTCAACTATTTTTTAGTTTTAGATTTTTTTTTACAAAAAAAAAACCTCGTGTTAGGAGTTAGGACTAAGGAATAAGGGATTATCTATAGTTTTCTATATTTATATATTATATAAAAGGAATTAACATCTCATTTTGTTCACCTCTAAAAAAAAACTAATCTTATTTTGTTCTTTAGCTTTTATTTTCAAAATTATCATTATTAATTTTCTTGAAATAGAAATATTTTGTGAATACTAATTACTTTTCTTTATAATTATCTCCAAGTATTTTTTTTCTCAGTTTCCTAATCTTAATACGTAGTTGGAATTGACTTTAAATGTTTTCAGTGTCATTCATTTTTCATCCTAAAAAACAAAAAATTTGCTAAAGGAGTTTGGCGAGATTATCAACTTTGGATGTACATGATAAATTCATATAAAATTTTAAAATAAAATGATTCTTTTCATTTTGGGGAGTTGATCAAAAGTAAATTATCTCATTTAATAAATGGAAAAGTGCATGAAACCACCATAAACTTTATGCTTTTATGCAAATAGGCACCTTAAACTTTAATTTCATCTGAATTACTCGTTAAAGTTTAACTTCTATTGCAATAGATCCTTGTTAACACTAACTTGATTTGAACCACTTATCTTTACTGTATCACAACCCTTTATTATTTTTTTATAAGGATACCAACAAATTTATTTTATCTAATTTATTTATCAATTTTATGAATTAAAAAAAAAAAAAAAAAGATCCATTCCTCACCCAAATTACCCAGCCCCCAAACACAATTGCCACAACCCACAACCTCCAATCCAGCACCAGCCAAACACTACCACAACTCCTAATCATAACCCCCTCTTACAACCACGCAACCCAGATACATGCTAATCTTTTTTTTTTTTTAATTTTGAAAAAAAAAGAAAAGAAAAAACTGTTATAGAGTTTTAACGGTGAAATAGAGAGAACAAAATCAAGGAAAAAGGTAGGCGAGGGATGCGACGAGCTGAGCTTCGGTGGTGGCGCGAGTGATTGAGGTGTGCGGGCACAACGTAGACGAGCGGCAGCGATAAGGTCGTACGGTGGCAATTATTGGGTTCACCAGCAGCGATGGGGTGGCTTGCAGTGGTCGCTCGTTGTCGGGCGGCGACGCCCTCCGCCATGGTTGATCGAAGGCTAACGGTGGTAGTGCGTGTTGTTGCGGAGGTTGGGCTGCATGGTTATAAGAGTGGGTGATGGATTGAAGCATATGGTGTGGGGTGTTTGACGGCTGGTTAATTTGGGTGAGGACGGAAAGGAACTGTTTTTTCTTTTTTTTTTAATTCATAAAATTGATAAATAAATTAGATAAAATAAATTTGTTGGTAAAAAATAATCAAGGGTTCCTTATGATACAGTAAAGATGAGCGGTTCAGATCAACTTAGTGTCAACAAGGATCTATTGCAAGAATAATTAAACTTTGAGGAATAATTAAGACAAAGTTTAAGGTGCCTATTTGTAAAAGGTATAAAAATTATGGTGGGTTCGTGCCCTTTTCCCTTTAATAACATAATATAAAAAACTATCATAATTAACCTGTGAATTACGACGCAGTATCTAATTATAAAATTTACACCATTTTTAATTTAAAATAATATCTTTATAGATATATTAAGAAATTAAGCAACGTCCCGAATCAAAACCAAACACCTTGGTATGATCAATAATGCATGTTCCTTTGTGTTGAGGCAACCTCATGTTTTCCATCTATGATCTGTCTTTACAATTATCAGTCTCGCACCAACCATTTGACCTATAACCAATTCGATTAGTTTAATATTCCGGAGAAAGTATAAAATGGAGCAAAATAATTTGTTTCAAATCATGTTATGTCTCTCTTGTTACAGTAAATTAAAAGATAAGTAACTGTTTTAAAACTCCAAATGATGTTAAATATTCATTTTTCACCTAACAAAAAGTAATTAATAGAATAAAAAATATAACACAATTTGGAAAAAATATAATTTCCTTTCATTAAATAAGGGAAAATTGCAATTTTCTTTTTGAATTATAAATTATATGCATTTTAAACCACAAATTTTAAACATATATAAATCGACCTCTGAATTTCACAAATATGCATTTTAGTAAAATTAGTATACAAATCTCTAGAATGGGCTTTCACTGTACCCTATCATAATTCAAGTTTAACTTCGAATTTAGCACCAGCATGATTATTTTAAATTGAAGCAAATTTTATCCTTTAATTTATTTTTATTTTCCAAAAAAGAAATAATCATACAGAAGGAAATGGGTGAAGCCTTGGAACAGGAACGCAGAAAACTGGGTGAGCCCTGGGAACAGTGATACCGGGCTTCTCTTCCATGTCAAGGATCCTATTGCCCCCATCAAGCTTCCATTCAAAACACTGAATCATAGCAGCCAGATTCACATGAGCAATCTGCAAAGCCAAAGAGGTTCCAGGACACATTCTTCTTCCACTCCCGAATGGAATCAACTCATAATGCTGTCCCCTAACATCCAATTGGCCCAGCCCATTCACATCTCCACCAATAAACCTCTCTGGCCTGAATTCAAGTGGGCTCTCCCATACATTTGGGTCCCGACCAATAGCCCATACATTGATAAATAACCGAGTCTTGGCTGGAATATCATAACCACAAACTATAGCCTTTGTGGAGGACTCCCTAAAAATTAATGGACCTGCAGGGTGAATCCTTAATGTTTCTTTCACTATGGCTTGGATATAGGGAAGGTTGATAATATCTGATTCTTCCACTATCCTGTTCTTTCCAATCACTGCATCGAGCTCTTGCCTTGCTTTCTCCATCACATGTGGGTTGTTGATTAACTCTGCCATTGCCCATTCCATGGTCCCAGCAGTCGTGTCAGTCCCTGCCACTAGTATATCCTACAAGTTGACATTAGACCCACGTAATTTTATAATCATTATAACTAATAGGATTTAAGTTTTAGACGCTTTTTCACAATCATTCAATTATATATTCCTCTCTCATATTAGTTAAGATAGTTGACTTACATTAACAATATAAATAACATGCAAATAAAATATTTTAGTAATGTATCAAAATTAAACTCCAATTAATACAATTATTATTAGTATGTGACATAGTTATTAATTTTTAAATAAATGAAGCGAGCGATATAATTTTTTTTATATGTATATATATGTGATTATATATTGTGCAGCATTACCATTACTCGTTGAATTATAAAGCAAAACTCAAGTAAGATTTGTATGAGGTAAGCATAATTTTAGAAGGAGATATGCAACATGTAATAATTTCACAAATACGAAACACTGATTATAGATTGATGACATACCATGATGAAGGCCTTGATGTTCTCGATAGTTAATTTCATCTCAGCATCCTCGTCTTCATGTATGTCCAGTAAAACATCAAGTATATCCCTATCTTGATGCGTTCCACAGACTTCCTTGCTCTTCCTTCTCTCCTCTCTATGCTCTTCGATCACTCTGTCCAGCAATGCATCAAACCTGACCCGAATCTCCTTCAGCCTCTTGTTGAACCCTTGCAAATCAAGAACCTTCAGGAACCGCAGGAAGTCCGACACGTTGAACTTCCCGGTCAGCTCCGCCGTGTCCGCCACCAGCTTCCTCACCTCCTCCTCCTCCTCCGCCTCATCGCTCTCGCCGCCACAACTCGTCCGGCTCATAGTCATCCACGATACGATGTTGTTGGAAAGCGTCATGAGTTGTCCCCCAACATCCACAGCCTCACCACCCACCCCTTTCTTCAACAGAACATTCACGAACCTTAATTCAAAAAACATGATCGGGTAAGTAATCATATAACTAACTTATCAGTTATAACAGAAAACTAACCAATAAAAAATAACTAACTAACTAACCTCTTTGTCTCTTGATGTCTCACGTGGCGGAGCTGGAGGAGCATGCGGCCACCGAGTAGCTCCGACATGCAGAGCTTCTTCATGAACTTCCAATAAGGTCCGTAAGGGGCGAACAGGAAGTCCTTGAAGCCGTAGGTTAAGCTCTCGACGGCGACGGTTTCGGCGGGGCGGTTGGAGAAGGAGGTTTCGTGGGTCTTGAGGAACTCTTTGGCGGCTTCTGCGGTGGAAGCCACGACGCAAGGGGCGGAGCCGAGGTAGAGGAAGATGATGGGTCCGTAGCGGGTTGAGATCTTGTGGAAGTCTTGGTGGGGTGTGAGGGAAAGGAGGTGGAGGTGTCCTATGATGGGTAGGGACAGTGGACCTGGTGGAAGATGGAGTGGCTTGTCTTGTTTTCTTCTTAGTAATCGAAGGAAGATGGTGGTGAGTGCGAAAACGAGGAAGAGTTGAATGTAGCCTTGATAGTCAGCCATATCTTGAATACACCTAGAATTTGGAGTCTCTACACAAGCTAGATCTTTTGGACAATGAAGGGTTATGGTAAGTGGTAGTATTTGAAGGGAAAATATTAGATAATAAGAAGGTAACTTACCTGAAATTTTATATATTTTTATGGATATGTAACATTATCTATTTGAACAGTGCTGTTTACTAAAGTCTAAACTCATTATTGGAGAAATTAATTCGATCAGCAGAAATGGTCAGTGATGGGGGCTGCTAAATGCGAGTTGCAGCCGGGGGCCTCTTTTCTCTCCATCACGTTTGAGGTGCTGATTAGTTCATTCCTTGGTTATTTGTATCTGTACAGTAGGGGTACTACCATCTTTGTCGGACAATCAATATGTACAACTGTGAGAAGAAAGTTCCATGCCGTGTGACGTGAATTCTAGATTGGTCTCTGGTTCTTTAATTGTTGTTTAAGCATTTTATTTATAAATATATATCTAGCTTTGTCAGACAATCAATATATATCTATTGTGCATCACAGGGAATGAAGTTGACAAATTATAACCTTATCAGTTGTCTCAAGTGGCAACAATTTTTTCCTTTATTTTGAAACTCTTTCCAATTTCTCTGCAAAACCTGTTTTGACTTTTGAATCCACCTTCGCCCACACTAAGTTGTGCATCACATTTTCTTGTTATTCTTTTAATCTTCTAGTGAACAGGTTCTAAATAACATCTGTAACCGTAATACATATCAGTAAATCATCGCAATTTTTTTCAAACCAAAGAGGAGGTTTGCGATTCAATGAATAATACATATGAGTTCATTGTCATGATCATTCTCACCCAATCTACATTCTACAATCCCTGTAGAAGTGTAGTATTTCATATCCGGAGCCCAAAGAGACCCCTTGACGTAGATGATGATATGAATATAACAGAGAAACAAAAAGGAGCTAGCATGAAAATTTTCAATTTGAGGTTGGTTCTTTTTTCTGTTTTTCTCCAAGCTTGATCACAATCACATGGCAGGAAAAGGATTAAGCCTGGGCACAGGGACACAAATCAATGGATGAGCCCTTGAAAGGGTCAACCCAGGTTTCTCTTCCATGTCAACAATCTCACTGCCTCCAACACTAACCTTCCATTCAAAACATTGAATCATAGCAGCAAGGTTCGCCTGCACAACGTGCAAAGCCAGTGTGGTTCCAGGACACCCTCTTCTACCACTCCCAAATGGAATAAGGTGAAAGTGTTGTCCCCTCACATCTAACTGGCTCTTCCCACTTCCTTCGTCACCTAGAAACCTCTCTGGCCTGAACTCAAGTGGGTTGTCCCAGTAATTGGGGTCCCTTCCAATAGCCCACAAATTAATGAACAACTGGGTCTTTGCTGGAATCTCATAGCCCCAGATGGTGCAGATCTCAGATGATTCTCTAACAATCATTGGACCTGTGGGGTGAATCCTCAGTGTTTCTTTAACTATAGCTTGTAGGTAAGGAAGGTTGGCAAGGTCTGATTCTTCCACTATTCTGCTATTTCCAACTACAGCACTGATCTCTTGTCTTGCTCTCTCCATCATATGTGGGTGGTTAATCAACTCAGCCAGAGCCCATTCTGTGGTTAAGGCAGAAGTGTCGGTTCCTGCCATAAATATGTCCTGCAAAATTTAGCAATAGTATGTTAGTTTTTGTTAAGTAAATATAAGTTTACAAACTGATGTGTCACTAATTGTCAGCCCCACATTTGCATTATCATGACAATTGGCAGCAGGCCCAAAAATATGAATTGGAGACAAGCACAAGTATATGAAATTCAGCATGAGATGTAGCCTTAACTATTTAAACTATACCCAAAATTGATGTTACAATACTTAATTGCAGCTAACGTTTTATACCCAATTTGGCAGAGTAGAAGTTACTGAAAGGGAAATTCATTCACATATTGACTCACTCACCAAAATGAAGGCCTTTATATTCTCTTTTGTCAATTTTATATCTGAGGTTTCATCTTCGTGTATGTCCAATAATATATCGAGCAGGTCCTTGATTCGACCATCTCCTCCACCTCCTTCCTTTCTTTTCTTCCTTTCCTCTTCATGCTCCTTGATCACCCTCTCCATCATGGTGTCAAACCTGTCCCGAATTTCCTTAAGCCTTTTTCTGAACCCCTGCAAGTCCCAGTTCTTAAGGAACCAAATAAAGTCCGAAACATTGAACTTCCCCGTGAGGTGTGCGGTGTCTTGCACCAACTTCCTCACCTCTTCAGCCTCACCATCATCTTCTGAATGCGTTTGGCTCATGATCATCCTCGAAACAATGTTATTCGACAACGTCAAGAGTTCACCTCCAACATCAACATCCTCACCAGCCTCCCCTCTCTTGAGCAAGAGTCTCAAGAACCTCGTCGTCTCTTGTCTCCTCACAGGTAAAAGCTCGCTGAGTGTGTGACCCCCAAGAAGCTCAGACATGCATATTCTCTTCATGAACTTCCAATAAGGTCCATATGGGGCGAAGGAGAAGTCTTGGGAACCATATGTAAGGTAATCAACCGAAGAACTTATAGGACGGTTGGAGAAATGGGTTTCGTGAGTTTTGAGGAATTCTCCTGCAGCTTCTGGTGTGGAAGCTACGACACAAGGGACAGAACCAAGGTAAAGGTGCATTATGGGGCCATAGCGGGTTGAGAGCTTGTGCAGTGCTTGGTGAGGGATTGGAGCAAGAAGGTGGAGGTGTCCAATGATGGGGAGGGCTCGTGGGCTTGGTGGTCTATGATCCTTGTTCTGTTTTCTGTTGAGTATGGCTCGAACTAGGATTGTAGAGATTAGCCAGATGATGAAAAGTTGGATGTAGCCATGGTTATCATAATCAGCCATATTTGAATAATTGAATCTTTTCTCAGGTGAATGAAAATATGTAGGTTATGTGGTTGCCTATATTATATAACTAGAGAAAAGGAACTCTTTCCCCATAACCAAGCATGACTTTCTTAATTTACTCTATAGGTGATGTTTAATGTCAAGTTCTTAGGTGGAGAATCCTGAGTAATGGTCCATGTAATCATTGATATTATTATGATAAAAATAAATATTAAAATTATATTTAAACCCTTGTAAACAAGACAAAACAATACACACAACACATCACCGCCACTCCCACGTTTTCTTCTGTCTTTCTCTTTAATAAACTACTCTCAAGTCAAGTGCTAATGTCATTCCACCGCATTCCAGGTAATTTTTTCCCATGGCAGAACTCACCTGTGTTTGATATTGTTTTCTGTTTTGGTAACAGACATGTAAGTGTAGGTTTGCTTACAAGTTTTGTGGAGGCCGGCAGCATATATAAGAGTTTTTAAACTTACAAACGCGTTTGTGACCAAATCCAAACACTAATAAAAAAATTGTCATAGGTTGTCTTCATGTGCAAAGAAAGTTATATGTATGACACGAGTTTGAGGTCGTTCACTAGCTGGTTTTAAGATGCGACATATATATATACAGTTTATGCAAATTATTCTTGCACATCATTTTCCCAGTGTTATTTTTCATATATACTATATACTCTTTTATGTACAATCTAATGGTTGAGTTTTTCATAGAACCTAGACAGATGATGCATGTATAACATAATAGAACAACAAAATTACATTGTAAGTATAGATAGAAAGAAGACAAAATAAGAAAAATGGGTCAAACAATATTAATATATTGAAATCAAGAAGGAAAATAATCTTGGTATAAACATTTTTCTAGAACGATTTCTGATTCCATACATGAAAAGAATAGAACAATATAAAACTTACACAGCAAAAACATAAAATAATGAATATACAAATAAATTGAGGTTCTTGTCAACTTTAGACCAAGGTCCATCGTGCTCAGTTTGATTATAAAGTCGCAACTCGTGATTTTCTTCTAATTTTTTCCACCATGGAAATAAGGATACGATTTAGTTAACTTAAATTTTCAAACACATAGCCTTGTATGTAACACAGTTTCCCAAAACAGATCATTTTATTTTGTAGGTTAATTGTTCAAGAAGTTCTATAATTTTTATTTTTTATTTTTGCTTTTGGCATAGGAGCTATGGAATTCTGTTGAATAATGAGCTTTTTTGGATAGAATCAAGCTTAATTGGATGATTCAAGGACTTTGATATCGGTCCTTTTTAAATAAAGTTTCAAATTCAAGTCCTATAAATAAATTAAAAAAAATTAACACTAGGATAATTTTATCTCATAACTAGTTGATCCACTTGAGTCAGACTAATAATTTGATGCAAGTGGAGTTTGGATATTGGCAATTTAAATAAAAACACATAAAAGTTATTTTCAATAGGAAAAGATAAATGATCCTTGCACAACAACAACCTTACACCATATGGTATTTAGCCAGAAAAGGACAACAAAACGTATAAGAAATAAAAAGAGGGAACACAACCGGAAAAAAAATAGCTGAAGCATGTTAAGGACTCTATTATTTCTCATTATCTCTAAACGTGGCTTCACTGTTTCAAATTCACTTTCATTTTCACTCTCCCTCTCAAACTCGCCCTTCAACCTCTCTCTTCTCACCCTTCTCCACCATTCTTAGCCCTAGCCCCCAAATCCTTCCACCAAACCACAAGTAACCACCTTTGTTAGTATTCTAATTTTGGCAAGATTGAACCATGAATCTATTAACATTCTGAATGGCACTAGCCACCTTTTCCTGAGTGACCATCATGGTATGGAAAACAGGAGAATTTTCCCCCAAGAGGGTCCTTTATTCTCTTCAAGACTTTTGAAAATGGTGGTGGCAATCCTATCTCCAGATCTTTTGAAGATTGTTTCTGTAGAAATAGTAGGAGTGCCATTCTTTTTGAAACTTTCGTAGTTGCTTATCCAGTGTAGAGGCATCAACTGCAAGAGCTACTTCTTTGAGATTTGTTTTGGTATTTGGAAAATAGAAGGGACTTCCTCTTCTGCTCTGTTAGAGATCACCATGAGTGCATTATCATGGAAACCTTTTTCAACAGGCATATTAAAATAATGATATTGGAGCCTGTAAATGAGTTGGCACATCAGAGTGGCTGAAAGAGCAGTGCATCCTAAGGTGTACCTACAAGCTGGACCTGAACCTTAAACCTTGCAGGAAGAGTGGGATCCTGGAGATGAATATTGAAGTTTGGAACATAATTAAAACAACACTTGCTACATTAAGTGTTGTCAATGCCATTCCAATGACAACATGTTCGTAGTTTTGAAAAGTGAAATCTAATACGGTGACTCTGGGAGTGACCGGAGGCCTTTTTCTACCATGAAGTGAGAGGACGAGTCTGATGGCCCCGACATAGAGACTGACATATCGCTCTTTGTGCCACAGCCTTATGAGAGTGAGATTGATCTCTAAATCCACATATTGCTCTGCATTGGTGGCATGAAGAACAAACTTCTTTAACTTTGTTGTCTGATAGATTCTTTGACATCAAGACAGGGGGTAGAGATAAGCTTTTTGAAAGATGACCATTTGAAATTCCGTTGTTGTATCCTTAAAACATTGTAGGGACTCAACAACGGAGAAACCACGCTTTCAATTTGTGCATCTTTTGATACATACAAATATTCTATAAGATTTTCTAATTTTGAAAAGAGAGTTTTGTGGATGATGGTAGGAAAGTGGGTGTGTCCTTCCCCGCTTGCTCTCCTCAATATACATAATATGCTCCCAGATAACAGCTACGACTCTACGAGATAAACAATTCTGCATCATCTAATCTAAATTCTGGTATTCTTGCTGTATGTCTTATTAGGGCCTCATAATTTAAACCAACAGTTATTGTTTGGGTTGAGTATACAAAAGTTTCAAGAGATTTAATTTTTTTTTCTTGTTTGAGTTTAGCTAAAATAATCTGCCAAGGGAGAAAATTAAAAAAGTTTAACTATTCTAAAAAGATGACAGAAACCCAGTACATACGTCCATAATAGTGCCAACAATTCAACAATTGTAATTAAATCCTTAGAGGTTTTAAATATTATGTGAATGTCTTATGATTGATTGATGAGGTATCCATGTCTGGTGAAAGTTCAGACCGTTGTCCAATTTTTTTTGTTTGGCATAAGGTAGTGGTCCAGCTTCAGTTAATAATATTTTAAACATTTACTGCTTTTTTAAAAAAAAATTTTGGTTACATAAACATTTTCTGGTATAAAGAAACAGAAGCTTGATATATACTGATTGAAAATATATTTATTTTATAAAGTACATAATATTGGATTTTTAGGACGTCAAAATCAAATTATGTCATGACCAAAAAAAATTATGTAAAGAAGTAAGGAAAATATATAGATTTTATTACTAAATTTATTTTAAAAATAATGTAATGTGTTTGTTAATTTTTACATGAGAAAGTAAATTATACTGCTTTCATCTAATGACTCTCCTTAGTTGTTGAGAGACACTAGTATTGCTATAAAAGTAATATTATCCACCCAATTACAAAAGAAGTATTCCATAAGGGCCACACGGAATGTCATATCAACATCTCATGATATTCAAATAGCTACAGACTTTGGGAAACTATACTAACCTCAAATTTAAAGGGGGTTAAAACAAGTAATAGGGTAACAAACTAGTGGCTTTGCCAACCCTGCAGTGAATGATGACCCTTCTTCCATATTGACCTTATCACCCCCTTTGACTTTCCACTCAAAACATTGGATCAATGCAGCAATAGTCGCATGTATCACCGTTAAAGCAAGGGAAGCACCGGGGCAACCCCTTCTACCAAACCCAAATGGAATATACCTGAAATCATTAGTACTCATTTTAATTAGATTTTCAACTTCACCGTTGATCCCGTCACTGGCTTCCAAGAACCTTTCTGGCATAAACTCTTCTGGATTGGGCCACGCATCTGGGTCCCGCATGATGGCGTAGACATTGATCAGTGTCCTTGTTTGCTCCTTTACATCGTAGCCGTTGATGGTGCAGTCCTCAGCAGCTTGCCTAAGAGCAAATGGTGCCGTGGGGTGAAGCCTCAGCGCTTCCTTCACAACTGCATGGAGATAAGGGAGATTGGAACGTCCGTTTCGTTGACCAACCTGGTTGACCCCACCACGGCATCAATCTCTGCCCTTAGCTTCTTCAACACTGTTGGGTGGTTCAAGATCTCTGCCATGGTCCATTGCAATGCCACCGAAGAAGTGTCTGTTCCCGCAAGAAAAATATCCTTTGCATTTCCCAAATAAGAAATTGAGTATAATCACTTTTGAAACTCAACCATATATATGTGCTTACAACTTCTTTTATTGAGGGGTTAGTTAATTTTAAAATTAAAGCTTCCAAACAGAATGCCATATGTGGAATGCGGATACTCAACAAAATCATGATATAAATACAATTTAGTCTCAAATGATGAATAAAGTATCAAATATAATTTTGATATACTATCAGTCTAATTCTTTACATGATTAATTGATCACTTAATCATATATTGACATATGAATAAAAATATTTGACTTTTATCATTATTGTGTTGGAAGTCACACAAATAATTATATATAATTTAATAACATGTAAAATTCTTTACATGTTTATCAAAACTAATCTTTTAACATGTATTGTTAAATAATCATTTGTTTGATTGAATACTATAGTTAGAGGTGGAAATAGGCCAGACAGGACTTTTTCCTTAATAGGCCAAACCTAAATTGTAACTATTTGACTTGATGATCTTGGTTTGTGGCCTATTATAGGCTTTATTTTAAGCTTAAATTTGGCCTATATAAAAGGCCAGCCTAGCCTAAAACCTATTAACAAAATCTATAATTGATAATATATTACATTTTAAAAACAAAAATAGAGCGAATAACTAATCAATAATCCCCTAAAGGTTTAAAAGAAAAAAGTATGCTTTTGTATAACATGAAAGTTGTGGTAGATTTGTGGTTTCAAGAGCAAAAGCATTGGGTTCAAATTTCAGTTTTAATATTTTACAAATTTAACCAATATATTCCTTAACAGGCCAGCCTAATAGGCTTGGTAGGCTATATAATAGGCCTAGATCAAGCCTTTTGAGGTAAACAGACTATTAAATAAGTCTCAATTATTTTATTTGTATATAGGTTAAGTAGGCAGCTTAAAAGCTCTAGTAGGCCATTTAACCTATTCTTACCCATAACTATAGTATAATTATTAATCTATTAAATGAGTAAGTGAATTATACCACTTTATTTTATTTAATGATAATTTTTACCTACAAAATTCTAATAACTTTTTTTTATTTAGTGTAACAGGGCACAAAACAACTAAAACACGAGGCCAAAAAAAAAAAGAACTTACTAGGAAGAAGGCCTTCATGTCATTCCTTGTTAACCTCACTTCATGATTTGGATCTCTATAAACTTGTAATATGATATCCATCATGTCCCATGTTTCTCCTTGACAAGCCTCGCTTTCTAATTTCTGTTCATGTTCCTTCAAGATTCGCTCCAAAATCCGGTCAAATTTGCCCACAATTTTGACAAGCTTTTTCCCATACCCAAACAAGTCCAACTTCCCCAATGGTCCAAACACCTCACCTATGCTCAACTTAGCTCCGACCTCCAAAATCTCTAGAACCAATTCATGAATCTCCTCAGCATCATTAGAGCTATCCAAACAAGTTGTGCTCATGGCCATCCGACATAATATATTGTTGGTCAAAGTAGTGAGTTCCAAGCTCAAATTGGAGGCCTTGCCTTCACTAGAACAAACCATAAGGGATTTCAAGAGCTGATTTATCTCTTGTTCTCTAATGTGCATGAAGCGCCCAAGCTGCGAGCTTGAGAGTAGTTGAGTCACACATAGCTTCTTCATGAACCGCCAATAAGGGCCATACGGGGCAGTGATGAAATAAGACCCATTATAAAGGTAGTACTCTGACGAGCCAAAGTGGGGGCGGCTACTGAAATTGAGTTCATGAGTTTTCATGACTTCTTTGGCAACTTGGGCATTGGAAACAACAATGCATGTTGAGGCACCTAGACGAAGCTGAATGAGAGGGCCATAGAGGCGAGCCAAGGCATGGAATGACTTTGGTATGACTGAGCCCAGAAGGTGAAGGTGTCCAATTATTGGTAATGATGGTGGGCTTGGGGGGCTTCGAATTTTGGTGCTTGAATTTGTGGTTCTTGTGATAAGGGACTTGACAAGTAAGGTGCTGAAAACGACGAGCAAAGCTAAGGAAGAGAAGATGTAGAAGAAAACATTAGCATCAACAGCTGCCATAGGTCGATTTTGGGAGGAGAATTTGGTTCTTTATCTTGGAGATGAAACGCTTGCTGAAGATGCAAAATGTAGAACTTATAATGAACCAGCTGCAGCGTTTCTTTTTTGCACACTACTGACTTCAATCAAACATTTTTTTAAAAAAAAATATTATATAGATACAAGTCTTTCAAAAAAATATTAAGATAATTTTTTGTATGAGCAATAATGATGGTTCCACCCGCACCAATAAAAAAATGGCGGTTAGCATCGTTTCTCTCACATATACATTTTATACAATTCTTCCAAAGAGTTATATGTATAGATGACAAATGTGATGTCAACTCATATCTCATTTATTATTGAATGTGATATGGATCATATTTGAATAATGAGATATACACCTCATTCAATGATAGATAAGGATGAATCAATATGATGTCTCACACTATATGAATACAAATGATAATTTTCTTTCTTTCAAAACATACTTTAATTACATCAAAGAGTAGCCGTATTTGTGAATTGAAAAAAGACAATAATTGTAGTGTACATTATAAAAAGAAAAAGACATAACTAGGGTCGAATAGAATATCTTTTTGTTTTTTTTTAAATAATTGAACTGAAGTTTTGGTTCTTGAATATTTTTATTTCATTTCAAATATTTTTAAATGTTTTTTAAATGTGTTTATTATGTGTATGCATAATTGATTCTATCAAAGTTGATTTAGTTAAAATTGATTTTATAATAAAATGATTTATATTTTATAGTTCTTCTAAAAGTGATTATGACAAAAAATAACAAATTTTTACTTCTTTCAGAATCAATTCTAGAACCAAAAATTGGTTTTGAAACATTGACTGAACTAGAAACCAAACATATTATGGAATCATCAAAATCAATTTCTTGCCCCTAGAATCAATTCTGAGTCCTCCAAAAACCAAAATGCACTAAGATAGTTTGATTTTAGTCCTTATCATTAGTATGCTTTTGTTAAATATTGAACCAACTAATGGAAGACTACGTAATCCAATCCTACATAACAACCATTAATGATCTAATAATTCATGTTTCCATATCAGCCTAATAACCTATCTTGTAGTAGGGTTTTTCACATAGGATTTTAATTTGTCACATAGTATTATTAGCTGACATGTAAGATTGGATAATGTAACCTTCTATTAATCAGTTTAACATTCATTATAAATAAACTAACCGTATAGACTACAATTCTAAAACCAAACAATTTAACAATACTTAGATGGAAACCAAAAAAAAAATCAAGGACCAAAACAAAAAATATGTTATTTTCACTATAAGAAAATGAGTATTTTCAACAATTAAGGATCCATTTAGTTTAGATTTATTTTGGTAGAATTGCTTTTTAAATAATTGATGCTAAAAAAATTGTTTAATGTTTAAAAAAGATATTAAAAAAGTGAGTTTAGAAGAATTTGTGCGAGATGAAAAAGTTAAAGCTATTAAACTAATATTTTTAACTTTCACAATGAAACATTTCTCCTTGAAAACAAACATCTTCATTTTTTCCAAACCATCACCAATCACCTCAATGTGAATAAAAATATTATCCAAACATGCTGTAAAATATTGAAAGTGTCAATAAAAGTATTGTTAAAAAAAGTAATTTTAACATTAAATGACCGTTGAAAATACTTATAAACTTTTATTCTTGATAAAAGATTATAAGTATTTTTAATATTTATTTTATGTTAAAATTATTTTTCTTAATAACACTTTATTGACATTTTAATTGTTCAAAACACTATTTATCTTGTAATGTTTTTAAAGATAAAAAAACATGTTTAATTAAGTCATTAGTATTTAGTGGTTGAGCCCAAGTTATGGTTATCTACTATACTCTTAAAGTGGAAGGTTCAGTGTTCAATGATGATCTTCCCCGCCTTCCTCCAACTTTCTAAAAAGAATTTCTAGCTTTAATACATTTGTAAAAAAAAT
Source organism: Dalbergia oliveri (assembly GCA_030441495.1). Lineage (NCBI taxonomy): Eukaryota > Viridiplantae > Streptophyta > Magnoliopsida > Fabales > Fabaceae > Dalbergia > Dalbergia oliveri. The sequence continues at coordinate 16,853,455 of JAMLFY010000008.1, forward strand.
TGTTAGTATTTAAGAAAAATAAATGAGATCAAGATCCAATTTTTTATTTTTTTATATTCTTAAAATATTTTTATTTTAACCTCGGGTCGTATCAAAATTCTAATTTTGTCTCTTTCTCTTTTTACTATCTTTATGATGTACAATTTTGATGTTTAAATAAAATAATCTTAGCAAAATGTAAAGAAAGTAAAAAATCTTTATGTGGTACCATTTGATGATTTTGGATAAGACTTGTCGTTTTTACAATTTTCTTTTGTTCTTAGTAAGAGTCGTTCCCGCCCCCAAACGACGATAAACTTTTTAAATAGAATGACGTCCTCGATGGATGGGCAAATCTTAAGGTTGGTATGATCATATCATCAAATAATTCGGAAAATTGGAAATCAATGAAGAAAAAACAAACGTCAGATGGTCCTAATCCTCCTCAATTATGAAAAGTGGTCCTCAATGCTTCAGAAATCAGCTAACGAAAAATGATAGATATCGTACACTTCTTTAATTTTATGTCCCTTTTACATTAATTAATTGAATGCATTAGACAAGATAGGAAGAAGCACATAATATACATGTTACTACTCACTTCTTTTAGAACCCGACCATTACTAATTTAAAATATTCAGATTGAAGAGCAACCAAGTTATACACATGATATTCTGCAAAATTATTTTTTTCGCCTTCATAATATAAAGAGGCTACCGACAGAATGATGTTAGTATAAAATTAATATACGCTAATCCATCTGAATAAAGTGAAGGCCTATTCGTAAGTAACTGTCCGAAGATGGAAACATTATTCACCATTGAAGGAGATAGCAAAGACTATTCAAAGGTGCGTGAGTAGGACCCTAAAATTTTGTAAATATTTCACGCAAATCTACTTCATATTATGGGACGGGCTGAGAAATTCTTCTATGCACGAGAGCAAATCACCCTTCTTGCTCTGTTCCACTCACCTTCTCCCACGTAAGAATTGTGGGTCAGGAATGACTTATTAACTTGAAATATTTAAATTAATGAAAAACAAACTAACCATAGTTAAGGTAACTGTGTCCCTACTTCTGTCAAATGACAGATCTCTCATGCTGAATCAGTCATTGCCTTGCCGTCATTGCTTCGAACTCAGATCTCACGGCCTCGACCTCAATCTCGTCGACGTCGTCGCGTCATTTGCACCCCCACAAAACACCACAAATTTGCCCTCATCGGAAATCCATTTCAGTCGCGCCTTAGATCCCTGCCAAGCGTCTCCATCACTGTTTCCAGGAAGCACCACTGTTGTGAAGCCCTTTGGAATCTCCGGCGACGACGTCTTCGTCGGAGAACTGACTCTCCGTCATGGTCAGACGAGTGCATCGTGAGTCTCTGCCTCTCACCACCTGTAGGCTTCGAACATAAGACCGCCACCACTATGTAGCTGGTGTCAATGTTGCACAGCCTCGCCACTAATGTGCAAGTTTTGTTCTCTTTGGAGTTTGAACCCAACAAGTCGCATCCCATATTTTAGAAAACTCTCTGTTTAGCCATTCTAGAAAACATGTCTTTATTGAAATATATTCTCTTGCTCAATGGAGGAATTTTTCAACTTTTCTTATCAGTTTTTGAATTGAAATGGTTACTTTTTTATATTTTCCTTGTTTTCTTTTTTTACACAGTATTAGAACTTTTCATGCTATTGTCTGGTGAAAGAAATGCCAAACTTAACTCATTTCTAAACTTGAATCTCTGTGTTGTTTTTAATTTAATTTTTCAACATCTTCCAGACTTCCACCCATTACAAAGAAAAATAAATAGATAACAAGTCTTCCTCCTAATTCTTCATAGTCATACTCAAAACCCAAACATCACAGAAGATGAGAAACAGAGGAAATTAGTGACTGGTGACATGTATGGAAGGAGTAACAATGATAAACGAAAGATGTCCATTTACGTTTTTTAACGATAGTTAACCTTAACCATAGTTAGCTTTTTAAGTATTTATTTAAAATTTAAATTAATATAACCATGGTTGGCCCCACAATGTTAACGTGGAGAAGAATTACTGGATGAGAGCAAAAGAGTTTTACTCTAAGAGCATACAAGAATCTCTCCTCATATATGTCTATTGCCACTCTCATTGTATTAAATTTATATTGAGTTTCATTAAATTACGCTTCTTTCCTAATTGTATGAACAATTAATATAACTTATTTATTAGTCATAAAATTATTTTCAACGCTTAAGATTGTTAATTTAATTAAAAATTAACTTAATTATTTTAAAATATTTAATAGATATCTCATTTTTATATAATCACTATATATTGTAGGTATTTAAACTTTATATATTTAGTATAACCACATGTTTATTGAATTGTTTTGTTAAAAAATTTCTTAAAATAATAGATATCTAAACAATAAAGTACTGACTATTTTTAAAAGATAACAAGCAAAAATTAATAATAAAAAAAAGATAAATTACTAAATCATAATATGCAGCATACATATTAGTATTTTTATCATTTAGCGTTTATATAATTTTCAAAAGTATTAAACATACATATGATATTAGGATTTATCAACAATTACTAATTTCTTACCATAATTTTTTTATTCAATATCGCTATTATTAAAAATTAAAATAATTTAGTACATTGAATTAGTTATATATTTAATTGAGGTGCAGTGCCATGAATAGTATATTGAAAGACAAAAATGTGTGTCTACCCATAGTTTTAAATTTTACTTTTTATTTATTTATTTGGAAATATGTAAGGTATAATTTATTTAATAGAAAGTAAATAATCAAGCCTCTATATTGTTCAATAATGGATTAAAAAAATTGCATTTTTAAATTTTTCTGTGGATAAGTAATTAATTTAATATATCAAATTATCTTAATACATTTTGAGAACAATGATAGGAAACAAGAGTTATGGTTAAAATTATTAGTCAATAGTAATGAACCATGGTATTATTTGTTTACTTAAAATTTTTAATTATAAAATGCTAAATATTACAAAATAAGACACATACTTGTATACGTGTTTATTATTTTTCATTTTATTTATTATTTTTCAAAAATTACTCACTATTATATTATTTAAATATTGATTGAATAAAAAATAAAAAAATATTTACATTTAACTAAGTGTATCAAGGTTTTAATTAGTGAAAATATTTTAAGTGTTGATATCGTAAGTGTTGAAAATATTTTTATGACTAACAAATAAGTTATATTAATTGTTCATATAATTAGAAAAGAAGAAGGGTAATTTAGTGAAGCTCAATAAAAATTTAATGTAGTAGGAGTGACAATAAATATATAGGAGTAGCAATAACCACTTCCCATATTATGTTCTCACTTATCACCCTTCCTTGTGTTGTGCATTTTTATTTTCCCAAGATTCATCATCCGTGTTACTTGATTCAGTTAGCTAATGGCTTGTTTGAAACAAAACAGGAATGCATCTTTCCCAAGTTGGAGGAAATCCAACTTTGCTCATTCGCTTTCGCTGGCCCTTCTTTTCCTCCGCGCCCCACCAGTATAGTCTGCACATGTATTTCGCCAGCAGCATTAAAATTTGGCCGTAAAAAGATAACTCAGTTAATAACACATTTCTTTAATTTCTTTGTGGTTTTACATTTAATCCTGAAATTATTTAGTATTTATTCTTAATTAATTTATAATTTTTAGAACTGATTTACATATTTTATGAACATGATTTACAACTTTTTGCATATAGATTTATAACTTTTATGTATATATAGTTTCACATTTTATCCTTAACCTGTTTAGTATTTGTTCTCAATTGGTTTCAATGTTTCAGAATTGGTTTACATATTTTATGAACATCTTTACGACGTTGCATATTGATTTACAACTTTCGTAACACGCATTTATAATTTTCTAACTTAGTTTTCAACAATAACAGTAAATCTCAACTTCTATGGTCATTCTCAATTCATTTAGTTACTAAAAAATTGAAAAAAATTTATCTATATCTTGGAACATAAACCATAAACATATGAAAAATCAAATGAAATGAACTAAACCTTCATGCATGAAGATTAGTTTTATGCGCTTGAATAGATCTTAATTTTCCTTCTTCTTCTTTCTATGAATGATGAAGAATGAAAGGAAGAAACGTGATATATATATATATATATATATATATATATATAGAGAGAGAGAGAGAGAGAGAGAGATGAAAAATTTTAGAGAGATTGTGAGTGAAAGAGGAAAATAAAACAAAGAGCGAGAACGAGTTCTAAAAAAAGGAAAAAAAAAATTTCTCTTTCTATTTTATCCCGCTGTACTTTATACTCTTATTTTGTCTTGAAGTATAAGTACACGGCAGCTTTATAATTATGTGCATGTATCATCCCTAAAAAAAAAAATACTAGTCACAATACAATTTGATGACCAAAATAATGTTTCTCTTTTGAAACCTCGCGTTCCACGCAGCAAATAAAAAATAAAGCCAATTTGCAAAGCGTGTTTTTTTTTTTTCCAATGTGATAACAATTGTGAAAGCCATTATAAGAAACACCTAATAATGCCGATACATCTGTATGCCTTCAGCTCCCTCCATGGCAACCATGATCGGTTGCCAATATTACTATCTTTTGTTCCTTCTTTGGTTTCTTTCTAGTATCACCTTCTTCGTGGACAGCCATGCTATCATTGCTATGCTTCTTCGTAGGAAAATATTCCTTTTGTGTAACATTCATCACTTTAATGTGTATAGACCAATGTCTACATCACTAGCACAGTCCTGGGATCAATTCAGCCCATTAATCCCTCTTAGTCTATATGCAAACTTACCTACAACACAGATGCTTGCGCTTGCTTTCAATTCCTAGTTGCATACAAGGTTGATGGGGGCGGGAGCAATTGCATGCTCATGGAAAGAGGTATTTATGGGGTTCGGCTTCTCAACTCCAATAGTAATGTAATATTGATCAAGATTTTGAAGCACTCATGGGCTTAATTTATGCATTTGGGTTTCTGTACTTTAGTTTCCTCTACACGATTGTTATAGAATAAAAATGGGATGTGTACACGGTTAAAACTTCTTCAGGTGTATGATTATTCAAGAAACCAAAGATGATGAAATTATCCATTTATTTATGAATCTATTATATTCTACTTTAATTTATCGGATAAACCACCTATGCAGTGTAGTTGTTAAAATTCTTCTCAATAGTAAAGGAGATATTTGAGCACTTTAATTAACAGCATCTACTTCTAACAATATACCTCGGGAAATCAAAATTTTCATTATCTAATAAGAAAATTTTCAACCGAAGAAACACCAATTCGGTTTTGGGTACTAGTACTATCTCTGCTCCCACCCCTAATCGACTGTGTCTGCAGAGGAACTCTAAACCCATGCGATCAAGAACCAATAATGAAAACGACAAAATGGAAGCTTTCAAGAGAAATTCTTAAATACTTATAGAATAAAATAAAATATTTACTCTGCTATTTATTGATTGACATACCATCTATTACATTAAAAATGCATGAGAAATAAGAGATAATAATAATTCATAAAATTTATATATTAATTAATAGATAAATAAGTGTAAGTAATTTCTCTTACTTTCAGTTAATCTAATCTAAGTATTGCTCAGCTTGTAATACTTTCAACTTTCCTCGTACAACCATGCACATATGTACCTCCCTACAACTGTCTTATAGTATCTCCAATGAGTTGATCTGATTTTAGACTCTGGCATATGTCACATTAGTAATTGTGGGTTCGTGCCATAAAAAGCAAAATGTCCGGTAGGTGCAACTTTTTCTCAAAGGGATCAATTTTGATCCCACATGATTATTATTTTTTAAAAGAAAAAATTATTATATTTATGAAATAGGTTGCAATTTGTATTTTATAAAACTCAATTTTATTTTTTGTGTTGGTAAAAAAATTAAAATTTGTTTTCCTCATGATCTTTATTTAAAATTAACTTTTAATAAACTAAATTGCAGATAATTTTTTTAAAAAAATAAATCTAAAACTTTCAAAGAGGTATTCGATTAGTTTTATTGAAAGTTACAAGCTTTCATGTAATCGGATATAGATTCTTTGTATTTAAAGAGTAGATGTCATGTGCTCAAGTACATATTACTTATATTTAAGTACAAAATTACATGGCCTATAGCACGTAATTAAAACATTGCATAATTAAATAAATTAACAAAATATAATAATAATAGCAAAATTTATATTTTTTTTTTATTTGGCCAGAGAAAAAGGAACTTGATGTATGTGGGATGGTCTCTACTCAATCCCATTTGGTGGGCCTTCAACAGAAATTGGGATTCTAAATTTCGAGCATTGAAAATTGGAAATGCTATTAGATACGTTTTCATAAAATAGATACTATGTAGTAGATAAGCCCTATTATATGACAAGGTCTACCCACACGGGTGAAAATCACCTATCTTCATATTATATTTCCTTCTCTGTACCATCAATTATTTTTGTTACATAAAAGATAATTAATATATATTTGGTAACAATCTAAAAATTTTAAATTTTCTTGGACATTTTAAATGTGTATTTTCTAGGGATAATAAATAATTGGTGAGAGAAAGAAAACATGATTTAGGCGGTAAGAAATTTTCAGGAAATAAAAAGGGATATTCCCTTGTTTTTATAAATCATTATTTTCGTTAGAGGTATTGGAAAAAAAGATTCTCCTGACTTGCGAGTAAAATTTATTGTACAAAAGCATTGAAAATCCCTCATTTATTATTTTTATTATTATTATTATAATATTGGGAATATTTTCACAATAACACATGTTTCGAAAAATATGTACTATGAACTAAACAAGTTTTCAACTTATTTTCAAAAATAAAAATGAAAAGAAAAAAACTCTGCAATTTTAGGATGAGTTACTGCAAAAAAAATTAAGCTAATTTGGAAGGAGTGGTGTGCACCACTACATGTCACAGTTATGTAGATGATTTTTATAAAAATTTTCTATATGTCCTTGATGGTATTGTCGAAGGGGACCCATGAAAACTTCCTAGAGTTTGGTATATGTGTGACCAACTTAGGGTGCTATGGTATGATATAAGAAGTCCTTAGTTTCTTTTGTTTGAATGAGGAATTTGGGACAAGGTTATTGGTGGCAGACCAGTGTGGTTAAGTGTTGATATAATGATTATATATTGGTGTGTTATTTTTCTGTTTTTCTTACTGTATATTTTCTCCACTTGCTTTGATGTGTCGAGTACTTTAATAATTGTTGAAAAAAAAATTTAGAACAATTTTTAGAACACTGAGAAAGAAATCTTTTATGCATCCTGGAATACGTGCTGGTTTTACTCCACAGTGATTTGTGACCATAAAATGTTTATGCAAGATCATTGATAAGTGGAGAATTCCAAAAATTTGTGATGGATAATATTGATGGAGAAAGATTTTCTTCCATGCAGTATAAAAGAATGCCTCCACTTGAAAATGACATTCCTAGGTCAAAAATATAGTTTGATTAAATTCATCAAAGCTTAAATCAAACACCCACTTAGATAAACTGCTGTATCATTTTTTGGGAGAACGAAAGTTGGTTTTGAATGTTTTGAAAATTGAAAGTAATGAGAATTTGATGACGCGGCGGAGCATCAAAGTTTCGTAGAAAATTAAGCGTTTTAAGGGTTTTGTTTTCTAACCAGTGCCGTAAAAAGAAGTTATGAAAGGTAAGTTTAAAAGTTTTATAGTATGCCTCATACATTGAAAATATAAAAATTCATTTTTGCAATGCAAATATTTCCCCTTTTAAGAGCAATGGTTAGATAAATTTAATCCTTAAATTAATACTTATTCTTCGTTAAATAGAATATTTTAACAAGTCTTTCCCTCTTAAAAATTAAAACTAGTGAACAAATGTAAAATAATCATAAACCTTTCTAATCCCTTCCTTTTCTGTTTAGATCAAACTCCTGAACACACCATTTATGTTGATGATTTGATCTTCACTAGAAGTAATTTGAAGTTGATTTAGAGTTCAAGGAGGCCATGGTGCAACATTTTGAAATAATAAATTTGGGTTTGATATCATACTTTATTAACATTGAAATTGATCAAAAGGATCATGACATTTTTATTTTTCAAAAAAAACATGCTAATGATATTTTGAATAAGTTTCAGATGGAGAATTCATAGTCTATTTCCACTTTGGTTGAAGAGAAACTGAAACTGATAATGGAAAACCATGGAAGAACTATGAATCATATATATTACAAGAGCTTGATGAGAAGTTTGAGATATTTACAGCAACAGGCCAAACGTAGTTTTTGGAGTTGGATCACTAAGCAGGATCATGGAGGAGCCGCATACATGGCAATTGCAAGTGGTTAAAAGATCTTCACTATATCAAAAGTACCATGATTAATAGAATTTTTTATGGTAATACTTATGATGTGAGGCTTGTTGGATATAAAGATAGTGGATGTGCTGGTAGAATAAAAACAAGGAAATGTGCATCAAAGTATATTTTTCACCTTGGGTCTAACGCAATATCTTAACCTTCAAAGAAACAACCATTTATTGCACTCTCCATAGATGAAGTGAAATACATTGGAGGGGTTAGTTGTGCTACACAAGTAGTATGGGTGAGAAGGATTCTTGAAATAAAAGCAAAACAGACCCACAACAATATTTTGTGACAATAGGTGTGGTATTGCACTTTGCTAAAATTAATGTCTCATGAGAGATCCAAACATATAGATATCCAATTCCACAAAATTTTGGAATTGGTGATGAAAGAAATATTGATTGATTCCTGTTATACCTGAAGAATAAATTACAAATATTTTTACAAATCCATTAAAAACTGAGTTATTTTGCAAATTAAAGAAAATGCTAAGAATAATCAACTTTATAAGCTTGCTTCAAGGAAACAATGTTAGCATGTAAACCAAGCTTATCTATTTGTCTCCATAGCTCACACATTTGCTACATACCACGCTTGTTTGACTTTGTAGTATTTTGTTGTTTTGTATTGTTATGAACTGCCTATGAAAGACTTGTCTTGCTATGTACTTGAATAATCAAGTGTGTGAATGAGTGATTGCAGTAGAAAGCTAATAGCTACTTGTAATATTTATGCCTTGTGAGTGTGAATTAAATTCCTCTTCCTCTATGTAATGTTTTAGTGTGAGTGAATTAAAAATATTTAAAGAGAATTTGTTTGTGGAGTGTGTGACTCTGATATCAATTTCCATTGCCCCAAATCGCAGCTAGGTGGAAGCGGTACACAACCACATATACTGTGAGGGGCACGAGAAACTTCCAATGTTTTCCTCTGCAAAATCTTCGTGTGATACTTTTGTAAATTGTACGAACATCAAATATCAAACAATGGAAAGAGGTATGTGCGCAAATCTGCCGCAAGAATCTTGGCATACATTGTAAGTAATGGTACAAAAGTAGACTCCACAAGTACTTGGACGCAAAATGAAGCATGAGAATTATGTACACGGGACTCAAATAATAGTCCCTACAACGCCTACAAAACCTATCCAAAGCCATCAAAGAATGATGGAAAGAAAAAGAGTTGATGCCTAATAGTCCTGCTCCAAGACCTTCAGCAATGATGTTAGAACAAGAATCACAACCAAAAAATACCATCAATCTATGACCTTCGAGTCGAAGATACGAAGCAAACTGGAAATGAAAAATTATCTGCTCAATCAACCGAGTCCCAAATATCATCAGAAGATGATTTCGCACCAGATGTTATGTTTCCTCTTCTTTTCTGTGTGTCAAATCTCAGTCTATCTTTGATTGCTTCAATCTGATTATCTATCTTCTGTGCCTCAAACAATTTACCTCATTGACATCAAAGTACGAACCCTTTTCTCTCTTTCGGCTTTCTTGGCGCTTGGTGTTCTCTTCAATCTCTGGAGCTCCTCCTTCACGACCTTCTCAACATTGTCAATGGAATTAAGCAGTTTCTTCTGGGGGGTCAACCCTGATTCCCCTTCTGCCTGATTTGCAATCTCAAGCAGAATCTTTGGAACCTTACCACCTGGTGTTTGGAGCTTAACACCTAGTACTGGCTTGGGAGTGATCGCAGAAGCACCATCAGAGGGCACAGAAGGATCAGGAAGCAGTTGATCCGCAGGGAATGGAGTCCCCGTTTGCTGGCCTTCGTTCTCTCCAAACCGAGCCCTCCTCCTTTCAATTGCCTAATGATATATCACCTTGATAAATTAGTATTACAAGAAGAAACCCCCAAAACTATGCCTCTTCCAGAAAATTTTTTAATAAACCAAGTGCATTGTTATACTAAAAATAACTTAGATTTCGGTGACATTGAAAAAAAAATGGTAAAATCATATATATAACCTAGCAGGCATGTATGAAAGTTTCATGCAAGAGGCCCAAAAATGAAAGATTGAAGAGCTTGTGCCTCCAAATCATTGGACACCATAAATATTTGATTTTGACCATAACCCCCACCCCACAAAAAGAGTTCAATTCCCAAATCAGTACGTGTTTGGATTAGAAGTTGATATTTTTGGTCTTTACTTCGACTAAAAGCTACTTGATACACAAACAAACAAATTCAAGCATACACCATAACTTACAACTCGATCAGAATTCAGAGTCTAATCCACAAAAAAAAAGGAAAACAAAAAAGAACTACCAAGGGTCTTCATTGAAATTGCCAGCAACTTTGCAAAACGCTTGGGAAATGATTGCAAGTAAATACAAACACTACGAAAACAGTTCCAAAAATCATCAACCACAAAAAGAAGCAAGTTACCCCTCAAGAAACTGTATGCTCACATTAACCCCAGATATCAACAGCTACTAAATTAAAATTCAACTTCAAAAACATGTGAAAACGCGACTCTATTCAACGACACAAAAAATTAACAGATACCACCCCCTCCCCCCAAAAAAAAAGAAACAAAAATCAAAAGAAACCAACACACGTTAACCAATCGCCAGAAATGGATACAAACACCATACAAAAAAGATACCCGCTAATGAAAGGAAAAGGGAAAAAAAAAAAAACGAATTAACTAAAAAAGAAGCAAACGGCGTCGTTTTTAAGATTTACCTGCACAACAGCAGTGATATCCCTAAGAGGGGTTCTGGGGTACCAAGAAGGCAACACGCTGCGCGAAGAACCACCACCATTTCCACGAGCCCTTCCTAGCCTTAATCCGCTTCCCCTGGGGCCGCTATTCTCCACGCCAAACACGCGAACACCACCGCGCCCCCGACCCGCACCGCTTCTTGTGGGGGTTGTGGTGGTACGACCCGACCCGGTTGGAGCTACTGGACTGGATCCGAAGACGAGCGTGTCGGGTTCGTCGTCGGAGAGGACGCCGAGGATGGAAGCTCTCCGGCGAGCGAACACGGCGGCCACGTCTACGGGGTTTGAGCGGCGGTCTCTTGCTTCCGGCATGGCTGAAATGAAAAAAAAATAAAATAAAATGAAAGTGAGAGATGTGAATGGGCAAAAAAAAAAAAGGAAGAAGAGGGATTTTGTGTTGTGTTTGTTAGTACCTCTTCGGGTTTCTTTCTGTTCTGTTCTGTGTGCTGTGCTGTGTGCTTGCGAGTTGCAAGAGGGGGAGAGGGAAAAATAAGAAGGGGAGGAGGAGGTTTGAAAGAAGACCGAAATGGCAAGTATTCGAAATGAGAAAATGGCGCACTTATAATTTGATTCGATGGCCCCAATTTCACACGAGCTACTACTACTGCTGCACCTTGTGTGTGAAATTGCATTGCAAGCGAAATTGCGGATTGGGGGAATTCATTTCACACGTGGCACAATGTGGCGCTGTGTCCTCTAAACGGCTCGTTTTGAATTTCAAATTCTGGCTTTGGGCGGGATTTTTGTCTCCTATTTTTGTTTGGTTGACGACTTGATTTGGGCCTCGAGAAAACTGGAAGGCTATTTTATCATTTTGGGCCCATTTGAAATTACAGTTTCTGACGAAAGTGTGTCCAAGCATTTGACCCCCTGACCAAAATAATGGGCATTTGACCCAGAAAAAAAGGTGTACTGTATCTCTAGTTAATCTAATCTAGCTGATCCAACTTGTAGATTATAACTTTTTTATTGTATTTGTTCTCCCTATTATAAAGTTGGACTTGTACATGTTTTCTTAATAATGAAATTCATGTTCATAACCAAAAAAAAAAAGAAAAAGATGTCCAAGCAAAAGCTGATGGGAGAGGAAAAATAATATATTTTTTTATTTAAATAATGTTAAAAAGCCTAATTAAAAATCTTTGGCCACAATCAAGTACAAGCTAAAAGATATATAAAAATTAAACTCATTGTAAGAAAGTAAACTTAAACTTATCTTTAGATTCTGGCTAGGCCACATAGTTAAGGAAACTTGAAACATAGAGCGTATGGTTTGTAGATTGATTTTATATTCTTAGGAATGAACTTTCCAGCATTTGGTTTGTAAATTAAATTCCCATGAATCTTACATAATATGCCCAGGAATTTGGTTGACAGATATTTGAAAATATTGTGTATTTTTTCAGTATCCTTAACAATTTAAAATAACAAATTAAGTTTTAATCACATTAAATTCATAATTAAACATAATTTAATACATATAACACATTATAATCTCAGTATTATGAAAAAAATTATATATGTAAATTTATAAACAAACTTAAATTTGTATTATTTACACTATTAAAACTTAAATTTGTATTTAAATAGCTAGATATTTTCCTCAAAATTACTTGTAAAAAAATGGGAATATTCGAGCATTTTGTCAAAGATATCATCTCTTTAACTTTGATACAATGAAAAATTATTAGCTTACAAAAGATGTCAACCATTATAGGAAAAAAAAGAGAAAATGAAATAAATTAGGTAATGTACCATGTATTTTCCGTTTTCAAATGCAACCACAGATCCATTCCATATTCTCCTTTTTAATTTTTTTTTAATCATCATACTTGAAATAAAAAATTAACAAGGGTTCGGTCAGCATTTATAGATCTGATCATCATTATCACCTTCTGATATGGCGTAACAATCGCCGAACCACTGCAATGCTTCTGATTAGACAATGGAGACCACCGAAGCCTCAAAGCTCAAATCCTTTGCATCGGAGCCTCCTCCATCTTGATCTCGACATGCATGTTGTTATATTATTATTATTATTATTTTAGTTTAGTCCACGTTGGTATTTTTAACGCTTAATACTTCTCTTTCTAGTCTTTTGTTAATATCCTTACATGTGGAACTAGTATACTTCTACTTGTTAAGAATTTTGACCTCATCAATAAATGTTTTTCGGTCATTCAATTAAAGCATATTCTATTATACATTTATCCTTTTATCTTTCATCATGTACAGAGATATACACGTGCTTGCTTTTTCTAAAACCAAACTTGTGTGGTTTCAGATAGTGCTTTAACCATAGAATTAAAAATCGACGACCGGCCAATTTGAAAAAACTAGTGAACGGCCACCTTGCTGGTTTGGTTCTGCCTTTGATCGATTATGTAGTTAAATCGACGTGAATCGATCAAAGGGTTCAATCGGCTTTTATCGAACTGGTAGTGACCGACCGGGTTCACGTGCTTGCTTTCTTAAACCAAACTTGTGTGGTTTTAGATAGTGCTTTAACCATAAAATTAAAAATGAACTAACCGCCACCTTGCTAGTTTGGTTCTGCCTTTATCGATCAGTTAATTTACGTGACGATCAAAACCAAATTCAACCTGAGTTCACTGCATTATATGAGGGAATTTTTGCAAAATTTCCCATGCAAGGATTCCAACCCCCTCCTCAAAGAGAGTGAGTAGCACCCTGGTGGGATTTGAACCTTGGTCTAGGCACTGTTGGACTTGGCCACATGCAATAACCACTAAGCCAACCTTGTTATTATGCTTTTATGTGCAATCAATTATATATATATATATATATATATATATATATATATATATATATGACATTAAGTTATATTTTTATATAATAATTTAATAAAATCTGGTTCAACAGTTCGATAATGACCCATTGTTGAACCAATGACTCTACCTCGACCAAGTCGATCATTGAGTTTTAAAACTATGGCTTTAACTCTCTAAGGAAATATCTTCTTTTTATCCTTATCGGTTTTGACTTAGTTTGTTTTTCTAAACATTGAAACTAGAATGAGAAATGTAGTGCTAAAATCAAGCAAGAATATCTCGCTTTGGAGATTACGTGACACTAGCACGTTTTGGAAAATCATTTGAATACATCTTAGTATTTGATTGGTTTTGGAGAACGAGAGTTTTAGACAAAAAAACATTTCAATCTTCTTCATATTTTTCATAGCTCATTGCTTCTTAAAAATTTCTATGTTTGGGTTAAATTAAAAAATAAAACACCTTGCTAGTTTTGAGATCCCAAAAATACATGAGGAGTCTATTGTATCTTGTAGGAAACCAAACTATTCCTTGAGCCCAATGCATTTGCATGCCCTAGGCTTTATTGTTTTATTAATTTGTTTTATCTAGGTCAGAACATTAACAATCTCAAGGAATATGGTTGATAACAATTCGAACAATGATGGTGATGGGGACAACAATGGCACTTTAATGACTTCCAAATCATGCTTGTCAACAATTGTCATGACCCGACTTGGATGAACGTGTGGATTCCTATCCCACGTAAATCTCGTGATTGTTGTACTATTATATGCACATTTTATTCATAAAATAAATTTCAAATCGTAAATCAAATCGTATTAAACCCATAATAAATCTGAATAACTATTTCCATAAATAAAACCTAAACTGTTTGTAAAATAAACCATACTAAGTTGCTCATTTATAAAGTAAACCACGAATGGTAAATGCAAAAACTATTCCTATGGGACTTTGCAATGACATTGGAGCACTCTAAGAACAACAAAAAGACATTTCACTCCAAAGTGAAGCTCACCAATGAAAAGAGACGATTGGGAAAGATCCATAACCACTACTCACCTATAATGAGAAATGAGAGTGAGTTTCATCTAAAACTAAAAACATGTATTCATGGGACAATAACAAGGAAGTATGAAATCATAACAACAACAATAATATGATAATGATGATGATGATAATAATAATAATAATAATAATAATAATCATAACCACAATTTTCTATGGTCCTTCGTGGATAACTATGTCCTTGAAATTGCCACTATGGTTGTTTCATAATGTTGCTTCCATGATTGTTGGGTTTGCCTCCATAGCTATTTACTAGGTTTGCCTTCATGGCGTTTACTATTATTGTCTCCATAGTTTAAATATTGTTCATCATACAAAACTTAACTGAAAATAAATAAAAATAACAATACCGAAATGTGGACAGATCGAGCCTCCAAATTATTAGTACTCTGAGAGTTCTAGACACATACAATTCTAAACTTAGTATAACATGTGAAATCATGCCCAATGGATCACCCGCTTATAGGCATTCTGATTTAAGCCCACATAATATGTATCTGGCAATTGTTACAATCATCTGAATTTTATACCTCTTGGTACCATAAAGCTGAAATTCTAAAATCTCATGCTAACATAACTTTTCATATACTTGATAATTTAAAAACATAAACATAATAATAGATGAAATAACATATTTATTCATAAACTAAATCGCACTTGCTATATATATATATATATAAATACTCTATGCTAAGTTCTTTCTGATTTAAACTCTATCAAATATGCATACTCTTGAAATCATAATCTCCTAAGCTTGGCAAAATCATCACAACTTTCCAATCTTTTCTAAGATAGTCTAAAGTCATACAATTCATGATAGTTAAAACCCACGATTTCATAATCTGTATAATCCATTATAATTCATAATTTCTTTAATCTAATGAAAATAGCTATAGTGATCAACCTAAGGCTACAAGATTCGAATCCACTCATCATGAGATTAATTCATTTTGATCTTGGTGATTTTAAACAAACTATGACTAGAGGTGGTAAAAAATATTATGTGACTTTTATTGATGATTTTTCTAATATTCTAAAGTTTATTTAATATGAAATAAAGATGATAAAGCGTTTGATATGTTTTTATTTTATAAAGTTGAAGTTGAAAATCAATTAAATAGAAAAATAAAAAGAGTTAGAAATAAAGGAGGAGTACATTTTATTTAATGAGTTTTGTGAAAAAGAAGGAATAATACATGAAGTGACTCCACTTTATTCACCCAATCTAATGGTGTAGCTGAAAGAAAAATAGAATATTAAAATAAATGATGAATGCATTATTAATAAGTTCTAGTGTACCTAGTAATTTATAATAATTTTAATGCATATATACAAAATAGAATACCTTACAAGAAAACAAATATCATTATAAAATATGGAAATGATACAAATAAATTACATCTTAGCAAAAGTTATGGACAACCTAACTTAGGATCTAAGACCTCCTGAACATAGTACTGCTTATAGATTTTTAGTCTTAAAAAGTGAAGTTCTTGAGCAAAATACAACAATTGACAGACTTGAACATATATATCCATGACTTATTCTATAATCAAGCACATGAAGATTTGAGAATAAGTAAATCATTTGAAAATGCATATATTGTTTCCAAATATTATTCTATCACCCAACTTGACTTAAGATAACATAAAAGATATTAATTAGAGCATTGATAACCTTTAGATGGACAAATATATATTAGTATAATATTTGAGAATTTAGACATAACAATATGAACAATGAATTTATATACTCTCTTGGTTTGAATCATAAATGCTGACTAATATGCATAATTATATCTATATTTCACTCTAGTAACTATAATTCTATAATTTATATAAATCCTGAATATATATAAATCTCTAAAAAACATAATTACTTAAACTAATAATTATAATACATGATCTTGCCTACAATAACACTACTAAACTCATAACTTATATAGCTTCACAAACTTTTCTATATACTCATCCTTATGAGATCATATTCAAAATACATATATATACATGCAACTTGTATTTTATATATATTATAGATAATACTAAAAACAATAATTTAATAATCCATAATAATATATATTATATATATAATTCTCTTATATTATAAGCATGGCTATATAACTAGATAAATGGATATCATAGTTCCTCCTATAACCACTTGGTATTAATCATAACTCTTCTATGGCTAAAAACTAATCAACAAAATTAATGTCATATAATTCATGAAGTTTTCTAGATTAAAATAAATCCATAATCATAGTATGGTTCCATAAAAATAATAATTTGTCATGATAGCTTTAAAACAATAATAAAATTTCTATAATTCATAAAGGCATATTCTTGACATAAATTATTCTAAAATTTCATAAATAATTCATATAATATAGTAATAATAATCCAAAAGTAATGAGCTTAAACCCACTCAAGTGTACGACCTAAAGACAAATTAATATAATGATATAAACAACCTGTTTGGATTTTCAAAGTAAAACTCAGCTAGATCTAAATTCCATGAAGATGATTAATTAAACCAATCCTTGAGTGATTCTTAGAAGATTGTTTAGGAGTATTATGATAAATATATATAGGATTGTGAAAAAATACGTTTATGTGTTGTTATTTTTCTTATATATATATATATATTATATTATTAAATGATAATAATAGATGATTTCAAAGCGTTTTTGATATATATAAAATAATAATAATATAACAACATTAGTCTTAAAGCTGACTAACTTTTATATATATATATATATATAACAATAATTATAATAGAATAATAATAAAATAATAATAATAGTTATACTAATAGAACTAGTGGTGATAATAATAATAATAATAATAATGATGTTGTTACTTATTATTATTTAATAATAGTATTAGTGAATACAAATAAGGATTATATATACATGAAATGACTCCACTTGTTGTTCTATTAACATATATATATAAAATATGATAGTGTACCTGTGCTAGTGCTACCTAACATATAATAATAATAATAATAATAAATGATAGAATGCTATTAACATATAATAATAATAATAATAATATTATGATACCAATCATGCTTAAATTTATAATATATATAATATAATAATATAATATTAATAACATCAATAATAATACTAATGGTAATAATAAGTACTAATAATGCTAATAGTAACATGATAATAATAAGACAAAATTATCAAATTTATCTCTCTAAAATTTCACGTCAACCAAATTGGTCCCTATTAAAAAAAACTCTCAAATTGGTCCCTAAAATATTAGATAGTAGGTCAAATTAGTCCTTGTAAAATTGAATTATCAGACAAGTTAGTCCTCCTTGCCTAACTTATCAGGACTAATTTGACCGACTATTCAATTTTGTAGGGACCAATTTGAGAGTTTATTTTTATAAGGACCAATTTGGTTGGTGCGAAATTTTAGGGATGAATTTAGTAGTTTTGTCTAATAATAATAATAATGATAATAACTCATATACTACTAAATTCCATATATGAGATATCACAATAATTCACCAAATTGATGTTAAAACAACTTTTTTAAATGGTGATTTGGAAGAAGAAATATATATGAAACAACCTAAAGGATGTGTGGAATCTGGTCAAGAAAATAAAGTATGCAAATTGATTAAATCCCTTTATAGTTTAAAACAGCACCCAAAGAGTGGCAGAAAAATTTGATCAAGTTCTAATTTCTGATGGTTTCTCTTCCATAGAAGTAGATAAATGTGTTTATACTAAATTGATTAGAGATGATTGCATAATTATTTGCATGTATGTTGATGATATGCTTATTTTTTGCACTAATCTTAATGTTGTGATTGAAACTAAGAAGTTTCTTGCTTCAAATATTGACATGAAGGATATGGATGAAGCTAGTTTGATTTTAGGTATTAAAGTCATAAAGAAGTGTGACAATAATATTGTCACAAGAACAATATGTGGAGAAACTTCTAAAGAAGTTTGGACATTTTGATGTTAAACCTTGAATACCTCTTATGACGCTAATGCTCAATTAAAGATGAATAGGGGTGACCATGTGGCCCAGTCTAAGTATGCACAAATTATTGGGAGTCCATTGCACTTATTGAATTTCACTCGACTTAACATAGCATATGTTGTGTGCATATTGACTAGGTATACACATAGTCCAAACAATGATCATTGGGCCACATTGGCTAGATTGGTAAAATATTTGAGAGGTACTATGAATTATGATATTGAATATAGTGGATTCCCGCCGTATTAGAAGGATAAAATGATGCTAACTAGATCTCAGATTTTGATGAGATTAAATCTACTAGTGGATATGTGTTTACCTTGAAAGGTGGTTCTGTTACTTGGCGATCAGTTAAGCAAACAATAATTGCAAAGTCCACCATGGAATCAGGCTGAAATGAGTTTGAGTGGTTAAAAAATTCTTGAGCAATATTCCATTAGGAATAAAGCCTATTCTTTCTGTGTTTGTACATTGTGATAATAAAGCGACAATAGCTATTGCAAATAACAAAACATATAGTTGTAAAAACGACATATTAGGTTGAGACATGAAGTGGTCAAGCGCTACTAAAAGATGGAATAATATCCATTGATTATGTGAAGTCAGAGTTGAATCTAGCTGATCCTTTGACTAAGCCTCTTGGGAGGAATTTTGTAAATGCCACATCGACAGGATTAAGACTTCAGCCAATTTGAAATTAAGATGATGGGAACCCAATCTTTGTGAGTAGAGATCCCATGAAAAAGGTTCATATGAGTAATAACAAGTCATCCGTTGGTTCTTGATAGCACATTTTATGTCCCTTCCTATGGTGTGAGAAAATGGTTGTGCTAGACTGCATTATTGTGAGGGTAAGCTTAATGTTTTTAATGAATTTCATAGCATTTAATTATGGGTAGTGTATAACTAGGATATACTTGATGAAAATTACCTATATGAGTGTAGGATTGGGTTGCTCCTATGAGACAGTGGCTAAGTCTTTAGAGCACTCATGAATACTAGGCACATGCATGGCCGAAAAGCACAACACAACGATAACAACAAGGAATAAGTGGGGGTGTAAATGTGATCAGATAGGATTCTAATTTACATTAAAAATGTGTTGGTTCATAGAAGTTGTACTTCACTGACCGCATTGTAATTTAAAATTCCATCTATCTAGGTCTGGTTTATAGTTCAAAAGACACCAGATTCGATGTATTTACATTCAAGTTAAACCCGACTATTTTAATTTTGAAATAAGTGGGGGATTGTTATATTATTATTATTATATTTCAAAATTAAGTTTAGTCTACGTTGGTATTTTTAACATTGAATACTTCTCTTTATACTCATTTGTTAATATCCTTACATGTGGAACTAGTATACTTGTACTCGTTAAGAATTTTGAGCTCATCAATAAATGTTTTTCGGTCATTCGGTTAAAGCATATTCTATTATACATGTATGCTTCTATCTTTCATCATGTACAGAGATATACACGTGCCTGATTTTCTTAAACCAAACTTGGGTGGTTTTAGATAGTGCTTTGACTGTCTCTCATATATTAGCAAAATATCTTCTCTTTATCCTTATCAGTTTTGACTTAGTTTGCTTTTTTAAACGTTGAAACTCAGAGAATGAGAAATGTAGTGCTAAAATCAAGCAAGAATATCTCGCTTCAGAGCTTACATGACATTAGCACGTTTTGGAAAATATTTTAAATACATCTCAGTATCTGACTGGTTTTGGGAGAACAAGAGAGTTTTAGACAAAAAAACATTTCAATCTTCTTCATATTTTTCATAGCTCATAACTTCTTAAAAATTCCTAAGTTTGGGTTAAATTAAAAATGAAACACCTATCTAGTTTTGAGATCCCAAAAATACATCGGAGGAGCCTCCTATCCCTGTGGAAACCCAAACTAAGCCGAACTATTCCTTGAGCCTAGTGTATTTGCACACCCAAGCTTTATTATTTAATTAATTTGTTTTATCTGTAGGTACAAAACATTAACACATGTAGCTTTGGCCGATGATTCCCTTTATTGCCTCCCTTCTTCAGTAATCTGCTCATCCCGTCTCCAATTTCCTATCTTTCCTTGTCTTAGTAATGTAAGCAGCGTGAGCCGCATTGATTTGGTAGCGGGAAACACTTGTCAGTCATCGCGGTAGAGCGAGCTTGGGTGAACAACAAAGAGAGCTTGGGTGTGTCACGGAGTGAGCTTGGGTGTGCGGTGGTGGAAGCTTTGGCGACCATTGGAGGAGTTGTCATTGCAAAGGCTCGTTGGAGGGAGAGATGAAATGAGGGAAAGAAATGGGAGATTTTGAGAGTTAGGTTAGACTAGTGAGGGAATTCTGTATTTTCAATTTGCGAGGGACATTTCCTTCCCATGGAAATCTAACATTCCTATGGTGGAGGGAGGGAATCAAAATAGGGTTATTTTCATTCCTGATGAAATTTTCCTAGAAATGTTTTTATTCTTTCACAAACTAAACATAGTAGTCTTTTAGTCCTAAGCTTAGATTCCTAAAAATGTTAAAACATTCCACGCGCCCTGAAAAATTAGAATCCTGTGTAGGTCATGTGCTACAGGGTAGAGAATAGGGTGTTCATGACCTATCCTAACCAGCCAACCCAGCTCATTTAAGGTCTTGAAATTTGACCTTACACTTTTCCAATTGGATTCGGCTCATATGTCGGTTTAACCAACCAATCCAAAGTCAAATAACTTTTAAGCGATATATATTTTTATAATAATTTATGAAAAATTATAAGATTTTAAAGTTCAATTAATATATTTTATATAACTTGATGTTATTTCTACATTGATATGGTTTATTTTGAAACCTATATGATAAAATATCTCTAAAATTTTATTTTTTCTTATAAAATTTTATAATTTTACTGTATACAATATCCAAATTTTCATATATTGTTCAAATATCAAATAGACTATATACAACTCATGATATAATTGGATTATTATCGAATTTGAGTTTTAAAAATTAACCTAATCTAAAAATTAGATTGAATTTAGATTTTGTCCAATTGATCCAATCCATTCCTTCTTCACCTGGAAGAGATGGAAAGAGCAAAAGGCGTGAACCCAAAAAAAAAAAAAAATAGAAAAAGAAAGAGCTAAAGGCGTACGAAAATGGTACATATTTGACAGTGCTCTCTACTTTTCTCTCCAACACACCAGAAATTGTACGAGAAAGCATTCCTCCGCTTGGGTCGTCATGCTAACGCAGACTTCGGAGGAGACAGATATTGTCGTATAATCACTCACTGCGTTCACTGTCCAAACTCCCCTCTTTTCCGTTACAAGTTTCAAAAAGTACGGTGCGTTACAGCAAGCCTTGTGCTTTTGCCAAGGAATAGTAAAGTGCTTAGGTGGTGAATAGAGAGAACAACACATGGATGTAGTATGTCAGTCAGATACTTTCGCTTACCCAAATAATTTTCGTATTTCCTTTGCCTAATATTCGAATTTCCTTTTCTTATAAGACCTTAGGGGATCAATTACTGGGTAAAGGGCAAGCCACTGCAGAGAAGAACAATGTGCATAATTTTTTCCTTTTGTATCTTTTTTTTAAATTTTTATAAGTTTTATCTCTATATCTAATCTTCAAAGGAATTATCAGCTGTGGAGGAGGAACGATGGCTCGTGGGTGATGGTAAAGGCAAGGTTGTGTCGCTAGTGGTGAGGAGGTGGTGCGACGGGGTGCGAGGAAGAGATATTTGGGGAAGAAGAGTGTTTGCATTTGGAAGAGAAGGCAGAAGATGCTTTTCCCCATATTTTTATTTACATTTAACAATATTTAATAAATATGGGCAAGCGAAACTTTCTCACTGACTTACTACATCCACGTGTTGTTCTTTCTATTCACCCCGTCATCACATCAACACTCATCACCGAACACTGAACATTTAACCCCTACACCTTAACCCCAAATCCCTACCCAATGGCTCCTAGTCCCATCATCATTCATCGTCAAGTGTGAAAGCACCCAGCCTCACTTAAGAAACGATAATTGTACTATGAGATGTGAGTACAGCACCTCGCTCAGTTACAATCTCTCACTACAACAACTCCCAGACATAGCCATCACCACCACCATGCCTACACCACCACACTGCCCAGCGTCACAGTCACCATCCAGCCCCCGATCTCAATTCCACCCAACTTCCCCCGACATCACAACCCGATATTCTCCGGAAGTTGTGAAAAGAATGGAACGAGATATCTGCTACAGGTGCAACCAGATAGGGCACTGGTCTTGGCACTGCCCTCTTACCACCACCACCACCACCGTGCCTACACCACCACACCACCCAGCTTCACAGTCACCGTCCAGCCCCCGATCTCAGATCCACCCAACTTCCCCCGACATCACAACCCGATATTCCCCGGAAGTTGTGAAAAGAATGGAACGAGATATCTGCTACAGGTGCAACCAGATAGGGCACTGGTCTTGGCACTGCCCTCTTACCACCATCACCACCACCACCACCACCACCGTGCCTACACCACCACACCACCCAGCTTCACAGTCACCGTCCACCCCCGATCTCAGATCCACCCAACATCCCCTGAAATCACAACCCAATATTCCCCCGAAGTTGTGGAAAGAATGGAACGAGATATCTGCTACAGGTGCAACCAGATAGGGCACTGGTCTTGGCACTGTCCTCTTACCTCTCCCAACAGCGACAACAACAACAAACGCCTCTCACCTTCACCCAAGACCGATTCCCCTTTAAACTCAACAAAGATATATTACCGCTGGGGACATGGCTTTTGCGTTGTGAAAACATCACGCAGCGAAAGGAACCCTGTAAGGAAGTATTATGCTTGCCCCATCAAAAGGGTTTGAAAGCTCGTTCCCTTTCTGATTTTCTCAGTTTTTTTCCTTTTTTTTCCATTTTAGTGCTAATGTTTTGTTTGGTTGGATATTAGGGGAAACCATGTAGAGAGTCTGTGCAGTGGTGTGATCGTCCTGTGGATGAGAGTTACATGCAGCCTCCGCCGTGTAAGTATCCTGAGTGTGAGTGCGGGCCTGGTGTTTGTCAGAAGGTGAAGGAACCAGATGCTGCGGATAATGACTGTTTTGTTTGTCCTGTTGGAAAGGTATGATCTTTCTGTTTTGAATTTATTTTGAATTGAATTCTTGCCTTGGACTAACATGTTTTCTCTGTTTTGTGGGTGTGGCGAGTTGTTGGTTGGTTTTTACGGCAGTGTGGGTTTGTGCTGCTAAGTCATTTTTATGGTTTAATTTACTGTTTGTTGCTGGTTTTTTGGGGGAAAATTTGATGCTTAGTAAGTAGCAATGTAGGGATTGTTTTAGCGCCTCTAAGCTACCTTATATGTGCTATTGGAATTGTGTAATTGTTCGCTATTTTTTTTTTTTATATTTTGGTTAATAAATTCGAGGGAGACATTGCCCTGGACCATTTAACATGCATGAACACTTGTATATATCTAAACTTTTTGAATATTCAACACTTCGCAGTTTGTATGTTTATCTTGTTCTTGAGGGAGGTTAGGTAGGTCAATGAAATTGGAAGGGGAAGGGAGAGGTGTATACTTGATAGAGCATCTTGTGATTTAGCATAAAAGAAAGATAGTTAGCATAGAAGAAAGATAGCTATCAAAATTATTTTTTTGTATTGTAAAAATAGATGGGATTGAGCATATTTCTTTACTCATTTTATGGTAAGATTATCTTTGATTTGTGGATTTCCTCTTTATAATTTATGTTGATCCGCCACGATTTATCTATATTTTATTATATCTAATTGATATCAAACAGGACCACGGATCCTGTGGTTACAAAGTGTCGGAGGATGAACTGCTAGATAACAGCGAAAGCATTGTTCCTATCCAGCCAAGCAGTCAAAAGCATTTGGGTGAGGGGGGTGATTTGTATGTAGAAAATTCAAAAAGGATGGGAATGATGGAGGATTTTGAGACTCCCTTATCGACGGCTGTATCTGAGCATCCAAAGGGAGACAATGCAACATCAGAGGCAACCCCTTCAAGATGTGTTGGTCTTCCAGAATTTGAGGATGATGATGATCTCCAGGAAGTTGTGAACTTGGTGCGATGGGATGCTGTTGAGAGGGAAACATTCTTGTTATCTCATTGGTCAACACCTTCAAGGATCGGTTGTCCACAAAATTTGCTTCTCGCTGGTGCTTTTAGTGATGCATCATTTCATATTACATGCATGCATACAAATACATAATTTTGGTTTTCTATTTATATCAAAAATATATTATCCCTTTCGCATTTCCTATATTTTGCTGCTTTCATGTTGGAGCCAAGTCACATCATTTTGATTTTTATGTTTTACTTGGTTCTTTATAAATTCAGTCCTTGCAACCAATTGCTTAAAGCATTTGTGTTATTGTTTCAACTAGCCGTGGAACAAATACCAAATTCATAGTGATTGTACGAATAGGAAAGACATCTATTAGACCTGCTCCGTGTCTTTCTTGTTCTTCTGCATCAACTAAATATTAAATGTCTTCTCAAGCTACAATCAATTAATACTCTTCCTCTTGATCACAAAAAGTAACTTATACAGTAGTGTGAACATATTCTCTTGGAATTTTCTATGTGAAACTCAGAGAAGCATGTGCGAAGTTCTCGTGATCTAATTTATCTAATTTATAATTGCAGGCCGTTGTCCAACAGGTTGGTTAGGTCGCCTTCTTTTTCTGCAACCCACTAGAAGCTTAAAATTCCCTGCACCTCAGCCGTTCTTTTGTTGTAAGTATGACTTCCTTAATTTTGTGTCAGTGTCCACTTTGATTTTGCAATGTTCATGATGATTTGGTCTCGTCCTTACAGGCATTTTCCCATCCTTTGATCTAATAGCTGTTCCTAAACAAGCAATCACTTTTGATGATCACTGTGAATGCAATCAGCAGCTTGCCATTACCGACTTTAGCGAGCATGCCCAACTTTCTTCAGATGGATGTCATACTGAGGTTTCCGGAGATGTTCTTGGCCATAGTGAGGTTTCCAGAGATGTTAGTGTTAGCCCGCCTAGCCAGTCGTCACAAGGCAGTAAAAGAAAGCCAATGTCAAAGGCAGAAAGGGAAAGGCATGCCGGATTAGGTTTACAGCAGGCCCTCCTGGACCTTCTTGACAGCCTGGATCCTCATGAAAAACAGTCCATGAGAATGGCTGCAGAGGACACTTTTGTTCTATTGGATCGTCTGTCTGTTGACTATAAACAATTCTCTGAGCATGTTTGGGACTTCATCAATTGTGCGTCAGCCGTAGCGGATATCGATATGTCCATGGAAAATTTCCTTACCTTTGAGGAATATAATCAATGCATTGAGGAGGAGAGGGCAAGACTTAGTCAAATCCAGGAAGATTGTGTCAAGACTGAGGCTTTGCTTGATGCGTCTAACCAGCGTAGACAATTACTTCGTGAAGAAGTCTCTCATCTAGAAGCCTTGCTCCATGAGAGACGAAACCAACTGAGCTCTTGTGAGATGGAGAGCTTGAAGATTGAGACTCATCTTGGTGATTTGAAAAGAAGAATGACAGAGGCTGACAGGACCTTAAAGGGTAGGACTGCAGCAGTAGATTTGGCCGGGAGATTGAATGAAGACAGGCAAACAAGACAAATGGCAGCCAAGGCAGCACTGGAAAAGGCCAAACTGGAGTTAGAAAAGTGATCACTCAATATATGTGAAGCGTATAAATTAAAGTTGTTATGATTAAAGAATGTTCAACTTGCTGGGTCGATCCCTCGATACTATCTTGTGAAAATTAGCCGTTGAAGTGTTTGAATTATTTAAGTAGCTGTATGTCACTCTCTATATGTGAAGTGCAAGAATTGTAGGTCGCTATCATTATCATGAGTGTAGATTCAACTTGTGGGGTCAATCCCACATTTCTATCATGAGTAGACTACTAGTTTTCTTCTTCGTTTTACAAATAATTAGCAGTTGAAGTGTGTGGTATGAATTATAACCCGTGGAGTGGATGAATTTATAGGTTGTGTTATGATCGGTGTAAGCTCATCTTGCTTGGTCAATCTAACGTTTCTGCCATGTGCAAATTACTAGTTTTTTTTTTGTTTTTTTTATGACTTAATATTCATTTTAAATTCTGATTTTATCCTCGTAAGTTATTTTAGTTCCTAATTTTAAAAATGAGTCAATTTAGTGTTGATATTGTAAAACGTGAATTATTTTAATCTCTTAAATTATTTTTATTTAATATTTCATCAATTAAATAATTAATTTTAAATTATATTTTAACATATTTTATGTCATTTGAAGTATAATAGAGTTTAAAATAATTTATTTTGGTATCTAAAATTATACAAAATGAGTTATTTAAATTTTCATTTCAAATCATAAAATGACTCATTTTGTGCAATATTAGATACTAAAATGAGTTATTTGAAACTTCATTCTACTTCAAAAGATAATTGGTATGTGGGAGTGGCTATTCTAAACGTAGTTGTCCTGGAATATCCTTTTACTCTCAACAATTAGTAAACTAATTATATATTGTTATTCTAATATTATTCAAAATCATTATTATAAATATTTTTTAAGAAATTATGTTAATATTTTATTATGTGTTTCTATATTTTTACATTTTGAAAAAATATATATATTACACAAAAAATATCCTTCTATTATTTTGTGAAAAACACATTTTCCACTAATTAACATAACAAGTTGGTATATTAGATTTTTCAACAAAAAATGTTCTTCTAAAATTTTTTCAACACAAAAAATAGATTTTATCTAATATTAAGTAAAAATATTATACATTTATACTAGTTCTCTGGTTATAAAATTTTTTTAACCTATTATTTTCTTTATTAAAAATTAAGTTAACATAATACACCAAATTAATCATTTATCTAATAAGTTAGGAGGAAGAGTGTTGTTAAGGTTTCAATCCTATGTGAGATTAATTGTCACATGTATAAAAACAAGAGAAATTGCATATAAGCTTGTGTTACATTTAATTGAACTAACTCATAAGATGCATCTAAGTTTCATTCACATAGGTAGCGTTTGGTAAGGGAGAGCAGAAATATAGGGGGAGAGAGATAGGGACAGTGAGAATGGAGACATAAATAATAAATATGTATAGGAGTATTATTAGAAGAAAAAAATATTAAATTTCTATTTCTTATCTTGTCACTTCTGGAGGTACACAAATTTTGTGTTTTTCTCCCCATTTCTGCCTCCCCTTCCAAACACGTTTCTCCTTCCCTCCCCTTGTGTCCTGTCTCCCAAATCAAACGCTACCATATGTATTATAGGAAGTCCGTCATACTCAAACCTTTTTTCTCTCCCCCTTATCGAACACCATAATATATGTTTGAGAAAACAACCGAATTAATTCAAATATTTATAATTTATATATCATTTAATAGATTTTTTAAAAGAAAAACAATAAGGTAAAATTGCTCCTCTACGGTTTTGAAGAGTTGGAGCCTTTCATGTCGTATATTACCAGAAAAAAATTTAAACACAGTTACCCCTTACCAGTTTTTTTTTTTTTGCAAATTGGAAAAATATTTTATGTAATAATTTTTTTTGCAAAATGAAAAAATATATAGAAGCACAAAATAATCCAATATTAGCATAATTTCTTAAAAAATATTTGTAATAATGATTTTGAATAATATTAAAATAATAATACATAACTAATTTACTAATTGTGAAGAAAAAGGGTATTTTAGGACAATTATATACAAAATAAGTTGAGTGGGAGTGATAATAGTCAAAATGTAATGACAATATCCTTTCTCTTGGTATGTTAATATATCACTTAAGATTACCTATCATCATTTAATTGATGAAATGTTAAATCAAAATGAACTAAGAGATTAATATGACATATTTTGTAATATTAGGAACTAATTTAATGCATTTTAAAAGTCAAGGACTAAAAATAATTTATGAACGATTAATTTTTTTTTTTTTTTGGACGTCTCACACTGTCCAATTCATTACGATCACATTCTTTATCATTTATTGATCGATTTATTTATTATTCACTATTTTGCTTGTTTAATAACAATTCGCTGAGAACCAAAATCTCTTTTCAGTGATGACGACGAGCACGTTCTTCAACGCATCGTGCATTGTCGGCGACACACCTCATCACCGCCGGCGATAATATCCCCTCCCCTAACGGCGGCGAAACTGTCCCAATCAAACCATAAACTCCCCCTCTTTCTCGCTCCAAAACGGCACAAACAAAAAAGTCGTCTTACATTTATGATTTTTCTCGAGTTTCATGAATACTACACTTCGCCTCTTCAATTGTTTAACAAGACACTTAGCTCCCCTTCTTATTATCAGTTCATTCAAACACATAGTTTTGTGTTTTTATATCCAAACACACGGTAATTAAGTGTTTATCCTTAGTCAAATTAGCCAATTACTCACTTGACTAGCACCTACACTGACCACTCAAGGTGCCGGTTAGATTATCAATCCTGTAGTTTTATCACATTTCATATAAATTCCATTTCATTTAATATAATTTTTATAGAAATCAAAGTCGTAATAATTATCTCTTAAATATATAATAATTGAAATATTCAACCATATTTTTATCAATGCTCATTTTTTTAAAATTTGGAACAAATAGTTATGATCTAACAATTAAATTGATAAGAATATATTTTATAAAGAAATGTTGAGTTGTGTAAATACTAAATATGCTACGTATTACCCAGGTGTCAATTAATCCCTCCTTTATGTAATGATATAAATTTGATTCTCCTTAGTTCAATATATATATCATATCATATCATATTGCACTTACGCGGTTTTCATTGTACAAACACTAACAAAGCAATGATTAATGAGTTTCGTTCGGTTTTCAATTTTTCAAAATCGCTTTTTCTAAAAACAATTATAAATGTTTGTACTTCTCATGAGCTCATTATTTTCACAATCCAAGTATACAATTTACTCATTCTGCAAACTAATCATGACTTTATAATGTAATATAATTTATTCCCATGCATTTCCAAGCACAAAGGGAAAGTGCTGATGCAAAGTGTAAAATAATTTAGAAAAATAGCATCAACATATATGCGCCCTACTAAAAATAACATATTGCAATCATGGCTTCACCAATTGAAGAAGTGGGAATTTGTATTGACAATTTTAAATCCTGTAGTTGGAAAGTGGCAAAGAAGAACAACACCACATGTTGCAACCAATTTGTTCACTATTAAATACACAGCCTAAATTTGGCTAACCCCTGTAGAGATAATTAATCAGTGAGGAAAGTAACTACCCTCTCCACAAATAGGCAGAACCTGTGTGAACAATATGCTTCCCAAATGCCAAGAATAAATAAAAACAACCAAAAGCTAGGAGGAAAAACAGCAGCCACCCTTTCCAGCACCAGCATGCATATCCTGGTTAGGAACAATTATCCTACTTCCCTGGAGAAGCCCTGAACCATTGGGATCTGCTTCACCATTCCCACTAAGTGGCTTCTTAGCATTGATTCTGTATATCTCAGTTAGAATGGTCAGAAAGCAAGTCTCAACATTAGTTGACTCAAGTGCTGATGTCTCCATGAAGAATAGGTTCTCCCTTTGTGCAAACTCCTCTGCATCTTCTGTTGGCACTGCTCTGAGAGTTCCCAGATCACACTTGTTGCCAATCAGCATTATGACAATGTTTTTGTCGGCATGGCCTCTCAATTCTTCTAACCACCTTGCCATGTGATCAAAAGATTGACGCTTAGTCATGTCATACACTAGCATTGCTCCAACAGCACCTCGGTAGTATGCACTAGTAACTGCCCTGTACCTGAAATAGAGAAGAAGAAGAAAGAAAAAGTAACTTTCAGAGGCTGCAATAGAAAATAAAATATCTGAATTACAAAAATATAATGCTAACATGGTTAAATAGAGTTTGGTCAGCCATTCTGATCGTTTTTAACTAAGTTGCAAACAAAGCAAAGGCTAGATAATTTCAGTTTCCTATATCTCATGGAATAGGACAAAAGGAAAACATTAAAACGAGAGATCGTTTGATTTGTTCATTTATTAATTAATACATTAGTTTTGCGTGACATTGTTGTCTTCCATTTTTTGCATTTTTAATGCAATAACAGATGTATCTATTAATAATAAAACAAAACAAATAATTTCTCTTACTCTTACCACACTTAAAAATTCCTGATTAAAAGCAACTAACAATATGAGGCCTTTTAACAACTACTTCCGTTATGCATATTGTGATCACTTGATCCTGCACACAACCCTATTCATCTACTAAAGAAGGCAGTATCAGGGGAAAGCTGGTAATATCTTATGTGTTTTCCTTTTCATATATCTAATGGAATATTGGTTCCCGCATAAAAGCTTCAAAATTAGCTTGATCTAAAGCATAGCATTGTTACTACCACACAAAGTAACATTTTTACTAAATCTATTTTTAATGCACTTTATTGTGGGATAATCTGTCGTTTGACTAATAACCTAGATAAAGTTTCATCAGTTGCCGATAGAGAACTTCCCCTAGCAGCAAGAGTCATGCTTGCTGATAAGAAAAAGGATATAAGGAAAGGAACATGATTGAAAAACTTGGATGCTGATTTCGATCTTACTGCAAATTCAAGCAATATGTACTTCCGTAAAATTTGAAAATTTACCCACGAATGTCCCTAGCTCAGGAAATGATCTTCAAGCAACTAAGATAAAAATGCAAATTCTATTGACATACCAACCAAGTTGATTTCCAAATCAGAGAAGTATTTGCACGAAAATTTTCCAGACCCTTCATTAGACTCTCGACAGAGCAACTCTTGGATTTACTCAGCAATCAGCAACCAAATTTCGAAGTAACATGAAGAAAAGTTTCATTAACAAGCCATTCTTGAACCAACTCACCTTAATGGTAAATATTCATATAATGTTTGAAAAATAGAGAACACCAATGAGTCAATGGTTTCTCCGTGTTTAAAATTCTTTAGAAACTTTATCATGGATAATTCTCTTGAATTTTTGATAAAATAAGTTGCATCATGTCAGAATTTTGATCAATTTTTCTTTTTCACAATGTAGGGATTATTCTTGTATCATATCTATGATTCATACCCCGTAAAACAAAATGATCCTAGAAACCGTCATTCCACTATTTTCTTCTTCTTTTTTAATAATTTTTGTTTCCTTGCCCAGTAAAGAACAAACACATTCATATCTCAAGTTTCTCAAATTACGAACTGATCCACGTAAATAATTTCCATAACAATAACAACATGAAACACGCAAGATTTTGAATAAATAAATAAATAAATTTTTATGGCATAATTGATTAAAGCTAGATTGGTGAGAAGCATGGTTTTTAATTGCGGCCATAAGATTACTGTTGTGGTGGTCCCTACAACGGCATTACAGAGACAATTGTGGCTATGCCGACAATATTTCTTGCAATTTTTCGCTTAGAAGTGCAACAACAACCACAACCGCAGATTAAAACCATTGTGTGAATGAAGGGTATGGAAACCAACCTTTCTTGGCCAGCGGTGTCCCATATCTGAGCCTTGACGGTCTTGTTATCAATGATGAGAGTCTTGGTCTGAAATTCAACCCCAATGGTTGCTTTGGAATCCACACTGAATTCGTTCCTAGCGAAACGTGCTAGCAGCTGCGTTTTGCCAACAGCGGAGTCACCGATCAACACCACCTTGAATACGTAATCAATCTTTTGGTTGTAATCCCCGTACAAATTCGACATCCTCAAACTCACAATTCCCTAACCTTAATTGACCTATTCAACATAGATCGTGATACTATGCTATATAATCGGAAACGTGCCACCACCTTTAAGATCACTCATCATAGCTCGATCAGAAAATGAAAGAAAACGAATGCGAAGAAAAAAAACGAAGGAAGATCAACGAAATTTGGAGAAAGAAAAAATAAATGAAAGGCAACAAAATCCTCCTCCTTTCCGACGAATGTGACTTTAACTTGCATAATACGGAACAATTCTCATTGATTATTCTATAATAAGATCAAAACATAGACTTTATTAATTTAAATTATGTAATAAGACAATTTTAGATGAGGTCATAATTAAATAAAGTTGTTTGCAGAGTAACAACTCTAGAATTCAAACTCTGACATTATATATAAATGAAATTCAACAAAATTACCTATAGTTATCATTTCTTATACAACAACCAACATTTTAAGTTTTTCAAACTCAACACCAAGTATCCAAAGACATTGTGTGATGGAAAATAAATTCATCAACCAACATTATATAAATGAAATTCAATAAAATTACCTATGGTTATCATTTCTTATACAACAACCAACATTTTTTAAGTTTTTCAAATTCAACACCAAGTATTCAAAGACATTACTAATATTAATGTGTGGTGGAAAATAAATTATTATTTGTTATTGTCTGAAATATGTTGAAGTGGCCAGTTGAAATAATCAATCTTCAGCGCCAAAGTTAGCATGCGTAAGGCGAGACATAGTTATTTTATTATAAAGAGTGATAACTGAAAAATAAATGGCTAAACTAAATTATAGTTTATAAGATGACACTTCTCATTGCAGGAAAAATAGGGGCAGAAATTAGGGGTGACAAACGGGGGGTTACTGTGTGTTGGTCATAAAATGGGATAGGGATTGATTTGTTTTAGTTATTTAGGTTAAACGTATCAATCTATTTCATAAAAAATGGCGATGACGGACCAACCCATTTTTAGCTATCTTTTTATAGCTATGTTGCCAACCTGTCCCAACTTGCCATAGGTTGGCTATAAAACGAGGTAGAAACGGCTTGACTCGTTTTAGTTATTTAGGTTAGAAATGTCAATTTTTCTCATTAAAAAATGACGGATTGCAGGCTGAACCATGCGAATCCAACTCATTTTGTCACTCCTAATGAAAATAATCTATCTATGTCTCATCAATCACTCCTTGTTATGTAGAAGATGAATAATATATATTTAGTAATTATTTTAAAATTTTAAATATTATTAAATTCTTATCTTCCACATATTAAAATATAATTAATGACACAGTAAATTAGACATGATTTGAAAAAAATGAGATTTCCATCCCCAAAATAAAATGACACTTACCCTTTCAAGACAATCTCTTTTGTCATTATAATTGTGTCTAGACCAAAAGCGTAAAGACTATCGAATTTAAATCGAATTAAATACTTTCGACAATGTTTCTTCGTTGGATTATTCAAAACAATATTTATATGACCTTCTTGAGCGGTATGTTGGATCATTATGTGTGCGCTTGAATTAATTAATTTATCTATTCCGCGCGTCTTAAGTCAAGTCATTTTTTGTAATAAAGAGTTTTATATAAAAAGAAAAATTGTAATCTTCCCCAATAATTTGTATAACTATAACTACATCTATTCATAAAAAAACATAAGATATAACACATTTGATAATTAATTAGGCTTTTTAAGTATACAATTAAGGGTTTAATTTCTATGATATATATATATATATATATATATATATAGAGAGAGAGAGAGAGAGAGAGAGTCTCATTACACTTCAAAGAAATTAAATACTACTTCTAATAATGAGTACCCCAGTTCACTTAAAAAATATCTATATTCATTACCAAAATCACACCCAACTACGTTTCACAGTGAGTCCACTCGTATTCGTACTTGGATGCCTCGTATAAAATTGCAAATTGCAAGCAAGTACAAAGCAGATGGACGCCAAAATGGACTAGAATACAACTTAATCAAATGTGATGCACACTAATATATATCGATTAATATATGACAGGCTTTTGAACACAACCAAAATGTGTTTCAACTTTCGAGTAGTTGACATGGCCACAAATATTTTTAAATATATATTTACTCCATTTTAAAATAAATATTGCTTAAGGTTAGAATAAGTTAAATAAATTAAGAAAACTATTGAATAGTCTTGATCATTTAAAAGAGTTTATTTAAAGGACTAAATTAACTTTTTAAATAAAGAATTATGATTGGCTAAAAAAAATGTGATAAAAAAGAAATAATTTCACCAAAAAATAGAGAAATAAGTTACATAATTTAACGCAAATGGAGAAAAAAATTGGTATAAATTGATTAATATTTCATTAAAACTCTAAAGTGACAATTGTTTTGAAATAATAGAAAAAAACTTTAAAATGATATTTAATTTGAAATAGAAAGAGTATAAGTTTCATGTTACCAACATGACATCGGTTCAAATGGAAGAATTTGGATGTTCTACATATGTGATATTAAATTTAAGTTCAAAATTTATGTATGTGAAAAAGATCATTGGAAGGAGTCATTGCTTATATATTTCTCCATGTTTCAAGATTTTTTCTCATGGGTATTTTCTTATTGAAGGCAATTTGAGCCCACATATTAAGGGAAAGAAGTATATGTACAATGTCAGAAGCAAAGCTGAATTATTTCATAGGTCATCTTGAGATTTGAATTCTCTAAAATTAGAATAGTTATAAAGTGATAAAACAAGATATTTGTCGCTAATGAATCATTTGACGAGATCATCTTGGAATGGTATTTGTTGACCCAAAAGGTGATAGACCCCTCATCACTATCTTACTTTAAAAGATCCAGACTCATTATGCTTTGTCATGTTCATATTTTTCACTTTCTGTATGATAAGCAATATAAGTTAGTTAGTATAGTTGTCACGACTCGATTTGGATTATGACCGGACGTGAGTACCCTGTCCATGTAAGCCTTGTGATTGTCGTACTATATGCATACTTTATTCATAAAATATAATTTAAATCATAAATCAAATCTCATACTAACCATGAATAAGCATGAATAAACCTTTTTCTCATAAATGTAATCTGAAATGTTGTAGTTGTGATATACACTTCAACTGA
Source organism: Dalbergia oliveri (assembly GCA_030441495.1). NCBI lineage: Eukaryota > Viridiplantae > Streptophyta > Magnoliopsida > Fabales > Fabaceae > Dalbergia > Dalbergia oliveri. The sequence continues at coordinate 16,889,315 of JAMLFY010000008.1, forward strand.
GTTGCTCATATACAAAAGAAACCATGGATAATATACTATTTAAATACAAAATAATCATGGTAATATCAAAATGCAAAATAAAACTATATGCGGTCAGAACCCTACCGTCATGCCATGGAGTACCTATCATGAACAAAATACTATGGCTTAACGCTATAGTGAAGCTTACCCAAATTGAAGATACTAATGCTGAGAGAAGGAAGAGAGGATCTTGTGCTACACTTGTATTTGTGGGGAAAAAGGAAGAAAAGAAGGGTGAGTTTTGCAACAAAACTCGGTAAGTGAATCCTTACTCATAACCATACATGAGACATGAAGGAAAAATGTATAAATAATAGTAGTGCATCATTCATAAAACATTTCTATTTACTAGCAAAAATACATATTATCTTAAGAATTATAAAAGAGAACAGACTACCTATAACTATGAAGTGGTGCTCAGTCCCTAGTGAATATGAGCCCTCATCTGAGATTTTAACAATCCCTGGCAAACCGCCCTAGTGGACTGATCTAAAATAAGGATAACTTGCCCCTAAGCGTGGTATACCAAGGTTAACAAACAAGTTAACTCAGGTTCTATTCTCTCAGTAATTCTCTAATCTAAATTCAATTGTAGTTATAAAAAGGGGAGTTCTATATTTTTTAAATTCAACATGTCTTAGTTTCCAAAATAAACATAAAGTTTTAAGTCTCAATTCATCAATCATAACTAATCCCCATATTTATAATCAATTCAAATCCTAAATTAAATCATGCAACACTTTTATAAAGCAAATATGGTCCCATGCATTTTTTAAATCATAATTTCATGTATAAGTTCAAATGGAGCATTTTTAGCTAAAGCACACTTTTATATAAAGTCATATCATGTAAGAAATCCATTTTTCAAATCTCTAAATACTCCTAATACAAGAAAATAATAATATAATGACCAAACGATGACCATGAGATCAAACCCACTCACCTGGAGAGGTGAACTGTGAAGCACTAACATCACGGGACTTCGATGAGGAGAAATGACACCAATGTCTGCCATTGAAATAACAAAACTCATCAGCCTGTGGGAAGCTCTTGATTGTTCTAAATATACACTAACAATATTGGGGGAGCACATACTCATACCAAGAACATGAAATATCGGAGAAAATAGAGATATAATCTAACAATATATACTCACCTTGATGATTTAGAGGAGCTAGATTGGTATGAGATTGAAGAAAAAGAGAAAAAGGGATGAAAATATTTGAGGGAGGGTTCTACTTGTGTGAAGGGGGAGCCTCGAAATGAGGTTTTAAAATGGGGTCAAAAATGAAACGGCATCGTTTCTGGATACTATTCATGCTCTAGGGGAACCGCCATAGCGGTTAGGAGTCATTGCACGCTGAAACGGTCACTTACGACCACTATAGCGATCCTGACCGCTAGCTGCTATAGTGGTGAAGGCAACCCCCTTTCGCGTTTTCTGTCATTCTGGCATCTAGTTGTTTCAATACTCACTTATTTACATTTCTTAATTTTAAGTTAATACTCTCTATTAACTTTAAAATATAAATATAAATAAAGAAGTACCCCCATATGGATTCAAATAAATATAAAAAAAATAAAATCCCAACAATTCAAAATCCAAATTTTGAGTTTTAGTTCAAATCTGAAAATTGATTTTCTAAATTTGTGGACTAAAAACGAAACATTTAAAGATTTCATAAAATTAATTAAAAATCACTCTTTAACTTATTTTCCCTTTAGGAACAATTATCGGGACTTTTGATTCCAAGAATGTGGTTCTATCATATAGCCCTCAAGGATGTATAGGATCAGACTTAGTAAGGCTTAAGACCGACGGTGGCTGGGGACCTTGAGGCTGTACAAAACTTGAATCCTGACACATGTACACCATGTATTACATATGTTAGCTATTACTGTTATAATCATATATATACTATATATATATATATATATATATATATATATATATCTTTGTATCCAAACTCAATGTACACAATATTCTACAATTCAATACAATCACAAAAGCATTCTTTCTTCTTCTTGTTTCTTTTTGTCTCTGCACACCTTACATGGTGTCAGCTCTCTCTTTCTTGAACCATGGTAGACTCACATGATTCCACCATTTCTTCTTTCATTCCCACCCCACCACCTCTTCCACCTCTCTTCCTCATACCTTTAACACCTATGTTTTCGTCAAGTTAGATCTTGATAATTACTTACTTTGGCATCAGGAAGCTCTTGCCACCATTGTTGGCTATAATCTTGGGGATCATTTGGATTCCACAAAAATTCCTCCCATGTTCACTCCTAGTCCTGATGCTTCTCCGAACACAGTTTCTTCAACATTTCACCAATGGAAATGCCAAGACAGCCTACTCCTTTCTTGGTTACTTGCTTTACTCACTTCTTCTCTTCGTATACATATGGTTGTCTACTCTTTCTCATCAAATCTAGACCAAGATTGCTACTCTTCATGTTGCTCAACCCAGAGCTCAAATTGAAAAATTCAAGACTCAATTATGTAACACCAAGAAGATGAATTCCATGCATGATTATCTCCTCCATCAAATTGATTACTGATAATCTTGTAGCTGGAAGAGAACCTCTCACTTGATGCTCAACACATTGAAGCTATTTTCGAAGGTTTATTTGAAGAATACAATCCTATCATTGCTTCCCTTTTTCTCATCTTGATCCATACAAAATTGAAGATATCGAATTTCTTTTACTCGCTATGGAAGAACGGATTGAAAAACCCCACAAGTTAGATATCACCAATCCCCCTTACCCTTCAATAACCTGTTTCAAGCTCAACATTGCTTCCCCAATTCACAATTTCTTTCTCTTGTGGTCATGGATTTCACTGTGGTGTGCAGGTTCTGAAGAGGCTTTGGTCGTGGTACAAACTTTAATTCTATTCAGTGCCTATTATATAATCGCTTTGGCCATACAGTATGGGATCGTTTCAATCCAAGCTTCTCTCTTCCTCAACAACAATTTGCTCCACCTCAACCTTCTCGATTCACTGCTACTCCTTCTTCTAACCAAGCACTCATCACTACTAATTCTGCCAACATTCCATCTACTCCTTTAACTATTTCTTCATCCAAAGGCATTCTTACAACTCCTGCATCTATAGTGGACCCTGCTTGATATCCTGATCCTGAGCGACAAATCATCTCACTCCTGATCTAAACAACTTTGTTGCTGCATCACCTTATAAGGTTCTTCTGACGTCCTCGCTGGCAATGGGGTTGGTCTTCCCATCGCCAATGTTGGTCATTCTTTTATTCATTCCCCATACTCTAATAAGCCTTTTATTCTTAAAGATTTACTCTATTACTAAAAATTTGCTCAGTGTCTCCAAATTCTCTCGTGATAATAATGCATTCTTTGAGTTTCATCCTAACCATCTTGTTGTTAAATCTCAAGACTCAATGCAGAAAATACTCCAGGGCTCTCATAGGAATGGACTCTATATTCTTGAGGATTCTTTGTTACCTACTACTCATAATTTTCTTACCTTTTCTACTCCTATTACTACTAATACTAGTTCAGTAAATACTTTTGATGTTTGGCTTCTAGACTAGGCCATGCTTCCAACAAGATTGTTAATAAAGTACTTTCTTCATGTAATGTTTCTGTGCCAACAACTAAAAGTTTGAATATTTGTAGCTCTTGTTGCATCGGCAAAACAAAATAGTTGCCTTTTCCTTCCTCTACTACTACTTACAATGCTCCTCTTGATCTTGTGTTTAGTGATATTTGGGGCCCTGCTCCTATAAATTCTAATTCTGGTTCCATATATTACATCATATTTGTGTATGTCTTTTCTTGATTCACTTGGATTTATTTTCTACAATTTAAATCTCAGGCTTTCTCTATTCATTGAGTTTAAAACCATGATTGAACTACATCTTGGCACCAAACTTAAAACTCCAAACTGATAATGCAAAGGAATATCTTTCCTTTTTTGCATATCTCAAACAAAATGGTATTTTGCATCGCTTTAGTTGTCCTTATACTCATGAACAAAATGGGTGTGAGAATGTAAATATAGACATGTTATTGAAATGGGCTTAACATTACTTGCTTATGCTTCTTTGCCTCTCAAAGTTTGGAAAGAAGCTTTTCAAACTCTATTTATTTGATCAATATTTTACCTACCCGTATTTTGAATTCTAAATCACCACATGAAATGTTATTTTCTAAGTCACTAGATTATTCTTCATTAAGGGTATTTGGTTGTGCATGCTTTCCATTTTTTAGACCTTATAATAGGCATAAATTAGATTTTAGATCATATTTATGCACCTTTTTGGGTTATTCTCCTTCTTATAAAGGTTATATTTGTCTTCTTAAAAATGGCAAAATGATGATATCTAGACATGTGCTATTCAATGAACAAGTATTTCCCTACAAGGACTCCATTTCTTTATTACCTAATCCTTCATCTATTGCTTATATTCTTGTTATTTCTTTACCTCCATCTACTATTTTACCTAATCATTTTACTGCCATTGCTACTTTTCCTTCTCTACCTAATAGGTCCTCCTCTACTCCTGCATCTTCTTCAATTCCCTTTCACTCTTCTTGCTCAGCCATGCTCATCTAGTCTGCCACATTTCCTCTGTTGCTCCCTCTAATTTGATTCTGCCTTCATCCTATTTTTGCATCTTGAAACTTCTGCTACTCCTTCCCTTAACCCAGTTCACCTGCATCCTCATACTTTTACCCTTAATGATCATCCCATGATCACTCGTGGCAAGGATGACATTTTTAAACCAAAGACTTTTCAGTAGTTTCTGAACCTACTACCCTTCAAGATACATTATCTCATCCTTCTTGGTTTCAAGCAATGCAACTTGAGTATGATGCTCTACTAAAAAACTCCACCTGGTCTATTGTTCCTTTACCCCCAACAAATCTGCTATTGGTTATGAGTGGATCTTTTGTGTCAAATATAATCCTGATGGAACCATCTCTAGACACAAGGCACGCCTTGTAGCTAAAGGCTTCAATTAACAAGAGAGTGTTGACTATCATAAAACTTTTAGCCCAGGTCTAAAACCAGCTACCATTGAATTATCATTACCATTGCATTTTCTTTCAAGTGGCCTATTAGCCAACTTGACTTTACAAAAACCTTCCTCAATGGCCCTCTTCATGAAGAGGTTTATATGGTTCAACCTCCAAGCTTTCACATTGGTGATTCAACAATGATTTGCAAGCTTCACAAGGCTCTCTATGGCCTTAAACAAGCTTCACGTGCCTGGTTTGGAAAGCTCGCTCAACCTTACATCATTTTGGCTTTTCCAGGCAAAATGTGATTCTTCTCTTTTCATTAAGTCATACCCAACACACTATCTACATCTTGGTGTATGTTGATGATGTTCTCATCACTTGGCACCTCACATTCTGTTGTCCAACAAATAATTGAATCCTTAAAGCAACTTTTTGCTCTTAAAGATCTTGGTACTCTACATTATTTCCTTGGTCTTGAAGCCAAAACTTACTTCAGGTGCCCTCCATCTTTCAAAGACCAAATATATCCACGATTTACTCCTCCGTGCCAAAATGCTAACCTATAAACCCCTTCTTACTCCCATGCCCTCTTCTTCCAAACTTCAGAAATATGGTTCACTCCCCTTTGATAATCCCTCACTTTATCGTCAAATTATTGGTGCATTACAATACATCATTCTCACTCGTCCTGAGCTATCATTTCCCATTAATAAAGTTTGTCAATTTTTGCACAACCCACTTGCAATCTCATTGGATTGCCTCAAATGCATTTTGAGATACCTTAAAGGCACTACAACCTATGGTCTTGTCTTTCGTCCTTCTCTTGACTTTACAATCACTTCTTTCTCTATTTTGATTGGGCTTCAAACTTAATGATTTGAGATTCACCTCAGGTTTTTATGTCTACCTTGGGCCAAACATGGTTTCTTGAATTTCTAAGAAACAATCAGTTGTTTCTTGTTCTAGCACTAAGTTGAGTATCGCTCTATGGCTACTATAATTTATGAAATCTCATGGATAAAGACTCTTCTCTCTGAACGTCACATCTCTTCTCCATCCATTCCTCGTGTCTATTGTGATAATTTAAGTGTCGTTCTTCTTTCTGCCAATCCAATTCTTCACCGACGCACCAAACATTTTGAAATCGACCTACACTTTGTCCGTGATCATATTATGCAGCAATAGGTTCGCGTTTCCATGTACCAACTGAGGAACAAAGTGCAAACATACTCACGAAACCTATATCCCGTGCTCGTTTTTCTTACCTCTGTAACAAACTCAAAGTTCAATATTCTTCTCTTTGAGTTTGATGGGGGCTGATAAGCAATATAAGTTAGTTAGTATAGTGTTAGCTATTCTGTTATAATCAGTTACTCTTTCACTACTATATATATATATATATATATATATATATATATATATATATAATATATATATATCTTTGTATAATTCAATACACAATCACAAAAGCATTCTTTCTTCTTCCTGTTTCTTCTTATCCTCTCACACCTTACAGTGTAATTTCTTTAGTCAACCATTCATGATGTTGGCAAGCTACACAGTACACTATCAAATTGCATCCATTATCCAGGCATACAACTCCCATAACTTAGTCTTTTTCTCTAATAAGTGCACTAACAACAAAGTCTTTACTCAATTGTTATATTCCTTCACATCTTCTGATATCTCGTGACTGATAATAGAATAAATAACTCATATAGTCCCTAAAAAAAATTTACAAGACTATTTAATTCCTCAAAAGTTTAAATTAAACTTGTGGTCCCTCAAAATTTTAATAATAAGACACATTAGTCCCTCTATATGTGTGTTATTCTTTAAATACTAATAGAATTACATATTGACCTGCTAACATAATGTTAAGTGATGTATATGTCATTTGAAGTGGAATAAAGTTTAAAATAACTCATTTTGGTAGTTGAAATTCACAAAATGAATCATTTAAATCTCTATTATAAGTCATAAAATGATTCATTTTATGCAATTTAGACATCAAAATGAGGGTAATATGTTCCAAAACGGTTTCATTTAGCTTGCCTCTAACGTTATAATGATGAGTCATCATTGTATTGTGTCACATGTCTAGTCTGATAATGAAAAACTAACAGAGGGACTAATGTGTCCATCATTTTCAATCTTAAAGGACTATGAGATTAATTTCTTTTCTTAACGGGTGAAATAATCCGACATAAATATTTTGGGAGGCCAAATAGGATATTCACTTGTGATAATATCTATGAGTAGTTGTGTGAAAGTTCTAGTGGGGCCACCGCCACTGATATGGTGAAAATTAATAGAATTGTGAAGAGATATGAACAAATATACGATTAATTAACTGTATTCTTTTTCTTTTTCATAGCAAGCTAAGCGTTTTCTTTCTTTTTTCCTTTAAGAAAATTAGCATCATTTGATGTAATCTCCCGTACATGTGAACTTACAAAAATCATAACACACGGGATCAAATAATTATGGGCAATGTAATACTAATGAAAACAATTTACTTCAAAATTATAAGAACTAATTTATATAATCAATCACATGTCCAAATTGCATTTTACTGTTAGGGCATACCGTTATTCATTACACACATCGCGACTTCACCCAGATTATACGTGTTGTGCTTTGTCTATCACATGCATTATATGGACTTAAGAGCCTATTTGACACACTCAATAGGATAAGGGTTAACTGTATAAGATCTAATAGAATAAGAATTGATAATATAAAATCTAATAAATTTTTAATATTATATAGTGTTTGATATGACATTATATAAGATACTATATTTTATATTATATAATATTATCATTTATTTACAGATAATTTTAACTATACATAAATATTAAATCAAAATAAAATAGTAATTTTATTAAAAATTTAAATATATTTTTTAAATATATAGTATTATTAATTTTTTTTACAAATAACTCATTGAATAAAAATTAAATGACAAATCTAACTTATATTAAATTTATTTATTATGTATTGTAGTATTTTATAACTATTTAATATTTCAATAAATTATAAAAATATAAAAATACTCTCTTTTTTATATAATTTGATATTTTCCATTATTTTTTGTCATAATTATTTAACTTTTAATTTAATAACAAATATTAAATTGAAATATTATTATTATCACTCTTTTTATTTTATATATCACACATTATTTATTATTTATTTATATTTTTTACTCATATAGTTTATAATTTATTTTTTATTAAATATTATTTATTATTAAAATATTTATTAATTATTAAATATTTTATTATTTTAATATATTATTAATCATTTAATTTAATTATTTATTATTTTAAATATTTATTATTTTATTTATTATTACTTAATTAATAATTATTGTATTTATTATATTATTTATTATTATTTAATTAAATAAGGAAAATAAAAATTATATGTTAAAAGCTAATCATATCTTATCCTACCTTCTTAGGTTAGATAGAGTTATCCATCAATTTAATATATAAAAGAGGTTTGATGGATAAACTCATACAATATGCCATACTAAACAACATATAAAACCATTACATATTGTATTAGCTTATCCTATTATATCTTATACAATACCAAATAGACCCTAATTGGAACTCTCATTATTATTTTGACATAGAAACGATACACACACTCAAGTCTCAACACATAGAGTGTTTCAAATGATAAAGGTCATGTATGTGCATTTTGACCTTTAAACTATACAAATATTTAAATTAACCACTAAATTTTTATGAATATGCATTTTAGTCAAAATAAGTACATTGTACTCCTCATATTAGATATAAAATTATTTATGTGTCTTAACCTAATAGTTTAAACTTTTGAAACAAGTGATTTACTGACATGGTTTTAGAACTTTACGAAAGTGGTTTAGTTCGATCTTTATTACCCATATTATTCTAAATAAAAATAATTAAACTTTAGCAAGGTAAACGTAGGTATGTGCACTATTCATGAATGCTTCAAGTCTGAAAAAACATTCGCATGAGGGTTAAGTATAAAATTATTTATGTACCTCAACCAAACAGGTTAAGCTTTAGTGCAAATTGACCCTTTAATCTTTCTTAAATGTGTAATGCGACACCCTAAATTTTCTTAAATTCATAATTTTTTTGTTAACAATTGATGAAAAAATTATTAGAATGTTCAATTTACGCTTTCAAAAAAGTTCAAGATATTGAACTCTATATTTTTAAAGTTTTGGGTCAAAAGTGCACATGATCTATATATAGTTATGGGGGATAAGATATAATTTTCCTGAAAAACAAAAGGAAATTATCTTATTTGTAAATCAAATAATTTGTTTAAAATTAAAAAAAAATCGGAAATGAATTGAGTTGTTTAATTTCACTGAATTTCATTCTTTTAATTTAAAATTTTTTTTTATAGGATTTGGATGGAAAAAAATTGGTTTTAAGTTTAAATGTTTAAAAGACTACTTTTGTCCTGATAAATTTAAAAATATTAAAGAAAAAGAGATGACATAATAAGGATAAATAAGTGAAATAATAAAACCAAATCAAATCAATTCTTATTCCATTGAATCGCAAACATAATATTTCATTTATAATTCAATTCAAATCTTATTTTATTAAATTAAATCCAAACATTATTTGATCTATAATTTAATTCAATTAATTTTGTTCCAAACGCACCCACAGAATTTTTGTAACCTAAACTGCATATCAAAACGCGTTTCATACTAAATTACTGATTTTTGACAGAGAGTTTAGGTTGAAAGAAATATTTCTCATTATTTAAGTTCAAACATTTATGTCTTTGAATTCATCGAGACTTATGACAATATTTATAAATCACACTCAGCAACAGACAAAACTAAGAAATTGAATTTAAACTATGACGGTACATCAAAATATAGTCCTACTCATTGAGGGTGGGTTTGTTTGGAAATTTGGAGCCCAAAATTACTTTTTTATTTAAAAAAACCATTTTTCATATATTTAAATAATTTTTAAAAGTAATCAAAATCTAAAAAAAAATCAGTTTTTATTATTTTATAGGAACTAAAAATAACTTCTAGAAAAAATTGATTTTTAGCTTTTATAATTAAATATAAAATTTAAGTTTCATAATTACTTTGTTTAAAATCTGAAACAAATGCACCTTGAATCAACCTTCATTGACTCGAACCTAATTACTAATATATCAAATAACTTATATAAATACTATCTTTTCTATATAAATGATTAGAAAAAATGCTTAGGTATAAATATACAAGCACCATTCCTCCATTTTCTCTTTATGTTGTCAGTAATGTTATTAGTACACCAATTTTTTTATACCATTAGAATATCTACAAAATCATACATTAATAAATGAAAATTTTAATTATATTATTATTAGTAAAAAATATAAAAATCATGTATTAATAAATTTAAATTTTATTTATTTTTTGGTAAAGAAAATTTTTTTTATTACCGATTCTGATAAACGATTTCACATTCAATATACAACATCATCAGCTATATTCATCATTAATTAATACAACTGTAATTTTTAGTTATTTATACAATGATCCCACATCTAAAATAATGTCGAAACTCTAAAATATGAGTTAAAAAAATATTTCTCTTATATTTTTATTCCGGGCAAGGAGACTGGCGGAATTTGGATTAGGCTGAATCAATAGAGAGAGCAACATCCAAAAAGAGCACTGCAGTAGTTAGCTGGTGGCATGTATACTTAAAGAGTAATGTTACAGAAATAATAAAATTATATGATAAATATATATTATACATATTATTACTATTGGATATGATCAGTGATCAACTGTTTCACTCATCATCACATTCAATAATAATAAGATGTATGATATACATTTATTATACAATCTTATTTTGTCCGTAACATTACGCATACTTGAATACAGGCGTCACATTCCCACAAAGAGAAGTCTCCAAGGTAATGTAAGGTAAGGTAGGGTTGACATCAATGTTCGTTCGTACTGGTCTACATAATTAAGTAGCTAAAACAAATTAATAAACAATTGAAATGCTCTCCATGAATAGCCATGCTACCATGCGAAAAGTCTTCTATTTATTAACACTCATTTATAACGCGCCACTTCAATGAGAATGAGAAAGCGACAATAAACCTCAAAATCCAAATTCTATATGTGAAAATTTTCATAACAAACGAAATGTAAAATGAACTTAATTTCAAAATATACAAAATTACAAATGAACTATTGATTAACTGACTGTGCAATGATGAAACCCCGTTAGCTTAAAGAACATGTAGTCATGACGAGCTTAAGGCTGCCTTTCAGTATGATCCTCATCCACTCAATAAATCTTTCATTGGCTTCTTTCTAGTTAATTTCAGCGGCTGAAGATAGTAGCTAGGCCCGGATCCTATCAAACTTTTCAAACTTAAGAAAAAGTCAAGCAGTTCTATTTGAATCTGACCTCTGCATGCTTATACATTTGCATTTATCCCGTTTTTCACTGAGTTTCTACAGAAAGCAATTAAAAATGTTAATACATATCAGCCGGCAATACTCCTAAAAGCTTAAGGTGTTAGGTTACATAATTTTCGATACTCACAAAGTAAGAAAAAAAATAGAGCTTAATTTTTATGTATTTTTTTTATACTATTAGTACATAAAAATTAAACTCAAAATAAATATTCTAATTAAAAATGCAATGAGAGTAAAAATGATAATGACTCAACAAACTGATATATTGAAATGTAAATGATGTATATATATAACACTACATTTTTTCTTATTTGTATCTAAAAACTCTTGTAAAAATTTATCAGCATGTTTGGAAAACCAGAAGTGACACACTCCAAAATCAGTTTTGGAAGTGCAAGATCGATTTTGTGCATTTTCTATCTTGTTTAATTTTCTGGTAATACAATCTCAAAATTGATTTTAGATCCAAAATTAATTCTAGTTAAAGTGAAAAGTTGTTGCTTCTAGGATTTGACTCTTTTAATAATCTTGGTCAAAATCATTTCTTGGATCAAATTGCCAAACATAAATAAATTTACCTCAAAATTAATTGTAACAAAATCAATTTTAGGGAAATTAAGGGTTTGTTTGTTTTAGATTTAAAAAAACAGTATTATGAAATCTAAATGTTATCCATGATTGAAAAAAAAGCTAAAAATTGATATATTTTTTTGAAAGTTATTCTTTTTAGTTTCTATAAAGAAACTGAAGATTGGTTTTTTCAAAATTCTGATTATTTAGAAAAATATACATCTAAATATACGAAAAATAATTTTTTAGGGTGAAAAAAATTATTTTCATTCCAAAAATCCCAAACAAACACCCTCTATTCTATTCTTAATCAATTCTGCAAAATCAAACACACACTTTATGAGTAATGATCAAATTCTAGATCACTTAGTGGTAAAAACACTAGTCTTATGCCATGTTAATTAAGGAACAACATTCCGAAAAGCTAAAAAACTGGTAGCTGAAGGCTCATAACTGGTTTTATTTCCAATGGACACAGTGCACACATGAGTGAGTCATTATTTACGGGCTTCTCAATTAAACTTCTCTCCTTACATACCTTGAATTGTTTCTGAAGATCTTTAATGTACACCACAGCCAGGTCCAACATCTCTGCTGTGCTGGCTTGCTGCCAATGATATAACCGATGTTAACTTTCCACATACAATCCACTTTTGTAAAGGAAGAGTGAATTCATGTGCATAACTGATCAATTGGGCGAACATATTTTTCATCCATTATACATAAGTTCTCAATGTCAATTTCTCACATCTAAATAACCATGAGCCAATGATATTTTATCAATCCAACAATATTACAAGGGCAAAGTAATGCATGTAAAGAATCTTTTACCTTGTCCATGTTTGGAACAAGCTCTTGTAATTTTCTCATTCGTTCACTGATTCGAGTTCTTCTTATCTGAAAATAATTACTTATCAGAATCATCTTTTAAAAATTAGTCCATAAATTTAAGATAATAATGTATAGAAGACACTAGAGACTCAAAATTTGTCAAAATTTGCTTGTGAGAACAATATGCCACACTTATTCATTTAAATAGCTAAATGAATCGCATTACTTTATTTCTTATAATTATCACCTTTTATTTTTTGTTTAAAATTAAGATATTTTTATCTGTCAGTATACATTGCTCAATATGTATGTCTTATCGTGGTTCATTATAATTTGCACACCCTGGTTTAGCATATTTTTTGAAAAAGAATAACTAGTTTTCCCATATATACAATATTGAATATCCTACCCTTTCCGCAATGCTTCGAGGATGAGTAGCACAGCCTCTCTTCGCTCTGATTTTACAAGCAACAGAATCTGGGAACTGAATCATATTCCCCATAGCAAACATCTCAGATGAGGTTTTTGAAAAACTCAGGTTATGCGATAATGTATGAACTTGATTTCTAAGCTCTGCATTCTGAGCAAAATAACATATGCATTAAAAGCAAGCCATACGAAACTGGCAACAGCAAAAATAAGACAATAGAACATTCTATACACACATACCTGAGCATCAGTATCAGTAAATAACTTATCATTACTACTTCGCTCCCTCTTGGTGGAGCCACTGGAGAGGTGTGATGTCTCAATATTCCAAGAACCATAAGAGAATCCATTGCTACCTCCCTGTGTCCCATCATCAAGCATAGTTGCTCCAATGCCCTCACTCCCCATTTTAGATATCTGTGACAGCATTCCCAAGGAAGAAGGACCTCCTGATGAAAAGCTAATTCGGTTATTCATTCTGTTCATAGATAGACTTAGTTCACTGTCACTGCCATTCACCCCATCGTAGTTTCCAACCCCTTTCATAGTATCACACCCTGCAATTCACAAACATATAAAAAAAAAAAATCTTATATAAAAAACAATCTTAGTGTAACTAAAAATGTATCTTTTCTTATAAGAAAGAAAAATGTATTTTTTCTTATAAGAAAGACTGACAGCCGTCATTTTAATATGTCTGCCATAAGTTTCTACACCCTCAGATTGAAGTTACCACAAATGTATGGAAAACATGAGTTTAAATTTCCAATCTTGTGTCTTTGAAAACACCACAGCATTGGCAAGTGATTAAAATAAAGTCAAACCATGAGAGAGTTGGGTGTATATCATAAATGCCAAGGATAGGTAAATTCCACTCTCTAGAGTCTTAGCTTGTTTGTAGCTTATTTAAGAGGGAAAAAATCGCCTTTTCCTCTTCTTTTGTTTTTGTTTTTTTTTTAAAAATCTTTATCAAGAAGCTTTTAATTATAAACTATTTTGCACACAAAATAAGTTAATTCCGATATACATTAAAGATTTAAACCACTTCACACGCATGGAAAATTTGGATCATGAGACTATAATCAGCCGCATATTGGGTAAAAACGCCTTCATCAGCATCACTGTTTCCTAATTTTTCATATTGCCAGACTTTCCTAGGCATGTAATTGCAACTGAATTCATCCTAGCTGCTACTATCTAATACAAATGTTCCTTGGTTCAGCCAGAACAATAAAAATAAAAAATAGCATAAAAACATACGAACAACCCAAAAAGTGGTCTAAAAATAGTTATTAGACAAAAAAGAGCAATAATTAAGCAGAAGAACAGAACACCATTCTGAGAGGAGAAGTTGCTTGAGAAATGGCCAGCAGCAGGGAAGCTACTCGGCCTTGGAAGATCCATTCCTACAGACCCCACCAACCCAAATGAACAATCCATGGAGGAACTCGCATTTGATGAAGAACTGTGCCTCATAAAACGAGAGGGTATATATCCCTGATTGGAATTCATGAGGCTCAAAGAGGGTGAAGAAGAAGAAGCCTTATTATCAGAAGGCTTCTCCACGAACTCTCTGAAACTAGGAGAAGCAGCATCGTTGCTATGATCACTTGAATTCAAGAACCTCATGGCCAACCTATCGGGTTCAGAAGAAGAAGAACCCTCCCAAGGGGTACTACCCTTATTATTGATAGCAGAACTACCAGCACCACCTTGTGCCAGGTTTGAGACGACTGAACTAGGGGCAGAGCGAAAGCGAAGCAACCCAGAATTGGGTGGTGGTGGTGGTTGTTGTTGTTGGTGCTGTTGGAGTTGATAACGGGAATTCGAATCCATTGTTAGATATGCTTTTTCCTTTTCTTCTTCTTCTTCTTTTCTTTTTATGATGATTCAGTCTCTATAGCACAAGGGGTCACTTGCAAAAAGGAAAATAAAAAGGTCAAGGTGAAGTGGTCAGAAGCTGGGGAATCACAATGGAAAAAAAAAAAATCTGAGAGAGAAAAAAAATGAATAAGCAGGCTTCAGCTTGGTTCCTAAGCAGGGGTGGGATGAGATCTTGTGTGAGAAGCAACGTTAACCCAATGAACCAAAAAAGAAAAAAAAAAAGAAATGAAAAAAGGCCCTTAATTGGTTGCTCAAAATTCAAAGAGCAATTGTAGTATTTAGCAAGAAGCATATAAGAGATACAGAGAAGCAGTGGAAAAAAAGGACAAGAGGAGTTATCATATATGTATGCAGCCCTTGAGATTGTGTGAGATCTCCTTCTCTGGATGAATTTGCTATTTTAGAAAGGAAACAAGATATGAGGTTAGTGAGAGACAGAAAAAGAGTAAGAGTGCGCGTGTGGAGAGAGAGAGAGAGGAAAAGAGAGACAAGTAGGCAAGTGGGCTATATTTATCAATCTTTGCTTTGGAGCATGTTCAGCCAATGAGAGAGAAGGAAAACACAACCACCGGCGTCACAGGACCAAAATTTCTTGTATGTCTTTCGATTGCTTCATGATTCCAAAAATAGAAACTATTTTTTAATTGTCATTGGGTTATCAAAATACTAATTTGTTAGCGGAATTTAAATTTTTTAATAGGAAGCTTTTAGTCGAATCAATGGGCCCTTCTAGTATACGATGATCAAATTTGAAGTCGAATAGTGTTTTCCTCTCGGATTTAATTTTAGGTTTTGCTTTGGACACCTTATAGGTCTCCCTACTCTTTTGTTTTCAACTGTTATAATTGATAAATTATCCCTTTCATACCTTAATTTAAGTTATTTTTAAGTTACGCATAAAAATTATGATAATAATTAAATTTTATTAATTTTTTAAATATCATTCAACCTCTATTTATTCTCTTTTCAACTAAATACTTTCATAAATTCCCCTCACTCATTCTCTCTCCAATAAAATAAAGAGATAAAATAGATATAAAATAATTAATGAGTTATTAAAATGTGAAAATGATTTATATTTTGGATCAAACAAAAATTTCAAAAATGAACTTGTATTGAAAATTAAAGATAGGTTAGTTTAATACGTGACACATTCTTAACAACAAATAACCAAGAAGGATGATACCTTTAAATTTTATAAGAGTAACAAAAAAACCCCTTAATTTTAATATCCTAAAGTTTTACATATTCATTCAATCATATAATGAAATCTTAGTAAATATGGTTAATTTTTAGTCTCATTACTTGAAAAAATTATGCCAAAAAGATGTTTAATTGGATGATAGCAACAAATTCTTTTACATTTTCAATGCATTAAAATTAAATTATTTCTGTTATTTATTTTTAATTTCAATTCTATTTATAGATAGAAAAGTGCCCTCTTGAAAATCTTTCACTCAAAAAATTAACCAAACTCTTATTTCTTTTTATTGAAAAATGTCAGTTCAAATTTTATATATATATATATACAAATTGCAGTATTAGAAAATGTTTGAAACTCAACTTCCTCAGTCTTGACTTTGATTGAAACTATCACAAAGTAAGATAAATTAAACATAAAAACTTTTAAGTTTTACGTAAACTATTTTAACAATGTAATGAAAGCATGATTTGATGACATTATAAAAGAAATTTTATATTAAAATAAAAAAATGAATTATTGCATTTACATGTAAATATATTTATTAAATATTATTAGACTTTAATTTTAATATAATATTAAGAGTTTAATTTTAATATGTTGATGATGTAAATATTCAATCAAATCTCTCCATTTAAATGACTTTTTAAGTAACGGGATGGGAGTTAAACCATATTTAATAATATAGTATTACATGTTGGATAATTATATAAAATATTTTTATATTATTAATGCATCAAACTTAAATTTTATTCTTAATATTAGCATAAAAGAGTTTTATGTAAAACTTTAATTATGTATTACTATGTTAATAAAAGCGTTTGATTAAATGACCTATTACTTTAAGAGTTTTATAAAAGAAATATGTAACTAAATTATAGTATTAATTATTATCAAAGTACTATTTTATATTATTAATACACTAAAAATTAATCTCATATTACTATATGTGTCACAATCTGAAAAGATAAAATTAGGTGAGAGAGGGCGGAGACCCCATAGAAGCACAATTCCCCCTTTCGGGACCTAATTTGTAAATGATATATCACTGTAAAAAAAAAAAAAGAAGTGGTTCTATTATAGTTTCCATTATAAATTAAATATTAGTATAACTGTATGACCACAAATCATTTACCAACGAAAACATAAAGCAAAGTCCGTGCACAATTAATATGATTATCATCACAACGGGAGTCACTTAATCGCGAATATAAAGCAATCGTCAAGAGAGCTACTTAACCGCGATAATGTCTGAAAGATTTTCGCTGCTACAATGTCCAAAAGATTAATCTTACAATATTATTTTACAAATGCTTTAATTTTTATATACAGACAGTATAATATTAATAGTGTATACCTTTTATATTATTATTTAATCAAATCATATCATTTGATTTATTTTTTAAATAATAGGTATAAAACTTAATCACATTTACTCATGTAATACATAATTACATAATACTATAAAAGCCAATAAACAAAAATTAAACTCTAGCTTAAAACCCCTAAAAAGTATAGCATGACCGTTATTTGTTACGCCGCAATTTCAATAAAAAATTGTTATTTCGCAATTGCATATTGATGGCAAAAACATTTTTTTTTAATGGCAGACTGTATCTTAACAATGTCTTTGCAAAAAGAAATTTAAAAAGCAATGATAAAGAATTCAAATAAATTTTCAATATCATACACGATGTAATCAATGTTAATATCACAAAGCCATTTTTGCGGCCGATTCAATTTCCCTCCTTTTTCATTGTTCAGTTGTTCTGATGGATCCTCCTAAGACAAGGTCACTCACATTTTAGGTACATAATTACTCCCTCTGTTTATAATATACATGGGTTTTGGGTTATGTATAAATATTAAAATAATAATTGAATCTTATTAATTTCTAAAAGAATAAAAATAAAAGATAAAAATATCGTCTATCACCCAATCTTCATTTATTATCTTTCCAATTAAATACTCTAATAAACACACATTCACTCATTCTCTCCAATTAAATAGAGAGGGATTAAACATGGATAAAATAATTAATGAGTCATTAAAATTTGAAAAAAAACTTATAATTTGAAACAGTAAAAAATTCCTAAAAATGACCTCTATATATATATATTATGAAACGGATTGAAGGCAGTAACTTGGAATATAATGATGGAGGGAAAGATGCAACTAAGATGAATAATTTATTATGAGGATAAATGGAGTCAATCTAAGTCATTAAATCTTACATAAATAATAAGAATTAAAATATAAAATTATGTGACTTTTTTAAGTGATCATGTGATTGTATTAAATAATTTTTTTAAAATTTTGACAATTGTCTACCTATAGTTATATAACTCAAATTTACCCCTCCTATGTACACAATACACTACCCTTCTCACTTCTCACTTGAATCATCCCTACAGCTGATTGATATTGATTTAGTTATATTTTTATTTTATTTTTTTGTTGTAAAAGCAGTTTTTTTAATTGTAAGTGTTTCTTTTCCTTCCTAATGTTATTTATTTGAAAGAAAAATGTTATTTTATTCTATAAAATAAAAGCTTCTTCATGTTTTTACCATGTGAAATGAGAAATATAATATTAATAGATGAACAGCTAATTTGTTCAAAGATAATCAAATTTACAGAAAATAATGATATTTAATCACTTTTAAATTATTGTGAAAAGACCTTGAACGATTAACATCACACACTAGATGGGATAGTCTGCCGAACTGTTGATAAATGATAAATTTTACTTTAACCATAATATTTTTAAAAATGTGTTAATGAAATATACTAATTTGAGTAAACCCTAAAAGTGATCAGTGATAAAGAAAAAATTTTATCAAACAAATTTATCTTTGAAAAATAAAACTCTTAATATAGTTTTCTGAAACCAAAAAATGTAAATTAGATTAGTCTTTTTAATAATTTAACTAACAATATTTTTTATAAAATATATTAGTTTCTAAAAAAAATTGATAGTCAATTTCCATGTATTGACATTACACACATTTAATTATATAATGATACATCAGTAAATATCATTAACATTTATTTCTACTACTTTAAAAAATCATTCAAATAGAGATATTTGATTGTGTAAAACTTACAAGCATCAAAATTATTATCTTAAAACACCGGTTGAGGAATTAAAATGAGAATGTTTGCATTGAAACAAAAAAAAGAAATTTTATGTTTTTAAAACATTTCACACATAATAAAGTTTTAAAAGTTAACTTTCTTTTTAGTAACCTTAATTATATTATTATTCTAGAGATGCTGGTTAATAAAACTCCTTATTTTTTAAGGCATGAACCTGAATTGTTTGACATGAAGACGAGAAGGAGAAGTCGGTGGTGAAATTCATTCAGTGACGTGACGCTAGTCCGGTGTGCGCACCAGATTCTGTTCCGACACAGCCTTTGCTTGTACTTATCACTTCCTCTTCAAGATTACTACTAGTACTGCCTCCATTCCATTTTCCATTGCCGCCGTCTTTCCATAAATATAACAACCTCTATTGCATATGCCCCCCGTTTTCCCCCTATTTACCAATTTGCCACCTTACCTACACCTTCGTTGCCCGGTCAAAGCAGACATCATCACAATCCCGGACTTCAAAAGTCCAATGTTTTCCTGTGCTGTGTGCCTGTGTCCCCTTCACTTCACCCATGCACATTAAGTTCAATGCATTTTCTCAGCCACTTGTGTTTGAAAATTGAAAGCATTAATTAACCAATTACACCGTTATCTGTAAATTTTTTTTTTATAATTTTAGAATAGCTGTCAATTTCTAAAATTAAGATGATACAGTATTCATTTTTTAATAATATTCTTAATCTAATTAATTATGTTAATAAGAATAGTATATTAACAATGTAGTATATTAATTGCAGTAACGAAAGTATATAAAAATAATCTTGCCTACTTATACAAATTTTACTATTACCAATACCACTTTATTGTTTTCTTAATCTGTGTGTTCTTTAATTTTTGATAGAAAAACTGAAATAGATGGAGTATCAAATTTCTCTAAAAGATACACCCTTCCATTGGTTTCATCCATAATTTTAGATATATCTGCACAATAATTGACAAACTCAAAATCAAAAGTTGATTATAAAATATGTTTACTATTTTTATTTTTCAAAAGCTAATTAATTAATTATATTAATCGGAAAAAACCACTAAGGTGAAAAAGTCCTCCCTCCTAAATTTTAACGCAAATGCATATTCAAAGAGTTTGAACCTTAGATCCTTGCTTAGGTTAGAACAATACCTGCTAGTTGATTTACGCCTTATCGGTATTTTAATACTTGAAAATCATTATTATTACCCTATTCATTTTTTTAATAAAATGTTAAAAAATATTATATAAATGTATTTAAAAAAAAATTAAGGTATTAGAGACATTTTCTTCTATACAAATTATTATTGGAATGGAATAAAGAACTACATGATTAAAGGACTCGAAAACCTTTCAGACGAATACCTTGTTTATAGGGTTTGATTATTTTATAAATTTATATTATATTATATTATATTATATATATATATATATATATACATATATATATATATATATATATATATGTATGTATATATATTTAAAAAGTACCACAAACGAACTTGATAGTAAATTATATAGATTGTGTTTTTGTGTGGCACTTTAGATATCTGGATATATTGTGGCTAACATGTCATATCTAGACTGTGGATTGGTTGATGCCTTATGATGTGCCTGTGGTGATTTGCTGTTTTTCTAAGGCTGTGGTTCCTTCATTCTGGTCTTGCTCTAATGGTGATCTATTCTATTCTGTGGACTGGTGTGCTGATATATATGGTTGGCTGCTGCGATTTCTTCGGACTGGGGATTTATCGTGTATTGTCTGTGTTGGTCCAGTGGATGTTCTTGAAGATTTGGGTTGATTATTTGCTCCATATCGTCGGTTTGCTTTCTTTTGGTTTGGCTGTTTGTGTGTATTGGGATTTATATTTGATTGATTGCTTGTATATTCTGTTTCGTGACTGTGCTCCTCCTAATTGGAGTGGAGTGTTCTTTTATCTATCTAAAAAAAATTAAAAAAAAAAGGAAAATAACACGCGTAAAAGTTGTTTTGTGTCTTGTAAAATAAAAGAAAAATTTTATTTACATATAAAAATTTAGTATAATGATAAGTAAATTATATTTAGGTAGTACAATATTTGTACAAATTTTTTTACGAAACTAAAAAAAATCATTTTCTTAAGCTATTCAATTCAAATAAACCAAATAAAAAGAAACAATAAAATGGCTACTTTTTCCATTCCGTTAAACATATCAAAGTGTCCAATAATATGGATACTATTTACTTTTGCTGCCGAAATGGAACGAAATACGGATCGGAAGGAAATTTTTTCATAAAGCTTCACAATCACATAGTTTTTTCATTTTATTTTTAGATATTTTGTGATCAGAATTCAAATGGGGAAAAAAACTCTTCCTCCAACTGATGCCTCCATTTCAAAATAACTGTAAAAAATTAAACAATAAACAGAAAAATAAAAAACATTTTGATAAGTATAGAAATTTATTTGAGTTGATAAAACTATCTTTTCATAGTCATTATTATTATTTATCTTGATAATATTGATTACTTAATTAGCATATTTATAGTAAGGATACAAATGAAAAAAAAAACTTAATAATGTCTAGATATTATAAATGGATGGATATTTTAAAATATAAAAAATTAAAAAATTAATAATTATTCTGAATTGGAGGAAGTATACATAAGCGATTTCTAAATGGAAATATAGGACTACTACTCGACTATTAACGGTTAACATAATGGTTTGTGACACTTTATCACAAAAAGAATTGTGTGAATGTCAGCATAATGGCTTATGATTCTTATCATCATTCCTAATTTTTTTATTTTACTAAGTCATCCTTCCATACTTTTATTTCTCACACTTCTAATAAATTCTAAATTTATCCTTTCTCAGGAAATATTAAACTTCACGATGTCTACAATATTTATCAGTAACCTTCAACCTAACTGGAAAGCACAGAAGGCAGCGGTTCTTTATATGATTACAGTAATCTGAATGTGTGATTCAATTGAAGGAAGCTAAGATTGCATTTTTTGAATGTGTCCTTTTATCTCGGGATTCCTCTGCTTTGTCGTGTCATTTGAGTTCATTTTCAAAGTTACATATGAATAACCAATTTTATTATTTTTCATCTAATGACTTATTTTATTTGTGGCATTTCCAAAAGAATTAAATAGTAGTACTATCATGTACCAAAACTTAGTAGTCCTAAGTACGCCAAAAATTGGTAGTAAGTAGCACCAAAAACTAGTGCTATATCCGGGAAAGTTGGATGCTACAATGGAATTGTGAGTCTACCTTCCCTACAGTTGTCTAGGTGGAAGCACATGGTTGTGCCACATTCCATAAGTTTAGCCGCGTTTAACCATACTTTGTAGATATGATTAACGAATTAAAATACATTGGTAAACACAAATGCAGCCTCCACCCACCTTTGTCTCCCTCCTCTACTTCTACATCCTCATCAACACCGCAAGCACCACTTCTCCATTACCACCACCAATCTCGCCTCTCACCTAAGCCTCTCACCACTGTCTTTTACAAGTTTAGTTTTAGTACGTATTACACAGTACCAAAAAAATTGTTATCAATACCCAAAAAATAAAAAAATAGCAACTGCAGTATTACACCTTCCCTCCACGGATTGTACAGTTTAATATTTGTAGCGTGCCCGTGTGTGTTTGTTTTTTTAAGTGTAATAATTGTGTTTTGGAAGAGGCGGAACATTTTCAGTTATTAAAAACAAAAAAGAAAGAGAAAAATTTATAAAAAGTACAGAATTTTTTAATTTTTTATTTTTGGTAAATCTAACCTTTTTTTTTCGCGGATTGCACTCCATAATATTAATATTCAACGTGCTTTGGAAGAGTCATGGGACAGAGTTCAGTAATTTAAAAAATCCACTAGGTACAAGGCTTTCATATTTTATTTTAAGTTAATTGTCACCCTTTTTCAGTGATTGTACTATAATATTAATCGTGCTTTGAGTTCATACCTATGTTTGAATTTTTCAGATAATTAGAAGATAAAATTAGAAATTTAGATTTAATTTTACTATCGCTGTCCAAATTTAATTCTTATTACTTTACCAAAAAATGTAATTGTAATTTTACCTTTGTTCAAATAATACATTAAAAAAATAATAATATAATATTTTTTAAATATTATATTCATATTTTCATCAGTTTTTTTATGAATAATATTTATTAAAAGAAATTAGAGCTTGATCACCTTTGAGTCTAGATAATTTTTATATTATATTATTTTATAAAAATATTAATTTTTACTAAATATGATTAATTGCAGATAAATGACACTTTAATGAGATGAAAATTAAGATAATAGGTAGACACAAGTTAAGATAAATTAAGATAGATGACACTTTAATGAGATACAAATTAATATAAATTAAGATAGATGACACTTTAATGAGATACAAATTAATATAAGAATTTTTACTAATTGTATATAATATAAGATAAAAATTAAGAAATCTTGTGTTAATTCTTTTTCTCTCGTGAAATTTCTCTAGAAAGCTAAAAATTTCAATTCTAACAAATATTAAAAACATAGAAGTGAAGATTATTGTTATTATGATAGACATGAAGATTATATTTTTCAATTACAATAATTTGTAGTTTGTTGTGCAAAATAAGAATAAAGAGAATGAATAATGGAGAATAATAGAGAATCATCTTATTGATCATTTCAAGGTACACATAAAGAGCATCCAAATGGCTGTTTAGAGCCAAATGATAAGAGACATAATACCACATCAAATCATAACAGATTATATCTAATCAAATCAAATATTCACTAAATCAACTATAGATATAGATATCTATAAATGAATAATATTTCACAACACTTCCTTTGGATGTCCATCAAGGATACACCCCATTAAAACCATATTAAGAAAAACCCAGTAAGAAAATTTTTAGTGAATAAAAAAGAGTACAATATCTTCATAGTGGGAACGTAAAAATTCTTGTTAAAAACTTTATCTAGAAAAAATCCAATGGGATAAAAACCTTGATCAACGAAAAAAGGAGTATAGTATTTCTCTCTTCTTTGAAGTATCACATAAAATCTCATAATATATGTATTCCAATTTTGTGCACTACTTCAATAAAGAAGAAATAGATAGTAACTCAATCACTTAAACAAATTAGACATCAGTTTCTCTCTTTAATTGAACAATCTAAGTCATGTTGTCCTCATGTAAATTGGGCAATTTTCTTTTAAGATAATCCACATGATAGTTTGAACGTATTGATGTCACGACCAATTTGGCACGTGACTCCACGTGAGAAACCTTATTCCCACGTAAGCCTCATAACTTATCGATTGTTTCTACATGCATGCTCTACTCTTAAAAATCCATGAAAAATAGAAAATTTCTCTTTTTTTACATACAAATCACATGTTCTTTAATGTTCAAAATAATCAAAATCATCCAAATGATCAAGTCTAGTTTCAAATCGTCTTTAAGGTCTAAAGTTATAATACATCATGTAAGTATACGTTGCTCTTTCAAAATGCCATGAAATTAATACAATTAAGTCATTCAACATAAAACCTGAATATACTATCATAGTATGCAAAATAAAAACATGATCTAAGGTCCGGGATCCTGTCATGTACTGGAGTACTTTAAACCAAAAACATAATATGTTTCGCCTCCAGACTCACCAACCTAATCTATGGCTATGGGAGAAAAGAGGTTGAGAAGAATTTACAATGCTCTCTGAAAAAATAGGAGAAAAAGAGAAGGGTGAGTTTTGTAACCAAAACTCAATGAGTGAATCCTCATTTGTAACCCCCTTCATGAGACATTTAAGAAGTAATGCATGAAATCATACTAACATCAATAATACTCGAAAGTCATACATAATCAAGTATACATATAGATTATATACATATATTCAAATCATCATTTCATAACTCAAAAATAAACTATTTTGATTGGATATCAAGAAATTATTGCGCAATTAATATTGCAAGCTTCAAGTTACAAAATCATAATGAGCATACATATGACCATTTCATGGGTGCATCTATTAAAATCATAAAAGATTTGAAAGATCCACATGGTGAATGAATTTATCCACATATATCAAACAACATAAGGAATTTAAGACATTTAAATCCAATCTCTGCTAGTGAAGTCCATATAATTAATTTACTTTAAGAACACGTAGTATAAAAAAATTCATTAAAATGAAGAATCTTTTGATTCTTCAACAAATGCTCATATGAGTTTTCAATAATTTTTTATATCATTTTTACTTCAGGATATCTAAATCGATCATGCCAAAAGATAAAATCATTTGGGTTAGTAAATATTTGGTTTACAATAGCATATAATGATTTAATTGTACTCATATTAGTACTATAGGCCTGAAGAAAGTATATGCAAAATTTTCTAATACAACTTTCTTACCTGAAGCATAATTTGTAATATGGAAGAACTCACTATTTTCCTCACTCACTATCACAATATGATATTCATTTTAGCAAATATCTTTAAGACTCATCAAGTCTCTTTATTACTTTTGTAACTAGAAAATAATCATTTGTGTTTCTTAAAGAAACAAAAATAGCTCTTCTAGAGCCTTCATTCATTTGTTACTAATAATGATATTAATATTTCTAATTAATTTTGTTTATTCGAGAAACATAACATAGCTCTTTTAGAGCTTTCAATCATATTCACACAACTAATAATCGTGTTAAGATTTTATTATCTCATTATAAGATGAATAATAAAAAAATATGAAAATATATCATCAAAGTGTTAATATATCATGTAAGTGAAAATAAATTTGTCATGTTTAATTAATCACTTTACCCAAAAAAACATCACTAACAATCATGATATCATGGTGATAAAAACACATGTATCATAATTATCACAAAAATTTTAGTATCATATATTATTGTTTTGTGGTATATTAATTACAAGAATAAATAAGATTATCTTATCACATAAAATGATAAAGAAAATTATATGTTAAGTTTCAACAATATGGCATAAAAAATATAATTAATAATTATGAAATATGCCACAAATAGCATGGTTATTTTATTCAATATTGAAAATAATTAGTATTAAAAGTTCTAAAATAAAATATTCTGAAAAATAGTATCAAGTAATATATCTAATAAAAACTTTAATAATTAAATCAAATAATCAATATTTATATAAAAGATAAAAAGATACATCCAAATTACTCATATTAATCATGAAATGATTTTATAATGTATTTCAAAAAAAATCGCTCCTAGCTTTTTGTCATTCTCCTTTAATGATACTTAATAAAGATCAAACAAATGTCTCATTGTACGATAGATACCTGTCAAATTTACTTTGATGCCATAACGATAACATTTATCACATTCACTTAAGAAACTTAGCCACTAAGGGTTATAATTTGTCACATTCGCTTCAGGGAATGGGATAGAGCTAACTGGGCAAGTTTCATTTACTTTTTTTCATGAACAACTCATCATTATTTTTTTTCAGCCATGATAAAGCATATGTAATTGATTTATATGTGATATCTTGTAAAGCCCTTTTCTTAGACAGGTATTACTTCAGGAGCACATTTAAGCCATTGAATGTCAAGAATATTTTTCAACATATATTTATCAATAATGCAACTATAAGTGATATCATAATGTGCTTTTCAAAATATTGCCTTTTTTTTATAGTTACACCTCTTCTTTGTATTATATCAAAATGATCGCAGATCTTTTTAAAATATTTAAACATAATCCTTTATAGGTAGCAAAGAAGGAAAATAAATAAACCCATTATATTATTGTTTTAAGGAGAATATAAGTACTTAATATAAATACTCAAAACTGAAAAATAATATATTGCAAATACTCAAAATTATCCTTGAGATACATTCACTTTCGGAAATATAAATATAAAAATTTTTCTTTTAGAAAATATAATGTTACACACTTTAGGTGGTGTGAATAATAGATTCATTCACATTATGGAATGATCTTTTGACATATTCACTTTGGAAACATGCAAATCCTCTTAAATAGATAAATAAATCAATTATATTTTTCGGATAATTTTGAATAATAAGGATACATTCACTTATGGGATGATAGCCATTCATTTCTAGGAATGATATAGAAATTGAACAAAATAGAAGAAGTATATATTGATATATTCAAGTAATAATAAAAAATAAATTAAAAATTAAAGCAATTAATAATTTTCTTCTTCTTTTAAAATATTGTTTTGCAATCATTCTGGAATGCTATATTTTCTTATTTATTGGGCCCAAGACCCATTGAGTAAAGATGAATTTCAACATATATCGATACTATAATAATAATATAAGGAAAAGAAAAACTAACAAAGAATAAGTGCCTCTATAAGTGTAAATGGGACAGGAAAAAAATTGTGGCATTTTCAACTTGCATCAATATTCTCCCAATTTACATTGTTAACCAACACAATCCTAAAAGAAGGAATTGTACATATTAATAAACTTCTTCAGAGCAAAGTTTGTTGATAACGTGTTCTGAAAAATAAGAATAAGAAATGAATAATGAAGAAGAATAGATAATCATCTTATTGTTTGTCTAAAAGATATATATATATATATATATATATATATGAGCATAAAGGCTATTTATAGCTAAATGATAAGAGATAATATCAAATTAAATCATAAGATTTTATCTAATCAAATTAAATATTAACTAAATTAGTTAAAGATATGGACACTTATAAATGAATAATATTTTACAATATAATTAAAATTTTATGTCTAATTTTAGGCCCCAAATTCATTCTTTCTCCATAAAGAAAAAGTGTAGAAGATCTCAATCCGTTTCTTACCTATATTCCTAGATAATTGATGGGCTACAATTACGGTATCCTATTATGTATCATTTCTTTGCTGCCATGGTTAATTATATTTGACTTAAACCTTGAATTGATATTTAAAAGAGTTGTAGGTTGTCAATTTGATTCTTGAAAAATTTGTGATATCAATTTAGTTTTTGAAAGAATTGTGAGACATCAATTTGATTGTGAAGATCTTGACATTAATTTGATACCCAATATTTAAATTCTTTCCAAATTTTTAAAAACATTTTTTGATCTTTTAGTCTAACTTAAAATATTTTTAAATTTTCAAAGAACTAAATTGATTTCACAAATATTTTGATAACCAAATTGATATTATAACTCTTCTAAATACTAAATCGATGTCTCAAAGCTCTTTTCTTGCATCAATTTTAAGTTTTACTCATTATCTTTTGAAGTCCTCTTATGAGTCAAACGCTCATGACTTCAAGTCAATCTATTTTGCTTTATTCCAACTTTCGCAACTTTCATTGGTTAAAAGTGTTTGTCTCCCAAAAAAAAATAATATCAACTAGGGTAATAGGGTTGCATTTTTTGAAAAATATATATATAATAGTGCGAAAATTAAAGAACAGAAAAATCTTGTTTCTTATTACAACTTTCCTGGGCACTCAACTACAACAGCAAAGTTGCATTCTTATTCCACGAATGAAAAGTAACATATTAAAAGTGCAATAAATATTTTTCTTTATTTTTGTTTGGGTGACTATAAAATTATATATGGCCATTCAATATATTAAAGTTGCCCCCTTCATAATTTTCATCAACTCCATTGACTAAAATTTATTAGTTTGGCTCACCCATTATTGATGCATAAGCTACAACCATAGCTTATAGGTATATTCTTTTTTTTATACACCACAGAGGGAATAGACATGATTTTATTGCGGAAACAGCCCTTCATCTATTTATTCCAATTCTTTTGTTTTGCCTTTTATTGAGTGGCAATAATGCAGATTGCTGAACATTGCATAACGCATAAATTCAATTCGATCAATCTCCATTCGTCTCATCTCCAAATAAACGTTGACGATCAAAATCAACAATCATACAAGCAGTGGTGTCAATTATGGAACAAAATCAGACCAGACTCTGCGTACTATATGTAGTATAATGATGTCTGCATTTCAAAAGTAATAATACTTCAGATTCAAATATAATTAATTGGAGGATCCACCACTTGTACGAAGTCAACTTCTTAATAGAATGGAACCTTTGTGAATAACCTCATTGTATTATCTTTGATCAAGGATGAAGTGTATATATGTACAGAGATGCAAATTGAAGAAACATTAAGTTAACTAACTCGGGACTTTAACTCTAGTATAACAAACTAACTAACTCTAATATTTTAATTATGACACTGTAACTAACTTATGACTATTTTGGTTAGAATGAATGATTAACTAACTATATTCTAATACTTCTAAACGAACAAATCATCATTGATAAATAATAATACTCAAAATACGATCATCTCACTCAGTAATCTCCCGTCGTTTGATGTTTGTGTATTCTGGTTGATATCTGCTATTCAACCTGTCTCGTGTTCTGGTTATTTAGTTGCTGTTATTAGTGCTTTGTGGCCTTGTTAGGATGATACTTTTGTCTTTTCTTGTATCACACTGTAGCTGCCCTGTCTGTTTGGGTTTGAGCTTGTTAAAATAATAAAATAATAAGGGTTTTGCTAACCCTTATTATTGGGAATAGTTTTAAAATGGTAAATTTTCATTTGAAATGTATTTTTTCAAGACTCAAGATGTAAGGTCCAATTCTAACCTTTTATATTTATTTTTAGTGGAAAAAAGTACTGGTTAGATAAATCCTAATAATAATAAATTATTGAAATAGTTGGTCTGATACCTATGAAAGAGTTTACTTCAAATTACATAAGCCGTGTTCCACCGTTCAGCTTAGCCCTTAGCCAATACACAGATACACCAAGACTATAAGCCTATTTACGTACCCAGTAAGCCCTGCCATCCCCATGGGCGACGCTAGAGACAAATACTCAAATAGTGTGCGGACGGATCCTTATGCCACATTACTCTGATTCCCCCAATTAATGAGGTAAAATTAACATCATTTGGTTCCTAAAAGAAAAGGCTAAAAAAATGCAAAAGTTGAATAATCATATTTGAATCTCGGAAAGACAACTTTGGAGTATTTATTTATTCCGACTTTATGTGCAAAGCAGAAATTTAAATTTTGATAAATATATTGCGTGAATAATCAACACACGAGATTTGAAGATTTTCTCAAAATTTTGATCTAAGATGTCATCTTCTGATCTTAAATTTATGAGTAGTAAGAAAAAATAAGGTAAAATATCAATTTGGTCACTCACATTTTTATTAAGGTTTCAAATTTAGTCTCTAAAATTTTATCTATTCTATTTATATCTTTAATATTTTCAAAATATTTCAATTTTATCTTTTTGATAGAATATACACAAACTATAAGCAAAATAAAATGAAATAAATGTCAAATTATGATGTTAGAAAGCTCAAACAAGAGATACATGTCATATTACAATGTTAATTGATCACAACAAAACATAAAATATCATGTTTTCAGTTATAATTTAGGTACATTATATCAGAAGAATATAATTGAAAATGTTAGGAATGTAAATAGATTAGAAAAAACTTTTGGGATTAAATCAAAACCTTGATAAAACGTGAAGGATCTTATTGAAGTTTTTTTTTTTTAGAAAAAATGAAAATTAAGACCGGGACAACGTGTTAACAGAAATGAATATTAAAGGATATAATATCATTTCACAGAGCTTAAAAACTTTGTTATCTTTACCTTTCATTTTCTTTAATTAATGCTTCTAGTTGTCATTATTTTTTCTCTTCATAATTACTTTGTGATGTTATAAATAGTGGCCCCGTTGTCTCTTTCCGCCTGGTGCCTCCTGTGATTAAAAAGATAAAGAATAGGAAAGTAAGCCAGAAATGGTTACAAAGAGGACTAGAGGAGGAAAGGTTGAGAGGTACAGGACAGTGGGTTCGCACACCCTTTCCCTAATTAGAAGTAAGACGAAATGGTGCTGTTTGTGTGGAGGAAACAAAGATAGGTGAGCCACCATTTGCATAGATGACTTGCACTTTCAAATTTAAATAAAACAAAATATGTAATTTAATAAAATAAAACTTTAAGCAAGTGTTTAGAGAAGGCATAATAGACCAGTCAAGTGTTAACATTAATAAGCATCAAGCAGTCTCTTCATATCTCTTATGTGAAATAGTATGCACTCTTTTCATTATTTCAAAAACAACCTACATGGGCCGTACCGGTACGGGACTTATTAGGCCTAGACCTGTTCCATTTGTCAATTGACCAAAAATTGAAATCAAACAAGGTCTGTGTTTTTTGTTGGGTCATGATATTTTTGGTCGACATCAAACAGGAAAATTGACCACGACAAAAATTTGCCAATCTTGATGTCTTATATCTGTGGGACCAAAAGTACTATAGTTGTATGTGCAAGATAATGATTCTGACCCAGAAATAAAAAAAGAAAGAGAGAATGACTGGGCTCACGTTGGGGATCTCGGACACGGTGGTTGGTCTACCTGTTTGTGTTCGCAGCACTGACCATGAGCTTAATGAGGAAGATCATGGTTACTGGTTGGTCGTTCATGGGCAAGGCACAACATTTCTGCTGCTTCATCTTTATGAAGGATCAAAAAGGAAGCTATTGGTGGTTGGTGCATCCCTAACGTTACGTTGATTTCACAGCGTCTTCAAATTTTATAAAATATAACAGAAAAAATCTTAAGCAGAATAATTAATCATTTTTAAATTTTTCATTTGATACATTAAATATCTAATCGTGCTTTACTGCATCACTAAAGTAGTGTTTTTTTAACATATGAATTAATTTAATTTGTAAATTAAATTTTATGTTTGGAACTTTTAGAAATACGTAATGATTTAATTTATTAAATCAATGGATTTTTTTAAAATCCTATCAAATTGGATAATATTTAATGAGAATTGATTTTATTTTAATTTCAAACTCAACTCAACTCAAATCACTTCCCATTTTTTAATATTCCAAATCAACACTACTCAATAGATTTCAAACATAAGAATGATTTATAAATCAAATAAACTTAAATGAAATCAATTTAGGTTAGATAAATTCCCAATTTCAACTCTTCCAAAGACTACCTAAATAATTAAATAAAACATGATGTTACATATGGTCGTTTATTTAATCTGTTGATTATTATTTTTTTCAGTTAAACAAAAAAGATTGTTATTCAGTTAGTAATTGGGCAGCTGCAGATGTAATTAGGCCAGCACGCAGGTCTCTGGCTTTTCTCGTCGCTAGTGTGGTCAAAATGTCTAGTCCGTTTGGTATCCGTATACGCACGTTTGGTCAGTGGTGGTGGTCCATCCTAGACCTCATGTCTTCGCCTATGATACATACTAGTCCCCTTCCCTTCTTCAGTACCATCACATTCACATGCACTATAGACATCAAAATGAAGGAATTGCTTGCTGATGCAGCGTCTCATTTCATTTAGATAACACTAGTTTAAAATATGCACCTGATTCAAAGCATTAAAAAAAGGTTAATATTAAACCTAAAAACTAAGGTTGTATACCTTGCCATTTCAGGTGAAGACGAAGGGAATCAATTTCCATTGACACAACAAACAAAAAGGTACATCTAGTTGCCCCTACATTACAAAACCAACACCAATAGAAAAAAAACATTCTAAGAAAGAAAAAGAAAAGAAGCCAGCCACGAGAACCAAAAACTTTACAAGGTTCTCTCATGTTTTTTTCACTGGATTTTGATGCGATCAAGGCTCTCAGATACGGTTTTCATTCTAGGACGCAATTCTGGGTCCAGTTCAGTGCAGTTCAGAGCAACATGAAATGCAGCAACAACCTGTTTCTTGGCATAAACCTCAGGCAGCAGTGCTGGGTCTATAATCTCAGACAAGGGCTGCTCCTCCCTGAATGCTTTCCTCACAAAACTCTCTAGCACCTTTTCATCATTTTCCGGTCCGAAATCGGGAAGCTTACCAGTCAAAAGTTCTAACAGAACTATACCGAAAGAATACACATCGCATTTCTGAGTGAACTTGCCACCAGCGATGCACACCTCGGGTGCCAAGTAGTTGTTAGAGGAAGCTACGACCTTTGAACTCACTGCAGAAGTTACTGTAGAATGGTTTGAATTCTGCCGTTTTGGCACCAATGTGGGAGACTTTGCTGTACCCAAACCAAGACGGGTTAGTCCAAAACCTGATATGTAAGGGCGGAGATCATCATCCAGTAAGATTTTCGTTGATTTTAAGTTGCCATGGACATATTTACGACCAACGAACTCGTGTATGTACATCAAGCCCCTTGCTGCTTCTTGAGCAATTTTCAACCTCGCTGTCCATGATAATGGTGGCAGTGAATTCGAAGGCCCACCTGCAACCATAAACACCAAGCACAGAGCCGAAAAATGATTCAAGCGTACTCATAAGTGGAAAGTGGAAACTGAAAGTGACCTCACAACTACCACCACCAGAGTTTTAGGTGCTTAATTCAATATAAGGACCAGATATGAGGAGGAGAACATCAACTTGTCATGCATGTTACACAAGGACGCCAAAAATGACAGTGACCGCACACACATTTTAGTTACAAATGCAATCACTTTAAAGTCTAATTTGTGAGACTGTAACTGCAAAGTTAGAATGCTCAACCCATAATCAATTCAACAACAAAAATCTTTAAACTTAGACGACCCACTACCCCACGAGCAAAGCATAAAGGAACTCAAGTTGATTCAGCCTAGAATCACTATAGAAGGGAATGATGAACAGTTATCCACAATGTACTGAGGCAGATCACCAAGAAAAAACGATGAATGCATTGGGACCATGGGATTTTCAGTCACCCAAAAGGGGTCACACGGAAAAAAAAATATAACATAGTTAAACTTTTGCAGGTATCCCTATCGGCCCAGAAAAAAGATGTAGGCCCACGCAAAACATACTACTTTGGATGAATTCAATTAAATGCCCACATGAAATGCCAGAAACACGGGTCAGCTTGTACAGGACCATTGAGCAAGACAACCAAAGGTCCACCAACATAAAGTTAGAACTACAAGATCATGGACAAAAGACATGAAAAAAGGGGTTTTAGTTCTCAAGTGCAGAGGCACTATTGCACACACTGATGTACTGAATGAAAACAAAAAAATACGTACTGCAATTACAAACCACCTAAGGGATAGCAAAAGAGAAACCACATGTGAAAGATGCTACAGGTAAAAGTTGTATCCACTACCTACTGTATCCATGATGGTTCCAATCACATGGCGACATTATTGACTCTTGAAAAGCAAAACCTAGAATTTGAACTCATCAGTATCACATGGTGCGCAACATCAATGCCATCTCATCATGATTGGCATGTTGTGACACTCACTGAAACTGAAACCAAACCAACACCAAGCTCACGGTTAAGCACCACTAGCCTTATGCAACGAACACACTAAGCACCGAATTTAACGAAACAAATAAGGATTAACTACTGTCATTTTCCAATAACAAACAACAACAATGTGAACACATAACAACATAGATTAGCCACCTAATTCAGTGAAGAAATTAAAGACGGAATTTGATACCGTGCAACGCGGCGTGGAGGCTTCCATTGCGGATGAAGTCAGTGATGAGAAGCTTCTCATCATTTGCGAAGTAATAAGCCCTCAAGGGGACAACATTTGGATGGCGAACCTTCGCAATGGCCTCCATCTCGGACTCGAACTCCTTGAGCCGCCACGTGGCATCGCCCTCGCTGAGTCGCCGGACGGCCACCACGGTGGCCGCGGGCGGCGGCGCGCACGACCCCCTCTTCCGACTCCGACAACCTTGTACACGATGCCGCTCCTGCTCTTCCCAACAACATAAGCAGAAGCCCTCAACAAATCTTCCAACTCCAAGTTAAACCCTTCGTCAACCAGCACGAATTTACCTTGCTGCCCTTCCCCTTCTCCTCCACCAATACCACCACCACCTCCATTAACCTCATTCCCAAACTTCCTGTTCCCCATTTTGCCCTCGTCGGCGTTCCACCGTCGCCGGAAAGCCCACAAGGACAAAGAAACCGCTCCAACAACGAGCGAGAGACCCGAGATCACGAGAACCGCGACGGAGCCGCTACGTTCTCTACCCTTCCCTTCTTCACCATTACCACCAACACCACCGGCGGCACGAAGGGCTTTCGGGTTCTGAGGCTGATCTTCGGTGCTCGGAAAAATGTTAGCTTGTTGAGCCTCTGGACATGCATTCTGCAGAGGGAACCCACAGAGGCCAGGGTTGCCGGCGAACGCGGTGGGGCCCTGGTTCAGCAGAGACCCCACTTGGGGTATTTTTCCGGTGAGGTTGTTCCCACGAAGGTCGAGGCTCACGATCACCGGGAGGTTCCCGAGGGACGCCGGAACCCCGCCGGAGAATCCGTTGAAAGAGAGGTTCAGCGTTCCGACGAGACCAGAGAGGTCTGAGAGCTCTTCAGGGATGGAACCGTTGAGGGAGTTAGATGAGAAATCCAAGTGGCGGAGCGATTTGAGGGACTTGATCTGCGGGGGGATGGGGCCGGTGAGGTGGTTGTGGGAGAGGTCGAGGACGATGAGGGAAGTGGCGTTGAAGAGAGGGGAAGGGATGGTTCTTGAGAAGTTGTTGTGTGGGAGGCTGAGGCGCTTTAGGGATGTGAGGGAGGCGAGTTCGGAGGGGAGGTAGCCGGAGAGGGACTTGTTTGGGAGGGAGAGTTGGGTGACTCTGTTGTCGCCGGAGGAGCAGAGGACGCCCGGCCACCGGCAGGGGTGGAGTCGCTGTCTGACCAGGCAGAGAGGGCGCCACGGGGATCGGACTCTACGGCGGCTTTTAGGGCCAGGAGGGAGAGGCCGTCCGGGTTGAGTGAGAGGCTGGATGGAGTGAACATGCAGAGGAGGAGGAGTGGAAGAAGGTGCATTGTTGTTGGAGTGTGGGGAACAGAGAGAGAGAGAGTGTGTGTGTGTGTGTGTGAAACGAGTAACAACGTTAATGGGTCATTAGTAGTTGTTGCTGGGTGTAGAAGCTGGAGTGGAGTGTTTACTTACTGGTGAAACTGTGTTGGTTTTGTTTCTTGTGGTTTGGCAACGAGGAGTTGCAACAAGTGGAGAGTGGGGTTCGGATGTGGGAGGACAGAAGCGGATAGAAGAAGGAGAAAGGTGGTGGTGTTGGCGATGCAGTGATGCTGCTGGCTGTTTCTGTGTTTTGAATTGTTGGTTTGGTTCTCGAGGTGGCTGTGCTGTGTCGTTTGAATTGTTTCTCATTCTGACCATTATGTCCTCTGCTCCTCCATGTTTTTAATAGCAGTGTTAATAATAATAATAATAAATACTTCTTTTAATATTATACTACTGCAAATTAAATTAATGCTGCTACTACCTGTGCTTAACTAAATTTAACATCACAGTTAAATTTGGTCCATGTAAATAGTTAAACGAAAAACTTTCGGCTGCAATTATTTTTGTTTCCGTGAAAATCTCTTGTAGATAATAAAAGGAGGGAGAGGGAGATGGACAGGATTGAAGTCTCCACTCGAAGTATCATCAGCCTGTAAGGTAAAAGGCCATGCCTCTAATGCAATTATTTATTCATTTGGTTTCTTATTTTTTTTTATGGTATGCTATGTGCTTAACTTTATTAGTAATAATAATAATCACGTAAAAGAATACTTCATTACTTTTTCTGTTTTAATAGATATATATTTTTATTTCTGCATATAAATTAAAAAATAATTAAATAAATTTGAATGTTAAAATAACTTAAGTGTGTTTTATAAAATTATTTTTATTATTGATTTTTTTCTTAATATTTTCTCTCATACTCAATATCTTTACTTACAAGCCATGGGATCGATATGAGATAATAAGGGTCATCTCATTCCTTGATCAAGTATTCAAGGGTTATCACCTTGTAAATTTATGGTCAAAATCTATCCCCTTGAATCAGCTTACACTACACAAAAAGATTAGTCATTACGTCTAAAGGTGGATATATCTTGGGAAATAAAAAAAGTATCCCTTTACTCACTCTTTTTTATACAAATATCAATAACTTATTTAATTAAAACATAAAATAAATATTATCTAGATTTTTAAGAAGATAAATAATTATAAAAAATAATTAAAAATAGATATTTATTAAAGAATCGAAAGAGTAATAGTATTGTGGCTCCATTTGGTTTATTTTCTTTTAGTATAGATACTTTTGGAAGAATTAAATGCATGTTTGGTTTGACAATTTCAAGCTCCAAAAGTACTTTTAGTGGAATGAGAATGAAATTAATTGCATGTTTGATTTGCCTTACTTTTCCCGTTGTGGTGGAAAGAATCCAGTTGAAAAAATTGGTTTGTTTTAACATTTTCAATTTTAAGAGAAGTGAGTAATGAGAATAATCGATTTTGGTGGAAGTAAGATTTTGTTACTTTTGTTGAAAATGGCTCACAATCTACCAACAATCAAACTATAGAAGTTTGAAAATTACTCTGTTATCCTCATTTTCCTTAAGAAGGACAAAGTCAATTGTTTTTACAATAGAACAATGTCTATTTTAGTAATTATATTTTTAAAAATAATTTACTTTATTATTTTTAAATAAAAACACTATTTTTAAATTTATTTTCTTAATATTAACCCCATATATAAATCAATTCTTTCAAAATCAATTATTTTAAAATTAATTTTTTCAATATCCATTATTTCTAAATCAATTATATCAAAATCTAAATCAAATGGACCCTATATAGTACTTAATGTGTTTGATAAGTTTTTTCATTCTACTAAAAGTACTTTTCAACCAATTGAAAGTACTTTTGGAAAAAGTATTATTAAGATATTTTTCATTTTAGTAAAAATATATTTGAGATAAAATCTTACTATTACTCTCATATTTATAATTAAAAGTAATTTTACTTTATCCTATCCAAACAAAAATCAGTGTTAAATTTAATTTTTGATATGCTCAAATCAAACACAAATTAATTCTTTTAAAAGTAATTTCTCTTAAATCAATTCTTCTTAACTTAATTATTTCGAAAGTAATTCTATTAGAAGATGAACCAAACGGACAATAAGTTAAGAAGAATTGATTTATGTTTGATTTTGAAATTTCAAAAGAGTGATTTTTATTTGAAAAAAATAAAGTAAAATTATTTTTAGAAACAAAATTATGAAAAAGTGAAAGAGAGATAGTTGGAAGAGAGTAAAAGTTTGGTTAATGAGAGTAGATGAGTGAAAATAAATTTCATTCTACTAGAATAAAAATAAAAAGTAGGTTAGATCTCCTTCCACCAAAATAATTTTTCACTACCTTAAAAGTAATTCATATCATGACACTTGAGTAATCAATGATATTCAAAATTTTTCATCCTCATTTTAAGGTGGATAGAAATACTTTTAGATTTGTAAACTTGCAAACTAAACAAGCACCATAGTTTTAAAGATTTAGATTGCGTTTGGAAAATGAAATTTATTCTTAATTTTTAATCAGTTTATTGGTTGTAGGATTTTGGACAAGGATGAGTGAAAACTGAAAATGAAATTTAAAAAATGAAATTTATAGATTTTACTATTTTTTTTTATAAAATACTGAATAACGGAAAGGTATCTTAAAAAAAATGGAAACTGACCATATTTGCACTGAGTTTGTAATTTAGCGCGTTATCTGGTGTCAGAAAAATCACTTATCAGTTTGTGGGTGACTTACCGTATATCTTGGCCTTTTTCTCGTGTCAGAAAATCATTTAACAAGGACACCATGCTTGTGACGTTCTTTTCACTTTTCAGCTACCACCAACAGCGGTGCTGGCTAGATCCAGCAACCAACTCCTTTTTCAGAGATTCAAATGCTATGAAATTAAGATTTTTTTGTTTAATTATGGGTCATCAAAATAGATGAATCATGCGTGTTTTTAAATTAACTTATTTTATGTTTAAAATAGTTTAAAAATTATACAAAATTTGAGAGAGCATTTAAATAATTATTTTTTCTTCATATTTAATTAAATCCAGACATGCTGTAAGCAAAAATCCAAAAATCTGGCTGTAAGTTTGCTGAATAGAAGTGAAGAAGAGAGAAAACGTTATTTAAAATTTTTTTCTTTCTTCAAATTATCAAAGGTATTAGGGTATAAAGGAGGGTGAGGTGGAAGTCAAACCATTGACAACCTATTCAAAGGCGTAGAAGACAATTATAACCATTATATTATAGGCTCAAGTGCTCAACTATAAAGATGTTATTTCAACTTATATAAATATAAAATAGGCAACATATAACATTATAGTGAGAATGAGCCTATGAGTATATCAAAATAAAATAAGAGAAGTCTTAATTAAGTGTTGAATTTTGGTATTCTGGTAATGTTACTGGGGAGTGGAGCTCGCAGCCTAGTCCCCCCAGTCTTCAATTTGAGGGGATTACTGAAAGGCCCGTACGTGAATTATATACGTGCATGATCCTTATATAATTATTGAGAAAATCCTCACATACTTCGATTATGATTCAAATCGATTCAACTGGAGCCTAGGTTTTTTTAGCTTACAAAATCATTATTCCATCATAATTCGCAGGACCAAGGCCATTGTATACAGGTGAAGTATACGGCCAGATTTACATTCTGGTGTGTTATCTGATGCCTATAAATAAGAGTGATGTTATTTGGATTTATGGGATGTGTTCAACATATCGAATTTACATCTTATCTATTATTGAATGAGATGTAAGTTGATATAATCTCACATCGATAATTATAAATAACATTTTTCAATAAATAATGGTGTCCAACAGTGATTAGAAGGGGGCGGTCTCACCAAAAGGTGACAAGGGGAGATTGAAATTTCTGCTGAAAAAATTAGTGAGGAAAAATTGCAAAAATATATTCTTCTCCGTCACTCCCCAACCGTTCCCCCCTCTCTGCAATGTCTTCTTTATGAACGCCGCCGGACGCCCCCACACACCGCCGTCATCACTGCCATTTTTGCCTCCACCGTTGCCAACCACTTCTTCCATCATTCCTGAGTTTTTTTCTCTGAACCCTCGCTGGAAACGCCGTCGTTATGAAAAAGAGCTTCGTTGAGTTCCTCCTGAGATTTTTCTCCAACTACTTTCTTCCGTGTAGTTCGTGTTCACTACTCCGTTTCAATGGCACTACCATTCTTCTCTGTTTCTTTTTGAGATTGTGTCAATGTTAAAAATGAAGAAGATTAAAAAAAAAGTGTCGCTGATTTTTTCCCTAAATATTTATACTGCTACTCCATGCTCTTTTTGTTTTCTGCTTTAATTTTTGTTTACGGATGAAAATTGAAAACATTTGAAGATTATTTTCTTCTTTATTTTTTCTTGAATAGTAAATTTGTACTCGAGTAAGTTCCTCACTAACGATTTGGGGTTTTAAGAGGTTTGGTTTTGAGAGGCATTTGATAGAAAGAGAGGAGAGAGGAGAGGAGGGGTTATGGAGTGAAGAAGAAGGGGATGTTTTGTAATTTTCTCTCATTTGTTTTTCAGTTGAAATTTTTTACCTCCACGTGTCACTTTTTGGTGAAACCATCCCATATAGATACCATTATTCATTGGCACGACAGAACAGGCGTTACATGTTACCACATTTGCTACTACTATTTTGTCTGCGTTGTTAGTAACTTAGTACGTTGCTCATCCTTCTTTCTACTCATTAGTTTCTGGTTCTACATTGTCAGAACTTTTGGACCAGACCCCCACCTCATCTTTTCAAAGTCAATCTGGACGCAGCAATATTTAAGGACGAGAAGGCTACGGTGAGTGGAAGGAAACCAAATTTTCTGTATTCTTTTTCTGTTTTATTCTCTAACTTCTTAATAAAATTTTAATATATGTATAATAATAATATTATTTATGATTATTTATTTAACCATTATTTTTCAACATAATTGATTGAAATAGAGACATGACAAAACTTGATTGAAATGATATGAAATAGAGACAGGAGAACTGGATCCCAGTGGAGTGGTGATTAGCATTAGAGGATCCTAGTGGAGTTGTGATTAGCATTAGAGGAGCAATGGGACAATAACCCATTACAAGGAAGCATTGAAGATAAAAGAAGTTGGAGAATCCCACAAAGCGGAACTGTTGGCTGCAAGAGAAGGCCTCATCTTTTTCGCCTGGAAAGTAGCGTGCAGGAGTATAATGTCGCAGGAAGACGCACAAATCCACCTACCAGAATTTGAGCAGTGACTTGGAAATTTTATCTCACAATGCTACTTGGTTTGATAGATCAGAGCAATTGTATTTCTACTTTCTAGAGAATGTAACACAGCCGGGGGCTCTGTCATTGAAGTGCAAGATTATCAAAAAATATGTGGCATTGATTTTGTTTGATATCTTTTTATAATAAACAGTTTATAAAATTTGAGCTCTTGGCTTCGATTTTGTCCACTAAACAATTCCCGTTTTCGAAGAGAATTCAAATCCAAGTTGGTTTCGAAACTGAAATCTCTTTAATGTCATGATGGTTTGATTTGTTTGGTCGGTATTTTTCTTATTCTTAGTAGTTAGTGATGAAACCGGTCTTTAATCTGCAATGACATTGTTTAGTGTCATAAGCATTCTGTCATTCATGCACCGATTTTTTGTATTTTTGAAACGCACTTGCTCTGTCATATGAATGGCTTCAATTATTTAGTGTCGTTACAGTTAGTTAATTATATGAATAAGTCTAAACGACTGTCATAATCCATTAGTCAACTGTAATTATTTGGATGAACTTAGTTTATTAAGATGTTTTCTCTTCTCGACTTTACTGAAGAACTGTTTTCAATCCCTCTTGGTATTGTAATAATATATTGCTTATTTGGCTTACATTTTTCCCATAGTAAAATGACAAAAATAAAATAAAATAATATTTCCCAATATACTTTTTCATAATAAAAAAGTACTTTCGACTTTCCAAAAGTTAAAATAAATAGGTATAAAGATTTTGTACATTAATGAGTGACTTTTCCTTAAAATTTTACTATTACGGTTCATGGCATCATGTAATTTGCAATAACAATGCAAGAAATTAGTTAACTAATAAGTATGCTAGATATATATAATTTTAAACGGCATATTATGAAGGGTGAAATACAAGTAGGAGATGCACATCCACTGAATTTCCCATTCTAAATAAACTCAGCTCTAATTAGGAAGTCACTACTAGCATGTTAATCCAGTTTCTACTTTTGAAACATGAAATGAAATGCTAGAGCCTTGGTCTAGGACCCTTCCTTCTAGGAATTTCTAATGCGTCATAATGACCAAACCCATGGTAGAGAACTCTAACAGGATTTTCCATGCCATATTCGTCTTGGCCATACTCAGCAATTGAAATCAGGCCGCCCGCATCCTGATCATAAATGTACACTGTGATTGGCACCCTGCAGAATAGGGCTCCATCATAGATTAACATCCAAATTTGCTTTAACTTTAAGGAAGGTAATTAACTAAATTCACTAGCTCACAAGGAAGAGAGGCACGTACTGCAAAACATGCGAAGCAATGAACAATTCAGGTTCACCTCCCCACACATGAGGCTTCCTTATTTGTGAAACATAGGTGTCAAAATCACCTTCAACAAACCTGAACATGTCATTACACAGCCATGTCTATGAGCAACAAACATTTTTGACATAGGACCACAATTTGACATGTTATGACTCATTAACTGTTGTTCCTATGACAGTAGAAAAAGTGTGATTGATACTGTTTCAAGCCATTTGTTTATATGCATACAGAAGTGTTGTTTTGCACAAGAAGACAAAAGAATTTGAAAGAACAGTCTTTAATTGAACAAAAGAATGTCATTACGGATAGAGATTTACTACAGAAACTCACCATTCTGTTTCTTTCCGTCTTTTGATAAACTCATCAGCAACCTGTCAAAATAAAAAAAAGGACATTAATTTTGTCTTCTGTTTGTTTTAGTCCCATCATCATTTTGAACCCCAAAGAAATTCTCTTCTCTTCCTGGTGGAAGACATCCACATAACATCATTATCATCCACTTTTAAGGATTCCATCACTTTTTACAACTCCCATAATTTTCTTAATGCTTTAAGATCCAAAAAGACGAACTTACGAGGATACAATTTTTTTTTTGTCCGGAACATCAAATGATATATTTGTTCTTAAAACATTTGTTAGGTTCAATAGTGTGTGACCAAATTAAAATTCTTTATGCCAAAAGAAGTCTTTGATTCTCCTAAGATGTCCCATTTAGGTGAATAATTCTTCAATAAATAAGTGAATCATAATTCTTTGTTTCATGTAACAACAGTCATGATTCCTGTTAAATATTCTGCAATAATTTTTTTCACTATATGGTATTACTCTCTCTTTTTATGCAAAAATTAAAGACAATTTTCTTCCTTTTCATTTATTTTATGCAAGAAGATATTTGAAACATACCTGGCCCCGCAACTCATCTGCTAGCTCTCTCTGAAGCCTTTCACTAGAAGGCGGTTTTCCAGACCTCAGACAAGCTCCATGAGCAACAGAGCGAAACAAGCATCTTCCATCTCCTGGTATTCCTGCACAACGTGATTAAGTTACCATGACCGATTAATGCAGTCAATACATACAAATTCTCAGGTTCTAATGAGTCCATACATAAATAACAATGCATATATATAAATACGAGTATAGTGTATATGTATATGTATATGTGAATGGGGCAGAATGTAAATAGCTCACCTATTACATAATAGTCGGTGTAAACTTTCTTCCCATGTGAGAATTTAACACATGACTCATTGCATACACCTCTCTCATTCCCATTTTCAGAAGCTGCCTCAGCATTTATAGGTTCAGAACTTGAATTACATACAAGTAATCCAAAAATAAAGCCCGCTGAGGTGCGTCCACGTGGCCAAGTCATAGCTCCAACAGTACTCCTAACTTTGTGAAGTATTTTTGGTTTTGTTACCAAAAGCCTCATATTCATACTTTGGCATGCCAAGGAAATTTTGTGATGTGTCCTCCAAGGTACTATAGAACTAGACAAATGAATGTTGTTGGTGCCCTTTTGCTTGGTGCAGCTAGATCCTAGGTAGCCTACTCTGATTGTTTGGCCCATAATAGTGGGACAAGAATATGTAGTGCAAGTAGATGGACCAGCATGGTTTATCTCTAACTGGCCTTGGTACAACCTGAAAGAACATGAACTGGACATTGCTTGGGACCTAACATCACAGAAGTTGCTGCTCATTAGCAGCTGAGCATGACCTTTCAGGACAACAGCATTTATTGAACATAGACTATTTGAAGAGCAAACAC
Source organism: Dalbergia oliveri (assembly GCA_030441495.1). Classification (NCBI taxonomy): domain Eukaryota; kingdom Viridiplantae; phylum Streptophyta; class Magnoliopsida; order Fabales; family Fabaceae; genus Dalbergia; species Dalbergia oliveri. The sequence goes on from JAMLFY010000008.1 coordinate 16,934,083, forward strand.
TCATGTTTCATTGCCTGGAATCAAAACCAAGTCTATATTCATCAGCAACTATCTAACTTTACATTGCTAGGAATATGCACATTGGCACCGATATCTCCACATACAATAAATCATGAGCCAGTAGCAAGCTAATTCTCATGAACTAGTGCACAATATAGTATTCAAACTACCAAAGATGCCAACTATTTAGACTAGTAGGTAGTAACCAAGTCATCTGCAATTCTCCAGCACTCTTTTCCTTTGTGTTTGGGTAAAAATGTTAAAAAGGATGTTCAAATAACTTTTTTTTTGTTAAATTCACATTCACTAAGATTGGGGAATAAAAAGTCTCTAACTGATCTCTCACAATTTAAAAAAAGGGATAAATTGGTTCTTAGGACATGTATGTACAATTAACAAAAATACTATCAGGACCTGATCAAGGACCAATTTATCTCATTTTTTGAATTGTGATGAACCAATATGAGATTTTCAAATCCTAAAAGATTAATTTTTTCCCTTTTATATTTTTTAGGACAATCTGGGTATTTAGTTCTAAAATTAAATAGTCACCAAGCTTTTAGCTCGATTGACACCAATCCATTGTCCTAGTCTTGAAGACTTAGGGAAGTCACAATAACATCATCTTGAAAATTGATTTATGCAATCTAGTCAATCAGATTAAGAATTTTTGCAACCCCTGAAGAGTCTTTTTTCTCCTATTTATCAACAGATACTTTAGATTATATCTCATACCTACATGTTTCATCATGTCCTTTTGTACCACTTGAAACATTTTAATAACTCTACATTTACCAAGAAGAATCCAAATGAAGAAACTTAGCTGCTTCAATTCTGAGTCAAATTAAAGCGTGCATCCTCACATGAATAGAAAGGAAGTTGATGTCACAGACTAACCCGTATTATATTCAGTAGCATATAAAGTAAATAGAACAAACATGGGGTTGCAAATAGAAATAAAGACCTTCAATTAGATTCCATTGACTCACAAAATATATGACAATAGAACATAGAAAATTCTCAAGGGTGAATGAAATGAAGCCAAACCTGTTGAGTCAAATGAAACATGAAAGGAATGCTAAAGAATAACCAAGAGAATGAAACAGGTGTAGCAGGATGATGAGTATTGTATAGAAAAGCTATATTCTGCAGGTGGTGAAGCAAAGAATACTGCACTAAGTAAATTTGAAGACACATGAAAGAAGAAACGAAAGTTTTTCAAATTATGTTTGAGGGAGAAGCCTCTCCTCTCGGAGGGAAACTCTTAATTGTGGTCTCCCTATGCTTGCTTCCTTCTGCCTCCAAAAATCCATGTCTTTACTCTTTCTCCTCTCCAAAAGCCAGGATTCCTTTCATTGTGGGTTAAAGTAAACATGAAACAGCATAAACTGCAAGAGATGAACATTATTTTTTTTTCTTTTTTTTTACAGTCGAAGTAAATTCAGTTTTGGGTTGATGATATATAGTATCGATCATATCACTGTTCTTTTGAGTTTCCCATTTTATACTTATGTACTTACGTCGTTTGCTTTGCTAATACAAAGTATCATATAATATCATGTGAATAAAAAATGTTGATGATCATAAGGAGGAATTAAACAAATCTCTTCACTTTGTAACCAAAAAAAATAATTATATATATAAAAGAAACATAACTCAACAATAACTTGTTATCGTAGGATAATATTATTTTCTGGTATGCCTACCTAATTTCTTTTGTTTAGTAATTTTTTTAAAAAGTTTTACATGGATATATAAAAAAGAAACATAACCAATCAATAATTTGTTTAATTTCTTTCTATGTTATTAATATTCTTTTAAGTTTTACATGAATGTTTAATTATATATTATTAGAATGAAGCATTTTTAAAATTCATTGTCAACATCTACCTTTTAAATGAGCTACAATATGTGAAAAGATTAGTTGTTGTGTCGATTAGTGGATAACTGAAAATAAAAAAGGTTGTCACTAAAAATGTCTGATTCCATTGTTTATTTCCTGCCTTGCCGTTTCAACCTTTAAAATTACCTTCCACGATAACATTCCTGAAATGATATTACTTGAATATTATTCCCGTATATGTAAAAAATTATTTATTTAACATTAAACATTACTGATTATTTGTTAAGATTCTTGAATAAATTTAAAGCTTTTTTGTTTATAATCTATATTTTTGAGAATATATGTCATAATTTCCAAAATACCCTTAACACAATCATAAAGAGATAAAAAGTCAAATACTTCAGGGATAATTTAGTAATTGTTCTTAATAATTATGATTTCCAAATCATGAGAATTTTTTTCCCCATCCTTCAACTTGAATGAATTTCACTAAATTATAGGAAAATCTTTTTCCATGGAATAATTAATACCAAAGAAAATTTTGTAAAACTTGGAACAAATATAAGAATACATCATTCCCAATTATCTATCTGAGAATAATTAAATATATTCCAAAATAAACGCTCGTAAAAGCTTAAATTAGAAACATGTAATCAGATGATACAGTATAACTCTTTTTTATATTAACAAATTAAATAATGTATTAATCATTCATGTTACTTGGCCTCAAAAAACATTAATTAACAATGATGGTTAGTTTTCTAATTATCGCATGCTTCCAAATACCAAAAAAAACTAAATTCAGATATTGTTTTCTATACAATACATCCTCCAGGTAACTGTTCTCCCCATGATTCCGTATATATAACTTGAATTAACAGAAGCAACTGGCAACGATCCAATGCACAAATCACCCCTTTTTTGACACACAATCTCTTAACTTTTCTTTCTTTTTTCATGCTCACCTCCTTCATCATTTCAAAAAACCGAAAAAGGTACGTGCAATCAACAACTCTTCCCAGTTTCCCCAAACTCGCTCCATCATGTCCAAAATCCAAACACCTCACTGAATCCAAACTCCCAAATTTCCCCAGTTTCGAAATTTTTGGGGGTTTCTTTCACCAAAGTCACTCACTCTCTTCCTCCAAAACACTGTGCCCGCATCTCTCTTTCTTCTCTCATTAAATGGGTTGGGAAATACTCTTCTGGCTTGTGATTTGTTTCCCTCTCAACATTGCCTTTTTTGCCTCTACTTTCTACCAGGTATTTATTTGACTTAACCCTCCCTTCTCTTTCTCTTCCTTCTTTATCTCTTTTCTTCCCCAAAGTTTACTTTTTTACTCCCGTGAGATTGAATGGACAGCGAGGAATCATGTTCATGCTGATTTTTAGCTTCAATGAATCTAAAAAAAGTGTTTTTTTTTTGTGGGGTTTAAGGTTTTGATCTTGGCTGACTTGGAAGATGACTATATAAACCCGTTTGATGCTTCATCACGGATCAATTACTTCGTTCTTCCTGAGTTTATTGGGCAGGGGTTACTGTGCGCTCTCTTCATCCTCACCGGTCACTGGATCATGTTTCTCATCACACTTCCTGTGACTTGCTATCATCTTAGGCTGTGAGTACCATTTTCGTACCAACAAGAATGTGTTCAATGTGCTGCTGTACTTATATTAAGTGCCTTATATGCTGTTATTTGCTGTAGATTCTACCTTGTAAATGTGCTGAAGTCAAGTTCTTTTGTGTGTGTGTGTGTAGTTTGAAAGGAGGTCTAAGATCTGGTGTGGGGATAGGGGAGGGTAGCTAGTAGTGCCCAACTAAGGCTCTTGGGCTGTTTGTGTTAGTTTTCGCTGTTTTTTCCTCACCACCATAGATTGCAAGCCTGCTTTACTTTGTTTGTGGCATGAAGTGAGTGAAGAACTTAGGATAAGATAACAGATGAAGTTTCGATGCTTATATATGCATTCATTTAGGAAATAAGTAATTGATTTAAAGAAAATTCTTGTCACTGAAGGGTATTCTTGGCATTTGCTTATCTTTTGTTATGCGTAAATTAATTGTAATTATTGCAAGTTATTGGCAACAATTTGTGCTATTGATTATCAATTTCTTTTCACCTTGGCGATTGAGAATGGAATGAATATGTGGAATAGCGGTTTCCCCCATCTGGTGATCCACTTGAATTTATTGTTTTATCCTCACTCTATTCGCGTTTTTGAGCTTTTGATTTGTTGCATCTTGCTTATTTGTTGCATGAATGAAATGAACTTATGGCACATGTGCCAAAGTGAGTTTTATGTTTGAAAATTTCTTACTTGTGTCATGTAATTGATGTGAATATACTTTTGTGGCCATATCAATATCACAAGTAAACTACAATGAAGAGAAATTAAGATAATTTAATGAGCTACTTTGTGCATTATTTTGGTGCTTCCTTATAGGATTTAGCTTTTGAACTTTTATCTTTGCTAGTCAGTTCATGATTATTCTGTTTCAATGATTCAGGTATCTGAGACGGCAGCATCTTGTTGATGTTACTGAAGTGTTTAGGGTGCTTAGTGCCGAGAAGAAATTTCGGATAGGCAAACTTGCTTTTTACTTAACAGTCCTCATTATAACTATCTTCAGGTTTGTCATACCCTTAAAAAAACATATGCTCATCTATTGTGTTTTCGGTTTTAAATTCTTACTGCTTTACTTCATGTCTATTTCTTTTTTTATAATTTTGGTCTTTCATTAGGATTCATGCTGCAGGAAGCATAGTAGTTCACAATCCTAAGTTTGAAGAATTAAATATTAGGGACTAGGGTCACTATTCTTGGATTCTAGTATAAAAGAATATAAGATTGAGCTTTCCTAGATAGTACTAAGTAAAATTATGTTTGGGTGTAAAATTACCAATATAGTATAAATTAATGCATTTTGTTTGGCGTAAATATTTATTTATAATTTCATTAACACAAGTTGATAAAATTTTCCCAAAAGGCATTGTCGGAGAAAGTAACAAATTGTAAATTATTCCCAAAATGCATGAGAGGGTTGGCCACTAGTTCTAGTCTGTACTCGGTACAGTTTAATTTAAGTCATGTCTTGCAATCTATATAGGAACTCTATCTACTGGTCTAGTCAAAAACAGCTGAACATTTGGAACCTGCTAATGTTTTGCTGTTGAGTAATTCATTTTGCTTTTCTGCATTACTTCATAAAGACTCAGCCATCACCAACCTTTAACTATCTTATTTGCCTTCTATATCTTGGCATCTACTTCATGATATGATGATTAGAGAGGTGACTGGCCAAGACCTTTCATTGATTGTTGAACTTTAGTTGGGTTTAATACTTGACAAGGGGATTTAAATATGTCCTGTTCAAGTGTTGTTATTCATATATTGAGTTAAGCCTTTGTAATGTCATGCAATCTGCCAAGTTGTGTCTACTAGCCATTAAAACCCTTGAAGTCAATACAGACATACAGTACTGTAGCAACTATGTTGCACAGGTACGGGTACGGTAATGGTACCAGATATGGATATGGGTACACGGTACAATTGTTTTTCAAAAACTAGGGTGTAGGTACATCATTCATATAAAGTTCATATGATAAAGTAAATACATCAAAGGAATTACCATTTTCACTACCAGACTCCCCCTTTAACAGGCCAGCTGTTTATCTGGTGAAAAATACCTATCAAATAATCTCATAATTTCTATATTATTATTTACAAATCTAATAACTCATTCATATTAAACAAGAAAAGAGAGTTAACTCAGGTAACTAAAAGTGGAGAACAGGTTCACAAGCCATCCATTAATCCAATATGTCAAGCCTATATCCAATAATTCATTCAAAGTTCTCATCCACTTCAAATATTTGTAAGAGAGAGAAGCAATGAAGGGGTCTCAAAAGCCAAAAAAAAATTAAACACTACGTATACCCAACAGCCATACCCAGCCATACCCAAAATTTATAATTTTTTTAGCAAGGAGATTCTGTACGTACCCAAGCGTATTCGGGTGTACCCAATACATACCCGTACCCAATACTTACCCAGTATGGTTACTTTGTCATTTTGGCCATTCCCATGCTTCAAAGTGTAGCACATAAGGTGTACGAAACTTGTTGTTATTATTAGGTTAAAAAAGGCTTTATTATGGTCTTTCTGTGAATTCACATATTATGTTCCTTCTGCTAATCTCTTCCCTAAATAAAAATCTTCCATACTTGTCATCATTAGGCAGAGTTGAAGTTGATGCTTTGATGGGGATGGATCCTTGAATATGTTTCTGAAATGCCGTGCCCAATCAAACCAATAGTTGGCGTCTTATGATTGTATGTAGTCTAGAATCTAGACTGCATAGGCACATTCTCTGGAGGAGGCAATTGGGAACACATGTTTAGGAGCTCTAGACACATGCATTTATATCATAATATTAGAATGTTGAATTTTCTTTCATGGAATGCTACAAACATGGCAATTCTATGTCTTGAAAATGTATTTTTGGTTATAGGTATGCTAATATTATTATAGAAAGGCAGCATTTTGAAATGATTCAAAACAAGGAAAGATATAATTTCTTCTTGGTTACTAGTGTATCCTCCTTCTGTAAACTGGATTTAGGACTCCCTTAAACTAAAACAAAATGTTGGCCATTTTCATGCGTGTGCCTCCTATGTCCTTAGCTGGCTTGAACTTGGTTTTTTGTTGCCATAGAAATTTCTTTCATGAACAAATGTTCTCTTTTGGAGGGCATTTGATAGGATAATCAGGTTGATGAGGGTTAATACTAGTACATCGTTCTCATAAACTACTTTGGACTATGAAATATTGGAATGCAATAGAAAGCAGCTGTTCAGTTTCCTTCTTGTTTCTTCAAATTTGAGTAGTTTCTTTTGCTTTTGTCTCCCGGTATCAATTAAAAATCTCCTTTATATTGGAAATTAAGATGGATATTTTGCTTTCGGTATGTGAAATAATTCATGATTATTCGTGTACGCAGCATCTATCATGACTCTGTCAACTTTCTATTTGCAGGCTTGTATTACTCGTTGTCTACTATTTTGATCTTGAAGATGAATGACATGGAAAACCCTGGAATACCCACTATTTGTGAAATATGGCAACCAGTGTGTAAGTTGCTCTCAATTTTTTCTTTTTAAGAAAAATGGTCCTCTTTCTTGTGGAGATTGTAATTGCATCTGTAATTGGATTTAGAACTTACAAAAATCAAAGCTCACAGAAATAGAAATCTGTCACTAATTTGAACGAATATTGCTGACTCAGGTAGACCGGTTGTTTGACACCTATTAAGTATGTTCCCTTGAAATGGCTTGCTAAATGAATTTATATGGTTAATTACAATGGAAAATGATTCAGAAAAGGTAATTTGAAGGCTGGATATTATTTCAAGCAGGCTTGCAGAGGTGACATGAATACTACTTATATGGATTGTATCCTAATAATGTTAATCCTAATAATGTTATAATTTGTTATAAACACCCTCTGCAGTTTTAGCATGAAATCTACTTAAAAATTAAGAAACTGAGCTGCTAACTCCTACAGATCCTCCTCTACAGCAGTGCTTATTTTCCTTTTTCAGTTAGAAGGCTAAACTTCCATTTCTAGAAGATAATCCAGTCATTGGCTGACCAGTTCATTTGAAGTTTGCATATTGTTTTAGACTTGGTTACAATGAGGAAGTTAAAGCAGTTTAACGTGTAGGTAAAGCCAGATGGAAATAATTTGTCCTCAAATCACGTTCTCTTTCCTGTCCATCAATCACTTCTTACCACGTAGAATATGAGCAGTTAATAGCATTTAAAATTTTAAAATAGTTACTAAATATATATTACTTATCTTCCATATATTAATAATTGGTGGGATAGGAAAAATGACATAATTTGAGGATATATGATATGGAATGAGCTTTGCATGGTTTTTGCACTCAAGGGATAGAACTATGTGGTGGTTTCATCAAGGGACAGGATCACAATTACACCATGTTCTGTCTTTTTTTCGCTTGTTGGGTCAGAATCATATTCTGTTCTGGAAACAGTATAACTTTTAGGCCAACATGGGCTGATGCTAATGCAGGTTGTTTTGGACCTCAGATGGACTTGCTAAATCTGAAGTCCAAGACACGTGTGTACTTGATCCTGATGGAATAAATGGGCCTCGTACTCATTGTAGCATAAAATTCTGCTGTGGCTTTTTTACGAGACATTACCAAATCGAGGCCCATATTTCTCTCCACCTTGATTTCTTGTTCGTCCTGGTTTGTTGATGAAACTAGACTAAAAGTCCATGATCAAAATACAAATTTGACCAAAAAAGAAATGGTCACAATACTAACTAAACTAAGAGCAGGCCTATGTAATTGAATGTTAAATTGAATTACTCTAAATAAATAATATGTTGAATACACAAATATGACTTTCAGCTGAAGGAAAATATCCTCTGCTGAATGCCTTTTCTAACAAAAAATTTTCACTAAAAGTACTTTCCATGACCAAGTATTTCTTACTTTCCTTTGGTTAAAAAAAAAAAAAAACTATAGTTCTATACCATGGGAATATTCCTTGAGGGACAAATATAAAAGAATGGCTTTAATTGGAAGATATATTTGGGGCCCAGAATTAAAAGAGAGGCAAGGGGTTGTGGCTTGGGGTGATCCATGAAAATGTAAGCATCTTGCCAAACCCGACATACTGTAGGCAGCTTCAAAACAGTGTGTCTTTCTTTCAATAACTTTTCTCGTTTAGCCTGTCGACTTTCTCTCACAACTAAAAAAGACACGAACATTGATGATTGGGCCCATTTGAAAAGCATTCATGAGTCCCCATTCTCCCTATTCACCCACCTATGCCTTGTTTGGTCCTTGTTTTGTGATGGGAAATGTTTTACCGCTTGATGTGCTTTGTTGATCACTTGATCCTACACGGTTGGTCATTGACGCTAGGCAAAAAAATGTTGGGTCGTTTTCGTGTCTGCGTGCTTTTCCATGTGGGTCCTGCGCCATCAAGGTCTGATTTGGGCTACTGCAGCCTACTAGCAGTCGTATTCAGCTTGGATTTTCCATTTACGCTTCACAATTATGGTGTTAGGGGCTCTATGGTAAATTTGCTTTAGCCCATGATTGAAGCTGCTGTTTTGACTTGGAGTAAAGAAGAAGACATTAAGCCACTAGGAACGAGGGTGCTTTTATTTGAGCTTTTTTTAGCTCATAATTACTCTTTTCATTTAAAAAAAATCACTCAAAAGAAGTAATCAGAATCTTAAAAAAATTATTTTTCAAATTTTTTTTATTTAAGTAAAAAAAAAGTAGCTCATGAGAAAAAAAATCAGCTTTTAATTTTTTCATTCAATATATTAAATTTTATAATTATTTTTTTCAAAATTTAAAACAAAGGCACCTTGAGTTAGCATAGAGGAGAAAGACCTCCATGGTCATGTATCACCAGTTAGATGTGTACTGTATCTCATAATAAAGTGACATTGTGGGTCTCAATTGAAATGTTATTTTATTATCCTATATAATCTTATATTTCATTAGCATGTAAGTATTTCTTAATAGAGAGGTATTTATGTTATTTGTATCAAGTCATTGATTCAAAAAATTTTAATAATATGACAATAGATGATTGAATTCTGTATAATAGATTTTTACACAAGTAATGCATCAAAACTAAATGAGAAAAAATATAGAGTTGAGAAATTCTTAAATCTTAAAAGTGTTCCTAGACAACGAAAGAAAATCCTGTTACTTCACGGTCCAGACAAATTAGAAGCAGCTAAGAATGATAAATCCTTTGCCCAAAATAATCATGCCACCGGTCTTGTTTGGTGTTTGATGTTTGTCTTACTTAAGCCGGTTCCTTCTTACTTGTCTCGGGTAGACACATATATTTTATAAGATCCAAGCATTGTAGCTCTTTGTATTGGCCGGTCCTCTAATATTGTTCCACTTCTTTTACACACCAAGGTAAATTTACCAATGCATCACACTTACAACTTCGTGTCACTGTCATTGATGAAATAACTAGGGAAGAAAAGAGAGAAAGTGGAATATGCCACTATCAGGCACGTACTTTGCTTCATTAAAGTAAAAAGTGTGCATGTATTTATGGGTGCCATTTCATTTATTCGAAGAGGAAGTTATAGCATACTTATTTTATTTAATTATTTTTTTTTATGGATATGAAATCTTATTAATCTAATCGTTGAATTTAAAACTCATATCAAATAGATCAAGTATATAAAATTTTATACAATTTTAAAATGATTTAACATTTCATCATGACACTTTATTTTGATGATAATGCATTTTTGAACATATAAGTAAATATCAATAATTAGAATATATGTCTATTGTGATCCAATTTTTTTAAAATTTAGTATACTTAACTATAAATAATTTAATATAATATTATATAATTTAATAATCGAGTCGATTAAATTCAATCTTTATAAAAAGTTATTGATTGGAGCAAGTAAACAAAACTTATTCTTGAAATTCTATATACAATTGAAACTTTTTAGTAAGTTGGCCTTACTTCACACAATGACTATATAGATGGACACACAGGGAAAATAATGAAATGACAACATGAATTGTCATGATTCATTTCTTTTAAAAACTTAAGTCAATGGGTAGAGACATATGAATAATGATTTTATATTTAGCACATCTCATCACACAAATGTCTCCTTTTCAACTTGAAGCGTGAATTTACCAAAATAAGAGATAATAGGGATCAAACTCCAGATTGCTTGGTTATAAAAACTTTGATACCTTGTCACGAATCATCTCGTCCAAAAACTTATATCATTGGGTAGAGGCATGAATAATTTTATAACTAACATGAACTAAAGTTTGAGTGAAACAACCCATGCAAAGAGACCTTTGCAATGTGGATATAATTACGGTATCACTGTCACACCATATAAATGTTCATTTTGGTTCTTGAAACTAAATGTGTACTTCATTTTAGTATCTAAAATTAAGAAGCCCTCAATTTAGTCCTTGAAATTGTAAAAAATGATTTAAATTAGTTCCCATAATAGTTTTTGTGGCGACTAATTTGAATAATTTTTTTGCAATTTCAAGAACTAATTCTTAATTTCAAGGATTAAAATAAAATATACATACAATTTAGGGATAAAAATAAATCTTTTCTCTATAAATATAACTTAATCACAGTTCCAACAAATGTCAACAGAATTGTTTGATATAAAACCTAAGTATTCGTTGCTTGTGTTTACCTTAATAAAAGATCAGTAATGATATTGATTTAATTTTAATGCATTATAGGGTAATAGATTTATTCCAGTTCAATAAAAAAATTCGAATGTCTATATGAACCATGACCAACCAAGTTTAAATTAAGTCAACCGTTATAGGATTAAAACTTTTCTAAAATTTATACTTACAAGGCTCGTATTTGAGATTTTTTTTTTTTTTACGTGAAAGAAAATTTTATTGATGAAGAATTCTAACAACACTTGCAAATTAAAAAAAAAATTAAATCTATATTAAATAAGAAATAAATACATTCAACATTTTGAACTAATCAATGATATGTGGTTTTGCTTCTTGTCCGAAGACTATCAATGACAATGCATTTTTCATATTTGAAACCAACACAAAAAGTGTTGTAGTTTGAAAAAGGTATTGTGTTTCCTTCTAAAGTGGATCTAGATATGACTATCTTATGAGCAAAGTGGTTGAGAGGAGCTCAAAATTTGGGAGACTTAAACAAATAAATTAAGCAATAAATTACAAAAGTTGGCCAATACCATATCTTAATCCAAAACCTGAAGGTAACGAGTCTATGAGTCCTTCGAATCCTATCATATATACTATTTACTCAGTCCAAATCTAACTAATGTGGAACTTCAAACTCACTTGAAATAGAAATTACTCAAAAGAGGAAAAGAACACACCTATAAAGGAGATAACAAAAAAATCACAAAGGGGACAATAAAAAATAAAACAGAAAACGCACAATTCTAAGCAATGGAAACAAAAAAGAAAAAATAGTGGGACTATCCCCACAAGAAAAAAGATGATAGTCCCTCTCAATAGTATTCACACAGACGAATGTAAGAGAGAAGAGAAAAAATAAGGATCAGGGCTACTATAGCCGAACTCAATAACTTGAATTTGCAATTGAGTTTTTACTTAAAGAGAAGAGAATAAGGGTTAAATTTCTTAAATCAATACTGTTAGTTATTTTCAATGATACATTGTTATGTTATCTATAGTGGCTATAAAAATGTTGTATAGTCTGGAAACCTAATGTGCCAACTTTGGTACAAACCATCATAACCGTTCTTTGGAATTTTATATTTTATTTTTCTTTTTTAAATAATTGAGATAAAAAGATATGAACCGTGCATTTTTTATTCGTACCTTTTTTATGTCTTGACATGTAGCATCACTCTAGAATTTAATGTTTCACGTAATTTTTAACCTAATTAAAGCTATTAAATTGTTCACCAATACAATACACGCGACAATATAGCACAAATAAACTCTATTGTTATGTGAACATAATTATTATCATACTATTTTCACGTTACTTCTTTTTCATATAACAAAATAAGTAAAATATGCATTCTCTCTTTATCTCTTTCTTCTACGTATAACTTTCTTTCTAAACAAGGAGTGTAAAGGATGATCTCAAAAGAGGAAGTGTGTGAAAGATAGTAAACAATATAATGCGCAAATAACAAAGCTCGTAAAATCCTAAGCCCTAAATCCTAGACACCGTAAATGAATGTTATGAAGAGAGATAAATGCAAATAATTTGATCATTGTAGGCAGGGCCAAATTTTCTTGTCTCTCTATTTAGGGAATTAGGATTTGTTAACCCTTAATATTTATTTTTAATGTACAAAGATCATTTCTATAAAAAAAAATATATATATTAGTATTAGTTGATATATGATTACAATATCTCTCACAAGGATACTCCTCCAAATGGGTGTTGCATGACATTGCTAGATGATGATTCTGGCTGGAGTTTCTTATCTTTTTTTAATTAATATTTATTTTAGTCCTACTTTACACTAGTTATTTTAATCTCTCACTTTTGTCAAATTATTAGTCTATAACATTGCAAAACGTGAGTAATGTTAGTCCCTCAATCCACTTTTATTTAACATTTCATTAATTAAATGATGATGTGTAACGCTAAGTAATACTTTGACATATCTTATATTATCTGAAGTATAATTAAGTTTAAAATGACTCATCTTAGTGTCTAAAATTATGCAAAATGAGTAATTTAAATCTATTTTTTAAATTATAAAATGACTCATTTTGTGAAATTTTAGATACCAAAATAAGTCATTTAAAATTTTATTATACTTTAATGACACATGGTATGTCAAAATATTACTTAACGTTACACATATTAATTTAATTGATAAAATGTTCAATAAAAGTGGGATAAGAACTAACTTGACTAATGTTTTGCGTCAAGGATTAATTTGACTCATTTTAAAAATTAAGGACTAAATGACTCACAAGTATAAAATGGGCTAAAATGAATATTAACTCTTTTTTTAGTCATATTATCTTCCATGGTTATTTGTTACGTTGCTTAGGGGTCCTCAGCCCTTCTCCCAAACAAGTTCTGCAATATTCTTGGGTTAATAACCAAAGGTCTAAGCAAGTTCTGCGATATTCTTGGGTTAATAAACAAAAGTCTAAACTTGAATACAAAATATATCAGGTAAAAACCTAAATACAAAACATCAAATTCTGTAGACACAGAAAGCTTAAACCTAGAAAATTAACCAATGACAACTATACAGCTTACATTAGATGTTCAAAACATGAACGCTACAGCTTCACACTCCATATCCTTATAAATGCAAAGGTGAACATCAGATCTATGATCTATTTGAGGCAACGTCAATATTATACTCTCCGACTCTAATTGTATAGATAGGAGCATATAGCAGTGATTTTTTAGAGCTAAGCAGTTGAACACGATGGCATTTGAGTTCATCAAATACGGTGATAGTTATGTTTATATCCCGATAGCCTCCGTGGTACATATCATATCAACAAAGCCTCCAAGACAACCATATGTTATAGAAAGAGGTTTTTTACCTCAGAAAAGCCACAATCAACATTCACTAATAGAGGTTATTGATTTATCATTATCGTAAGTGCAGCAATCTGACCCAAGATAATTGCAACTTGGGTATGCTTAAGTTTCTATTTTTTATACTTGTTGATAGATTGTGACATCCAACAGACAACTATTGATCGTTTTTCTTTTTTTTTTTCAAATGAAAAACTGAAAAATAAAAGAAAGTAACACCTAAGGAATGAAATCCCCATGAAACCAGCAACCAAGAGATTGCTTTTGCCATGATAATGAAAATTATAAACGACACAATCCTCACTATTCGCATCATATCGTTGACCAAGAAATTGGCACAATTTCTACCCTCACAAAAGTATGACCATCAAGAAAGATATTTTGATCTTGAATCTTGCTTCAGAGATCTGAGAGGATGGAATCATATGGTGGAATGAGACATCTACGTTATATAGATGGTGTTAATTTCTCGATAGCAAAATGATCGATAATATTGTCCCCATATTCAATAAGAAGAATGCAAATTGATTGGTAAGTAAAATCTGGTCTCAATTAATATATTTATATTTATGATTTTTCAATACCGAATATTTAGAAAAACTTGAGAGAGAAATTTATTTCTGCAACAAATATGAATGCCAATAAACAACGAACCACACAAATAATTCTACGCGATCTTTCTATGTGGGCCCTCCGTGGAAGAGGGGGAAAATCCCTACCCCATCATGCTTAAGCTTGATAAGTTGGGCCTGTGGGCCATATGTCACGTGGGCTGATCACTTCCCCCAGCCCACTGAGCGGGACATTCTCAAGTCTTTAATATGTTGGTCTTCAATTAAGACCGAACAAAAAGAAAACATGCATTTCAGTTTCATATTATCCCTTATTTTCTCTTACTGATCCGTTTCCTAACTTCTCATCTAGGTCTTAATAAAGTTCGAAGCATGAAGTCAAAATAATAGAAATGGCATTGGAAAATATATGAAAATAAAAAAAAATTATTCCTAATGTCACGTTATTGTAAGTACGAATATATATATATACGCTATGCGATTGTATCTTATTAGGCTTGGTTTGCACTTTGCACACTTGAAGCTTAAAGGGCACACTAATTTCACAAGGAAATAAAAGTATTTAAATTAAATTTTTTGTGTAAAGATATAATATTCCTATAGATATATTATTGTAAAGTCAACATGGACAGTATAATGACTAAACTGTTTATCTGAATATTTTATTACTCTAACAGAGTATTAAATAATGACTTTTTGTTTATGTAAAAAAAAAAAAAAAGAAGAAATAAATAAATAATGATAGTGATTTTTCACTGTAGCCCAAGCACACCAGGCCAATCTCTCCTATAGCCCGTGTTTTCAGAGCTCATCAGGGCTATATCTATCTGCCCATGATCCTAGCACACAATGAAGGATCTCACCAGGATTCTAGCCTAATATACTTTATTCAATCCAATACCTACACCCATAGCCTTCTCCAAACATTCATAAATGGCCTTAACGTTGCAAGTATCTTGAAAACAGCAGCACAAGATATAAGGTCCGTTTGGAAAGCATATTATGAACATTTAAAAAAAAAATTGGATGTCACATTTTAGTTTTAATAGTGATGATTGACACACCCTTGTATCTATTATTACACCCTTTTATTGCCCTTTTTTTGTTCTATTCCTAAAATAGCCTATACTAATTATAATTAACTAATTTTATAATTTAGAGATTCAATTAAAAGTTTTTAAATCATATAGACCTAATTAAAAGTTTGATGAAACTATAGATATCTTGAAATTTATCAAACATACTTCTTATTAAAAAAAAATCATGTATAGTATAATGTAAATATGTGAAGAAAATTTGTAATGTAAGGAATATAGTGTGAGATTGAATGAGTAGGATGATAGACAAAGATAAAAATAACTATTAATGAAGGACATTTTAGGAATATTAAAAAAATACTAAAATGGTATAACAGTAAACATAAGGGTGTGATAATAGCTATTCTCTTTAACTTTTTGTGTTGTTTGGCCTTACAATTTATTCCTTTTTAAAAAGCCATTATATTATTAGTATTTTTTTAGAAGTGTTAAAATATTTTACTTCTTAATTAGAAGCATTTTTTAAAACACTAAATCAAACACTTTTATTATTATTTATTTGAATATAAAATAATTTATTTATCCAAACACACGAAATATAAAATCATTCATGTACTTATGAATTTTCCTATTTTTTATCCTAACCAAGCACACTTAGGCATCGACAGAGGAAAGGGGGCAGGGGTTGTGTCCCCCCAAACTTTGCATTTTTATTTTGTGTGTATTATATATATATATATATATAGTATTATTGCTCCCTTGAAAAAGTCAACCAACTCTACAAATAATATATATAATAAATAATAAAAGTCTCGTATGAAAGTATGAAACTTATAAATGTCTTTAAAATATGATTTTTAGAAATTTTCTCTTATTGAATTTTTTTTATTCACTTAATGGAGTTGTTACTTACTAGTTAGTTATTTATAATACTCTATTTTGATTTTAAATAATATATTGATACATATATTTTATTTTTAGGTTGAGCCTACGAAATGTCTAAAAAGAAAACTATTGACTTATTTTTTAAGAGAAAGAGAAGATAAATGATGAAACAAACTTCAGTTTACCAATAATTTAGATATAGAAAAATATTGATTCATTTTGTCCTTTCTATACGAAACTTAATTTAATTTAATTTTATGTTATACTCCTTCCATTGCATCTCAATTGTAAAAGAAAAAAAGCACACAGATTATGAAAGTATTAAATGAATATTGATAATAATATAAATGTATGTTAATTGATAAAATTACCTTTTAACTAGTAAATAAAAATTAATACTTTCTTAATTTGATATATGAATAGACAAAACGAAATAAAAATTTTAAAAGAAGATGATCAATTGAGATGCAACAAGGGAATATATGTTCACTAGCCCCTCCCTCCCTCTAAAATTCTTGACTCCACCCCGCAATTAGGGCTAAACACTACAGCTGCCACCATTCAATCGAAGAGTCCTATCTTTCGGCCCCTATTCACTAATCACACCCTCGGTACCAGAGAGGAGACAAGAGACCTCTACTCAAGCAATCCATCGCCATCGTGTCCTGCCCTTACCTGCACTGAGAAAGGAATAGACTATATATTCACACAAAAATAATTTTAAAAAAATTAAAAAATGCTCAAAAATGTTTTTTGGGCTGCTTCTTTGCATTATAGAATTTTTTTAATAGAACTTTTGTAAAATCATCTAAAGGTAAACCATGTAAACTACAAGTGGAGCAATGGAGTTCAACTTTTAACATAACATACATGATGGGAAACACAAAATGTTAAAGCTAGAACCATATATCGTCTCACGCCTTGATGATTGCAAGGCACAAACTGATAACAGCTAAACAATAGTGTCGAGTTGATGATGTCAAATATGAAATAACAAGCATGGGTTGTGCCACATCAATTCACAATCTTTTCAATCTATCTTGCATATATGACGATGTCTCTATTAATTAAGTTGTTAATTGAATATTCTTCACTTTTAATAAACATGCATATTTTAAATTTCAATGGTGTTGGATAAGAACAATAAATAAGTTCATAAAAAAAAAAACCGTGATGGTAACACACGATGCCTAAGTATAAAGTAGGATCTTTGAAAGCTTCAATTGATAATAGGTGCAATCTCAAGTATCGTTTAAAATTTTGGTAATGTTCAATTATATCAATAGCCAGTTGTACCGAAGCATATCAGTAATAAATTAGATCAAATATAGTGAATTGTAGTAATGGAAGCCTTTAAAACCGAGCCATTGATTTTATTTATTTATTTGTTTATTAAATTTTTATTTGTTTATTTATTATTATTATTATTTTTTTTTTGCAAACTGGAAAAAAGTTACGCTGATCTCACTAGATTACATAATTGCTTTTCTTGTTGGATTACCAAAGAAAAATAATTTGTTTATATTTTTTATAGATAACAATCTGTTTATATTTGGCACTGGTTCCATCAAGAAACTTTGTGACATAATGTATGAGAGCTTATCACTAAAGTCCCTTCAAGAAACAGATTAATTACCCATTCATTTTCCTCTTGATTCTTCGCACAAATGTGTGATGCAATTGCATCACAATTCAAAGCTACAAATAAGAAGAGTTCTGTATTTTCCACTCACATGTATAGCAAAACACCTTAAAACGTAGTAAATTAAGACCCCCACTGTTTTTTCCATTGCCTAAGTGGATGAATTTCCTCTTGATGAAGATGAGAAATGTGAAGAATTTCTACTTGAGAAAGTTTATCTCTTTGCTCTATTGATCAGAACGCACTTTCTCCAACATCTAGAGAGATTGGCCTAGTGATCCAATAGAGCAATGTTCTATTGCAATGTTGCCAATTTTCGAAAGTGGTCATTTTCCTTTGGAATTGGGATCGAGCCCCATCTAATTAACACATGTTATTCTTGGGAATCATGGCCGTCTTCATCGATTTGCTCCACGAGCGAGTGATAGTTTGTTTTGATGAGCCAAGAAGTGACGAGAACTAACCCAATGTTCTCATTTGGATGCATGCAGGAAATTGGAGCTTGAAGGATCGTTGCATGGATTTACCATTGAAGACTATACTGAATCAAGGAATTTCAACACCTTGAAGAAGATCAGGGTGTGAATCTCCTTATGAGAACTTTGATACCATATTACAAAGAAGCAATCAAGAATTTTAGAAAGATGAAGAACTCTAACAAGATGGAAGAGAAGAAAAAGAGAGAGAGAATTGAGAGAGAAAGAGATGATGAATTGATAATATATACTCCATCCATTTCATAATAACGACCTTTTTTATTTTTTGATATTTTAGAATATCTATCCATTTACAATATCTATATGCAGCATTAATTTTTTTTCTTCCATTCTATCACGACCCGACTTGGAATGTAACTGCACATGATGAATCTCATCCCCACATAGCCTCGTGATCGCTGAGTCTCTCTATATACATAAAATACTATAATATTATGCTTTAAATAGAGAAATGAATGTTGGTTTATTACAATAAAATCCAACTTAACATAACTGGATGAGAAATCCTAAGCGAGTCATGACATATTTATACCCTTCATATAATGTGTTAGTTAAGTATTCAATACATTTACCAAGATGAATAATAATGACTAAACAAAATACTTTTGTCAATTTATATAACTTTCTATATTTATCAAGATATTTTTTTTTACTTTTTTTGATATGTGTATTGTTTGGTTTTTGATAGATATTGTAAAACGGATAAAGTATTATTGATCCGATTAAAATGAATTGCAACGTTGATGTGTACAAATGTTTTTCCAAGGAACAAGTTTCTAGCTATGCATCACTAATAACAGTGTAACAACTTTAACTGATCGAGATTAATTTACATTTAGCTCTTTTTTTTTGTGTTATTATTCACGAGATTTGAACTCAAACTTTGGTTAAAGGGAACATGTGTCGAGCTAATTGAATAGTTTTATAAATAATAGATCTTAATAAATCCTAAATAGTCAATGATCAATCTAGTACATAAACTAGATATAACAAATCTCATGTATTAAAACTAGTACAATAATAAATGGGGAGTCAATTGACTAATGCCACTCCATAATAATTTTCAGCATTGACACATTTACTGAAATACCCTCAAAGCATTTTTAATAATCAACCTCTCTTTAGTTTTTTCATCCTCCTCCCATTCTCATCGTGGTGTTTGTGGGTTTGAACTCATCACTGGATGTAAAGGTTAAATTAAAACATATCGGTAACAATAGAGCAACAAACATGGCTGCCCCATTTCAAGTATATTGCTAAAACCAACTTCATAATTAACCTTAAAAAGCACAAATCTCCAAGAAATATAAGCCATAGAAAATCAATCTAAATTGATCTAAGTACATGCCCAGCAGAGTGCTTCTCACATTAGTCCCAAACTCATCCTTCCAAAATAAGAGATCATAAACGAAGCCACAATGTACCAGCATATACAAATAAACATAACCTCCTATCTTGTGCAACATATGATTAATACCAACGCTCTTTTCAGGCATTTCGCCGAATATGTCATCCATAAAAACATTCGTCGTCGACGAATTGGAAGCTAAGCGGGTTTGTTCGAGCGCGTGAATATATCATCCACACCAACTGCTCCATTATGGGTGAGGTGGAGCGCGACGCTGTTGACGATGAAGGCGCAGTGTTGGGCGATGCGGTGAAGTTCTGGGCGAGCAGTGTTGCTCACAAAGGTAGCAACAAATAAATAAATAATTAATATTTAATTATATGTTCAACTTCCTCTTGTTACGCGTGATTAAACATTAGCTAATAATTACTAGAACAAATCGTTACTACCTATTGAAAGAAACTTCTGAATATAATATGTAACTTGTATATTTTTTTTGGTATACTATGTAACTTGTATATACATTTTATACAGGCACACGTATATTTTGCTACTTACGAGATTGAGTCCTAAATTTAAAACAAAATTAAACTTTTGATTAGGCAATTATTAGAATTAACTTTATCCGCGTGGAAAGCACATTCTTTTGTGGAAGTAATAAACTATTGATAGAAGATTAGGCAAGATCAGAAACTTCCAGAATGAGATAAATGGATGGATTAAATGGCGCTTTCAATGACCCAAATATAGCAAAACTGCTTTATTATGTCAATCACGTTTCTGATTCCGCATCAAATAAGGGCACCAACCATTTAAAGCTTCATAAAGAAAGCCTAAATTGCAATTTGCAAAGTGACTTGATAAAAGCAACAAGCCAAGATGTGATGATAGTCCAACGGGCTTAGCCTTAGGCCCATTTTTCAGGGAATTTCCGTTGAAAAGAAAGAAAAGAAAAGAAAAATAAAGTGAACACACGCCGGTGATCGAAGGTCTTAATATCTTGATTTTTTTTTGTGACTCTTTTTTTGGTTCAACTACTATAATTTACTTAAAGTATGTTAATAATTTAAGTAAGTGAAATATGCGGATAATTTTAAATATCAATACTTAAAAAAATGATACTCTCAAATTTTATTAAGATATAAGAATTTTTTATATTTGTTTCATTTTAATATATTGATAGTGTAAAAAAAAGTCTCTCTTTTATGTGACATTTTTAATAATAAAAGTGGAAGTTAATGATATTTGTTAAATATCAATACATGATTATATTACATAATAAAACTTTTTTTCGTGCGGAAGATCATTGAAATTAAAATTTTTTATATATATTTTATTTAACTTTTAATCTTTTATGTAAGCTGTTGAGTTGAAAATTGAGATGAAGATCTAAGAAAAATCGATATTCGGAGATCATGGTGGGGCCCACTCTGGCAGGTGGTCCACAAATTTTCCATTTACTACCTTACCCCTCTCAGTGAACTGTAAGGCTCGAACCGTACCCGTATGATTCAACAGTAGTCGTATAATAATACAGTAGGGTAAGGAGTACAGTAACCGTAGCGTAGCAACGTTGCTTTCGCAGTACTTCAAATGGCTGAGAAGCAATCTCTGAGACACAAGAATCACAGAAACAGAGAAACAAACAGAGAGAGAGAGAGAGAGAGAAGAAGGAGAACAAGAATAAGAGAGAGATTGACCGTCATTGAAGCACCTCTTCTTGATTCTCATTATTATCACACGAACAAAACAAAATTCCCCCTCCAAAAGAAAAAAAAGAAAAGAAAAACACATTCCTCATTCCCAATTTTTCCAAATTCTTGCAATTTCTCAAGTTCCAGCATTTCCTGAACCGAATGCTCTCAAAACAGTGACACTTCAAATTAGTCAACTGTGTGGTTCATTGACCTAGAATTCGAAGTTTCTTCGCTGTTCGGTTAGGTTCCAAAGAGCTTTTAATGGAGCAAGCTACGGGAGCGTTGCGTGGATCCACTCACCACGACGTCGTATTGGAGTCCATTCAATTCAACGAAGAAATCCGGGGCATCATGGCGCCAGCGCCGGCGCCGGAAAACGCCAGCTCCTTCACCGCGCTGCTGGAGCTCCCTCCGACGCAGGCCGTCGAGCTCCTCCACTCACCGGACTGCGACGCTGCATCCTCCGCTCGGAAACCTCCGCCGCCGTGCCACGTTAGCTCGACTCACAAACCCTACCTGGTCGACTCCTTCGGCGGCAATTTGACCTTCCCTTCCAACGCCGCGCTGATCGAACGCGCCGCCAAGTTCTCCGTCTTCGCCGGCGATAATTCGCCGCCGGTGGAAGCTCCCCTCGCTCCGGCCGGCGGCTCCGGCGCGGTGAAGAACGAGCCGCAGGAGTCTGATTCGAACCCGTGCTCCACGCAAGGTTGCGTTTCGGATCCCGCGGTTGAGAACAAGAATCAGAGATCCGCGAAGAGGAAGGAGCGAGAGAAGAAGGTAACGTTAAACTCCCCCCAAATTTTGAAACATTTCTAGAATTAGGGTTTCTATTTTTTTTTTTATTCTGCTGAATTCGGTTCTCAAAGCGTGAAGTAACCGCTGGTTTTGTGAAATACAGGTTAAGGGATCGTTGAAGAAGAGCAAGAGCGTTGCCGATGAAACCTCCGGCGACGGCGAGAAGCTTCCCTACGTTCATGTTCGAGTTCGTCGAGGTCAAGCCACAGACAGCCATAGCTTAGCAGAAAGGGTAACCTCATAAATTAAAATTAACCAGTAATTAATTTATTTAAAATACAATCATTTACATTTTTTTTATCTAAGTTTTTGAATTAATTACTATTTTTTTTAATTGGATTGTGTCTGTGTTGTAGGCTAGGAGAGAGAAGATCAATGCTCGGATGAAGCTTTTACAAGAGCTGGTCCCCGGCTGCAACAAGGTCGGTTTTGCTTTCCCTGTCTTGTGGTCTTAATCCGAATTCCGAAACCTTAAAAATCCTTAGTTACGAGAATTAATTAA
This sequence comes from Dalbergia oliveri, assembly GCA_030441495.1. Classification (NCBI taxonomy): domain Eukaryota; kingdom Viridiplantae; phylum Streptophyta; class Magnoliopsida; order Fabales; family Fabaceae; genus Dalbergia; species Dalbergia oliveri. Next base: position 16,957,017 of record JAMLFY010000008.1, read on the forward strand.
TTGTGCTTTATTCATTTTTTCAAGGATTATGCCATTATTTTCTGTCTAATTTGTCTCCCAAAAGTGCTATTATGTTATGTTCTCTCCGTTATGGACTTTAATAGCGGTTCTTGTCATTGTCACCTTTTTAACAAAATAATAATAATAATAATAACAATAATTGCTTTTACTTCACGAAAAGTGTCCACTGGCATCGAGGGTCAAGCATGGCATTTGTGTAATTTTACCCTCTGTTTGGTTTTTGCTTTTTGGATGATTTCTTTCTAGTCCTAGTACCTAATCTTTTCGAAGGTTAGTTTCGTCATTCCAAGTTTTCAACCTTTTTAAGCTTTTCTCTAAACCATCTCTATATCCAATAAGTAGATTAGATGATATTGAACGGTGCGAATTAAGTAATGATGTGCTCGTCCCGGCTTCCTGTAATTTGTTTCTCCATCGATGGTTTTGGATGTTCTGCTCATACTTTCATGCCTAGTGCATGCTCAGCTTTAATATTATAATCATTTTTTTTAAATTTCTTTCAGTAAAATTTTTATTATAATTTTTTAATATATGATAACTAAATTCAAGGATGCATATAACAAGAGAATTGGCCTGAAGAATATTAAATTAAAAAAAGTAGTGTTTTTCTATAAAGATATATTCGTTTTTTTTAACAAGGACAAAAAACAGTATACGTCGTGGGTTGTACACGCTAATTAAAGTAATCTCATCTCGTTCCTTTCTTCGGCATTCTGGCTTATTAAAGAGACAGATTGGCGGGCGTGTGGGGGCGGAACAGAAAGGGGATGGGAGAAGAGGAAGTGGGGAGAGTTCTGCTTGAACCTTTAACTACTAACTAGTACCCATGGCCATGGGTCCCCTTGGCAAGTGAACTACTGGTCCTATATTGTGATTTGTGACGGTGATGGTACCATTATCTCTGCGAGTTTGGTATCCATCATTTATGGGATGACGAAGATGGGGTGAGTAAAGAATGCATAATCTTTTAGTGCATCTACCAAACAGCAGACCTAACTACTGGCTTGTGACATTTGGACATTAACAAATTAACGTCACCTAAACATGAACTAAATTCATACCTTAAGATTTATCCCAAAAAAGCAGGTTACAATATATTGGTAGGTGGGGATAATATGTACATTGATATACAAAAAAAGGTTCAAGCGTTTATGTCTATATCATTTTATTCCCATAATACAGTTAGAGTTTATGAAATCACAGCTACGTCATATTGGCATTTAATAAAGTATTTTATAAGCAACAAAAACAAGTAGAAAATTGTTCTTGTTATATTACTTTCTAGCATCATGGTATTCAAGTGCAACTTTCAATATTGATATTGATATATGGAAAATGCTTCTCAATCAGAAAATATGCCAGAAATTAATTTTCGGAATTATGTATCAACAAATGATAGGTAAGTCTTTTATTTTCTATTTTCTCCATGATTTCCGCCAAACCACTCATAATTTGCCACATGCAAGCCAACTGGATCTGGCATTATTTCTGGATGAAAGAATTCAGGACATGTATATATATATATATATATATATATATATATAGAGAGAGAGAGAGAGAGAGAGAGAGAGAGAGAGAGAGAGAGAGAGAGAGAGAGAAGACATCTTATTGATAGCCGACCCCTAATCAAATATCAATCAAGAAAAAAGGAGGCGAATCTCATTTTTTGATTTTGTTGAATCAAATGTACATTTGTATAAATCATTGCTGTCCGGGATTCACGGGAATCGCTCTAGATCCTGCCTACATACCTGCCGAGATCTAGGACGGTATCAAAATGCAAAATTAATACGGGGAATAGATACTCGTACAAATTCACAATGTGCGAACCAGATTTGAACTGGTGACACGAGGATGCTCATTCCTCTACTCTGAAAACAACATCAAGAACCATTGGAATGCCACCAAGAGTTGCCATAACACCAAGACAAAGGCCAACGAGCCCAACACCTCTGATGGGTCTGCTTCAAGCCTACACAAAGGATATCACAACAACTAAAGGAGAAGAAGTACCAAAGAAGCAATAATCAGCCTGAAGCAACCACTAAACATCTTGGCCTTGCCCTTGTTGGAATTATTCATCTGCTTATTTGGTACTTCTTCTTCTCTCCTTTAGTTGTTGTGATATCCATTATGTAGGCTTGAAGCATTGACCCATCAAAGGTGTTGGGCTTGTTGGCCTAAGGTGTCTTGGTGTTATGGCCCCTCTTGGTGGTGCTTCAATCTCAGATCTACCAGGCAATCTCTTTGCAATCTCTGCCCATTTGTTCCGAACTTCCCGGTGGGTTCGATCAACAAGATGTCTTCCTCTTGGGTCCATGGCCCCTTCTGTAGATGTTTCTGAATATGTGGGAGGAATAATCGGCCTGAAGTTTTCTCCCTAGGTGTATTTTCTTATTGTGGCCAAATTACTATGTACAATGTTCTATAACATTTGCATACTGGATTTTTGCGTAAATGTACCCTTGTTTTTGTTTGATGTAGAAGCCTTAATTACAGAGGCACTCTTTGATTTTACAGTGTATCTGGATTGTGTTAAATTTTCTCAAAATAGCTAATGTAGGTCAAAGATAGCTGACATGACAAGATTTTCTATGCAGATATCAGGAACAGCGTTGGTTTTGGATGAAATCATCAACCATGTGCAATCTTTACAACGTCAAGTGGAGGTCAGACTATCACATTGCAGACATTTTTTGTAAACATTTTTACTATGTGCAGACTAACGTTAATTGTTGTTACCTTCCCAACTTTTAAAAGAAAGGCAGGGTATGCCGTGGGATATTGGAATATGTTGAGGGTTAATTGGGAACAATTATAGCACTGCCTACCTATAGCCGTAAGCAATAAGCAGTCATAGTCCTGTTGTTTTGGATTATATGATTTATAATCTACTTTAAGAAACCCTTTTTCTTCTTTAAAGAACTTCAAATCGGGTTATATTTGATTAGGGGTCTACCTCTTGTCCTCCCTTGCATATTTTGGACTTCCAGGCCTTAAGCTGCTTACACCTAGAATTGTGCATTGCTTTGTTAATTGCATGTGCTCAAAAGTTATAAATTCTCAATATTTTTGTTTAGATAAGTTTCTTTAGCAAGTGAACTGTGAGATATAACTTTATAACCTGTGAAAATATCTCAAGATTTGCGAGGTTAAGGATCTTTCTATTGGAAGACAACACTGTGATATTTGAGCTAGCTTCATTCACTATGAATTTGGTCTCATTGATTTATGCTCTGATGCAGTTCTTATCAATGAAACTGGCAGCTGTTAACCCAAGAGTTGATTTCAGCCTAGACAGCTTATTGGCTACTGATGTAAGTGTTATAAATTAATCCTGCTTACTATTTTTTCCCTTTCTTTAATAAATCAATGTAATTTTCCATTTGTGTTTTGTCTGGGGAAGCAGTCTGAAGACTCATAATGAGTTAATGTCTCTGGCTTAGCTCGATCCTGTACTTGAGGGATAACATATGACCAGGCTTTCTGGGGCACTTTATATATGTGATTGATCAAAATGTTACTCTTATCCTATGTAATTGTGTTTACTTAATTCGTATGTCCAAAAGCTGATAAGTGAACCAGAACGTGAGGGACTCTGATAGAGATAGCTTGTAGTTGGGTACTGTGATATATGATGTTCTGCTGGATGTCATGCTAGAACAATTAAGAAACACTGTAAACATTGCACAAAGTACCAATGTGATTGTCAGCAGAGCAGATAAATGCTATGATTGCACTTGATTGCCTACATCCATACATAACCATTAGCTGGCTCAGTTTATGAAACTGAGTTGCGTGTGTGTAGTTTCTGATGCACAATGCTTTATGTAGCCAGTTTAGCCTTTTCAGCTATGTTAAGAATTGCTGAGAAAATATCATTTGTAACTTACAGGGGTCATCCGTAATGGACAGCAACATAACCAGCATGGTTGCTCCTCTCATGTGGCCGGAAATCCCATTCAATGGTAATAGACAGCATTATCAACAACAATGTCAATTTGATGCATTCCACCAACCACTTTGGGGGAGGGAAGAAGACAACCATAATTTCATGACTCCTGAAAACTCACTTTTGAGTTATGACTCATCAGCAAATTCAGGTAGATCAGAATTTAGCTTCTCTCAAACGACACTTTTAATAGAAAGTTTTCTTACTTCATCACATCATGGTTGCTATTGCCATTGGCAACGGGTTTCATAAACAGATATAGGGATTGGAACTGCTAACTCTTTTTTTTCATTTGGTTCTTCTTGTTTTTTTTGGGTGGTGGTTTTGGGGGGTTTACATTTTGATAATGAAAATCATGAAGGGACCTAGGAAGGATGCTCATAAATTAATGCGGCATTCCAGTCGCTTAATTTAAATTATAACTTGCTGAAAGGGAATCAATTTCCAACATGAAATACAAAAGCACTGACATGTTTTAAAGTTTTTTACATCTCGACAAGACAATCTTAAAAGTATTTTAAGTTCAATTTAAATTGTGAATTGTCATACAGCATCGCTGCACTCAAATCAATTGAAGATGGAGCTCTGAAAGCGTACAGAAGTTGTCGTACCAGTAGCTATTAGCCTAGTAGTGTATATATCAAATATAGTGTTAGCAATTAGCAGTGATTTGAACGGACTCAACATTCAGCAAGCAGGGTTTCCATGTCTTCTATTTGTCAGAGTCAGTTGGAAACCTGGATTTCTTCAGCCAGAAAGGAAGAAGAATTGGTGTGCTATTCTTATATGATTATTACTACTATTACTATCTATACTAACTACAGGGGTCTTTCAATCTATGAATTGATTGATTGATTCAGATTGTAAAATCATAGAACGGACTATTACTGAACTATCATGGGAGTGAGTTGCTTTGTTCATTGAATGCTACTTAGATAATTGGCTCTCTATGACGATTTTCCTGAACAATCTACTTTAATTTTGAATTACATGCAGCATTTCTTTCTCTAACTTCTTATCTTTTCCCATTTTAATCACAACCCAATCTATCTCGTTTATTGTTGATTGTTGATCCCAGCAGCAGTGCAGCCAGGTCATATTGTTTTGTACTGCGATTCCCTTGATTTCGCTGAGATTTTCTTCAAATTATTTGTTTGGATAAAGTGACTTAATTGCTAAATATTATGGGGTTAGCGATGAGGTATTGAAGGACAGTGGACAATTTAATTTAGAAAGAAATGTGATGAGAATATAAAACCCTCGCGCATTGAATTCGAACACAATAGCATTATACGGAGCTCTACAAGAAGAATGGACGAGGGCACAAAAGTGCCCCGCCCCAAGGGTCAGGGGATTCCAATAATGATTGCTTCATCATCCCAATGTATTTTTCTTTCCCCCGGTTGGGGGAATGAGATGAAATGAAGATCAAAATTATAACTTTATTCTCCTATTTGTCTAGTATCTATTACTAATGTTTTACTGAGGGTATCATAAGAATAAAAGGTTTATAATTATAATAATTTCATTTCATTTCATTAATATGTCTAAACAATGAAGGGGAATATTTCTTTATTACATCGTTAAAATATCCAAACAATTTATACCACCTCACTCCAGTTACTTCTATTATATTTTATTCGACTACACCTCATTCCATCACTTATCACCAATTCAAACATATCCTAAAGCTCTCAAATGTCAGTCTCTTAGAAGTGTGTTCAGACCATGAGCATAAACCCAAGCTTTACCCAGACAGCTTTTGTTGCGTGAATTGGCTTCCGCTGCCGTGTCCGCTGCAAAATCTTGTTTTTCGTTTGTTTGTTATTGCAATTCTCTCCTAGATGAGCTTGTGAAATGGAATTAGAGGTCTTCACTGTCATCTTAACACCAAAACATCGAAAAAATAAAATTGTACACGACAAAAGTGGCCCCCGGTGTGAAAAGTCCCTACCAGTTGAGGGTAAGGATTAGAAAAGTGGAAAAAGTTACAAACATGCCCGCAATCCTGGTTTTAATAGCTTTGAAGCCTATTTCATATACACAATTCCAAGTTGTCATGCTGAGAATGGAATCCTAACACATCTTTTCTTCGTCATTAATCATGAGTGAATAGTGAATGAGGAGCCAATTGTCAATACCTTGTGTTTTGACTCACTCGCCCTGTTTGATACGGGAGCTGGATAAACATATGCTCAAAGAGATTCTTTGCTGATAAATACAACACAAATATAATAGTTAGCTAGTCAGAGTAATCCTTGTGTCGGCAAAGTGGAAGTGTGATATATGCATTACTCAATCTTAACGGTTATAATTAAATTTAATTATCAAAATAATTTTACAAACTCCTCAGTGGTGAAATCAAAGAAATCAATTAGTTGAAATGCACACAAAATATTTTAGACATAAAAAAAAGGAACCTATATTTTAAGATTGGTTTGCCACTGCCTTTCTTGGATTTACTTATATAAATTACTTTAGTCATAATACATGACCCTGATTTTTTTTTGGTCATATTGTGAGAGACTTAACTATTTATTAGATCTAAAATTATTTATATGCTTCTATTGGATAAGTAGTTTTATGATCAAAGTTTCCATGATTAAGCGGTGAGGAATTCGATCTTATTATCCTCGTGTGCAGATTTTTTTTTCTTTTTATCTCTACATGAGAAGTAGCAGTAGCTTAGTAGTAGTATATTAAAAACTCTCATAAGCCAAAAAAAAAAAGGAAAAAAAAAAGTAGTATATTAAAAACTCTCAAGCAAAAAAAAAAAGTAGTATATTAAAAACTTTAGATGTTGAAATTATGAACCTCCTTGTCTTCTGGACCTCTACATTATAACCGCTCTGAGACAGACTGAAAGCCCAGAACACAAATGGCCGAGCCACTACTCTTGTTGTACTTCCTCTTCCTATTTCAAACCCTCACCGAATCACTCCTCGCCACGTCACACCCTCCGAACCCCCTCTCCATCATCCTCTCCGTCGCCGACTTCGGAGCCGCCGGCGACGGCCGCCGCTACGACACGGCGGCTATCCAGTCCGCCATCGACGCCTGCCCCGCCGGTGGCCCCTGCCGCGTCACCTTCCCGGCGCCGGGAAGGTACCTGACGGCCACCGTGTTCCTGAAATCCGGCGTAGAGCTGAACGTGGAGCCCGGCGCCGCCGTCGTGGGCGGCACCAGGCTGGAGGACTATCCGGAGGATCGGTCGCGGTGGTACGTGGTGGTGGCGGAGAACGCGACGGACGTTGGGATTGGCGGCGGCGGAGTGGTGGAGGGACAGGCGGAGAAGTTCGTTGTGAGAGAGGATCAGAGGAAGAACGTGATGGTGAGCTGGAACCAGACAGGGGCGTGTTTGGGAGACGAATGCAGACCCAGGCTGATCGGATTCCTAGGCTGCAACAACGTTAGGGTTTCCAACATTACTCTCAACCAACCTGCTTATTGGTGGTGCGTATTTCTAAACACTCCTGACTACTATACTATATCTATATGAATGAATCTGCTAACATAGGAGTAATATTAACTATGACTACAAGTGTTAACAACAAAATTAATTTTAATGATGTTCATTTTTTTAATTTAATTTCTATGTATTTACAATATAAGACTTTTTTACATTATAATCCAATCCAATAATTTATTACCAAATAAGTAAAGTTAATTGAATTTTGCATTCCACTATTTGAAAAGTCAGGAAATAAGAAGATTTAATTGGATGGTCGGATATCAAAATTTAGCTCTAATTTCTGTTTTTAGTGATATTGAAATTGGAGGTTTTGAAGTCATGGTGTAGAGGAAGAGGGTGATTGATTTTAATAGAAATTTGATTTTTGTTATGGGGATATTGGAAGTGTTGGATTGTGATTGGGTGGGTGGTAGGTTGGTCATGGATGGTTTTGGTTGTGATACGATCAAGTTGTCAAGTAGGAGGGAAGTGATGTTATTTGTGGATATGTTGCGGTGGTGGGCTCGGTTGTTGCTTTCGAACTTTGAGGTTTATCCGCACGCAAAGGCAATGTCAATTGTCAGCCTCGGATAAACATGTATGAAGGGGAACGGGTCCCATAATATTTCACTAGTATGAAAACAATTCTAATTAGTCGTGTTTTATCATATTATGTTGTTTTAGTGCTTACATAATTCTGTACCCAAAAAAAAATACTTACATAATTCAATATGTATAAAATGTTTTGAATGATAATTATTTTTTAATTGTGGTCGTCACTCGCAACTTTATACTCGCCAAATAATAATTTGTATTCTATAATAAATTATAAATTAGATAACCAGCTGAAAATTACTCCGACTAGTGAATTCTTCTTTCTTTTTTACTTTTTCAGAAAGAGCTAACCATTTTTTATTTGGAGAAATTCTTATCCGTATGAAAGAGTTTTTTTTTTTTTTTGGGGTTTTGAAGTGCTTATTTGGTATGGTTGAATGTGTAGAACATGGGTGATAGCATTAGAAATGTAATCAAAGTGGAGCTACTTACCCTATGAATCACTTAACTAAAGTGGTACACATCAAATAATATATAATATTGTATTTTTTAATGAAAGACACCTAAGAATATATATATATATATTTATATATATATATTAGAATAAATGACGGATTAGAGTTGAACTCGTTACCTTTAGTTATTGAGCAGAAGTCTATCATCCTATTTGACTCAATTATTACAAGATACCTAAGAATATGATTTCAAACTACAAGTTTGTTGACATAAACTATGTATTTAGATTAATTTTAAATTATTTTTTGGTTAAATTTTCAAGGGGATGATAGGGATAAAGGGGCAAAAGAGAGCATAGAGGGAGTGTTATTATAACTCAATATGAGTCTTTAAGAACCTAATGGAGGATTGAACCAATACTAATTTTGAGTCTTAGTTGAATCAGTTTAACTAATTAGGACCACAATTGTTGTCAAATAAAATATAAAAAAATATAATTGACTCACTTCTCACGGTTAAATCTAACCTTGTAGTTTTTAATCTTCTAAAACATTGTTTTATATCTAGGAAAAGACATGAACATAACTTCCCTCTCTTTACGTAGAAGTTAAGGTTCTAGTAGAAGAAACAAGGAATATTTTTGTTTAAATTCAAAAAGGTGTTTGTTCACCCACCAAAAAAAAAATGTGTTTATTCCATGTTTATTCTTCAATTGGTTGCAAAAAGAAGGATGACCAATCTACCTTTTTTTTCTCTTCTTCTCCTCCCTCCTCCTTATTCCTCTTCCAAACATAACATATTAAATCAATATGTGCAATACTGCAATTTTTTGCTTCATAAAATATACTCCGCACTTTCTTTGATAAAGTGCATTATTCGGCCTAACAGTTTATTCTAACTTGCAGCTTACACATAGTACGGAGTAACGACATAACCATTCAGGATATTTCAATTTATGGGGACTGCAATATTCCAAACAACGATGGTATTGACATAGAGGACTCAAACAACACAATTATCAGACGATGCCACATTGATACAGGGGATGATGCAATCTGTCCAAAGTCATACACAGGCCCCGTTTACAACCTCACAGTCACCAATTGTTGGATTCGATCCAAATCTTCCGCAATTAAATTTGGAAGTGCCAGTTGGTTTGATTTCAAGTATTTTTCGTTTGACAATATCACCATTGTAGATTCTCATAGAGGGCTTGCATTCCAGATCCGTGATGGAGGTAACTTGTTTATTCTTGCCTCACTTTTGGATAAACTATTGCACTAGAAATTATTGCTTTGTTTAGTGAATCTTTCTTTCTTACCTCAACATGTTAAATCCAACACGAGTATAAAATACCCACAATCACAAATTGTGGGCTTTATTTGGCCGGTATCATCTTTATGATTCAATGGACTTAACATTTCAACTCATGGCACTTATAATGGGTGCATACCCTCAAGCTTTTATGTGGTTGTGATAAACTTTAATGAAATAAAGTGGTACTCTTACTAATAGTTATAGCTTTTGGCCTAGTAGCAAGTGTTTGATCTAACAAGTGGTATCAGAGCGAGATCATTGGGTCAAATCCCGAATTGACATTGGAGGAGGAAATTGTTGGCTTTATTTGGCCAGCATCACCTTTAAGATTTAATAGGCTTAACATCCTATCCGTAACCCCTATAATGTCTGCCGCCACTCAAGCTTGATATGTTTCTGAGAAGCTTAAATAAGAAAATAAAGTTGCACCCTTGTTAATCACTATAGCTTTTGGCTTAGTGTTAAGCACTTGATCCAACACAGACACTCTCAATTCAATCATAAAACAAGAATTTCTCTTCTTGCATTATGTAATTGAAATATCTCTTCAAACTACTTTTGAATTTGCAATTGAACGTTTTTGTAGCTCACTTCTTGGCTTAGTTACCCTCAAACTTTCATAGAGCCTGATAAACGTGACTTTGATTATTGACTTACCATCTTACCTAGTAACATGGGTCTGAAATGCTTGGAATTTGTTTGTGCAGGAAATGTAAGTGACATTGTCTTCTCAAACATAAATATTAGCACAAGATACTATGACCCATTATGGTGGGGGAGAGCGGAGCCTATCTATGTCACAACTTGCCCACGAAACTCAAACTCAAAGGAGGCTTCAATCTCAAACATACTTTTCACTAACATCACAGCAAATTCTGAAAATGGCATCTTCCTTTCTGGTTCAAAGGGAGGGTTGTTAAGGAATTTGAGATTCATTAACATGAATATCACTTATAGAAGGTTCACCAGTTATGCTGGTGGGTTGTTGGACTATAGACCAGGGTGCCAAGAATTGGTGAAGCACAGCACTGCCGGCATGGTGATGGAGCACATTGAAGGTCTTGAGGTTAAAAATGTAGAAATGAGATGGTCAAATGAGGAACTAGAGCAGTGGAATAATCCTTTGGAGTTCAAACCATCTACTGTGGATAACGTCACTTTCCTTAATTTTAATTCTGGTTTGTACACAAATAGCAAGTCAAGTTGATCAAGGGAGTCCAAAGCACATGGGTTGCTTACGGGAATGGAGAAAAAAGTTCAAAAAGGTTGAAGGAACATCTGATATGTGCATCAAGAAAAGTAAATTATTGGGGATCGAGAGTAATTGTTAGGTAAGCACTACCTGAGCCACTAGAATTGGTGTATATGTTAAGGGGTTTGGGTAATATGTACGAAGTTTTAAATTTAAATTTTATTTTTAGAAATATTTTTTTAAAAAAAGTAAACACTACCTACCACAATACCATAGGCATTTCATTCAATATTAAACATTTGGAAGGTTTTGTAATCCACGATAAAAAAGCACCAATCACCAAAAATACCTTTACATTTGTCAACTATAAAAATGAAATGCTTGAGACATGATGGGGAGACACTACCTATTTAAAACTTTCTTTGCGGTCTCAACACTATTTTGTTGTACGGTCTGCATTTTGTATAATTAAAAAACTTGTGATTGAAAGGCCAACAGATTGTAATATAATTTTTTATATCAATAAGTCATTCCATTTTCTTTCCCTCCAATAAAGAATGGTAGGTTTCCTTCTTATTTGTCTTTCTGGTGTACATTTACTAAGCTTTACTATAATTCACATACAATTATTTAGATCTTAGTTTTCATCCTTTGCATATGTAATTTATAATATATCATTGATTTTTAAAACTGATATCTCTTTGATGCTCTTTGGACTGATTTCACCAAGAATAAAAACCTACATGATTGACATAAAAAATATAATTTTTGTACAAAAAAAAAGTTTATTCTTAATCTATAGTAAATTTCATAAGAAAGATGACTTTTTTTTTAATTATGTCTTCCATGTAAAGAATAAACTATTATCAATGAGATAATATAAATTTTTAAATACTAAGAACGTTCATTAGAATATTAGCATCTAACTGTTTTTTCAATCCATGTTGCTCATCAAAATAACGGATTGTGATATATAACATTACAAAATATAATACAAGTGGTAGCAGAAAGAATTTAGAGGGAATCATTAATAAACGTGTAAAAGTTATTTTGCAGTATTAATTGATTAATTACTATTGTACGGTTATTCATCAAAAAATTGTTATTGGAAGGTTTATATCTAAATAAATTTATAAAACTTATGTGTTCTTATCTTGATAAAAATACAAATAGACTTATAATCTAATATTAATTTAATTTTTAAATACATAAACTAGTATTTAGCATTAGTATAAGAATGTATTAGAGTTAGAGATCCACCAAAAGCTAAACCCCTTTTTCGGGTAAAATATGTCTTTTGTTTTTTTCAAATAGACATGGTTAATACTAAACTTATATCAAATTAACAAATGACAATATAAGTTTTCTAAATATTAAGAATTGTCATTAGTATATTATTATCTATTTGTCTAAGAGGGTGGTCAAATGAACAAGTAGAGCAGTGGAATAATCCTTTGGAGCTGAAGCTCTCTATTGCGGTACAGTGATTCAAATAGCGTTGAGAATGACTCAAAAACTGGAGATTGAGTTAATGGTTTTCTGAATAGATCGAAATCTGAAGTTGGGGGCTGCTGGTTTTTTCCGTCACGGAGATGCAGAAAGAAGAGGAGGAAGTGTCTAGAAGCTAAAACGTGGGGGTAGGGGAAGCTAAGCCCGAAATTGGGTGGGGATGGATTTTTCTTTTTAACGCTTTATTGGATAGGGTGGGCTATGGTTGTGTGTCATTTCTTTTTTCTTTCAATCTTTAGCTGTTTTAAAAATAATATTGGGTGGGTTGGACTGAACGATGGGCTTTTCATTTTTTTCCCCTTTACAGTGAGTTGTTATTTTGTAAACTTTTCTTTGGGTTGTTGTTAACCATTTTTTAAAAAACGAATGAGTGAGGAATACATTAAACCTAAAAAAAAAGTTTTGTTTAATGTGTGTTTTTCGTTAGATTTAATGGATGAGTTATATGATTGAAAAGTAAAATAAATATATATTATGATTAAGATTATCTTCTAAAAGCTGAAGGAATAAAAATTTAACAATAAGTATGTAATATTTTGTGTAAATTTATGTCAAATATGTTGGAGATATATGTTATTTTGGTGCTAGTATACTTTTGACTTTGCATTTTGAGCAAAAATAAAATAAAATCACATTGCAACACTCGCGATTCACATTGCAATAGCCATAATCCCAGCCGCAATTTAGAGCACTGCTCTACTATAGATAATGTTATATTGCTTTTGAGTCTGCATAGTAATAAATTCTGGAGAGAAAACTCTGATTTTCATTGATAATACCGTGTCAATATATACAATGAGCTTTTACACAGATTGCTCCCTAATTAACTGCTATCAGATCACTAAAGCTAACTCATATCAGCACCTAACAGATATGGACAGATTTGGCTACCTAATCATATCCTAACATATTCTGTTATATATCCTAAACATATCTTTACAAATTGTAATCATATTTTTATCGTTTATCACCCCTCCCTCCCCTCCCCTCTCAAGTTGGTGCATGCAGATTTTGTATGCCCAACTTGCCAACTAAGACATGAGACTGAGAATTGCCAAGAGCTTTAGTAAACATGTCAGCCAGCTGTGCATGAGTGGAGACATGCTGGTTGAATGTTAGTTTTCTAAATATCAAGAATTGTCATTAATATATTATATCTATTTGTCTAGTATAAATGCATTTTACATATCAAAATAACAGTTTGTCATATTCTCTATAGAAAAAAAGACAAATGGTAAGACAATTAAGGGTGCGTTTGGTTAAGGGGTAAAATTACACATGAAGTTATTTTATATATGAAATTCATTAATGAAAAATTATACCCTATTTTTACCTTTTAACCAAACATACCCTAAGAGTGAATATAGTAGCTAAAAATGTGTTATCTTCATAATTCATGCTTAATTATATTGTAAGGCTTAGATTCATTTTTTCTTTTTGAACTGTGGTCAAGGAAATAATTTATGAGTAAAATTTAGCCCCTTTTATTGGATATCTTTTTGGGTCATGTTTATTATCATTATTATTGGATAAAGACAGGCTTAACTCGTAAGAACGAATTGAGATGAAACATGAGCAACCATCAATTTTCGTCCTTGGAATTATTTTATTTTTCTGAAAAAAAAAACAGTAGGGCTGTCCCATGTAAACTATTGGCCCTTAAGCCATTGGAAAGATGGCTCAGGCCCAAACCTCGAACAGGGTATTGACACATTGGTTTATTGGTTTGCCAACGGTTAAGGCGATGTCTCACAGTAACACCTGGACAGAGTTCCAAAGCCCAAGCACTTGAGAATATAACCACTCTGTGGTTTCGTAAATAACCAAAATGAAGAATATACCTTAATCTGATCCCACCCATATGACTCTTATACTCAGCAGTTGCTCAAAGCAAAAGGTAGAATTTCAGTTTAATTAGGCTAGTCATTAGTTATCGCTAACCTGACAGTAAATTGTGAAGCGGATCCCCATATGACATATAAGAGTCTATTTGTTTGAGTTTTTAATTTTTAGTTTTTTAGTTTTTCAGATCTGTGAAGAAAATATTAAAAATTTTAAAAACTACAAATTCCAATTTTTAGTTTTCATTTTCATTTTTCAATATTTCCTTCACAAATTCTAAAAACTGAAAAATAAAAATTGAAAACTCAAATCAAACAAACATATACTAAGTTGTTCGGTCAAACAAAGACAGAAAAGGCCAAGTGATGTGGCTACGAAGCACCATGAGATGAAATCTCAACAAGGCAATGGATTCCTTTTTCTTTCTTTTTTTTTCTGATTTCTAGTCGGTGCTATATAGGTCTTTTGATTTGAAACAGTTAACCCCATGCTGTTGATTCCTAAAATGAATAAAATTTCATATTATAAAGTAGTTGAGATCCAAACACGCCTTATCATATGTTTATGCCTGCCCTTCTACCAACACAAAATCGTGATCTCCTTTTGTGTTCCATATATCTCTATTTCAACATGCAGATACGCCTGTCGGTGGCACTTCCCATTCTTCTGCACCTCACATTAAAATGTTTTCGTTCAAGCCCCCTGTCTATTGTCCACTCTACATGCTCCCCACCATGGCACTTCCATTCTAATTTTGATCTCACCGTATAAAAGGGTTTTATACTTGTACTCAATCATATATTTCTATTATAAGATTTTCAAAGCAGCAAATAATTAAATCTAATTCTTTTATTGACATGACAATATATATATATATATATATATATATATATATATATATATATATTTGTTTTGGTATCCTACGGCTCTTTTGAATATAAAAGTTATAATTTAATCATAGGTATTTAAAATATTAATAAATTTAGTTAGTGAGCACTTGGTAAATTTTTAGCATAAATTATTTAAAAGTTATATATTCATAAACTTTATAACATAGAGAAATCTTCATATATATATATATATGACTTATTTATTCACTACTCCAGCATGGATTTTTTTTTCTTATATGTTTTTCTTATGTATTAGGCCTATTAATTTGCTATTGGAAGAAAATTCACCAATGTAATGGTTTTGGTTTTTGGCTTCAGAAATTAAACCAATTAATTTGATGACCTAATAAGCCAAACGGCTGCTTGCTTTAAAATAGTGATTCATATGTTTAGCATAACTACAAAACGAATAATTACTCACGAAAATATTGTTATTAATCGGATAAAGATAAATGGTTTTTTTTTTGGAGGCAGATAAATAGCCTTTTTGGTTACCTTCATTTATTTTTTACAATTGGTTTTTCATTTTTATTTATTTGTTCATATATAACTAATAAAAAATTATGACATGACACAATTTATACTGCATCTACTTTTGCATGCCATGTTAATTAGCACCTTTTTACCACGTAAACATTTTTTTTAATTATGTGATGAAAAAGTGATAATTAAAGGTAGTAATGAACATAAAGAACTAAATTTTTTTAAAAAAAGATAAGATATTAAATTAAAAAATAAATAAAAATAAAGGATAAAAAGTCTTTAACTTCACTCCAAAATTAATATCTATAGTTGTAGATTATTTGTTTTAGCAACGATAAAATGTTGGTTTGGGTAGAAAGAACTTAGGTTCTTTAAACATATCGTCCTAAATTCAATCATAATAGTCATGTGTATAAAGAAGAAAAAAAACCCATTGGGAGCATATTTTCGCATAGATACCCGACCACACTCCAAAAATATTAGTTTGTCACGAATTGTGTGAGGATATAATACTCTAGGAAAAATAAAAAATAGACATAGACTATTGATCACATTTCAGTTGCCGCATAAAGTAAATCAAACTTCGATTGATTGATTTTTATACCCAAAAAACTTCAACTGATTCGATAAGGTAACAAGTTCCGCATCTTTGAGCAAAGCTTGGTTGACTACTTTTCATTGTCTTCTCACCAAACAACCAACAAATAGACAAGTCTTTATCCCGCACCCGCAGTGAATGAATCCATTATCTCGTCATTTGACTCCTAATCCTACACGGTTATAATTCAATTTGTGATTTTTGTTCAACTATTGCATTCAATATAAAATTCCCCCGCTTAATTACTTAAGCCTTCACAACTCAAATTTTTACCTAATAAATCAAGTTTGAAATTGTTAGCGTAGTTTATTGTGAGTGACTCCTACAATTCAATTGGTTTAACATACTGACTTCTGGTGCTTGTAATGATTATAATCTCTTATAGTATTAAATGTAATTTTGAATTACTTTAACCCTTTGGTCGGTTTGATGGATAACAAGAAGGAAGAAAATGGAGAAGAGAAAATTAGTAGAAAACATGTTTTGCTCTTGTTTGGATAATGAGAAAAAATAGAAGAAGGAAAAAACTTTGTGATAGATCTTAGTAAAAAAAAATTTCTGCCCCCAAATGAGAGAGACAAGGGAGAAAATATATTTATATAAAAAAGTTGTAATTTTATCGATTTATTTTCATACGCTTCTTTCTATTCTACCATAAATACACTTTTTCTCTTTAATTTTTTTTTATCTACTTTCCATTCATTTCTCTCCTCATCCAAAAGAAAGTGAAATATACCAATTAAACACCATTGGCATTAGTCAAAGAGCAATCCATCTAATCGACGGTATCGAATAAGGTTATGGACTTGAGTTTTCCAAGTAACACGAGAGCAAAATTGTTAACTTTATTTAACAAAAGTTATACATCCTTGAAATTCAAAGGTTAAATGTCTTAATTTATTGCTTTTAGATTTTGGTATACTTGATAGATAGTTGAGTCCTTAAACAAGATGTCTTGAGTTAAATTCATTGCTGCGTGTGTGTATATATATATATATATATATATATATATAAAGACTTTGTTTTAAGAAATAATACTTATTTGAATTATTTTTATGCCTAAGGTTGGCAATGGCCACTCAAGGAGGCAGGATATACCCTATCCGTATTAAGAATTTTGCCCTCCTCCTCATCATTGTCTATACAGGCCCCTATTTTGCACTCCCTGTGAGATCCATGAGTTTATTCCAATGAATTCAAAAATATAAAAAGAGAAAAATTTTCTAAAAAATACTCTTGAATATGAATAATATACTCATAAATATTCATAATCTATTGATCATATATAATACTATCCAACACGGTAAAAATTAAAAATAAAATACATTATGTAAATATATTTAAAAACAATTAGTAATATGAGAGTTGAGAAATTTTTTATATGAATATATATATATATATATATATATATATATATATATATATATATATATATGTATGTAAAATGATACTTACATAAATTTATCTTTGTGGGAATTTGGTGGATCTCCATGACTCCATGGGAAAAGAACCTTAACCTCCACCTTATCCCATTTAATAAATGGAGACCCTATTATTATCCACGTGCAAGCCAAGTCCTCGTTCTGGTGCTATCATGACTAATTCCACGGGTATTTGGCTTTACGAGTATTGTTGCCATCTCTACGCTTCAAATGGAGATTAATTATGGTTATCAACGATGATACCATCTGTTTCATTAAAAAATCTTAAAGCAGCTTTTTAAGTCAGTATTAAATCATCAGTTTTTCTTGATGATGAAAGTCTATTTAAATTTTAATGTTACACTTTAACGTAAGATAAACAAATATAATTCTTTTTGGTAAACTTAAATATCAGTTTTAAATTTGAAGATACAAACATTTCTTATAAAAATAATGTCATGGGCAACCAAAATAAGTTTATCAATGAGTAGGTGGATAGAACAAAAAATTTCCACAGGGCCACGCCCATTTAATTAGCACAAGATTTTTAGAGGAATAAAAACAAAAACGATGAGGAGGGACCCAATTTGATGGTATTGTTTCATCAGTAATTAGCGCTCACTTAAGAAACAGGAAGAGGAGTAGTTGATGATTGAGCCATAGATTTGCATTAACATTGAAAGTTAACTGATCCATTTTCAAAGTAATCACATCAATTATTAAAAGAAAAATACTAAAAAAAAAAAAAAAACACAAGAGTCCACCAATAGTATGCCCAAAAAATCAAACAGTTCTTCTTTTTCCTTAGGGGGGACCCACGTTAATCTCATCATTGCCAGTCAACATCAGATGTTTCCAACTCGTCCACCAGTTATAGGTCTTGACTAGGGTCCCCACCCAACCCATCAACTTTCATTGGTGGGTAATGGGTTGTTTGTGTTGATAATTTTGGCTATATTTTGGTTTTTTATAAGGTTATTTTGAGTATGAGTATTGTACAAAACTAAATGTGCATTTTTTTCTTGTATATAATATTTTTACGTTCCTAAATAATAGAGAAAGTTATGGTTCAGAGCAAAATCATACGCAAAGTTCAGGTTTTCGGAAACCACAGATATTATATTGGCACAAAATTCTTTATCTTCCTGTTTTTTTTTTGTAATCAATTTTGTAATTTCGTCAGTGGTTAGTGGATAAGGTAGAGTGCAACGAAAATTGTATATTTTATAAGAGACACTGTCGGTGGTGCGGTCACAGGTCACCCTGCCCGGCCGCAGTGACGCCTAACCCGGACAATGCGCCCCGGTGGAATCACAACAGACTAAAAGAAGAGGATGGTTAATGACAACATGGTATGACAGTGAAAGAGATAATTAAGGAATGAAATAAAAGACATCGATTTCTCCAATTAAGATTTTACATGACTTTGTCTTGTATTTTTTTACTATTATTTCTCTTACGCTCTATATCTTATTTGAACATCAATTTTATAGTAATAAAAAAAAACACACATAACAAAATTTTGTGAAAATTTAATACGAGAAGGTACATTTCTAAAGAGTACACATCATCTTGGTTTTGTTATTTAATGAAAGACAAAATTTTTTTATTGAAAATGTGTTGGGTACATGGGTAAGATGGATGGAAAAATTTTATGTATAGAATTATGAATTTTATTTGGATAAATTATATTTATCTCTTGAGATTTTGTGAAATTTATTTTGGCTTTCTTCTATTTGTAAAATTTACTTAGAATTCAGTTTATGAAATCATTACAGGAACCTCTATTGAGTTTATAAAATCATTATATCATCCTATCTTTTGTCGCATAATGAAACACAATGAGTAGTGCATTCGAAGGAGATTAGGATTACCTTAACAAATAAAAGAGCCCGTATAAATTTCGTCAAACCTTATGAGAGATTAGTGTAATTTGCTCATTTAATTTTGATATAATGACTATATAAAAATTCTTTACACGATCATTAATCACATATTATCACATTAGCAAAACAAAACAAATTCAACTCCCATCCCCTGCTTCACAAGTTATATATATAGAAAGATTTGATATTCCGGCCTTTTTGGTTTGGTTGAGTTGTTGAAAATTATAAAAGAAAATAAAAAATAAAATATTTGATTGAATGACAATGTAAATTTTTTTCACTATTATCAATATATTTAAATTAAATCCTAAAATTATTTAATTTTCCCCTTATTTTTACTTTTATACAAACAGGGGCATATCACATTAAAGGACTGTTTATTATGAGATTGGGAGAGAAATAAATTTGGGTCATACAATCATACATAGATAGTTATTATTGAAAGTTAATTAATATAATTAATACTCACATACTTATTTAAAAAAAGACATGATTTTATGTTTTAACGTTGATTATTCATGCAAGATCCAACTATCAATACTCACTCATCTCACTCTCACAATAAATCATTCCTCTTATATAATACGCTCTTTATACAAACATATCCTAAAAAGTTATTTTATTGTATTTTCGAAAAAATAATTTGGAAGGAAAATTAAAGATATTAAGTGAACAGAAATATCTTACTCGGCTCTTACTTTTCCAGTTTCCATCCCTATGTTTTAGCAAAAATGCATGTGTTTATTATGTTTTAATTAATTTATTCATTCTCTTCTCTGTCGCGTTGCCTTTGTTACCACTAACCTGTTTTTTCGGTCCAGACCAACCTTTCAAACATGAAACGGGCTTAGGATTTCCGCTTGCAGATGCGTATCTACAAACCTACCTTTCTGCCTTATTTAATTTAGATCTTAATTACTTCTAACATACTTATGGGCTCAAAAATTGTGGGTGTCTTTCATATATTGTATTAGACATGATAGTATAATCTTATATTATACGTTATGTTTTTATACGTTATTTGATACAAATAATATATTGTATATTGTATAAGTTTATATATCATAACCCCCTTAACGTATAAGGTTACTTTTATTTTTTAATATTTTATTAAAATAAAATAATTCTTAAATAAATAATACTAAGTAAATATTTATAAATAAAATTATTTCATAATAAATAAATATTATTAACAAATAATATATGATATCAATCTAGCTATATATAATAAAAATAAAAAAATTAATTATAATTAATAAATATTAAATAGAAATAAATATTTAAAATAAATAATAAATAATATGTAATATATAAAAGTAACATCAATAATAAAAATATTTTGAGTTAATATTTATTTTAAAATTAAAATTTAAATAATTATAATTAAAAATATATAAAATATTTATTTAATATTTATATAATTTATTGAAATAATAAATAATTATAAAATATTAAAATAAATTAAATTTTAATTAATAAATATTTACCCAAATATGATATTTAAAAATTATATTTAAATCATTAATAAAGATTTTATTTTATTTAATATTTAATTAAAATATTAAAATTATTTATAAATAAATGATAATATTATAAAATATAAAATATAATATCTTATAAAGTGTTACATTAAACACTGTACAATATTAAAAGTTTATCAAGCCTTATACTATCATGCCTTATTCTATCAAGCTTATGCCATTAGCCTTATCCTACCCAGTGCCAATTGTATCCATGAAACTTTGAATGTATTTTTGGATTTGAGTTTTTAAATTTGAATTATGAATTTAATTTAGTACAAATTAATTTTAATTAAATATAAATTTATTTTAACACAACTTTTTAATTAAAAAAAATCCACGACAGCCTACACATTGTGCCACTTAAAATATTAGTTATAATTTAATGAGTTTATTTCTATACATTGAGAGTATAAAACTTTTTTACATTGTTATCTAATCATGTATTGCCATATCAGCCAAAATAGTTGAACCTCACACTCCCCACTTAAAAAACCATTCAAATGGAATGAATATTAACTACAATTATAAAAAAAAATTAAGTACAAATGTATGTCCACATAATTGTGTGCATAACCAATTGAGGTTGAGTCCTGCAAAAAACTGATCAAGGGGCTAGTCGCTAATATGGTAAAGCAAAGTTTGAATTTCAGTTACGAGAGGTGTACATTTAGTGTCGAGTTGTGTTTCTAATAGTGTTCGATAGAAGATAATAGAAATTCTTTTATAAAATAATCACATGTACATGCTTGAGAGCCTACCCACTGTGCCACTTAATATACTTGTTATTTTAGTACGGGAGTTCGACTTTAACCAATAAATCTGAAAATTAAAAATTAAAAATTACTTACATTATTTACTTGGAGTAAAATTCACTTGGATCCCTGAAATCATAAGCGTATTTCATTTCAGTCCTAAAATTTTAAAATTAACTTTTTAGTTTAAAATTTTATTCGTAAATCACTTTAGTCACTGATCAAACACACATTAGTCAATTATTATTATTCTGAACGTGGCACATTATGTGACATATGGCATGTCACGTGTCGATGACGTGATATTAAATTAAAATAGCTTCAGGTTAGTCCCTTAAAATTTTCAAATATGTCAAAATAGTTCCTAAAATTTTCTAAAATATGTCGAAAAAGTCTTGAATTCCTAAATTTCTCCTCTTGTGCTTTATAAAATTTAAATCTTCAATATTTATTTAAACCTACTTATTTCTCTCTTATTTTCACACCCTATTTAAATACTCCAAATTTTAAAATACCCTAAATATAATCAAGAACTTGATTAGTTCAATTTGAGACCCTCCAAGCTTAGCTTATAGAACTAATTTATTAGCTATTACATTATGTCAACGTACCCTGACACATGCGACGGATGTCGCGATTTTGAAATAATAAATAAAATGGGAGTCGCCACCAATTTTAATTCTGAAAAATTGGAAAACCTTTTTAATTTGTAAACTGGCTTTTTTAAAAGAGATTTAGGTTTTAGTCTGATTATGATTAGGGAAGGGTGGAAACTTAATCCCACTTGCACCCTAATACATCCGTACAAATACGGTTACCTTAGAGCTCATTATGCAAATTTGTTTATAATTTCAATAATATTTAATTTTCCCTTAAATAATCACAATTATGTACGAACATAAAATAAAATAAAATAAAATTAGAACAAGGAATAAAAATTAAATGAGAACACAATTTAAAGAAAAATTAATTTTGGCTTGATAGTTGTTTGCTACGCCGACGTATCCTTGGTGCAATGAGAACTAAGCCACGTCGTTCTGGAGAAAATGAGTATGTGTTGATTGATTTTAGTTAAAGGAGAATGAAAATGTGTTGATTGATTTTTTTATTTTTGTAAAAGATTTTATGAAGAAATTAAAATCCACTTTTGCACAGAATTTAGGATAGTATGAACTATACAATAAACCCTTACATTCTTATGAAAATTGAGGATGATAAATCCTACATCAAAATCATAAGTTGTTGCGTGGATTAAATTTTTATTTTTATTTTTTGACAAGCTCTAATTTTAACAAAATTAATTCAGAGATATAAACATACAATTAAGCAAAACACATAAGCATACACAGTAATTAAACTAAAAATAAAATTAATTCATGAACACAATTATACAATTAATTTAAACACACAACACATAAACATATAAAATAATTAAACAAAAATCTAATTATATATATATATTTTTTAACTTTAGAAATTCAAATTCACTCAATAAAGAAATAATTAAATCACGCTTTTTATTTTTATTTTTTTTAATTAAATCACAAATTAATTTATTTAATTCATATTGTAATGATTTAAGATAGTTGCTAAAAAAACATGTCACAACTCTCTTTAATAAGACAAAATACTTAAAGATAATAATATTAATAATAACATCAAAATTACCCAATCCCTTTAACTTAATCACACTACCCACACTCACATGCATTCCTACTCCCACTAACACACAATCACACACACACACACACACACGCACAATAACACCTTCTCTTCCTCACTAACCCACGCACACACAGCACAAACTCACCCAAAAAACAAAACAAACTCTCGCCGTCACACACATATCAGAGAAAGCTAAAGAAGGGGGTGAGCATGAGAGAGATTGAGAGATAGAATGGAGAGAGAGCAAGTGAGAAGGAGAGGCGATGAAGAAGGGAGAGAGCGAGCAGCCCGCCGGATGCAGGTCGACGAGAGGAGAGAGAGCGCCGGCGGCGCATGGGAGGTGGAAGGGTGGTTCTGAGATCGCGAGGAAGGAGATCGGAGGCTTTGAGACGGACGCGCGGTGGCGGTGAGTGCCGGACGCGACTTCGCGCCCTCCGCGATGATGGCTGAGCTGGTCTGATCGCGTCTGAGAGGCGGCGTTGCGCTCGCGATCCGGACCTGAGCGCCGCTGGTGCGAGCTGCGGCCAGGGCTGGTGCGTGTGGTATGGTGCGACCGAGATCTAGAGGAAGGGGAGGTCACCACCGCGAGCTCGCGGCTTCGTCGCACGGAGCTGGAGGCCGCGAGGTGCTGGGCGGTTCGCAGATCGCGAGAGGTGGGCGCGCCGAGCTATGCGGCGTTGGAGGACGATGGAGGTGCGACCCGACCGGGCTCGCCGTCGCCGCCTGTAGAGATCGGGTGGCGGTGATAGGGAGTGCGCGGCTAGGAAGAGGAAGGAAGAACTGGCGGGACAGGTGGTGGCGCGTGGCAACGGCGACCCAGGTGCTGCGATGAAGATGGAGGCTTTATGAGGATGATGATGATGTGAGGCCGCGGCGGGAGAGCGAACCGCCGCCTCTCTTTTTCTCCTCTTTTTTTGTATTAATTTTTGATGATGATGATACTGTTGCTCATAGAATTACCTTGTTACTGGGTTGTCTTGCTGAATTTTTTTAATTTCTTCCTGTTGGCTTGTTGATGTATCCGAATGTATTCATTTGATTTTTGGTGTTTGAATTTATGCTGATTGATTGGAAATTTTTGCTGACTTGTTTTTTTTTTGAAAATTTCTTCTTTTTTTCCCTGATGATGGATGTATATATGGTGTTGTTAGTCCAAGATAATTATTGCTGATTCCATCTTTTACATTGGCTTCCTGATCCAAAATGCCACGGAAGGATTTTTATCATTTAGCATAGAGTAGGAGGAACACCATCATGGTGTTGCCACTCCGTTATTTGACTTCCCTTTTTCCTTTTGGTCACGGGTTTCTTTTTCCTTGTTTGCATGCATCACGGATTGAAAATCTCAAAATATGAGGTTTACTATTTTTTATGTTTTTTGAATGAAAGGGATTAGGCTAAACAAAAGTGGGCTGTAAATTGAATGGGCTGAAAAATTGAAGTGGGCTTAACAAACAAAAATAAAACTTGAAATGAATGGGCTAAAAGGATCGGGTTGAAAAGAAATTAAAATGGGCTAGTTTGATTTTTCTAGGGAATGAGATGCATTTTTTCATTTTTCAAATTTTGGATGAAAATAATAATAAGGATAAAAATTCTCTGACAAAATATGGTGTTCACATTTGCCCCTCTTTATTTGTTACTTATTGAAAAATATAAAGTCTATGACTTTGATATTTTACTATAAGAAATAAGTAAAGATATGAACACATATTTTGTCCAAATGCAAGAGGGAAATGCATTGATGATGATGGGCACATGATGACTCAATGATGATGAATATATGATGAGAATGAATGCATGATGACAATGCGAAATTATGTGAAACATGACCATTGATGACTTCATGATAAATGCTCAGTGTTAAAGTGAATATAATGAAATGTATGTGAAACTAAAAAACCTATGGAAAATAATGTGAAAATTCTAAAAACATGTGAAATGTAAAAGCTTGCGAAAATGGGATTTGTGTATGGAATTTAAAATCTGAAAATAAATGTGAAAGCGAAGGAAATGTGAAAGTATTGTAAAGACATGTGAAAGTAAATGTGAAAGCAGAGTACATATCTGTGAAAGCAAATAAAATATGAAAGTACGTAAAGATTGTAAAAGCATTATAAATGTGAAAGCATTGTAAATGTGAAAGCGTGTAAACTTGAAAATATGTAAACGTGAAAGCAAAATGTGAAAGTAGTAAATTGTAAATGCATGTAAATGTGAAAGCATTGTAAAATGTGAAAGCAAGTAAGTGTGAAAGCAATAAATGTGAAAGCTGTAAATTGTGAAGCGGAGATGTGAAAGCTAAATTGTGAAAGCGTAAATGTGAAAGTATTATAAATGTGAAAGTATTGTAAATGTGAAAGCAGGAATTGTGAAAGTAGGACGTAAATGTGAAAGCAAGTAAATGTGAAAGCAGCATTATAAATGTGAAAGCACTTAAATGTGAAAGCAAGTAAATGTGAAATCAGGAATGTGGAAGCATTGTGAATGTGAAAGCATATAGATATGAAAGCAGATAAATGTGAAGGCATATAAACTGAAAGCATATAAATGTGAAAGCATGTAAATTGTGAAAGCTAAATGTGAAAACATGTAAACTGTGAAAGCGTAACTTGTGAAAGCAGTAAATTATGAAAGCATTATAAATGTGAAACTTAAAAGATTTGTGAATTATGAAAATTGTAAAGGCAAAATTTTGCAAAGGTGTGTATGTGATGGCAATATGATGAATGACGCAAAATTGATAACAAGAATGATGACAATAGCTATTAGCTATTAAAATTGCCCCAGTTTGAGATCTCTTTGCATTGCTCTTCAAGAAAGCTTTTGTCCATTTCCAAATGAGCCATCTCTTTAGACAGTGTTATGAGCTTTTCATTGCAGTTTCAAACATATCTCCTCTTAGTGACACTTTGACGTTCCTTTTTTTGCCCCAGTTTTCATTGTCCTCGTTTTTGCTTTGATCACCAATCTAGATTTTCAATCACGGACATCCATCAAAAACCCATATTTAGGCTGTCCTCTATGAACTTGGCTCTATATTGCCCGTTATTCAATTCTGATCTATGAGTCCCCTGCCTGACTTATTAGTTGAGTTTTGTTAGCAAATTAATCCCTTGATAGTATCTCAATTATAATATCATGATTATGCATAGTTTTAAAAGATTTTTGGTAGAAAACAAAGACAGAGAGGAAGAGAAAGGCAATTTATTGGACTTCAAACTGGAAAGTATGTAGGATGTCAACAACTGTAAAGAAATGAAGAAAGAATAAATAAAAGACTTATAGTGTTTGATTCCATGTGATCGACCCATTTCACTAATTCATTGGTTACACTAGACTCGAATTTCATGTTCACAAGCGTATCCTCCGTTTGTGCTCAACAATATACCGTGATCCATAAACATTCAAATTGCCCCGTTTCATGCCCCACATTGCTTTTGATTATTGATCTGACCCTTCACCATTGCATAGGCCGCCTTTTCAGGTTTTCAACCTAGCAATTAAAAGTTGTCTTCCCTTTTTAGTTTGCTCTTTTTGTGCTCTAATTTTTTGCCTAGGTTGCTCTTAGGGCTTTCAACCTAGCGAGCATTTTTCATTTTTTCTTTTTTTTCATTCATTTTTTTTTAGGCAAAATATTTTTTCACGCATCTGAATTGATTGGTTTAGCTAGCACTTTCCCTTCTATATCAAAGATCAATGCTCCTCCAGAAAATGCATCTTTGACGATGTAAGGGCCTTCATGTGTGGGTGCCCACTTGCCTCGTTATCCTCTTGATTCGGCAAAATTTTCTTCAGAAAGAACGCGGTTGGAATGTTCGAGGACGAACATTTTTATTAAACGCTTTCACCATCCTTTTCTGGTACAACTGGCCATGGCATACCGCATTTAGCCGTTTTTCCTCAAGCATATTCAACTGTTCATATCTCCTTTTAACCCACTCGCTTCTTCCAATTTAGCTTCTGCTAAGACTCTTAATGATGGTATTTCCACTTCTATAGGGTCACTGCTCCATCCATACACCAGTGTAAACACCATATTTTGTCCGGTATTTTTCATCTTTATTTTTATTTTCATTTGAATAAAAATAAAAATAAAAACAAAAAGACAAAAATCCAATAAATAATCCATTTCAGTTTGTCTAGCCCATTTCATTTCAGTTTCATTTTTTGGTTGTTGGCTTACACTTTGTTGATCCACTAACCAAGGTTCGGTCGTTTCAGTTAAAAATATATATATATATATATATATATATATATATAAATAAAATAATAACAAAAGGTAGGGAGCCATTCAACCCGTGATGCAATACAACAAAAATTGAAATAAAACAAAAAGAAAAAGTGAGGTGACACCATGATGGCATGTTCCCCTCCCTCTTGGCGAATGATTTTCTCTTTTGGAATATGCTGATTGGGCAACGGTGAAGGTTGTGCAGAATTAAGTTAAAAAGGGAGAGCAAAATGAAGGGGGGATGATACAGACTAAGGGAGACCACGTCACGCCCTCTTCACCATTTTTTTAACCTTCATCCCTCCTTTCATATCAAAAAACCATCACCATAATAAACCCATCACCGCCGCACCACTCTCCCATCACTCACAACCTAGAAATCAAATCACAACAATCTGAAACCCATATTCATCATCATCACAAAAAAAAAAATCAAATCACAGCCAAGGAACCAAATCTCCACAAATAAATAATAAAAAGGGAAGAGAAGAGAGGCGGACCTCCGCCGTGTGCCACCGCGTGTTGGTCTTCGCACCGCCGCACCTCACGCAAACCCAGGACCGTCCGCAAAGCCTCCCGTTCCAGCCACCGCGAGCCACGTGTTGAGGCACCGTCCGTCACCAGCTCACGCCTCAGCGCTCCCCGTGAACCAGAAGGCCGCACACTCACGCCTTCTCCAGCTTCCTTCCTTTGCCGTCTAGCGCGCACCTTGCCGACCCAGAAGCTTGCCCCCACCCCCATCCGCCATAGATCCGCCGCACATCCGCCTCCTCAGCCACTCCACCACCACGCCGTAGGACCAAAGAGGAGGCTCGCCCGCACTCACCCAGCACCGCCGCGAAGTCCGAACGCGAACCACCGATCCGACGCGAGCCGCTCCCATAGCTCGTCCGTCGCGCTCCGCAAGCCCCGCCCAGACGCCCTGACACGTGAAGCCGCGAGCAGGACCTCCGCACTCCGCCTCGGTGCGACCCGCCGAGCCGACCGGCCGGCCGCAGGCCACCATCGCCACCAGCTCGGCCACACCGCGACGTCCCTCTCCCCGTGCGCTCATCTCTCTTTCCCTCTCCCACCGTTGGCATGACAGCCCCTTTCCCTTGACCTTTTTGTGTGTTTCTAATGTGTTAGACTAGAAAAAAAAGGTTGGGGAGTATTGTTGTTGTGTTGGGTCAAGTTCTCATTATTTTTGTTTGGGTCATAAATATTATAGACCAGTCTTTTTTTTTTGGGTTTGGGTCTCTTTGTATTTTGTTTGGGTTGAGGTTTGGTCTTGTTTTTTTGGGTTTGAGTCTTTCTATTTTTTTTGGTAAGTTTATTTTTATAAAATAAAATAAAAATAAAAATGATAGTAATCAAAAGTGAAAAATATTTGTGCAACAATCTATAATTATGATAGAAGGTAGATGCCTCCTTCATATACTGTTGAATCGTAAGATTCATTGAGTAGCCTAGTGCTGCCTTGAATCTTGTGCACAAGTGGATTTCGTTTCAAATAATTTGACAATCAAAATTTCTTTTCACAATTTAAATCAATTAGTTTTTAAAATCAATCGACACACTTTTATTTTATTTGCTTTTAATTAAAATCCACCAAACACACAATTATTTTCTACAGAACGACGTGGCTTTGAGTTCCTCATTGCACCAGAGGGTACGTCGGCGTAGCAAACAACTATCAAGCCAAAATTAATTTTTCTTTAAATTGTGTTCTCATTTAATTTTTATTCCTTGTTTAATTTATTTTATTTTATTTTATGTTTGTACATAATTGTGATTATTTAAGGGAAAATTAAATATTATTGAAATTATAAACAAATTTGCATAATGAGCTCTAGGGTAACCGTATTTATACGGATGTATTAGGGTGCAGTGGGATTAGGTTTTCACCCTTCCCTAATCATAACCAGAACTCCAAACTTCAGATTCTTTTAAAAGACCAGTTTACAAATTAAAAAGGTTTTCCAATTTTTCCAGAATTAAAATTGGTGGCGACTCCCATTTTATTTATTATTTCAAGATCAGTCAACATCCTCGTCGCTTTGTGCCCTCCGGTACGTTGTGACAGTTGGCGACTCCACTGGGAGTTATAAAGAGTCAAGCCTATTAGAGTAAATTATGGAAATAATTTATAATTTATAATATTTATTTTTTCCCTTTACATCACATTTGTTTATTTTTATTTGTGTATTTTTATCTTTTTATTTCCTTCTTATTTATCTGTATAATTGTTTATTTTATCTTTATTTATTTGTATATAATTGTTTATATTATTTATCTACACTCAAACTTTAGGGTAGATGACTATTGTATGTATATATGCTGTTTTTTTTGTCTTGTAGGAATGGGTATAGTTTTAGGATTGCAAGGTTTGCATGCTCCTTACACACAATGCACTATCACAATTTCACACACTTTTTGGCTCTATACCAGAGCTTGTACAACCTAGGATTTAGGAGGGTCTGACATTGTCATTGAGGGGCTTCATGCTCACTTGGCATTTGGCAGGACCCCACCCAGATTGCTACCAGGATCATGAATCGGTTATATTGAGAGGGTCCATTCCTCCTTGTGATCCTTTTATGAGCTGGGTCTCTATCTCATAGATAGGGGTAATCTGGGTTTTCTGGCCTTTTAGAAGTCTAGATCCATTCCAAAAGTGCACTAATAGAATGAACCTAGTGGCTACCCTAATTAAGGTTTTGACCCTAGAAACATCCACCTTTTGAGGATACCCTGATTAGGACACAAAAGGAGTATTCTTTCTTTCTTTCTTTACTTCAAACTATTCATTACATGCATTTTTTTTTTACATTCACTTCATGCATGAAATTCTTATGATCGGTGACTTATTCATCTTATGGATAACAATTGTAAATATTGCATTCATGCATTCCATATAAAATATGTATTGCACATCCATGCATTTCTTTTTCTTTTATGAAAAGAATTTTGCCTTCTTCGCATAAAATTAATGTCGTATTCTTAGCGTAGTCTAAAAACAAAAAAAAAACTCATATTTAGGCATATCATCCATTGCATGCATTATACATCCATTATACATACATGCATTATTTAAGGATTTCTTCTAATTTTACTTTCGTGCAAACAGGTACAAAGGTTGTCATGAGCTTGAGGCACGACATGGAAAAAGGCCAAAATAACATTAGCAATGCAAGAAATATTAAGGTTACCATGATTTATAGTGATTTGGGAACAGTGAAAGATTGAGTCGGCTGATGCCGCATGAAGAAAAAATTGATTTTCAGAAAAGATACGGGCACATACTAGACTTGTTGGATATTTCAGTTGAAGAACCCTACTTAGTGCTCTCACACAATTTTGGAAAGCTCCTCTTCATTGTTTCGAACTGCCAAATCTGGACATAATGCCAACTATAGAAGAGTACCTTGCTATGATAAGGCTACCAATCCAAAAGAAAGCAGGTGTATACCTTTATCAAGGGAGTTATGTGTCAGAAGCAAAAGTTTCCAAATTAATTGGGATCCAAGCTGA
Source organism: Dalbergia oliveri (assembly GCA_030441495.1). Lineage (NCBI taxonomy): Eukaryota > Viridiplantae > Streptophyta > Magnoliopsida > Fabales > Fabaceae > Dalbergia > Dalbergia oliveri. The sequence goes on from JAMLFY010000008.1 coordinate 16,988,277, forward strand.
TATGATTGTAATGGAGGAAAGAGGAACAACTCGAGGATTGAGCAAAGATTTCCTTGAATCTCATCTTGAAACCATGGCCCAATGGAAGGAGTGGCATTTATTCAAGCGGACTTTGGCCTTGTTGATTTATGGACTGGTGCTTTTCCCTTTCACGCCAAACATCGTGGATCAGGCCTCCATGGACGTATTTTTCAGATATTGCACTTATGGGGCGAATCCAGTTCCCGCCATTTTAGCAGTACTTTACTTTCAGAGAAGTATGTCGTCAGAAAGAGGGGGAAAGTTACGATGCTGTTTACACATGTTGTATGTGTGGGTCATGACACATGTGCGTGGTGGAAATCACATGGGGCGTTTGCCTAATCCCTTGAAGAATTTTCATCGTATCCCAGAAGCAACCGGCACTTGGATGGATGCAAGAATTCTCTGATATTGACCCTAATACTTTTAAGTGGGTATGTCCTTGGTATCATGGAGAAAGTATTATATACAGTTGGGGATTTTCCTCATGTACCGTTAATGGGCCCAAGAGGCTGTATATCATATTCCCCCGCCTTGGTATTAAAGCTTTGTTGGACACAGACCAAACCTCAGGAAGGACAACTAGAAGGCTATAGTTTCTTATATCAAAAAGGTCAAGACACTAAGAAACAAGAGCTCGAAATTAAGAGGGCATGGGAACACATCAAGGAAGCAGGGAAAATGAATTGGGGAAACAACGACCAACTTCGTCTCTTGAGTATGAAGAATGGAGAAAAACAAGAATAGGGCAAGATGATGTCCCAAGAAAAGATCCAGGACCTGAAAATCAATCCAGGATCAACTCCAGTCAATGGCTCAGATGACTTCCCGTATTGAGATAGTGGAAGCACAAATAAGGTTCTTGGAGGACAAGAAACAAGAAGCTGATCTCCAGGTTATCATTCTTCAAGATCGATGCCAAAAGAAGGATGTAGAAATTGAAAGACTAAAAGAAGAATACGCAGACTTTAGAATCCACCTGGGCAAGAACAGAAAAGGGAATGCCTTAATTCGAAGCTTAGAAAGAAAGCTGCGTGATCTCTCAGAAGAAAAGGAAGATCTTGAGAAAGAAATCTTGATCCAAGAACAAGACAAGAGTTGACGTAGAAACAGAAGCCAACACGAAAGACATAGCCATCAAAAAACTAGAGATCAAAGTCGCTAAAGAGAAAGGGTAAGAAGAGAATTGGAAAGGGTAATTGATCAAGAGCGACAAACAAGAAAAGAGATGGAGGGGAAAATAGAAGGCTTGTTACAAATGTTGACTCGAACAGAAAATGATTGTGCTCGTGCAAGAGCATCATCAAACCAATACCAGCACTTTCTTTTCGAGGCACAAGAACACAAACAATTCTGGAAAAATGAAACTTTAAATAATAGGGAAGAGTTGGAAGAGTGGAAAAAGAGGCATGTCAGAATGGTCAATGAGATAGATCACCATGGTTTTGAAATTGTACGAAGCTTTGAAGAAGCAAAAGAGAGATTGATGAGGCACCATTGCTCAATCTACCACAAGGAGTAACTGAGTTCATGAAGACGTGTGAAGGTTATGCGAGGGATTTCAAGAAAAGAAGGACTAAGCTTTTGATGTATTAGATCCATGAATTTTTATTTCATTGTAGGCTTTCTATTGAGGAGGAATACTCCCTTAGAATAGCAATTAAACATGTTATTACTTTGAGATTTGGTATCCTAGTATGCATGTGAAATGAAATTCTGTTTCCCAATATCAATGGAAGCTTTCTATTGAGGAGAAATACTCCCTTAGAATAGCAATTAGACATGTTTTTACTTTGAGATTGGGTATCCTAGTATAAATGTGAATTATATGCATTGCTAATGTTTATTGAAAAAGCCTATCTCCTTCAACAACCATGCTTAGTGATATGGAGAATGTCTCTATTGTCGTAAAAAGCTGATGACAACCTTTGGACCAAAAAAAAAATCAAAAATCAAAAATAAAAAAAAACAAAAATAAAAAATAAAAATTGAATTTTACTTACTTGCCGTTCCTTGTCTTGAGCAGTTACCATCAAACATTGCTTCTTCAAGGAAAGCTTTGTCTAACACTAGTGTATCGGCTAGAGAGCCGTACGAACTACGACCCAGAGTCGAGAAAGAGAAAGTTGAAAAGAAGAAGGTCGAGAGATAAAGGCAAGAAAAAGGCTATGGCTGGAGACAACAATGACCAAGGAAGGAATCTAAGTCAAGAGATGGACGACCTCAAGGACATGATGAGATCCATGCTTGGACCAGGAACTCAGGCAATTCATCCTTGACACTATGAATATGGCCAAAGAAAATGATGAAAATGATGGGCACGAAGAACCACCAGGATATGATAAACAAAATGATAATGGTTCTGTTAATGAAGTCGCAAAGGAGGCGGAACGGCTAAAGCTTAAACAGGAACTAGGAAAGCATGCAAGAGCAGTTTCGAATGCCGCGGGGCCTAGCCCCTATGGCCCGATGAGTATCAGTGATCTGTGTTTGGCTCCTAGTGTAGTCATTCCCAAGGACTTTAAGATGCCTGAGCTCATCAAATTCGACGGTAGCACCAATCCAATTATGCATCTACGCATGTATTGCACAAAATGGGAATGTGGTCAAAAGATGAGAATTTCCTAATAAGCTTTTTCCCGAGAGCTTAGATGGGGCTGCATGGGAGTGGTACATGCAGAGAGACCAAACTCAAATCAAGAATTGGGAAGACTTAGCTCAGGCCTTCACAAACCAATACAAGTTTAACCTGAATGCTGCACCCACTAGAGACAGTTAAAAGGGATGAGGAAGAAAGAGAATGAATCTTTCAAGGAATATGCCCAGAGATGGAGGGCCCTGCTGGAAGGGTTGTCCCCCAATGTTAGAGCAAGAAATGTGCTCTTACTTTATTCGTACGCTGGAAGGTCCTTTTTTCAAGAACATGCTTGGGACCCATGTCAAAGAGTTTGTAGATTTGGTTGAAATTGGAGAAAGGATTGAAACCAATATCCAAGAAGGAAAGCTAGAGCAAGTAACAGGAGAAGCAAGTGAGTCCCAACACAAGAAGAGCCCCCATTTTAAGAAGAAAGAGAACACCATTAACTATATCCACCCTCAACAACCCACTCCTCGACCAAACCAATATCCAACCTACCCATACACACAATACTCATCCTATCCACACCAACAATATCCATCTCCAAGAGCTATTTCACCCCAAATACCATACACACTTCAACCACACCAAATCAACCATGTCTCATATCCACGGCCAATGACCTAGACCTCACCAAACACAACCCCAAGCCTACCAAACGAGTCATCTCTTTACAACCCCTCCACCATTCAATGCCAACAACGCTCGCAGGCCTCCAATGGAGAATAGACCTTTACCTGATTTCCATATGAGCCATGCCGAGCGTTAAGCAGTGTGTAGGGACAACTTGTTAGGCCCGTGTCCTGGAAAAACTTTCATGCCACCATATCCTCGGTGGTACAATCCAAACCATACTTGCGATTATCATTCCAACTCCCGGACACTCAATCGAAGATTGTTATGGGTTCCGAAATGCGGTATGGCGTTTAATTGAGTGGTGCCATCAAGCTAAAAGAAGAATCAAAGCCGCACATAAGAAACAACCCGTTCCCCAATCATAGTGAAGGACAAGTGAATTCTATCTGCTATGAGAAACATGAAAGTCAAGAAGTAGAGAATGACCAGCTCTCAATGAAGGAGATCTTGGAAATATTGAGGAAGGCAGGTTATGAGATGGAAGTTGAAGGAGATAAAGGCAAACGGACGGTGAAAGGAGAGGAAAATGATCTATTTTGTGAGTGTTCCGAAATGAAACACCACATAGAGGAATGTCCACAGCTGAAACTCTACATTGAAAAGATGATTAAGCTAGGGGTGCTTGAGGTACCAAAGAGGAGTAGACAAAGTATCAACATGATTCACCATGCACCTCCTATTTATAAAGTCTACAATTATGAGCCAACACTCATTTTCAAGGTGCCTAAGCCATTTTCTTATGAAAGTAACCATGCGGTTCCATGGAGGTATGAAACTGATAGAATCTAATTCTGTAATGTCCAGAATGACATCTCCCAGTCCAAAGCAAGTACCTGTCTTCAAAGTATTTAGTTTGCCTTCTCGTCCTCCGTGACCGCAAAGTCTGAATATGGCAATGAAGATTGTTCAGAACCCTCTGCATCGAGTCTATTACAAATGTTACAGGAATAGGGGAATTACTCTGAGTGGTAGATGTTATACTCAGAGAAATTTTGAAAAGCCCCCAAGAAATACCTGAAAAATACCCGAGTGGCACCTGAAGGAGAATAAGGAAAAGAGCCAGGAAGAAGAAGAAGAAGAAGAATTTCTGAAAATAATGAAACAGAGTGAGTATGATGTGGTAGAACAGCTGAAGAAAACACAAGCAAAGATCTCGCTCTATTCTCTAATCTTATCTTCGGAGGCTCATCGCAATGCGATTAAAAAGGTGTTGGATCAAGCTTATGTGTCTAAAGACATAACCCCTGATAGGGTTGAAGGGATAGTAAATGCAATCAGAATGACCAATGCCATCATGTTCACTGAAAGCGAGATTTTCCTCATCCGCAGGGCGCCCGAAAGCACTCCACATTACCCTTAAATGTCAAGGCTGTAATGTTGCAAAAGTATCTGATTGACGGGGATCAGCTTTCAATGTGCTCCCTTACTCCACACTACAACAATTGCCAGTTGATTCCTCTGATTGAACCAAGCGGGACAATTGTGAAGGCGTTTGATGGATCAATGAGGGAAATCATGGGTGCCATCGACCTCCCGCTAGAAATTGGACCCACCATTTTTGTGACCAAATTCCAGGTGATGGATATTGAGCCGGGTATACGATGCTCCTGGAAGACCCTGGATTCATGAGGCTGCGCCGTTCCTTCAACACTTCATCAGAGGTAAAATTCATAGATGGCGGGAAACTTGTTACTATCAAAGGGGAAGAGGAATTGCTAGTGACTAAGCCTGACAGGACCATACATTGAATGTGCTGAAGACACTCTCGAAGTATCATTCCAAAACCTGGAGATAGCTGAACCCATGGAATCAAAAGGTGATGCGCATCAAGTGGCCATTCATATAATGCGCAAGAGTGGATTTGAAGAAGGAAAAGGATTAGGGAGTCAACTGCAAGGAATTAAGAATCCAATCTCACTTCCTGACAATCCTGGAAAACTTGGCCTTGGGTATGAAGCTACAAGTGATCATCTTTTGAGACATCCAAGAAGAAGATCCCACATATTAGGGATACATTTCCTACACCTAACAGGAATGGTGATAGAAGCAGATGAAATTGTTAGCACCCTTGAAGGAATATCTCTGATCTACCCCAGCCTTTGAGCCAGTGAATAACTGGAATCTGCACCCTGAATGATTTATTTTTCATTGAGTAATGGATGCTTTGATCATCTCTGTTTGTATTTCAATTGAATAATGATTATGCGTGGTTTCTCTTTTCCATTCTCTTGATTAAACTTTTCTCTTTTCCAATTTCTTGTTAAGTTTTTTTTTCTTGTTTATTTATTTATTTTTCTTTCTTTCTTATTTCGGATCTCATCTCAATTCCAGGGATCCTTCTCCTTCAGAATTTTCATCTTATGCAAATGATTGTGAAAACCCGTTAACTGGTTATTGCGTTACAATGGACTCGAATGAAAATGAACAAGATGAAGATCCTGAGTTATGCCAACAATTTGCCAAAATCATAAATTCAATGGAAAAGGGGATAAATCCACACGATGAAGTCATTGAAACTGTGAATTGGGTACTGATGAAGACAAGAAAGAAGTTAAGATAGTTGACAATCCGAAAGGGAAGAGATGATTGCATTGTTCCATGAATTCCTGGACATTTTCGCCTGGTCCTACAAAGATATGCCTGTTTGGATCCAGAAATAGTGGCTCATAAAATCCCATTGATTGAAGGAATGGAACCTAAACGACAGAAATTGCGGAGGATGAGTCAGAAATGTCACTGAAAATCAAAGTTGAAGTCGAAAAGCAACTTGATGCAGGCTTCTTGGAGGTCCCACTCTACCCAAGATGGATAGCCAATATAGTACCAGTGCCGAAGAAAGATGGAAAGGTCAGAATGTGTGTGGATTATGGGATTTGAATAAAGCAAGCCCGAAGGATAATTTTCCTCGCCTCATATAGATGTACTAGTTGATAACACAGCTAGAAGTCACCGATTCTCTTTCATGGACGGTTATTCAGGCTACAATCAGATTTTGATGGCAGAAGAGGATAAAGAGAAAACATCATTTGTTACTGGGGGGTATTTTGCTATAGAGTGATGCCATTCGGGCTAAAGAATGCTGGAGCAACGTATCAGCGAGCAATGGTGACCCTTTTCCATGACATGATTCACAAGGAGTTGGAGGTGTATGTGGATGATATGGTAGCAAAGTCACAAGATGGAGAGAGTCATGTTGCATGCTCAGGAAACTGTTTGAAAGATTAAGAATTTACAAACTTCGGCTGAATCTGGCAAAATGTACCTTTGGAGCTTCCACAGGAAAGTTGTTAGGGTTCATCGTTAGCAAGAAAGGCATTGAGGTAGATCCAGACAAAATCAAAGCCATACAAAACATGCCAGCACCCAAGACAGAAAGAGGTGCGAGGTTTCTTGGTCGTCTAAATTACATAGCGAGATTCATCTCTAACTTGACCAGTACTTGTGAGCCGATATTCAAGCTATTGAGGAAGAGTAATTCAGGTAGATGGGATGATAGATGTCAAGAAGCCTTTGACAAAGTTAAAAGCTATTTGTCAAATCCACCTCTTTTGGTTCCGCCAACTCAGGGCGACCGCTCATACTATATCTCAGTGTTGCATGGGTCTATGGGGCAGGACCTGGGTCAACATGACGAGTCCCTTTAAAGGAGCAAGCCATTTACTACTTGAGTAAGAAGTTCAATGACGTGAGTCTAGGTATTTGGCTATTGAGAAGACTTGTTGTGCATGGTGTGGACAGCGAAGAGATTACGACAGTACATGCTCTATTATACGACCTTGCTCATATCTCGATAGACCCCATGAAATGCATCTTTGAAAGCCCACACATTTCCCTGAGAATGTCCAAATGGCAAGTGGCCCTAGCAGAATTCGACATCAAGTATGTGACAAGAAAATCTATAAAAGGAAGCGTGATAGCTGATCACCTGCGAGAACCCGCTTGAAGAATATCAGTCAATGGAGCACGAGTTCCCCGATGAAGACGTCCTAGCAGTTGTAGAAGAGGACAGTGAAAATGAGGAAGAAGAGGGCTTAGTGTGGAAAATGTATTTTGACGTGCAGTCAACATAAGAGGGAATGGGGTTGGAGGTCTTAATATCCCTTATGGAAAGCAGTTTCCAATTGCTGTGAAACTGGCATTTGATTGTACCAACAACATGGCCGAATATGAAGCATGTATAACGGCTTGAAGGCAGCAATATCCCTTGGGGTACAAGAGTTAGAGGTTTACGGGACTTAGCCCTAATCATTTTTCAGGTCAATGGAGAATGGCGAGTCAAAGAGCATAGGTTACTGTCATACTATGAACACCTTATGAGCTTAAAAGATGAATTCAAGGATGTCAGTTTCCATTACTTGCCACGTGACCAGAATCAGTTGAGATGCCTTAGCCACCTTGGCTGTGATGACCAATCTTGATCTAGAAGTGGAAGTAAGACCTTTGCAAGTAATTGTTAGAAGAGAACCAGCATATGTTCTAACATTGAAGAAGAGTCTGACGTCGACCTTGGTTCTATGATATCAAGAAATTCATCAAGGAGAGAGAATATCCAGGATCAGCAAATGAGAATGAGAAAGACACTCAGACGGCTATCCATGTCATTTTTCCTCTCGGGAGAGGTTTTGTATAAGAGGAATCATGATGGAGTCTTATTGAGATGTGTCGATGCTAGAAGCTAACTCCATCATATCAGAAGTCCATGAAGGTATTTGTGGAACTCACGCTAATGGACACACATTGTCTCGACAAATTCTCAGGCAAGGATATTTTTGGCTTACAATGGAAAAAGACTGCATAGAGTTTGTCAAAAATGCCACAAATGTCAAATCTATGCTGATCGAATCCATTCCCCTCCTCTGCCGTTGCACACTCTTACATCACCTTGGCCTTTTGCAATGTGGGGCATGGATGTCATAGGGCCAATTAGCCCCAAAGCATCCAATGGGCATCGATTCATTCTAGTAGCCATTGATTACTTCACCAAATGGGTAGAAGCTGGATCGTACGCCAATGTAACCCGGAAAGTGGTTGTGAAATTTCTGAAGAACAACATTATTTGTAGGTATGGTCTACCAGAAAGACTCATCACAGATAATGCTACAAATTTCAATAATGCAGAGGTGCGAAACCGTGTGAGAAATTCAAGATCAAGCATTACAACTCGGCTCCTTACCGACCGAAGATGAATGGGGCTATAGAGGCAGCAAACAAAAACATCAAGAAGATCTTGGGGAAAATGGTGGTCACCTATAAAGATTGGAGTGACATGCTGCCTTATGCATTACACGCCTATCGCACTTCTGCGATCCTCAACTGGGCAACCCCGTATCGCTAGTATATGGGATGGAGGCAGTGACCCTATAGAAGTGGAAATACCATCATTAAGAGTCCTAGCAGAAGCTAAATTGGAAGAAGCTGAGTGGGTTAAAATGAGATGTGAGCAGTTGAATATGCTTGAGGAAAAATGGCTAAACGCGGTATGCCATGGCCAGTTATACCAGAAAGGATGGCGAAAGCGTTTAATAAAAATGTTCGCCCTCGAACATTCCAACCAGGCGATCTTGTTTTGAAGAAAATTTTGCCGAATCAAGAGGATAACAAAGGCAAATGGGCACCCACACATGAAGGCCCTTACATTGTCAAAGATGCATTTTCTGAGGAGCATTGATCTTGACTGATGTAGAAGGCAAAGTACTAGCTAAACCAATCAATTCAGATGCCGTGAAAAAGTATTTTGCATAAAAAAAAAATGAAAAAAGAAAAGAAAAATGCTCGCGGGTTGAAAGCCCTGAAGGGCAACCTAGGCAAAAATTAGAGCACAAAAAGAGCAAACCGAAAAGGGAAAACAACTTTTAATTGCTAGGTTGAAAACCTGAAAAGGCGGCCTATGCAATGGTGAAGGGTCAGATCAATAATCAGAAGCAATGTGGGGCACTGAAACAGGGGCAATTTGAATGTTTGTGGATCATGGCATATTGTTGAGCACAAACAAAGGATACACTTGTGAACATGAAATTCAAGTCTAGTGTAACTAATGAATTAGTGAAATGGGTCGATCACATGGAATCAAACACTTTTATTTATTCCTCCTTCATTTCTTTACAGTTGTTGACATCCTGTACATACTTTCCAGTTTAAGTCCAATAAATTGTCTTTCTCTTCCTTTGTGTCTTTGTTTTCTACCAAAAATCTTTTAAAACTATGCATAATCATGATATTATAATTGAGATACTATCAAGGGATTAATTTGCTAACAAAACTCAACTAATAAGTCAGGGGACCGTGGATCAGAATTGAATAATTGGGCAATTGCAGCGAGATTCATAGAGGACAGCCTAAATATGGGTATTTGATGGATGTCCGTGATTAAAAATCTAGACGAGTGATCAAAGCAAAAGTGATGACAATGAAAACTTGGGCAAAAAAGGAATGTCGAAGTGTCACTAAAAGAAGATATGTTTGAAACTGCAATGAAAAGTTCAAACCACTATTCATCTAAAGAGACGGCTCATTTGGAAATAGACAAAAGCTTTCTTGAAGAGCAATGCAAAGATATCTCAAACTGGCAATTTTAATAGCTAATAGCTATTGTCATCATTCTTGTCACTGAGCACATAATCTCTACATCAATCTTGCATCATTCATCATATCGCCATCACATACACACTTTGCAAAATTTTGCCTTCACAATTTTCATAGTTCACAAGTCTTTTAAGTTTCACATTTACTATTTTCACAATTTACAATGCTTTCATAGTTTATATGCTTTCACATTTACAATTTACGCTTTCACATTTACAATGCTTTCACAATTATATGCTTTCACATTTACAATGCTTTCACAATTTACCTTTCACAATTATCGCTTTCACAATTTACTCCTTTCACATTTACAACTTTCACAATTCCTGCTTTCACCATTTATAAGCTTTCACAATTTACGCTTTCACGTTTATTTCATAGTCTTTACGCTTTCACGTTTCTTTCACAAAGTCTTTACCGCTTTCACGTTTATTCACAGTTTTACCGCTTTCACGTTTCTTTCACAAAGTCTTTATCGCTTTCACGTTTATTTCAGTCTTTACCACTTTCAAGTTTATTTCAGTCTTTACCGCTTTCACGTTTATTTCAGTCTTTACCGTTTTCACGTTTATTTCATAGTCTTTACAGCTTTCACAATTTACCGCTTTCACATTTACATGTTTTCACAGATCTTTACTCGCTTTCACATTTACAATGCTTTCACATTTATATGCTTTCACATTTACAATGCTTTCACAATTTACGCTTTCACAATTATCGCTTTCACAATTTACTCCTTTCACATTTACAGCTTTCATAATTTATAGCTTTCACAATTTACCGCTTTCACCATTTATAAGCTTTCACAATTTACGCTTTCACGTTTATTTCATAGTCTTTACCTTTCACGTTTCTTTCACAAAGTCTTTATCGCTTTCACGTTTATTTCACAGTCTTTACCGCTTTCACGTTTCTTCACAAAGTCTTTATCGCTTTCACGTTTATTTCACAGTCTTTACCACTTTCAAGTTTATTTCATCTTTACCGCTTTCACGTTTATTTCACAGTCTTTACCGCTTTCACGTTTATTTCATAGTCTTTACAGCTTTCACAATTCACCGCTTTCACATTTACATGTTTTCACAGACTTTACTCCGCTTTCACATTTACAATGCTTTCACATTTATATGCTTTCACATTTACAATGCTTTCACAATTACCGCTTTCACAATTATCGCTTTCACAATTTACTCCTTTCACATTTACAGCTTTCATAATTTATAGCTTTCACAATTTACGCTTTCACCATTTATAAGCTTTCACAATTTACGCTTTCACGTTTATTTCATAGCCTTTACGCTTTCACGTTTCTTTCACAAAGTCTTTACCGCTTTCATGTTTATTTCACAGTTTACCACTTTCAAGTTTATTTCACAGTCTTTACCGCTTTCACGTTTATTTCACAGTCTTTACCGCTTTCACGTTTATTTCATAGTCTTTACAGCTTTCACAATTACGCTTTCACATTTACATGTTTTCACAGATCTTTACTCGCTTTCACATTTACAATGCTTTCACAATTTATATGCTTTCACAATTTACGCTTTCACAATTATCGCTTTCACAATTTACTCCTTTCACATTTACACTTTCATAATTTATAGCTTTCACAATTTACCGCTTTCACCATTTATAAGCTTTCACAATTTACGCTTTCACGTTTATTTCATAGCCTTTACCGCTTTCACGTTTCTTTCACAAAGTCTTTACCGCTTTCACGTTTATTTCACAGTCTTTACCGCTTTCACGTTTCTTTCACAAAGTCTTTATCGCTTTCACGTTATTTCAGTTTACCACTTTCAAGTTTATTTCACAGTCTTTACCACTTTCACGTTTATTTCAGTTTACCGCTTTCACGTTTATTTCATAGTCTTTACAGCTTTCACAATTTACTGCTTTCACATTTACATGTTTTCACAGATTTTACTCGCTTTCACATTTACTTTCACAAATTTTAAAATTTCACATGTATATTTCATCTTCACAAGATTTCACATTCCACATGCCTTTAATTTCACATACATTTCATTCCTTACTTGACATTAGCATGTTCATTCATAATGAAATTATCATTCATCACATCATTTCGCATTGTCATCACGCATTCATCGTAATTGTGCATCGATCATCTAGCATCATCCATCAGAACATTTTACATTATCCTGGGGCATATTCGTCATTTCCATCATACACACATCATTATCTTATCATCATAAAAATTCATCAGCAACTATAAGCTCTTCTACCATAATTATCATTCATTTTTCACTCATCATCATGTTGTTATATTTCAATAATCAATTTGTTTGTTCTATCGTCATGTCTTTCTACTTCAATCCCTCCCTACAGAAGTCATACATCCTCATCATGCATTCATCAACATTGTGATCATCATTGTGTTATCATGCATTCATTATTAACATGCATTTGGACAAAATATGTGTTCATATCTTTACTTGTCTCTTACTAAAAAATATCAAAGTCACATCTTCATATTTTTAATAAGAAACAAGTAAAGATGGCAACTTAAACACCATATTTTGTCCGTATTTTCATCTTTATTTTTATTTTCATTTGAATAAAAATAAAAATAAAAACAAAAGGACAAAAATCCAATAAATAATCCATTTCAGTTTGTCTAGCCCATTTCATTTCAGTTTCATTTTTTGGGTTGCTTACACTTTGTTGATCCACTAACCAAGGTTCGCTGTTTCAATAAAAAAAAATATATATATATATATATATATATAAATAAAATAATAACAAAAGGTAGGGAGCCATTCAACCCGTGATGCAATACAACAAAAATTGAAATAAAACAAAAAGAAAAAGTGAGGTGACACCATGATGGCATGTTCCCCTCCCTCTTGGCGAAATGATTTTCTCTTTCCTGAATATGCCTATTGGGCAACGTGTGAAGGTTGTGCAGATTAAGTTAAAAAGGGAGAAAAATGAAAGGGGGGATGATACAATAAGTGGAGACCACGTCACGCCTCTTCACCATTTTTTAACCTTCATCCCTCGCTTTCATATCAAAAAACCATCACCATAATAAACCCATCACGCCGCACCACTCTCCCATCACTCACAACCTAGAAATCAAATCACAACAATCTGAAACCCATATTCATCATCATCACAAAAAAAAAATCAAATCAAAGCCAAGGAACCAAATCTCCACAAATAAATAATAAAAAGGGAAGAGAAGCAGAGCGACCTCCGCGTGTGCCACCGCGTGTTGGTCTTCGCACCGCCGCACCTCACGAAAGGAGGTACCGTCCGTGAAAGCCTCCGTTTCAGCCACCGTGAGCCACGTGTTCAGGCACCTGTCCGCCACCGAGCTCACGCCCGCTTGCCGCCCCGTGAACCAGAAGGCCGCACACTCACGCCTTTCTCCAGCTTCCTCGTCGTTCCCCTTTGCCGTAAGCGCGCACCTTGCCGACTGGAAAGCTTGCCCCACCTCTGATCCGCCATAGATCTGCGCACATCCGCTGTCCTCAGCCACTCCACCACCACGCGCAGCCAAAAGAGGAGGCTCGCTGCGCACTCACCCAGGAGCCGCCAAGTCCGAACGCGAACCACCGATCCGACGCGAGCGCCGTCCCATAAGCTCGTCCGTCGCGCTCCCGCAAAGCCCGGTCTGCAGAGCGCCGACACGTGAAGCCGCGACCAGGACCTCCGCACTCCGCCTCCGTGCGAGCCGCGCCGATCGACTGCCGCAGACCACCATCGCCACCACAGCTCGGCCACACGACGTCCCTCTCCCCGTGCGCTCATCTCTCTTTCCCTCTCCCACGTTGGCATGACAGCCGCCCTTTTCCCTTGACCTTTTTGTGTGTTTCTAATGTGTTAGACTAGAAAAAAAAGGTTGGGGAGTATTGTTGTTGTGTTGGGTCAAGTTCTCATTATTTTTGTTTGGGTCATAAATATTATAGACCAGTACTTTTTTTTTGGGTTTGGGTCTCTTGTATTTTGTTTGGGTTGAGGTTTGGTCTTGTTTTTTTGGGTTTGAGTCTCTTCTATTTTTTTTGGTAAGTTTATTTTTATAAAATAAAATAAAAATAAAAATGATAGTAATCAAAAGTGAAAAATATTTGTGCAACAATCTATAATTATGATAGAGAGGTAGATGCCTCCTTCATATACTGTTGAATTAAGATTCATTGAGTAGCCTAGTGCCTTGAATCTTGTGCACAAGTGGATTTCGTTTCAAATAATTTGACAATCAAAATTTCTTTTCACAATTTAAATCAATTAGTTTTTAAAATCAATCGACATACTTTTTATTTTATTTGCTTTTAATTAAAATCCACCAAACACACAATTATTTTCTACAAACGACGTGGCTTTGAGTTCCTCATTGCACTAGGTACGTCGGCGTAGCAAACAACTATCAAGCCAAAATTAATTTTTCTTTAAATTGTGTTCTCATTTAATTTTTATTCCTTGTTCTAACTTTATTTTATTTTATTTTATGTTTGTACATAATTGTGATTATTTAAGGGAAAATTAAATATTATTGAAATTATAAATAAATTTGCATAATGAGCTCTAGGGTAACCGTATTTATACGGATGTATTAGGGTGCATGGGATTAGGTTTTCACCCTTCCCTAATAATAACCAGAACTCCGAACTTCAATTCTTTTAAAGACCAGTTTACAAATTAAAAAGGTTTTCCAATTTTTCCAGAATTAAAATTGGTGGCGACTCCCATTTTATTTATTATTTCAAGATCAGTCAACATCCTCGTCGCTTTGTGCCTTCCGTGTACGTTGTGACAACCAGCGTATACCTGGTTGCCCCAGTTGAGGATCTGCAGAAGTGCGATAGGCGTGTAATGCATAAGAGCATGTCACTCCAATCTTTATAAGTGACCACCATTTTCCCAAGATCTTCTTGATGTTTTTGTTTGCCGCCTCTATACCCCATTCATCTTCGGTCGGAAGGAGCCGAGTTGTGATGCTTGATCTTGAATTTCTCACATTCGCACCTCTGCATTATTGAAATTTGTAGCATTATCTGTGATGAGTCTTTCTGGTAGACCATACCTACAAATAATGTTGTTCTTCAGAAATTTCACAACCACTTTCCGGGTTACATTGGCGTACGATACAGCTTCTACCCATTTGGTGAAGTAATCAATGGCTACTAGAATGAATCGATGCCCATTGGATGCTTTGGGGCTAATTGGCCCTATGACATCCATGCCCCACATTGCAAAGGGCCAAGGTGATGTAAGAGTGTGCAACGACAGAGGAGGGGAATGGATTCGATCAGCATAGATTTGACATTTGTGGCATTTTTGACAAACTCTATGCAGTCTTTTTCCATTGTGAGCCAAAAATATCCTTGCCTGAGAATTTGTCGAGACAATGTGTGTCCATTAGCGTGAGTTCCACAAATACCTTCATGGACTTCTGATATGATGGAGTTAGCTTCTGGAGCATCGACACATCTCAATAAGGCTCCATCATGATTCCTCTTATACAAAACCTCTCCCGAGAGGAAAAATGACATGGATAGCCGTCGAGTGTCTTTTTGTCATTCTCATTTGCTAATGCTGGATATTCTCTCTTGATGAATTTCTTGATATCATAGAACCAAGGTCGACGTCAGACTTTCTTCAATGTTAGAACAGGATGCTGGTTCTCTTCTAACAATTACTTGCAAAGGTCTTACTTCCACTTCTAGATCAAGATTGGTCATCACGCCAAGGTGGCTAAGGCATCTGCAAACCTCTGGTCACGTGGCAAGTAATGGAAACTGACATCCTTGAATTCATCTTTTAAGCTCATAAGGTGTTCATAGTATGACAGGAACCTATGCTCTTTGACTCGCCATTCTCCATTGACCTGAAAATGATTAGGGCTAAGTCCCGTAAACCTCCAACTCTTGCACCCCAAGGGATATTGCTGCCTTCAGGCCCGTTATACATGCTTCATATTCGGCCATGTTGTTGGTACAATCAAATGCCAGTTTCACAGCAATTGGAAACCGCTTTCCATCAGGGATATTAAGACGCTCCAACCCCATTCCCTCTTATGTTGACTACCGTCGAAATACATTTTCCACACTAAGCCCTCTTCTTCCTCATTTTCACTGTCCTCTTCTACAACTGCTAGGACATCTTCATCGGGAATTCGTGCTCCATTGACTGATATTCTTCAAGCGGGTTCTAGCCAGGTGATCAGCTATCACGCTTCCTTTTATAGATTTTCTTGTCACATACTTGATGTCGAATTCTGCGAGAGCCACTTGCCATTTGGACATTCTCAGGGAAATGTGTGGGCTTTCAAAGATGCATTTCATGGGGTCTATCCGAGATATGAGCAAGGTCGTATAATAGAGCATGTACTGCGTAATCTCTTCGTGTCCACACCATGCACAACAAGTCTTCTCAATAGCCAAATACCTAGACTCACAGTCATTGAACTTCTTACTCAAGTAGTAAATGGCTTGCTCCTTCGACCGGACTCGTCATGTTGACCCAGGACCTGCCCCCATAGACCCATGCAACACTGTGAGATATAGTATGAGCGCCCCTGAGTTGGCGGAACCAAAAGAGGTGGATTTGACAAATAGCTTTTAACTTTGTCAAAGGCTTCTTGACATCTATCATCCCATCTACCTGAGTTACTCTTCCTCAATAGCTTGAATATTGGCTCACAAGTACTGGTCAAGTTAGAGATGAATCTCGCTATGTAATTCAGACGACCAAGAAAACCTCGCACCTCTTTCTCCGTCTTGGGTGCTGGCATGTTTTGTATGGCTTTGATTTTGTCTGGATCTACCTCAATGCCTTTCTTGCTAACGATGAACCCTAACAACTTTCCTGGAAGCTCCAAAGGTACATTTTGCCGATTCAGCCGAAGTTTGTAAATTCTTAATCTTTCAAAGGTTTCCCGACACTAACATGACTCTCTCCATCTTGACTTTGCTACCATATCATCCACATACACCTCCAACTCCTTGTGAATCATGTCATGGAAAAAGGTCACCATTGCTCGCTGAGACGTTGCTCCATTCTTTAGCCCGAATGGCATCACTCTATAGCAAAATACCCCCCACTGAGTAACAAATGATGTTTTCTCTTTATCCTCTTCTGCCATCAAAATCTTATTATAGCCTGAATAACCGTCCATGAAAGAGAATCGATGACTTCTAGCTGTGTTATCAACTAATACATCTATATGAGGCAGAGGAAAATTATCCTTTGGGCTTGCTTTATTCAAATCCCGTAATCCACACACATTCTGACCTTTCCATCTTTCTTCTGCACTGGTACTATATTGGCTATCCATTTTGGGTAGAGTGGGACCTCCAAGAAGCCTGCATCAAGTTGCTTTTCGACTTCAACTTTGATTTTCAGTGACATTTCTGACTCATCCTCCGCAATTTCTCGTTTAGGTTCCATTCCTTCAATCAATGGGATTTTATGAGCCACTATTTCTGGATCCAAACCAGGCATATCTTTGTAGGACCAGGCGAAAATGTCCAGGAATTCATGGAACAATGCAATCATCTCTTCCCTTTCCGATTGTCAACTATCTTAACTTCTTTCTTGTCTTCATCAGGACCCAATTCACAGTTCAATGACTTCATCGTGTGGATTCATCCCCTTTTCCATTGAATTTATGATTTTGGCAAATTGTTGGCATAACTCAGGATCTTCATCTTGTTCATTTTCATTCGAGTCCATTGTAACACAATAACCAGTTAACGGGTTTTCACAATCATTTGCATAAGATGAAAATTCTGAAGAAGAAGGATCCCTGAATTGAATGAGAAATAAGAAAGAAAGAAAAAAAAATAAATAAATAAATAAGAAAAAACTTAACAAGAAATTGGAAAAGAGAAAAGTTTAATCAAGAGAATGGAAAAGAGAAACCACGCATAATCATTATTCAATTGAAATACAAACAGAGATGACTAAAGCATCCATTACTCAATGAAAAATAAATCATTCAGGGTGCAGAATTCCCAGTTATTCACTTGCTCGAGGCTTGGGTAGATGAGAGATATTCCTTCAAGGGTGCTAACAGTTTCATCCTTCTATCACCATTACTGTTGGAGTGCAGGAAATGTATCCCTAATATGTGGGATCTTCTTCTTGGATGTCTCAAAAGACCGCTGATCACTTGTAGCTTCATACCCAAGGCCAAGTTTTCCAGGATTGTCAGGAAGTGAGATTGGATTCTTAATTCCTTGCAGTTGACTCCCTAATCCTTTTCCTTCTTCAAATCCACTCTTGCGCATTATATGAATGGCCACTTGATGCGCATCACCTTTTGATTCCATGGGTTCAGCTATTCCAGGTTTTGGAATGATACCTCGAGAGTGTCTTCAGGTCAATGTATGGCACTGTCACTGGCTTAGTCACTAGCAATTCTTCTTCTCCTTTGAGGAACAAGTTTCCCGCCATCTATAAATTTTACCCTCTGATGAAGTGTTGAAGGAAGCGCAGCCTCATGAATCCAGGGTCTTCCCAGCATCCATACCCCGCTCAATATCCATCACCTGGAATTTGGTCACAAAATAGTGGGTCCAATTTCTAGCGGAGGTCGATGGCACCCATGATTTCCCTCATTGATCCATCAAACGCCTTCACAATTGTCCCGCTGGTTCAATCACAGAGGAATCAACTGGCAATTGTTGTAGTGTGGAGTAAGGGAGCACATTGAAAGCTGATCCCCGTCAATCAGGACTTTTGCAACATTACAGCCTTGACATTTGAGGGTAATGTGGAGTGCTTTCGGGCGCCCTGCGGATGAGGAAAAATCTCGCTTTCAGTGAACATGATGGCATTGGTCATTCTGATTGCATTTACTATCCCTTCAACCCTATCAGGGGTTATGTCTTTAGACACATAAGCTTGATCCAACACCTTTTTAATCGCATTGCGATGAGCCTCCGAAGATAAGATTAGAGATAGAGCGAGATCTTTGCTTGTGTTTTCTTCAGCTGTTCTACCACATCATACTCACTATGTTTCATTATTTTCAGGAATTCTTCTTCTTCTTCTTCTTCCTGGCTCTTTTTTATTCTCCTTTCAGGTGCCACTTGGGCATTTTTCAGGTATTTCTTGGGGGCTTTTCAAAAATTTCTCTAGTATAACATCTACCACTTCGAGTAATTCCCCCTATTCCTGGAACATTTGTAATAGATTCCGATGTAGAGGTTCTGAACAATCTTCATTGCCATATTCAGACTTTGCCAGGATCGAGAAGGCAAACTAAATACTTTGAAGACAGGTACTTGCTTTGGACTTGGAGATGTCATTCCAGACATTAGAGAATTAGTTTCATACCTCCATGGAACCGCATGGTTACTTTCATAAGAAAACGGCTTAGGCACCTTGAAAATGAGTGTTGGCTCATAATTGTAGACTTTATAAACAGGAGGTGCATGGTGAATCATGTTGATACTTTGTCTACTCCCCTTTGGTACCTCAAGCACCCCTAGCTTAATCATCTTTTCAATGTAGAGTTTCAGCTGGACATTCCTCTATGTGGTGTTTCATTTCGGAACACTCACAAAATAGATCATTTTCCTCTCCTTTCACCGTCCGTTTGCCTTTATCTCCTTCAACTTCCATCTCATAACCTGCCTTCCTCAATATTTCCAAGATCTCCTTCATTGAGAGCTGGTCATTCTCTACTCCTTGACTTTCATGTTTCTCATAGCAGATAGAATTCACTTGTCCTTCACTATGATTGGGGAACGGGTTGTTTCTTATGTGCGGCTTTGATTCTTCTTTTAGCTTGATGGCACCATTGTCAATTAAACGCCATACCGCATTTCGAAACCCATAACAATCTTCGATTGAGTGTCCCGGAGTTGGAATGATAATCGCAAGTATGGTTTGGATTGTACCACCGAGGATATGGTGGCATGAAAGTTTTTCAGGACACGGGCCTAACAAGTTGTCCCTACACAACTTGAACAGCTCGATATGGCTCATATGGAAATCAGGTAAGGGTCTATTCTCCATCGGAGGCCTGCGAGCGTTGTTGGCATTGAATGGTGGAGGGGTTGTAAAGAGATGACTCGTTGGTAGGCTTGGGGTTGTGTTTGGTGAGGTCTAGGTATCATTGGCCGTGGATATGAGACATGGTTGATTTGGTGTGGTTGAAGTGTGTATGGTAAAATAGCTCTTGGAGATGGATATTGTTGGTGTGGATAGGATGAGTATTGTGTGTGTGGATGGGTTGAATATTGGTTTGGTCAAGGAGTGGGTTGTTGAGGGTGGATGTAGTTAATGGTGTTCTCCTTCTTCTTAAAATGGGGGCTCTTCTTGTGTTGGGACTCACTTGCTTCTCCTGTTACTTGCTCTAGCTTTCCTTCTTGGATATTGGTTTCAATCCTTTCTCCATTTCAACCAAATCTACAAACTCTTTGACATGGGTCCCAAGCATGTTCTTGAAAAAAGGACCTTCCGTACGAATAAAGTAAGAGCACATTTCTTGCTCTAACATTGGGGGGACAACCCTTCCAGCCAGGGCCTCCATCTCTGGGCATATTCCTTGAAAGATTTTCTTTCTTCCTCATCCCTTTTAACTGGTCTTAGTGGGTGCAGCATTCAGGTTAAACTTGTATTGGTTTGTGAAGGCCTGAGCTAAGTCTTCCCAACACCTGATTTGAGTTCGGTCTATCTGCATGTACCACTCCCATGCAGCCCCATCTAAGCTCTCGGGAAAAAGCTTATTAGGAAGTTCTCATCTTTTGACCACATTCCCATTTTTGTGCAATACATGCGTAGATGCATAATTGGATTGGTGCTACCGTCGAATTTGATGAGCTCAGGCATCTTAAAGTCCTTGGGAATGACTACACTAGGAGCCAGACACAGATCACTGATACTCATCGGGCCATAGGGGCTAGGCCCCAGCATTCGAACCGCTCTTGCATGCTTTCCTGAGTTCCTGTTTAAGCTTTAACGTTCCGCCTCCTTTGCGACTTCATTAACAGAACCATTATCATTTTGTTTATCATATCCTGGTGGTTCTTCATGCCCATCATTTTCATCATTTTCTTTGGCCATATTCATAGTGTCAAGGATGAATTGCCTTAGTTCCTGGTCCAAGCATGGACCTCATCATGTCCTTGAGGTCGTCCATTTCTTGACCTAGATTCCTTCCTTGGTCATTGTTGTCTCCAGCCATAGCCTTTTTCTTGCCTTTATGTCTCGACCTTCTTTTTAGCTCTTTCCTTCTCGACTCTAGGGTAGTTCGTACGCTCTCTAGCCGGTACACTAGTGTCAGACAAAGCTTTCCTTGAAGAAGCAATGTTTGATGGTAAACTTCTGCCAAAAAGTTAAAAATAAAATAAAAAAAAATGAGCAAATAAAAATAAATGCTAAAAGACCTTTGATGGCGAGGAACAACATCTGTATTGGACAGCAATGAACTTGATTCATATCGCATTCAGAGGACATATTGTCCATAAGAACGGATATGTGATGGACAATAATATAGGGGACTATCATTCCACAATATACTTTGTTAGTAGCACACTAGCAATGTAAAACTTGGTATTCTTTCTTACATTCTGCAAAGGAAGAATTTCCTATAAGACAGAAATGTAATTGACAATATATCCAGGGGAGATTTTGCTCCACAATGGATATAATCTTGCACGCCATTCGAAGAAAAGTAGGGAAAATCGAAAGATGAACTTGTGTCATTTATTCAAAAAGTGCAATTACATCATAGTTGAGTCAAGAATAGTCATTCTCTTTCTTTTACAACCTCTAGCAATGCCCTTACTCATGTTCATGAAATCATTCATTTCACTAGACAAATGAAGCTTGAGATTCTTTGAACCTCTTTCTCTTTCAAAATGATAGATGAACTTTGAAATATGATTGTCTAGTTTCTCAGTTAATCTTTCATGTTTTTCCTTCCACTCCTCAGCTTTCATTGCCCAATCACCAGCTTGTTTCTTCCAAAATCTACCTCTTCTTTGGACGAAGAAGTTGATTTCTACATTTCATGAAACGGGCCCATTCTTGGTCACATTCCTCCTTAGCCTGTGCTAAAGATGTATTTAGCTTCTCTATCTTTAGCTCTAACTCTGCTTTTTGTTCTTGCATTTCAGCTTCCAACTCTTCTTTCATCTGTTCTTGTTGTTCAATCTTCATTTTTAGTTCTACATTTGCCTTGTTCTGTTGGTTGATGCGCTTCACAAGTCCATTTTTCTCTTTAGTCATTATATGGACCTTATTTTCAAGGTTCTGAACCTTCTGCCCTTTCCTTTTCTTGTTTCGGGATATCAGCAAGCTCATCTTTCAGTTGCTCAATCAGCTTTTCTTTCTTCTCACATTGACTTCGAGCAATGACGCTTCAACTCGCTCTGTTCTCCGTTGTTCTAGAAGTTTCATTTGTGCTTTCAGGACTTCCATCTGTTCAGCCAATGTGGATCATTCTTCCTTTCGTGAGGGGAGCTAGGGCTGCCTTGAGGTACTTTTCTTGCATCCCTCCATGTGACATACTCATGGGTACTGATCACAAGAGGTTTTCCTAACTCATCTCTCCCTGCCATGTGAACATTCCTCCAGGCTTCTTTAACTTCTCGTGATAACATTTTAGTGTGGTCACCTTCCTTGTACCAGGAGTAGAGTCCTCCAAGTTGTTCTTCCCGTGGTTTCTTTTGTGTCCAACAAAGTTGTCTGAGTGCTATTGTCGGCGTATAGGATATGCAACCTCTTGGACCCATCAATGGTATATTATGATATTTTCCACAGCTAAGAATAATGTCACCTCTTTCATGTTCATACCATGGACAAACCCACTTGAATGATCGTTCCCTAATGGTATCAAATTCAGCCCTCCATTCATGGTCTTCTTTCGGCTTTCTTGGGATACGATGAAAGCTTCTTAATGGATCTGAAACATTTCTGATGTGATTACCTGCATACATGTGTGTGATGATCCACACATATAGGAGGTGTAAGCAACATCGAAGCTTCCCTTTTTGTTTCGTTGGTAGTTTAATGTCAAAATGTTTCAGCCAACATAGGCAGGAACTGGATTCCTTTGCTTATTTTCCACGCAAAGAAAACATCCATGGCAGCTTGATCAACTATGTCTGAGCAGACGGGAACAATACCAGCCCATAAATAGCAAATGCCAGGACTCTCGCAAAAATAGTCCATTCCTTTCGACGCCCAACTCCTTCAGATGTTCTTCTATAAATGCTTTAGTCACTCCTTTTGAATCTGCATGTCCCTGTTAATTTCACTTGAACCACTTGGTACCCTAGTAATTCCCCGAATTGCTCTATTATTTTTGCATCTGAAGCATGTTGTTCCAGATGAAAATAAATAGAAGTATTTTTCCTCACTGGTAACTTCAACATGCATGCATACTCTTCGATGGTAGGAGTGATGTCCATGTTTGGCAATTCAAAACATCTCAAAGAGGTTCCAATGAGCTAGAGTTTCGAGAGGAGTTTCCACTGAATACAAGCAACAGATCCATAATGGACCCATATTTATTCAAGAAGGCTTTTCGTTTTCATTAGGAAACAATTGACTCAACCGATGTAATCTCTCCAGAGAACTAATATTTGCCATCACATTGGAATGCTTCTTCAAGTTGGATACATTGCTAGTTTGTTGTGCTCTTTCCATTGTTTACTGTCTAATATGATGTTATTCTTCACCACAATGGACCTTTTTTTAAAAAGGAAGAAAGAAATAATAAAAAAAGTAAATAAATTAGATGTATGTCATAAATAAAATAAATATGTATGCTACATAAAAAAATGCATGTGATATGACAATTAAAATATGGTTTTTTTTTTTATGCTTAAAAATAAACATGCTTGGTAAAAAAAAAATGTGGATGTTATGCATGATGGAGATATGAATTGCTTATGCAGAACAACACAAAATAATCATGAATGTTATAATGCTTATAATAAATGTTACATGATACTAATGATGCATGAAGCATGATAAAATAAGAAGAAGTACGCTCCCATGTGTCCTAATGAGGTGGAACCTAATGTTTACTGGTTCTAAGGTCAAACCCTATTTAAGGTGGTCAATTAAAGTTATTCTAGTAGTGCACAGCTTTTGGATGGATCTAGACCCCTAAAAGTTATGGTCCCCAAGTTGCCTTTATCAATAAGATAAAGATCTAGTTCCATGAGTTAAACCAGGGACATGAAAGTCACAATACGGCAACTCATAGTTCTAGTAACAACCTAGCGGATGAGTCAACGACTTCAGGGAAGCATAAGCCTCACAATAACAACGTCAAAACCCCTTCTTGCCCTATGGTTTTCCAAGGCTCGGTATAGAGCCCAAATAGTGTGTGAGGACAGATAGTGAAAGTGTGTGTAGGGAGCATACAAACCTTTCAAATCCTATATACACAATCCTGCAAAATAAAGCAAAACGCATATATATACAATCCTCTATCCTAAGGTTTGAGTAACAGATAAATAAGCTAAAGCAAAACATCATATATACAAAAGTCATCAATCCTAAGGTTTGCAATTATATTTAAATAAATGAGAAGAAAATAAAAAGATAAAATAAACAATTATAAAAATAAGATAAACAATTATATACAAATACTTAGGAAAGGGAATAAAAAAAAAACAATTATACAAATAAATAAGAAGGAAATAAAAAGATAAAATAAATAATTATATATAACTAAATAAAAAACAAGTGTGATGTAAAGGGAAAAATAAATATTATAAAGTTATAAATTATTTGCATAATTTATTCTAGTAGGCTTGACTCTTTTGGCGTCCCAGTGGAGTCGCCAAACTGTCAAGCGTACCCTAGGGCACATGCGACGAGGATGTCGATTGATTTTGAAATAATAAATAAAATGGAGTCGCCACCAATTTTAATTCTGGAAAAATTGGAAAACCTTTTTAATTTGTAAACTGGTCTTTTTAAAAGAGATTGGTTCAGAGTTGATTATGATTAGGGAAGGGTGGAAACTTAATCCCACTTGCACCCTAATACATCCGTATAAATACGGTTACCTTAGAGCTCATTATGCAAATTTGTTTATAATTTCAATAATATTTAATTTTCCCTTAAATAATCACAATTATGTACGAACATAAAATAAAATAAAATAAAATTAGAACAAGGAATAAAAATTAAATGAGAACACAATTTAAAGAAAAATTAATTTTGGCTTGATAGTTGTTTGCTACGCCGACGTATCCTCTGGTGCAATGAGGAACTCAAAGCCACGTCGTTCTGTAGAAATGAGTATGTGTTGATTGATTTTAATTAAAGGAGAATGAAAATGTGTTGATTGATTTTTTTATTTTTCTAAAAGATTTTATGAAGAAATTAAAATCCACTTTTGCACGGAATTTAGGATAGTATGAACTATACAATAAACCCTTACATTCTTATGAAAATTGAGGATGATAAATCCTACATCAAAATCATAAGTTGTTGCGTGGATTAAATTTTTATTTTTATTTTTTGACAAGCTCTAATTTTAACAAAATTAATTCAGAGATATAAACATACAATTAAGCAAAACACATAAGCATACACAATAATTAAACTAAAAATAAAATTAATTCATGAACACAATTATACAATTAATTTAAACACACAACACATAAACATATAAAATAATTAAACAAAAATCTAATTATATATATATATTTTTTAACTTTAGAAATTCAAATTCACTCAATAAAGAAATAATTAAATCACGCTTTTTATTTTTATTTTTTTTAATTAAATCACAAATTAATTTATTTAATTCATATTGTAATGATTTAAGATAGTTGCTAAAAAAACATGTCACAACTCTCTTTAATAAGACAAAATACTTAAAGATAATAATATTAATAATAACATCAAAATTACCCAATCCCTTTAACTTAATCACACTACCCACACTCACATGCATTCCTACTCCCACTAACACACAATCACACACACACACACACGCACAATAACACCTTCTTTCTCACTAACCCACGCACACACACAAACTCACCCAAAAAACAAAACAAACTCTCCGCTCACACACATATCAGAGAAGCTAAAGAAAGGGGGTGAGCATGAGAGAGAGAGAGAGAGAATGGAGAGAGAGCAAGTGAGAAGGAGAGGCGATGAGAAGGGGAGAGAGCGGGCAGCTCGCGGATGCAGGTCGACGAGAGGAGAGATAGCGTCGGCGCGTGCATGGGGGAGGTGGAAGGGTGGTTCTGAGATCGCGAGGAAGGAGATCGGAGGCTTGAGACGGACGCGCGGGTGGCGGTGAGTGCGGGACCGGACTTCGCTCGGTTCCTCGTGATGATGGTCGAGCTGGTCGGATCGCGTTGTGCAGAGGCGCGGCGTTGCGCTCGCGATCCCACCCGGAGCTTCCGTCGGTGCGAGCGCGAGGGGTTGGTGCGTGTGGTATGGTGCGACGAGATCTGGAGGAAGCGGAGGTCAGACCGGCGAGCTGCGGCGGCTTCGTCGCACGAGTGGAGGTCGCCGAGGTGGGCGGTTTCGCGAGATCGCGAGAGGTGGGGCGCCTGAGCCATGCGGCGTTGGAGGACGATGGAGGTGCGACCGATCGGGCTCGCCCGTCGGTCTGCGGAGATCGGGGTGGATAGGGAGTGCGCGGCTAGGAAAGAGGAAGGAAGAACTGGCTGGAGTGGCCCGCGTGGCAACGCTGAACCCAGGTGCTGGCGATGAAGATGGAGGCTTTATGAGGATGATGATGATGTGAGGCCGCGCTGGAGAGCCGAAACCACCGGCCTCCTCTTTTTCCTCTTTTTTGTATTAATTTTTGATGATGATGACCGTTGCTCAGAGAATTACCTTGTTACTTGGGTTGTCTTGCTGAATTTTTTTAATTTTTCCTTTGGCTTATTGATGTATCCGAATGTATTCTTTTGATTTTTGGTGTTTGAATTTATGCTATTTGACTTGGAAATTTCCTGACTTGTTTTTTTTTTGAAAATTTCTTCTTTTTCTCCTTGATGATGGATGTATATATGGTGTTGTTAGTCCAACAGAATTATCGCTATTCCATCTTTTACAGTTGGCTTCCCTGATCCAAAAATGCCACGGAAGGATTTTTATCATTTAGCATAGAGTAAAGGCAGGAACACCATCATGGTGTTGCCACTCCGTTATTTGACTTCCCTTTTCCTTTTGGTCACGGGTTTCTTTTTCCTTGTTTGCATGCATCACGGATTGAAAATCTCAAAATATGCAGGTTTACTATTTTTTATGTTTTTTGAATGAAATGATTAGGCTAAACAAAGTGGGCTTGTATGGAATTGGGCTGAAAAATTGAAGTGGGCCTAAACAAACAAAAATAAAACTGAAACTGAATGGGCTAAAAGGATCGTTTAAAAGAAATTAAAATGGGCTAGTTTGATTTTTCTAAGGAATGAGATGCATTTTTTCATTTTTCAAATTTTGGATGAAAATAATAATAAGGATAAAAATTCTCTGACAAAATATGGTGTTCACACATTACATTTATTGAAATAAATTGGGGTTTAAATTATGAAAAATAGATATAGGGGAAACATTACATTATCATGTAGATAGCATTCATTAAGGGGCTATTTAAAACCTTTTCATTGGAATTTGATATCAAATAAATCTATCATGACAAGGAAAATAAGCTATATTCCCATGTCAAATTATACCCTTAAACTATCTCAAATGAGGAGCATTATTAGAGTCCAAATAGAGAATCGTGTCTCTATTCCACTTTGACGATAGTGAATAGTGGGAATCATCACCTCTTCAGGTGTACAAGTTAAATAACGATGGTGCCACATTTGCAGATGAAGATGAATATAGACTGAGCTATTATTCGTGATTGACATTGGATTTGTCACAATGAAGATGGGAAGCATTTTGGGAATATTGATGAGGGACAAAACAATGACGCATCGATTTAAAATAGACATTTATGCTTGTTTCCCTTCCCAACATGTTCTCATTTTTATGGGGAATTAAATTGTTTATCACTAGTTCCATGGTAACAACTTGTTAGTGATACATTCTTTTCTCATTGTTATTCTATGTGAGAAATATCTTTGTTTAAGTAGGGTGTGAAAATGAGAAATAAATAAGTGAATTTAAGAAATATTGTGGATTTAGATTTTATGAAGCAAAATAGGAGAAATTTGGACCTTGTTTGATTTGAGTTTTCATTTTCAATTTTTCAATTTTTGTGAAGGAAATATTGAAAATTCTAAAAATTACAAATTTCAATTTTTAGCTTTCATTTCCAGTTTTCAGGATTTCTTCACAAAATCCTAAAAGCTAAAAATTGAAACTAAACAGGCCTTTGGGAATTCGAGGTTTTTTTTTATACATTTTAGAAATTTTCAAGGACTATTTTAATATATTTAGAAATTGTAGGACTAATTCAATATATTATAATTTGGTGCCATGTGCCATGCATGCCATATGCGCTCAACATAACATGTCATCAACATGTGGCATGTCATTAGGATTTAATGTGCCACGTCAGAACAATAACAGTTGATTAATGATTGTTTAACGAGACTAATGAGTTACAAAATAAAATTTCAGGAACTTAATAGTTAGTTTTGATATTTCAAAGATTAAAGTGAAATACGCTTATAATTTTATGCATCAAAGTGAATCTCTTACATTTTCAGGGATCAAAATAAACCTTTAATCCATTTACTTACTACTTGATAACAAACTTCTGTTTTCAACTCATCATGTATTAGGTATAATATATAATAAACATTTATTGATCTGACCGGTCCAACAAAAAAAGTTATTGAGAATTAGAAGAATACCTAGGTTGAAACATTTTTGAATTAACAAACACACGTTTTCTATATAAAATGAGAATGTTTTTTCTTTTTCCCAAAAGTTGTTTTCCATACCCAGCACCCTTCCTCTAAAATCCATGTTTCTTCCCTTTTTTTATTATATAACGCAAAAAATGTGGTAAAGAAAGATTTCAAGATCACAAAAACTAGATTTTGTGATTTTTTTTTTGGGGTAATGATATTGTGAATTTTTTAAGTCATAGCTACAATATTACTTCCTTGTGGAACCTGCACGTATTTTACCGAAACGATCCATTAAAAAACCAGAATAATGGACCCTTTAGCTAACTCCTAGGATCCGCTTGGGGCCAGAGGAAATAATAATAATTAGAAAATCTAACGAAGGTCACCGGAAGTAGAAACATATCCAGAAGTAAAATAAACAGTACATAAAAGAATGGAACTATAGCCTAATGGAACGTAAGAGGATAACAAATGGAAATGACCTCGCAACCATAAGGACTTAATTAACCACGAAAGGTTCTTAAATACATCTTAACATCATATATAAGTTCATACGCAAACTTTGATCGCAAGGCAATCTAATGAAATGATGTTTATAGTAAGTGTATCCGTACACAATTAAACTTTCCATAGCTCAAAGCAATCAAAGTGTAGCTAGTTAGGAGGTTTATTCAAACACTAGTGTAGCTAACGCGTAATGATGCCTTCTAATCGTCCAACTCAAGAGTTTCTATAAAAACGAATATATTAAAGGGTGAGTGCTATAAAACAAGGGACAACCATGATTACCTTGCCCTTAACTAAAATAATAAACAAATTATCATATAAACTATTGAGAATCCTAGAAAGGAAAGGGGAAGGAAGGAGAGACGGTATCAGGACATAGGGACCCCACAAAGGATCACATCGTGCGATGGCCTAGAGTTTGACTTATGTAAAGCATAAGGACACGAAAGTTGACCGGCAACAGCCGGTGATGTAGGACGCACCGACACTCGTAAGTCACCACAGTCACCGGCACTTGCGCCCTGTTCAGTTTCAAAAACGTGACCACGTTCCCGCACTCTCTCCTGTCTCACACACAGTACAATCACAAAATTGGAGCACGAGAGAGAGAGAGAGAGAGAGAGGACACAAACAACACGAGAAGAAGAGATTAGAGCTGGGGACATTAACATTAACATTAACATTAACATATTGTACATTTGTTGTTAATCCCGAGGCTGAGGCTCTCTTCTCAGTAAATTGTTCTTATATCATTTTTGCGTACGAATCACTTCTCTCTCTTCTCTCTCCCGTGTTTGCGTGGTAAGTTCCAGCGCTGCATAGTAGTAGTAACTGTTCCCTCTCCTATCTTTTTTTTTTTTATTTTTTATTATTAGCAATGCGGTTACAGTTTTTTCCTCGCGCCCTGTGCTTCTTCTTTCTGTACTTGTGTAACGAGTCCTTTCTTCTTCTTCTTCTTCTGTCCCTTGCGTTTCACGTGAGGACACCAAAAGCTCAACACTCCTGAATTGACCACACACTCTCACCAAAGATTGTATTGTTTGTTTCCTCTCTGCTTTGGAAATTTCTATCAATCTACTTGCTGGATCTTGTTCGTTTAATACTTTCTCTGTACTTTCGTTTCTCTCTTGTATGCCATTGGGATTGGGATCAGTTCTTGTGTTTGACACTGTTTTGTTTCCGTACAATGTTTTTTGGATATGGATATGGATATGGATATGGATGTAATTGTCTTTTTATGTGAACTTTGAACCGTTACTAATTAATCTTCACTATTTGCTTCTGTTGTTTGGTTTTGGCCTTATGGATTGTAGATTCGTTCTTGCTATCTAGTTCTGGTAACTTTCTCTTCCTCTTTTTGTTATTTATGTGTGATTTGTATTCGGTGGGAATTAAGGAAATGTAGCGGTTGATTTCTAATTCCAATTTCCGACAACTTTTTTATTTTTTTATTTTTTATGGAGCCTCTTCACTCCTAAAATCTATTCTACATTTCTACCCTTTCGTTAATGGGTTGGGTTGGTCAAAGTTAATATAGTTTGAAATATATATACATTTCTACCCATTTCTACCCACTGCTTCTGGGTTTATCTCCCTTGGTTTATCTCTACTCGATCAGAAGATTCTTTTTTTATATATATATATATATATATATTTTACACAGAGATGTAGCAGCATCTTGTATGTTTGGCCATTCTTCTTTTATCGTGTTAAGAATATTTCGAATGGTTTCACTTTGTCCTTTCTCATTCCTTTCTAAATTCGTCTTGGCTCAAGGCAAACTAGTATTTGTTCGTTTTTGTCTACTCTTCCAAAGGGTAAAACAAACAGGTCATGGTATATTTGCACGATTTTAGGAATTTTACTTCAACTTTACTAGCGTGGACAAGATCGCAATCGATGCAGAAGTCGGTATCAAATTGCTCGGACTTATGCATCTGTGCTCTTTTCTTCATGTTTTTATGTCGATTTTCACATTTTGATCTCTGCCTCTGCCTATCCACTCTGTTATTGCTTTCTAGATGAGGTCCTGATTTATTTGGTGCATTTTCTTTGATCAATTCAATGTGGTGCCATTAACGTCAAAATTTGTGTGCTATATGAACTTTCTGCAATTTTTATCTTTCTGGTTTTTCCATGTTGGGCTTGTGCTGCACTTGCTGGTACAACCAGAGAGATTGCTTGTTTTGATACTCATTGTGATGAATGTTTCAAATGCATTCTTCACCTGTCTTTTTTGGTTTCCCTTCCTTTGTGATTTTGACAATTATTCCCTCTCGCTGTGTTTTTTCCCTCTATGAATTTAGCCACTCATATTCTCTCACCGTTTGCAGGAGGTAGACCATAGTTATTCTTGAATCTCTGGAAAAGCAACCCCACAAGAAGTTCTGCACTTTTATGGTGGTGGAAGCACTATTCTGGGCTTGTGGTGTTGATAGTGGTTACAGACTTTAGGAACTGAGAACTACCTTGTGCTTAAGGTGCTCGCTAAGGTTAGTTTATGCTATAATTTTGCCCTGTCACACCTTCTTCATTACATTGATATTTGAAGGAATTTGAAAGCATGAAAGAAATTGAGAAGAGAAAGCCTGCAAGGAATAGTCAGGCAAAGAGTTCTAGAAGAACCGAAAGGAGAGAGAATAAATTGCATCAAGATAATTCATCCAAAACATTGAGTGAAAAAGGAAAGGAAGCTAAGACACCCCAGGCTAGACCAACTGCAAATAACTTTAAAAGTGATACAAACACAGCCTCAGAGAATCCAGAAACTTATGAAAACATGGTTATACATTATGTGGATGATGTCAACAGGTCTGAGGAGGCAGTTGCCGAGACAAAAGTTAATGAAATGGTTGCTAACGAAAACAAAAATGAAGTAGTTGATGATCATTCCAGTGATTTGGAGAAAGAGCAAAAAGAAGGAAATGAAGAAGTATCAGACACTGAGACGGCAAAGGATTCAGTATCATCACAAGGTGATTCTTTCACAAATGAGGATGAGAAAGTAGAAAAAGCTTCAAAAGATCCTAAAAGTAAGGCCAAAGTGACTCCTTTAGAAGGTAGCCGTGGATCAAGGGATAGATCTGATAGAAAAACCAATAAGTTGCAATCTAAGGTGTCTAATAGCAATCAAACGAAACCTATGAACTCAAATAAAGGGTCTACTAGAGTTACTGACAAAAATACATCTTCAACCAATTCCAAGGATGTGAAAACTCCTGTAAAAGTTACATCAGAATCTTCTGGTGGAATTGATGAAAAACCTGTTCATGAGGTCAAGGAAGTTGATATCCTAGATGAATCCTCACATGGTGCTCAGAGTGTAGGAAGCGAAGATGAAAGTAATGAAACAGTTAATGCTGAAGAAAATGGTAAACATGAGGACGATGCAGCTTTGGAATTGAAAATTAAAGAAATGGAAACACAAATTGAAAAGCTTGAAGAGGAACTAAGAGAAGTTGCTGCTCTTGAAGTGTCACTTTATTCTGTTGTACCAGAGCATGGGAGCTCAGCACACAAGGTGCACACATCTGCTCGACGCCTTTCTAGGCTATACATACATGCTTGTAAGCATTGGACTCAAGATCGGCGGGCAACGATTGCCAAGAATACTGTTTCTGGACTTATTGTGGTTGCTAAGTCTTGTGGTAATGATGTTTCAAGGTATGTAAATGTGCTTTGTTAAAATTTTGTCCTCTACTGATTTTGGCTATGAAATTTGGACAATCAATATTCTGATCTTGATTTCTGTTTTAGGTTAACTTACTGGTTGTCAAATACTGTTGTGCTGAGAGAGATACTTTCACAAGCTTTTGGGGGTTCATGTCAAGCTAGTCCCCTTATGAGATTGGCTGAGTCAAATGGGGCTGGCAAGAAAAATGATGGGAAGTCTGCAGCACTAAAATGGAAAGGTGTCTCCAATGGTAAACATGGAAATAGTTTTATGAAGTTTGTTGAAGATTGGCAAGAAACAGGAACCTTTAGATCTGCATTAGAAAGAGTAGAATCATGGATTTTTTCTCGGATAGTGGAGTCAGTGTGGTGGCAGGTATAACTATAAATGTTGTCTTATTTAATGCAGATAATTGATGCTTATAATTAAGATATAGATGCATTCACTGATGCAAGAAAAGAACCATGCTTAATTGTTGTTTGGTATGAGGGGGAGGAGAACATCTTCTTTCCAACCATCATATGTTGTTGTTTAGTCTATTTATTCAGATTAACACAAATGGAGTCCATCCATGAAAATTTTTACCCCATTTTTTTGCCCATACCAAACACACCCTAAGATGTAAATAAAACTCACCATAGAACTTGACTGATATTTGGATTCAAATTCCTGGAAAAATAATTGAAAACCCCCCACAATAAACTTTTCAATTATCATTATCCCAGTCATTGATTTGATATGTGCTTCCAATGGGTGCTGAAACGCAGAAACCAAGAATGTCACACATATCCAGTGATTTGTGGGCTCATGAATATTTATTATTACACATATATGCTAATGTTCCTTTTTTAAACATACCTTTATTCAATTCAGAGTCATTAATTATTAATTAGTGTCTTGTTAATTTGATGATATTGAACTTGATTCAAATAAAAATGATTCATCTACTCTTGACTGCTCTTTACTTAAAGTTGACCTGTGGTCTCATAATTTTTCAAAACATTTGCGATAACTTGAGAAGCATGCGATGTTTTCAGGCTTTGACTCCTTATATGCAGTCTCCAGTTGGGGACTCTTCAAACAAATCCATTGGGAGGCTTCTGGGACCTGCTCTGGGTGATCAGAAGCAAGGAAGCTTTTCCATCAATCTCTGGAGAAATGCTTTCCAAGATGCTTTTCAACGACTCTGTCCAGTTC
Source organism: Dalbergia oliveri (assembly GCA_030441495.1). Classification (NCBI taxonomy): domain Eukaryota; kingdom Viridiplantae; phylum Streptophyta; class Magnoliopsida; order Fabales; family Fabaceae; genus Dalbergia; species Dalbergia oliveri. Next base: position 17,022,310 of record JAMLFY010000008.1, read on the forward strand.
GAGCAGGAGGACATGAGTGTGGTTGTTTGTCTGTTTTGGCTAGAATGGTGTGCCTTTTCATTGCTACTTATGTCCTTCCTTTCTTGAATATGCTTTTCACTTCCCTTTACTTTGCTATAAGGACTGAAGATGTAAAATCTTTCACCAGGTCATGGACCATTGCATAGCTAGACTAGATGTTGCAATGTTCAATGCAATTCTTCGGGAGTCAGCCTTTGAGATCCCAACTGATCCTGTTTCAGATCCTATAGTGGATTCGAAGGTTTTGCCAATTCCAGCAGGAGATTTAAGCTTTGGGTCGGGTGCACAGCTAAAAAATTCTGTATGTATTTATTTTCGTAGTAGGCTTGGTTTTCATGCACTGTGTAAAAGATCATCTGCTTCGAAGATATCATGTTGCGTGACATTTGTAATTTTCTGTAGTCGATTCTTCTGATGCCATGCCGTATAGTTTGTTAATCTTGTAGTGTGGTAATATCCAAAGCCAGTATCAGTGATGATTGAAAAGAAAATGATAACATGAACTATGTTTGGTGTTTATATTGCGTTGATGTGAGTCATGCGACTATTATGTTGTTTAAAGTTTCATCTTATTGGAAGGTTGTTACTTTGTTTAGGCTTATGGAATAGCTACTTGAAATGCAGGTTGGCAATTGGTCTAGATGGCTCACTGACATGTTTGGTATGGATGCTGAAGATTGTCTGCAAGAAAATCAGGAGAATGGAGAAAATGATGAAAGGCAGGGTAGAGATGGTGACCTTAAATCTTTCCTTCTCCTTAACGACTTGAGTGACCTTCTAATGCTCCCAAAAGACATGCTTATGGATAAACAAGTCAGACTGGAGGTTAATCTAACGAATCAAATACTGTTCTCTTCTGCGGCATTTCACCTTCACTTTCTCTTTTCGTTGCATTGTCATTGCATTGATTGCATTTGTTTTGTTGTTGAGCAGGTGTGTCCATCCATCAGCCTCTCATTGATTATACGGGTCCTATGCAACTTCACTCCTGATGAATTCTGTCCAGATCATGTTCCAGGAGCTGTGTTGGAGGCCCTGCATGAGGAGGTATACTCATATATTAATTTGTTGCTAGATTTAACAGGTTATAGCAAGTCTGATAGCTGGTCCAACAAAATTATGTAAACATTAATTTTTTTTATATTTAACTACGATACATTATGAAATGTTGGATTTGGTTTCTCTTAATGTTCATAAATATAACCAGATTGCATTTAATAAATGACGAAGAGATAAATCAATTAAATTCTGGATCTGATAAATGATAATGCTTGTCATGCAATGTCAGTCTCATGGAGCTCCTAGTTTGTAACTTCCTGTAGTTCTACTTTTAAGAGCATAATTATTATCCTATATGCTATATATTACTAAAGGGAATACTAGTTTATTGAATTTTATTATCTGCAATGTTTAGTTCATGGTGGAGCGAAAGTCGTCACCAGAATCTGTCAGAAACTTCCCGTATGCAGCTGCTCCGGTTGTGTACACGCCTCCCTCCTCAGCTAATGTGGCAGAGAAAGTTGCAGAGGCAGGAGGAAAGTCTCACCTGGCACAGAATGTCTCGGCTGTTCAGAAGAGAGGATACACCAGTGATGAAGAACTAGAGGAACTTGATTCCCCCTTACATACATCATTGATAAGCTGCCTTCATCTCCAACAGTTACTGTTAATGGAGAAGGTAATAATCACAAAGAGCAAGGGAGCCACCCCACACAAGTGTTAGATACCAACTCCTTCGTGAAGTTTGGTCCATGTGAACAATGTGATTTCGACATGTGTACCTGAGTGCTTTTATCAAAAGGAAAAATGAATATGTAGGAGACATAGGAGCAATGAATTGTGCATTGAGGAAATAATAAAAAAGAAAAGAAACGCAAAGGAGAGATTAAAGATAATTTGAGAATCCTGAGTAATAGAGCAGCTTAAGCCTGCAGGTTTTTTTGTGTATATAAATGGATGGATTTGATATAGCTTAACCTTTGAGGATTTGCTGTGTTTAGTGTTTTACCATCTTCATGCTTGTCTGAAAAGTAGTGTCTTTTGTAATAGAAATTTTAATGTTGATTTGTTATTAAAAAGAGCATACAAACATCATTTACAATTTACATTTTAATTTTAGGCACAAAAAATATATTTAAGTCTTTAACTTTATATCGCATTGGTCTATGTTTTTAAGGGGTTCTTTGGACTAGGAACTCATTGCTTCAGCTCATTTCTTTTGGTTAAGGCATCAGATTGCTTGTTTCGACTTGCAGTATATTTTAAGAAATCTTTTGCAATTTGCTATGATAACTTAAAATATAGTACTAATAAGAAATGGGGAGTGATTTTTATGCACTTATGGTGTAATATATTGTCATCCAATTAAATTATACAATTTATATGATTTTTTAAGTGAGCAAGATTCATTTAATTATTTTATTAATTATATATAATTGAATGACAATATAAAAAAAATTACATTGTAAATGTATAGAAATTAAATTCTAGAAAATATCAATCCTCAAATTTTTTAGATGTCATGGACAACAGAGAAATAAGGAATTTCAAATGCATTACTAGTAAATTAATTTATGACAAAATACGAAAAATCGTGTACCAATAGTTGAGAATTTTAGTTGTATCTCATTACTCATGAAATGCACTGAAAAGGTTCTATATTTATCATTAGTTATTTGCCATATTTATTATAGATTTAAATATGTTAATAAGTGAATTTTAGTTTTGGTCTTTGAATAAAATTTTCTTTTGTTTTGTTTTAAATATTTCTAAAATTATGTGATTTTGATCCATGTCGTTGAACTATATATATCAAATGTTAAACTAACTAAGAAAATGTCATGTCATTCAATCTTATTTAACAGTTAGTAATCATACGTGACAAGGACTAAAAAAGTTTGAGAAATGTTTGAACTGAAAGAAAAGAATTTTTTTCAAGAATCAAAACCAAAATTCACTTACTTTTCAGGACTAAAGACATATTTAAACTTTTATTATATGGATTTAATTTATATAACTGACATTGGAAAATTTTTTTATACGTCATCCAATTATGTATACCATTACATTGGTCATGATAATTGACTTTCACACTAATTATTTAAAAGGTTATGTGCAAAAAAGAATAAAATTTTGATTAAATGGTAATGGATTAAAATTAAACTCTTATTATATATAATAACCAAAATCATGACTAAAATTCTTAGTAATTTATATATCAATCCCCATTTCTCTGAAATGATATCTACAATATGGGTTCGAAGCTGTGTATTTAGTCGGCCAACAAATTGGATACTCCTAAACTATCTGAATGATGAGGTTCATTTCACTCAATATATTTTATTTTGAGTAGAGATTAATTTACGTAATAAGTCTTATATATTTATTTCATTTAATAACTTTTTATTTATATTGAATTTAATCAATTTAACCATTGATTTATGTGATATTATATTGATAATTAAGTGTACCAAATTTTAGAAAATTCGACAATAATAAACATGTAATCTAATAACGATATTTACATATATTTTTAAAAATATGTTATCAAACATAAAATAAAATGATAAACTATCAAATCATTTTAAAATTATATGAAATTTTATATACTTAATTAATTTGGTAAGAATTTAAATTCAATAATTAAATTAATAAAATTTCATTTCAAAAAAAATATTAGATAAAGTAAATACACCAAAACTTATTCGTAAGTAGATCTGCTCCTGCTCTTTTATTTCAGTAAGTTGGTAATGGTCTTTTATTTTTTGGGTAAGTAGTAGTGGTGGGATTTTCATTTAACATACATATTAGCGATATTATTTATCACTACTCTCCATTTTAAATAGAGTTAGTGAGTTATTTTAGTCTTTAATTTTTAAAATGAGTTATATTGATTTATGATATTACAAAATGTGAGTTACGTTAATTTTTTAACCCACTTTTATTTAATATTTTTCTAGTTAAATGATGATGTATATCGTTAAGTGACACTTTGACATCCGTGTGCTATCAAAGTGTAGTGAAGATTTAAATGATTTATTATAGTGTCTAAAATTATACAAAATTAGTTATTTTATAACTTAAAATGGAGATTTAAATGATTTATTTTGTGTAATATTATATACTAAAATAAATAATTTTAAACTTTACTCTAAATGACATACGGTATGTTTAAGTGTCACTTAATATTATATATTATTATTTAATTGATGAAATGTTCAATAAAAATGGATTGAATGACTAATATGACTCATATTCTACAATGTCATGGACTAATTTTAATTATTTTAAAATTCAGAAATTAAAATTACTCATAAGTGTAAAATAGAGACTAGAATGAGATTTAACTCTTTTAAATAATTTATCTACTTTTAACAAGATAATTATATATGAACAAGTAAAATTTTAAAAGTAAACAATTATTTAAAAGCGACCGCAGTAATAAATAAGAAGGTAAAATACACGTATTCCCCTTTAGGTATCAAGAAATGACACTTCACTTCATTTTATTAAGGATATATTTGGTTTCTCTTTCATTATTTAATTTTAATAAATTTAATCTATATGCATTGATTTCATGTTGTTTGATGGCTACAATATATTAAATAAACTTATCTATTATAATTGCTTTTTATATAATAAAATGATAGATAATTTTAAAATTTAGAATTAAATAATTATTTTCATTAAAAAGTAATAGTTAATATGATAAATAAATAATAAATGACAATTAAATAAGTATTTAAAATAATATTAAAATACACAAATTAATAAAAATCAATATATAAATTTATAACACATGATAAATAATATAACATTTTATATAAAATATAATTTTATATAATAAAAAATGAATTTTAAATAATTGTGACAAATTGATATTTTAATTATCATTTTTTGAATTTTATCTATAAATGATTCATAAATAATATTACTTTGGTATTTTTTATGTTCATTACACGTATTATGATAAAAATGTGGAAGTTGAAAATATTATAAGAAAAATAAAAGTATATATATTTTTATATTTGATATTATATGAAAATAAAATATTACAAAAATAATTATAAAAAATAATAATTTAATTTTGATACATTGATAGTGTAAATTTTTTTATATTATTATCCAATTAATTATTCTATTTAAATAATTTTTTAAGTAGTGGATATAAAAGTAAATCATTTTGACTACATGAAAATATATGTTTAAATACATTATATAACTCATTTATATTATTAGTACATCAAAATTAAATTCATAAAATAATAATTATAAAATAAATCAATTAATAAAAATTTTTAAAAAATGTCAAATCATACTAGTAACTGCCACTATAATAACTATCCACTATAATTTGATAATTTCTTGAATATTTATTAGATGACACTGCAAATAAATAAAAACTCATAATAGTGTTAGATCATACTTAATAATTAACTATTAACTATAATAATTAAATTATTTATTTATAATATTTATTTTAAATATTTTAAATCTCAATTATATAATTATATTTTATATTAATATTATTTATTACTAATATTATTTTTTAAAAAATATTTAATATTATTTTAAATATTTATTTAATTTTTATATCTTATTTATTTAAAATGCTTATTATAAAACTTTTAATTAAACAATTATTGTTAACTTTTAGAATAATTTTAAATACTTTTTATGAATTAAGTTTCTATGAAGTGACAATATAAAATAATTTTAACCGTGAACCAATAGAAATTCAAAAGTATCAAATTTGATAAAAAATTATCTACCAATATTTCATTTTAAGCTATTAGTATACATAAATTTTTTTTATAATTATTTTTATTATTTAGTATATAATTTATAAAAAAATCAAATCACAAAAGAAAATGCACCAAACACACCCGAATAAAATGGGATAGAGTATAAATTTTTCAAACAAATAGAGTACAATGTTATTTTTTGATACCTCAAAAGAAATAAATGTATTTTACCCTAAATAATATTGGTAGGACGTTATGCTGCCAATATGTTTAGGAGATCTGTCACTAGACACAACCATAAATGCTGTTGGATCACATTTACCATGTGTGAATATATTTCTTTTTTATTTATAAGTATTTTTAGAAAAAATCTTAAATCTATAAAAAAAATCTTGAATTATTTATCGATTAAAAATATTAAGAACATATTAATTATTCTTTTCAACTTTACCTTATTTTTTATTTTCTCAATGTATGTCTTTTTTGGTGCTAATGCATGTACAATTTAAGTCATTATGATTGATCTAGCGATGAGGGATTTTGATAAAAAGTATGAGATCCTAAATTCAAACTTAAGTGCAGAGGCGGAGGGAGGGGGACGAGAGGGGCTATGGTCACCCCCAAATTTTACACATTTGTATAATTATATGTATATTTTATATTATGAACCCCTTAAAAATCATGTCATCTCTATACATAGTATACATAATAAATAATAAAAGTCTTTTGATATAGTAGCACATATGATATAAAAGTATTGAATATATAAATGTTTCTAGAATATATTTTTAAGATTTTTTTCTTATTAACTCTTTTTACCCACTTAGTGGAGTTTCTATTTACTAGTTAGTTATTTATGATCAATGCTCTATTTTGATGTTAAATAATGCATTGATGTATATTTTTTATATTGAACCTAAGAGATATTTAAAAAAAAATTATTGACTCTTTTGTTAAGAGAAAAAAGAGAATAAATGATTAAATAAACCCTAATTTATCAATAATTTATATAAAAAATACTATATAATGCCTCATTTTATACTTTCTATATGATAATTTATTTTATTTTATTTTATATTAGCTAATTTGGCCCCCTTCCTTCAAAATTTCTAACTCTGTCACTGCTTGTGCAAATAATATAATTTTTGAAGTACAAAAAAAAAATACATGTCTACAATTTAATTGAGAGAAAAAGAATAACTTAATCAAATTTATCTTTATTATTTAATCTGTATCCAAACTTATTTAATATATTTACCAAAAATTGTGTTCTCCATCTTTTGTGTAAAAATCTTAAAGCACACTTGCAAATAAACAAGGAGAGCATTGTTTACAGTTGTCAATATAATATTACTGCTTCTCTTTGGTTTGGTATTTACCTCATGGCAAAACCATTAGCCCGGCTGCTGCCAGATGACATGTTTTAATTTGACGCGGTTTGACGGAATATAAATTTGTCAGAAATAGCTGGCAACTGCAATTCATTTGCAAGAATACAGTTGATTATACATGTTACCATAGCAAATCTATTCTCTATAGAGGTTTAATTTTATTTTATAAATGATGTTTAATTAAGATATACACTAAAATATGATATTATGAGAGAATTTATGTTGATGTTGGATTTAAACTTAAATCACTGTTCACAATTTCATGAGGAGGACAGTAGTGCATCAAAATTTAATGCGACACGAGACAATGTACTGAAATCACTCCACAAAGAAGACTGAAATATTACGAGAGAATTTATATTATTTTTTGGTTTAACATTGTCATCGGTGATTTATTTGTTATATTATTTTAGATGAAATCACCAATCACAATTAATATAGCGAATATCATTGCAAAATACTGAAATAGTTGAAGATCCCCCCTGTTTTCACTAAATTTGACGTGGTGATATGAATCTCGTATCATAACAATTTTTTTTTTAAAAAAAAGGCCATATTTTGATGTATACACATGTCAAAAGCCATATGTGAAAAAAAAAGTATGTTTCATAGAAAAAAGGGGGGGGCTCATGTGTTTGAAAACAATTTAATATAAATAAAAATGGTTTTCTGATACTTGACAGCCTTCATATCCCTGTGCCCCAGGTATGCTAAGATTGTGGAATTCATTACAATTAAGAGAATAAATCAGAAGTTTAGGACAAGCTAGGTTTAAATTTATAATAAGTAGATCTTATCAAAATTTCTGGCCAGCTGTATCAATGAATGAGTTATTTGGGAACAAAAAATAAAAGGAGCATCCAATGGAAAATCCCATCAGTAAATTCGTCAATTTGTTGTCAGTGTCTGATCTGAACTAAAAGCGGCATTTGTGAGTGAATATTTTTTCATCAGAGAGAAACAAAAACATTAGATCTGCTCTAATATCTTTCCACCATGTCATATATCCATTCAAATTAAACCACAAAACTAAGTTCCAGTTTCATTGATTAAAGTCATGCCAATAAGAATGTTCATGCACATTCCAAACTTTAAAAGGTAAAATAAAATAAAATAAAATTAACCATCAGATGAAACAGAACTAACAATCATGAGTTTGATAATCAAGACAGAGACTTAAAAGTAAATTCTAGAAGTTCACTTTATGTAAAATTAACCTCCAGTAATTGCTAGCAGTACTAGAGGCCTTCAGCCTCCATTGTTGCCAACCATGCATCAAAATCATCCACAATAGCTGTGTTGAGGTATTGAGTAATGTCAAAATCATCTTCACTTCCAATCATCTGGCTTCCCAAACCAGCATTTGCTCCAGACCAATGGTTCTGAACACCAATAGAGGAGCATGAGTTCAAGTTCTGATTTGTGTTCTGGTTCAAATTATTTGGAAGGTTAGGTTCATGACTTTGCACCAGTGGAGGTAGCTGGGCCAGTGTTGCTTCAGAAACCTGAATAGGTAATGGCCACACATCCCCATGATTGATCCCATTAGAATTCAACATGAATGAACTAACACCATTATTGTTTGCTGCTCCTGAAGTTTCATTCGCCATGGTTTGAGGTTCCACATCGAAGGCACTGCTCAAATCTTCTATATCTCCGGCCCCAAGTAACTGGGTTCCAAAACCAGGTAGCAAATGTGAGAGACTCAGAAGATTTTGGGACCCAATAAGATTATTGGTATCTTGAAAGCTAAGAACGCTGCGCCCCTGGTGTTGATGCTGGTTGTTTTGAAGGTTCTGATTGAAGTCACTGTTAACATGCACCTGGTTCTCAACGGCTTGTGGTGCTTGAGAGCCCTGGCTAGTACTCCCCAGCAACAGCATTGATTGTTGTAAGCTTGCACCCTGCAGAGTGTTTGGAACCAATGCTCCATAGTCACCAGCTGAAGTGCCATAATTTCCAACCTGAGATCCAGATCCAGTCAATCCACCAAAACTATGAGGGCTACTTTGGATGAGATTAGGATTTTGTAGGGGGAAGAGGACGGTGATGATGATGATGATGAGTTGCTTGGTTGAGGTCCAGTCAATCCACCAAGAAAACAAGGGTTCCTATGGATGCCATTAGAGTTTTGGCAGCCTTGGAAAGATGATGGTGATGATGATTGGCTGCTTAGCTGAGATCTAGCTCTAGTCGATCCACTGAAATTATAAGGGCTACTTCGGATACGACTTGAGTTTTGATAGCAGCCTTGTAAAGAGGATGGTGATGATAATAAGTTGCCCAATTGAGATGGGTTCTAATCACTCTACCAAGATTACAAGGCCTACTTTGGATCTGATTAGAGCTTCGGTAACCTTGAAAGAAGATAGTAATGATGATGAGTTGCTCAGTTGAGATCTAGTTCCAGCCAATCCACCAAGATTATGAGGGCTACTTTGAATATGATTTGAGTCTCGAGAGCCTTGAAAAACGGAAGATGATGCTGATGCTGACGAGCTGCTCAATTGAGATCTAGTTCCAGCCAATCCACCAAAATTACAAGAGCTACCTTGAGTAAGATTAGATTTTTGGTAGTCTTGAAAAAGGGATAGCAACGATGATGAGTTGCTCAATTGAGCACTAGTTCCTCTCAGTCCACCCAAATTACAAGAGCCACTTTGAATGCTATTAGAGTTTTGGTAGCTTTCAAAAGAGGAATTAGGCGGTGATGATGATGAGCTGCTGCTCAGTTGAGGCCTAGTTCCAGCAATCAATCCGCCAAGATTACAAGAGCTGCTTTGAAAGCAAGTCGAATTTTGGTGGCCTTCAAAAGAGGAAGGTGATGATGATGATGATGAGTTGCTCAATTGAGATTCAGTTCCAATAATCAATCCGCTACTTTGGATGAGATCATCATCATTAGGGTTTTGCCACCCTTGAAATGAGAGTGATGATGGGCTGCTCTGTTGAGATACAATTTCAGCCAGTCCGCTAAGATTGCAAGAGCTGCTTTGGATGATATTAGGGTTTTGGTTGCTTTGAAATGAGGAGTATGGTGGTGATGATGAAGATGATGACGATGATGAGTTGCTTAGCTGTGGGGTCGAGAGTTGTTGGTGATTGTGTCGATGGAGAAAGTTGCTGCTTGAGTTGTTTTCAGGCTGCTTCACGTTCTCATTGGGAGGACATGCTACTTCATTGTTACCTCTCTGAGGAAGAAGAAGACCTTCTTCATCCCTGCTTGTTTCTGTTGTCACCAAGTAGGGGATACTCATCAGAAGCAGGATTCGGTAAGCTCTCCATGATGCCCCTCACGTCATAACTAGTCAGCTCAAAGTTGGTAATTGCCTCCCTGCCCTTGAATCTTATTAGCGCAATGTCATATCCTCTAGCTGCATCCTCAGCGGTATCTGTTTGTTGCAATATTATTAATTATTAGTGTCAGGACGATACATATGATGATGATGATGATGATATGAAGCAATTAATAATTATAACACAGTAGTACTCAATAACACTTTCTTAACAAACATATTTAACTTAGAGAGAGGCATTCATTCTCTTGTTTATATCATGCGTATCAATATCTTTTGACGAGTGTTATATGGCTCGAGGAATTTTTCATTCAAACGGTGTGAATAGTCCTTTTAGCCAATCAATAACACAAGAATAGTTGAGGGAGAGAGAAAATAGGGAAGTGGGGCGGAATACATGTAAAAATATTTGATATATTAATAATTGATATATACATGTTGATATTTCAAAGTGTACCCTAAATAATAATGAGAAAAAGAATTTGTATAACATTATTAAATATTAAAGAAAAAAAAAACGAATCGAATTTGTTAAAATTATGAACTAACAATATGTTCCCAAGAATATGCTTGGTATCCCTTTGTCCCGACCCAGCCATGCTTGCCACTGCATACCTCCAGTGATCCTGTTTCAGAAAAACATGAATATGTGTAAGAGATAGGGGTGGCATAAATACAAATTATAAGATTTTTCTTGTATTGTCATTTAATCAGATTATTTTATTTGGATGAACTTTTTAAATCCTAGTGTAAGATTTAATTACCTTCACTAATATGATAGGACATAATTGGATCAATATATATAACGGAGCAGAAAATAGGTACTACAAACCTATAAACACCACGGTAATTGGAATCGCTCCCAGAGAAGCCTTTGCCGCCCTTTCTGAAATTTTGTTTAGATTCAATGAAAGAAAAATCATTTACGTGACTATGCAACTGTTCGGTCCAGTAACAGTGGTTGAATTTTATAGGATTATCTTTTGCAGTATTGCAAGTATACTATATGGTAGCTTTATAGTAAAAATCTATATTCACTTTCACTTTTTAAAGAAAAAATAATAACTAGCTAAAAAGCAATGAATTGCAATGACCTTTACATGGACAATGTATAATGCAGTTCACAACTTGCCTTCTAACAGCAAAAATATATTCTTTTTCCTCATGGTTTGCATTTCATGGATTTCCTTCCAATAGCAGCTCACCTACGATTAATAATATGCTTGTGATGAGACGGAACTCAAGTACTACTACTACTAATAATAATAATAATAATAATAAAAAATCAAGAATGTGTCTGTACTAGCTAGCTATATTTTTTCCCCAATGAAGCCCATGAATCTATCTAAGATTACATACAGAAAGATTTGTAAATGATGATAGGCCCCCTATTTTAAGGGAGACCAAGTCATGAGCTCTAGCGGCTCCAAGTTCAGTCGAATATCCACCTGCCAAACCCAAAATTAAAAAAAAAAAAAAGGAATCCAATCAGATAAACACACAAACAAAGGGAAATTTTCAATCACCACTCGTTCCAGGAAAACCCAAGATTAATTTTTTGGCCATTAACATTTAAACTAAATATTTTACATAGAAGAGAAATTCAATACGTACCGATATAAACTGCAGTAGTTGAAAAAGGTTCAGCCATACAAGTGAAAAAAAAAAAACGTTAGTGAGTTGTTTGGGGGCAATAAATAAAATAATAAATAGAGAACTATATATTAAAATAAAAAATAAAAAGATATAGAAATGAATGAAAAGCTATGTATCAAATTAAGGTGTTTCGAACCTGTTCTTCCTCTCGATCCTTCGACGGTGTTATCCCACACAAATGCTTCGAAACGATCCTTAGCGCACCTATGTCACGATTAATTATTTAATTATACCTTCCATTAAGCTCGGAAAAATATGGCACATGAAATTAAATCAATGGCTTATAATAAAATATAATTAATCTTACTTGATAACTCCCCGATATTGAGAGGTCATGGGATAAGAAGCTCTAGTCATGTTAGAACACCTCCAAGCTCATGCTGATTTGGATCATTGTGTCCACTATCATATCCTTCCCTCACATCACTGAAACATTTTCTTACAATAAGATAATAATATATGCAGAAATGACCATAAGATTAAAATTACATTGAAAAGAACAAAAGTGGTTACAATGCTGGCTTGGCTCCGTGAAGACTTTCTCTTATGTGTCCTTCGTCTAGCGCTGACTCCAACAATTTTTCTATTGCGGATGAATTCGCAGGAACAAATTTGGGCACAGAAATGACATCATCTTTGGCTAAATATTGGATGCAACTATTCTGCAAGTCTCCTTCAGAATCTGAAGCACTTCCATGCTGTGTTGTAGTGATCACAAGGTGATGGGGTGTTTCTGAATTTTGATTGGCAACATTGATTGATCCCATATTTGTGTGAATTTCACACTCAGAGAACAACCCTGCCATAGAACTCATATAATTTGTTAAATCTCTTAGGCTGGTACCAAATGAGCAGTGAGGAAAAAAGAACGCTTGTGAGTATACTTATTGAGATCAATATTTTCCCTATAAATAGTGTGCTTAAGATGGCGTAGTTGGGGATATGTAAAAGGAAGATGGACTATTTGGAGATTTTGTATGAGAGGGCTTAAAGCACAAGCAACGACATCTGTTAATAAATATTTGACTTGTAAGACTTGATTATGAATATTATTTAATGTAAAGGTTGAAGATTCACTAATGATTTTAACGAAAGAAGAGAGATGTTCAATATCATTAACTAAATAAAGAGTTAATACTTGTATATTTTTGTCCTCATTTTATATTTATAAGTCATTTTTGTTTGCCTTTTAATTTAAAATGTATTAAATCAATTCTTCATATTGCAAAATATGCATTAAGTTAGCCTCATCCCACTTTTACTTAATATTTCATCAATTAAATAATAATGTATAACATTAAGTGATATTTTGACACACTATGTGTCATTTGAAGTAGAGTAAAATTTAAAATAATTTATTTTGATATTAAACTTGCAAAATGAATTATCTTATGACTTGAAAAGAAGATTAAATTACTCATTTTTATAATTTCATACACAATTATTTTAAACTTTATTCTACTTTAAATGACATGGGGTATGTCAAGGTATCACTTTACATTACACATCATCATTTAAATGACGTAATATTAAATAAAAGTGGACTAATGGACTAACTTAACTCATGTTTTGTAATACCAATAACTAATTTGACCTATTTTAAAAGTCAAAAAATAAAATAACTCATGATTATAATATCATAGACTAAAATGAACGTTAATTAAAAATAGAAAAATTATATATATTTAATGAAGAAAGAGAATTTGACATCAACTCATTAAATTAGAGAATATAAAAATTACAAATAAGAAAATATTAATAGTATATCATTTATTCAAATAATTTGTCTTATAAAAAAATTATTTAAATAATATGTGTTTTGTTTTAAGTTTTAGAGTAATTCTCCAATTTAGTCCTCCATGAAAATAACATTAAATGAATTAATTAGTCTCTCAACCTTTTTTAATCCAACATGATTAAAGTGGGTTAAATTAATCTCTAATGATTTATAAAAATAGGTTAAATTAGTCCTCGATAAAAATATACATAGAATAAATAATTCTGTCTAAATATTAAGAAAGAAATAATTTATCCTATATTTTTAATCATGAGATACTAAGAAGGTATTTCTTTTATTGAATGGCTAATTTGTTTGACGTTATTTTCATAGAAGTCTAAGTTATGGGTTTGATCTAAGATGCATATGTTGGATTAAGTGAGCCTTTTTAGGTTACAATATTCCTTTTGTTAGTAGGCCTCCTTCATTATTTTGAGAAAAAAAAACTATTATTCAATTACGCTACTACAAAACTATAATTTAATTAAGTCTATAAGTTGATTTATTTTCCACGTACAATTACTAAGGGAAAAGCAGCATATTGTTCAATCAGACCATAAGTCTAAATATCAATTTTTTTTTGGTACAAATAATTATACTGATTACATATTATTCCAATAAATAATAGTAATTCCTTCTTTGTTGAGTTTGACACCAGAGCACAATGTTAAATTAAAAGCCACAGCCACCTAGCTCTTTTCTTTTATTAATTGAATGTACATCCGTTTCTGATTGGCTAGTGCATAACAAAACAACAAATGCTCGAATAAAAAATAGGTTTAAATACTAACCCAAAAAAAAGGTTTAAATATGTTTTTAATTCCTGTAAATTTAAGTCATTTTAGTTTTGGTCCCTCTAAAATTTTTGTTTTGATCTTACTCAATTTTTTTCATTTTCTTTTTTTTATCCTTATTGTTCTAATTTTTTGTATCAATAAATATTTTATAATATGTATTTAGCTATTATAAATAATGAAAAATTTATTTTTACATTTTAAATATTTCAAAAAATTTCTTTTTATCCCTATAAATATCACTGTTTAACATCAAATTTACATGAAAGGAACCAAAACATAAAAATGGCAAAAAAAAAAAGGATCAAAATAAAATGATTCATATTTATGAGGACTAAAAACATATTCAAGCCTTTAAAATAAAAAATAGTTAATGCTTTGTGATGAAGATTAATAAATTACAAAGCAATATTTTGGGAAAATATTTTGTTATTTCCTATTTATAATATGCAAATTTATTCTACTTTTAATTATTATATTTTTTTATTTAATGTGTGAAATCAAATTCTCCTTTCAGGACAAAAAACTAATCCAATTTTGTAAATTAAATATTAATTCCATATTTTCTTTTTCCACGGGTGTGATAAACTTTTTCTTTTCTTTATTTAATTAGGATAATCATTAAACATTAAAATAGAATAAAATTAATGATTAAATATTAGCATAAGATTTATCCGGTTACAAATGGTATATACTTTGCTAATATGCAATCTAGCTAATCGCGTGTTGAAGAGAATTTAATTTGCATTTAATGTTATAATTAACTAAAGAAGGGTTTAATAAATAATTTTTTAAATCTCAATATATTAAGTATTCTACTTTTGTATCTAAGTTTTTTTTTTCAGTTTTAATTTCTTTATCAACATCATAAGAGCACATTTTTCTTATATATTTAAAAGGTAAAAGGTTTAAACCTATAATATCATAATAAATTATTCGATTTCCTCACCACTAACCCAATCTCATTAGCTTTGAATGTCATACACTTGTTAAAGAGTTTCTATATCTTTATATAAAAAAAGGATAAAAATAAAATTTTCATTGTCTTTTGATCTTTAAATGAAAATTTATATTTTAATAAATTAAAAACTTAATGATAAAATAAATAAGTTTTTATCTCGTCTCTCTCTCAAAATAGATACTTGTATATATCTTTTTTTTCTTTCGTTATTTATTTTAAAAAAATTATAGCACAATAATTTCATTTTTTATTCAACACAATAATTTGATTTTGAAAATTGCGAAACTGTCAATTTAGTCATTTTAAAATATTAATTGCAATTATTCAATATTCTCTAAAGAGTGATGCATGCATAGTTAAAGGCATTGACTTTTTATATTGTTATTCTTCTAGATCATATTATATTTAATTGTTTTTTAAATAATAGTTTTTTATTTCACTGGCTGACAATTGTTAGGGGAGGAGTTAATTAGAAAAATAATGTCAATGACAGGTAAGAAAAAGCATTTGATGTTAAGGGACATGAAATTAATAAATTATTAAAATATATTATATAAAATATCCAATTCACCTGGTAGGCAAAAATAACATTCTCAATAAAATATAAATTAAAATGATTGACAACTTAATCAAATTTAAGGAGGTAAGACAATGTTTGATTAACTTTTAGGGTGTCTTTGGTATGTTATATTAGGCATAATATTATATGTTATGCCTTTATCCGTTGTTTGCAGGCAATATATCGTAAAAGTTTATCCATCATAATTCCTATATATATCAAAATAATGTATAACTTAATACAACATGTAAAGGCTGGATTAGAACTTATTTAATGTATAAGATCACTTTTATTTTTATTATTTTATTAAAATAAATTATTCTTAAATAAACAATAAGTAAAATTATATAAATAAAAATAATTCTCAATAAAATTATTTCATAATAAATAAATATTGGTAAAAAATAATTATACTTGATAAATAATAAATAATATGTAATATAAAAGTAAGGATTAATAATATAAATATTTTGGTTTGATATTTATTTTTAAATTAAAATTAAAATTATTATAATTAAAAATAGAAAATATTAAAATATTTAAAAGGGTATATTTTATAATTAGCTAACTTATTGAAATAATACATATTTATAAATTATTGAAATAATTAATAATATTTATTATTTTATTATTATTTTATATTAGAATTATTTTCAAAAAATGATAATATTATAGAATATAAATTATAATATCTTTTTTTAAACAAGGGTATTAAGGCTAGAAATTTATCCTTGAGGGATAAGAGAAGGGGGAGGTGAGAGTTTAACAAGGGACCATCCACTCAAAGTGTAAGTGACAATCACAACTCATAGGCTGTAAGCTTAACCGCCTAATATAGTATTAAAAGTTTATCAATTATTAGGGCTTGTATTATCAAAAATTATCTTATCAAGTTTAACACTATCAATTTATATCCTATCAAGCGTCAAACGAGCACTTAATATATAAGGTCTCTTGTACTTTTTAAATTAAATAAATAAATAAGAATAAATAAAATAAAATAATTAACATTTCAAATTAAAATTGAATTAAATTAAATAAATGATGATAAAGAGTAATATAACATTCAATAATAAATAAGTACTTTGAAGAAATAATAAATGATATTTAATATGAAAATCCTATAATAATATAATTAGGAATTCATTCTTAGAAAAGTTGTTCCATATGCGAATTCTCTTTCAATGATAATTTTGTACATAATCATTTTTTGAAAATTGTAAATATCTCATATCAATTTATTGTAATATTGTGTGAAATCCTTTTATTATGACATCATAATTAATAAATCAAATCAAATAATTGAAATAACTAATAATTATAATTAGATAAATAATCAAAAGATATAACATTATTTTCTAATTGATTTGACATATATTATTTTCTTTTATCACTATATATATATATATATATATATATATATATATGTATGTATGTATGTATGTATATTATTTTTTGTGCATTGATTGCATGCAATTGGTATTCCTTTTTTTCTTTTGGTTTATTGTTGCAATTATGTTTATACTATTCTTTTCGTTTAGCAGTCTAAATAGTTTCAAAATTAGGAAAGTGGTAATTTGTTGAGCCAATTCCTATGAAAACGATACGTTACTCACTTTTTTTATTGCTTGTATAATCTAATACACTCGTCGGAGCCACTTAGTAGGTGCTCTTACTTATAAAAATCATAAGTCAATTTTTTTTTTATTTGTTAAACTACAAAACTAAAATGTTTTTGTTTTTGGCTTTTAAAAGTTAATAATACTTCTGAAAACATCTCACGTGATATTTTTCATAACTGAATTTTGCTCTTTAAAACTTAAAAATTAATATAATGTTAAAGTAGAAATCATTTTTCTAAATATCTATATCTATTATAGAGTTATAGTTATTTTGGATTTTTAAAAAAATTTGTGATATATTTACTCAACACTATTATTGTGATTTCGCAACTTTAATCATCAAACAATACTATTATGATTCTTCAAAGCAATTTTTAGATAGCCCAAAAAGCTTAGCAATCTTAAAAAAGTCATAACAATACCAAACTAATTCTAAATCATTTTTTTTTTTTCAAACGCCTAAATCACTTGGAGCTAAGTTTCTTGGACCACTACCCTTTGTTGGGCCAAAAACTAGCTAACAATGAATTCTAAAAGGGCCAGCCCACAAAAAGTCCCAAAAGAAGATATTTTTAGAATATAATCTTTGTAACCCAACTAGTGGGCCTTGTTCCTCATGTTTTACCTTTGGACCCGCAGGTTGTTGGCCTCCCTCCTGTTGTTTCAATGAAATCACATTTCGGACCAAAATTTTTTAAAAAAAAAGATATTTTGGAATCTGACCAAAAAAGAGAAAGTAGATTCTGGAACTAGAATATGCGTTGACCAAACCTTAAATAGAACAAGAAAAAATGAAAAACAGAAGATATGCTCTGGAGCTTGGACGACTGAAAAGAGAGTAAAGGTAGAAGAGGGACAACATGCTTCAGAGCTATAAGGAAATCTTGGGTTTTGAGTTTTCATCTTTTATAATAGTGAAAATAATAAAATTCTGCTATCAGTTTTCATTTTCTGCTTTCAATATCTCATTCACAAAATCTAAAAAATAATCACATAAAATTGAAAACAAGAAATGAAAAGAGCATCCAAGCATGTGCTAATGATTTGGGTTTTTGGACTGTAAAAAAGAGGACTGTACCCCCTGACTACCATTCATTAACACAGCCAATCCAGTGCCAAACAGTGAATGCATGTGTCATGCCCAAACAATTCCTATATCCCAATTCATCACATACAAAATAAAACATTATGTGAAAATAAAAAGCTGAAAATTTACATACAAAAGAGACAACAAAAATAATAGGCCCCATCTTTGAATTAGAACTTGGTAGTTAAGTTCATACTGGAATGGAGGGTTCCTCATTGGTTCCCTGCAAGTTTGCAAAGCAATTCCTTGACTCAAGGGACTGAAGACTTTTCAGAACTTCTACCATTGATGGCCTCTTCTCAGGCACCACAGAAGTGCATCTAAGAGCAATATCTAATGCTCCAACCATTTCTTGGTGACATGTATGTGATATTCTAGGGTCAAGGACTTGGTGTACCCCATTAGTGATGTTCACTTTCCTCCTAACCCACTTCACTATGTCAAGGGACTCACTTGGCTCTGCTTGCTCAGCTTTCTTGCCACTCACTAGCTCTAGCAGCACAACACCAAAGCTGTAGACATCCAACTGTTCAGTGGCTTTCTTGCTGTAACCATATTCTGCAATGCAACAAATACAACTACATGTTAGTACTATGTACTTTCATGTTTATTGGTTAGCAATAATGAATATGCTATATACACCAGGATAACCAACAACAACAACAACAACAACTAAGCCTTATCTCACTACATTAGACGACGACGCGGCGTCCAATTGTAAATCATGTACATGAATCAAAAGGCAATTAGATACTTATTTCAGGCGTGCAAATAGCTGATATGCTAGGCAGTGTTTCCTATCAATAATATTTGATAAGATGGAATTATCAACTAGGTAAAAACTCTTGCTAGGAATACTTTGAAGTTTGAACTCTTCAATGCTGCAGAGTGCAGGCACTTCAAGTTAGTGCCAATAGCACAAGAGATTATGAGTGGATATGGACATATGGTACGAATATATTTGTCCAGTGAGCTAATAGTAAATGCCAGTTATAGTTTGCCAAATTACTCAATGATGAAACTCAAATATGAAAATGCCAAATCAATTGTTTAGTCTTATTGGCCACTTGTATAAATAGTGGTACCTACGAAGGTATTACTCAAATAAGAGTATGCTCTAAGGTCAAGGATAACTGTTTGTCAGTAAATTTCTAGAGGAGAAAGAAAAATGAATAAATTTACTTAAGTCCTTTGCAAAATTTATCAGCTAACAAGTCACAGAAGCTCATTCTGCCGTCAAATGTGCACATAGAAACAGAGATGCCACCAAATTAGAAGCTACGGCTAAGTTCACCCTCAAAATCCAACCAATAAATTAATGATGTTTTACTATAACAGTTAAGTGCTTTATGTAATAATTAACATAACTTCTCAATTCTCATACCTGGTGCAGTGTAACAGGAGGATGGTGCTTCAGAATCCAAAGTTGACTGGAATGCAGCTTCTCCAAGCACCCTATCAAGAGCAAAATCTGCGAGCTTTGGCTCAAAGTTTGCATCCAACAGAATGTTGTTTGACTTGATATTTCTGTGCAGCAAGTGAGGGACATAGTCCTTGTGAAGGTATGCAAGTCCTTGAGCAACTCCAATGGCAATCTTCAATCTAACACCCCACTGCAACTCAAAATTCTGGCTTGAAATCAAGTCCCCTAAGCTTCCTTTATGCAAGTATTCATAGATGAGGAAAACAGACTCATCAGAATGGCAGAACCCCAGAATCTTAACAATGTTCTTGTGCCTAATCTTTGCCAAAGTCTTGACCTCAGCTTTCAAACTCTTTGAGGATTGGTTTCCAAAATTAACTAGCTTCTTCACAGCAACTAGTTCACCACCAGGTAGGTTCATAGCATAAACTTTGCCAAAAACTCCACTATTCCCCAATGAGCCCTTCTCATTGATCCCTATGAGGAGATCATGCTCAGTGATCCTGAGAGGATAGAAGAACACTGACCTCCAAACCCCTACTTCATTCCCCTTGCATGATCTCCTATACAGCACAAACCCACCAGCAAGAATGGCAGTTCCAGCGACAAAGGCTAAAGTGATCAAGGCACATGTTAAGGTTGTAAGGCCACCATTAGTGTGCTTTGGAATGTCATCAGAACAGGAATTGGGCAATCCAGGGCCACAGAGGTCAGGATTCCCTTCCAAATAAGAGGCCGGGAGACCAGAAATCAAGGAGTATGGCACTTTACCAGATAGGTGATTGAAGGATACATTGAAAAGAGCAAGCTTCAGGTTTTGAAGCCCTTGTGGGATTGGACCAGTGAGGTTGTTATCCGAGAGGTCAATGTAAGTCAGCACTGGCAGCTCAGCAAGGGAAGAAGGTATTTCTCCTGTTAGACTGTTGTCAGCCAAAGACAATGAGACTAGTTTCCTGCATTTTTTCAGCTCTGGTATTTGACCAGAAAGAGAATTGTGGGAGAGATTCACTATGCTCATAAGTGGCGAGTCACAAAAATTTGGGGGAAGCTCACCATAGAAATGGTTGAGTGATGCTGAGAATCTGTATAAGCTCTTGACAAGGCCAAGACCTTGAGGGATTTTGCCGGAAAAGCTGTTGTTGTCAAGCTGAACTTGTTCCAACTGAACAGCTCCTGATATTGACTCAGGTATTTGTCCTGAGAATCTGTTGTTTTCAGCTCTAATGAGCTTGACTTTGGGTAATGACCACAGTGCAGCAGGGAAATCTCCAGAGAAACCATTGTTCTGGACTTGGAACCTCTCAAGACTCTTGCATTCACCTATGGAGTTTGGTATTGAGCCTGTGAAGGCATTTGTGTGGAGGCTGAGATTTATTAGGCCCTGCCTTTTGCAAACACCATTTGGGAATGGCCCCAAAAGCTTGTTCTGTGAGACATCAAAGGAAACCAGGTTCTTGAGAGAAGAAGCCAGTGCCTGAGGAACCCCACCTGTAAGGTTGTTCTCAGAGAGATCCAAATGGGTCAAGCTAACCAACCCCACAAGAGTAGCTGGAATTTCACCTTGGAAAGAAGAGCTCTGCAACATAAGCTGCTTCAGATTCCCAAGTTCACCAATATCATCTGGAATCTCACTCACCAAGTTTGGATTCTGAGACAAATCAAGAACTTCAAGCTTAGTCAAGTTCCCAAACACAGCAGGAACACTGCCCGAGAGCAAGTTGCTCCCCATGTTAAGGACTTGGAGGTTCTTCAAGGAGCCTAAGGTTTCTGGGATGTTTCCTTCTATGTGGTTTCTGCTGAAGTCAAGAACTCTCAGTGAAGCAAACTGAGAAATCTGAGATGGGATAGTGCCCCATATGAGATTGTTGCTGATGTTCAAAGTCTCCAATGAGCTGCACTGAGCAAGATGGAGAGGGATGGGTTGGTTGAAGATGTTGTCTGCAAGGTTGAGGTAAGACAAACTTGGAAGGTCACATATAGAAGATGAGATATCACCAGAAAGGTTGAGGCCTTGAAGATTGATGGAAGTAACTGAGGGTGAAGAAGGTGTTGTTGTGGTGGTGGAGCATGAGATTCCAGTCCAGTTACAGTAGTGAGTTGCTGAAGTGTTTGACCAGCTTGACAAGGCCTTCTTGGAGTCTTCAATGGAGGCCTTGAAGGAGAGAAGGGTATCAGCCTCTGATGATGCAGATGAACTAAGCTTCAACAGTGTAAAAGTCACAGAGAGAACAAGGAACAGGTATGTACAGAATGTAGCCATTAGCTATGTTTCTTTGTGAAAAGAGCTTGGTTTGTGTTGTGTTCTTGAACTAAGCTTTCTATTATATGATGATATCACTGTGAGGGAATGTGACTCTCACTAGATATTACTGTATCACCAGTGTGTGTATTGATGGGCAGGAATTGCAAGAAAAAGGCCTTGCATTTACGTGAAGGAACTCATCATGACCATTGAGAATTTTGTTGATAGAACCTCAAAAATCTCTCTTACTAATTTTTTTTTTTTCACTCTGCATCAATTTGCGTTGTTTTCACCTTTTGCAAGACAGCGCAAGCCTCAAGACCTTGGTGCCTAGTTTCACCTTCCTGCCCCACCATTACTTTATTCTTTTTCTGTTTTTGTTTTCTCTTATTAGAATATTTATTGCTGCTGACAAATCCATCCAAAACAGATATATAAATTATTGGATGATGTTAGAGTATGTATCACACAAGGTCATTTTTACTTTACTCAAAATGTTATCTTTCAATGGCAATTATTGATAAAATTTCTACCTTCCTCTGAACAAATTATTAACCAATTTGTATTGGTTAAACTAGTAGGTACATTGTTCCCTAAATTTAGGCCTCAGAGTTTGAGTTAAAAATAAAAAATTACTAGGACACTGCTTCCTTCTTTAAAGAACCTCAATCAAGTCCTATCAGATTAGTTAAATACATGATAATAGGATTTGTATATGATAGCTCAATTGAGAAAAGAGAAAAAAAAAGACTAATTATCAAATAAAAGTCTCCGGCTCTTAGCCATTCTTAATATATGAATTTATATTTTGACCTTTCTAAAACAATATAGGATAAGTTAAGAATAAATCTTATCATGAATTGGGTAATTAAAAATTTCCGTCAACACAACGTCAGGTTGAAGTTATAAGACATTGGTCCCAAGAACAGTTGTTAGTGTAATCCACAGAGTCGATGACCATCCCACACACACTCATTAGCATCACAGGACTTTTAAGGAAAGATACCAGTTTTTTCAACGTCGCAAATAGAATCCTAAGCAGAACAAACAACGAAGTCAATAGGGCTGGATTTGACCTTCTAACGCCCAAATCTTATTTAAGATTATTAGGCGTGGTAACAAATTCAATGCAATGTACCCCCCTACATTGAAGATGTTTTGGCTTGTATGGTATGGTCACGTGGCTCTACTGTTGTCAATTTATGTTCCTTGGTGGGGTCCCATATTGACCATCAGAGAGCTCAGAAGTCAGAGGGCTTTGGTTTTGGCCAAGGCACCAAAACAAAAGTTACCAATACATGCTAAACATGAAACCTTGGCCTCTGGGAACATAGCAGGAGTGTTAAAAGAAAAATAGAATACTAGTAGTACAAGGTGAGTTTAATATTGGAACTCTTATCTTTACTCTATCATAGATTGTTGGTTGTCCGCTCAAATCATCCAATAAAATAATAATTATTTAACCACCAATAAAGGAGTGTTTACAATAGACAGAAAAAAAAAGTGATATTTACTTCAAAATTCACTATAATATCTTGGTTTGTCAAAGATTTACATAATAATTTTTTTAAATGAACCAAAAATATTTACTGGAGTCTAGAGCTCACAAACATGGTATTACTTCTGGTTACAAGATTCTATTCATACACATTATTAAAAATTAAATTCTTAACTAAATATTTAAAAAATTAAAACAACTATCAACTGTATTAACTGTGGTGCTTAATATTTAGATAATATATATCAATCTCGTCTTTGAAAAAAAGAATAAGGATTTGTGTGAAGGATTGGAAAGTGCGCAGAAGAAAAGTTCTCGTGAGTGATAACGCTGATAATGAGACGAAAGTCCCCGTCGCACGTTGCAGGCTCCTTTGGAATTACATACCACTTAATAATAAAAAACAGGGGGACCAAGATCAAGTTCAGATAAGTATTGCTGCTACTTCAACTATAATTATGGTGGTATGATTTGAGTTTTTAATTTTTAATTTATATTTTTAATTTTTTAAAATTTATAAAAAAAAAATTAAAAATTTTAAAATTTTTAAAATTAAAAATTGAAAACACAGCCCTTATATATCACTTACTTTCTTAATTATGATTGGACCCACTCTTTCTCATAAGTAATCATATCGGTTTATTTATTAACTAGAGCAAAAGGTGGTCACCAAATTTTGTCGCGGATACATCTTATAAATATGCATATACTATGTGTAAAAGTCATTGTTATTTACGATATTTAACTATTGAATAACCAGTATTATTCACATAATCATGCAAATTATAATTTTGAGAACGATTGAATATTTATATTATCAATATCATAGTTCACGTTTACATATATTTTAAAAAAACACACTACACATCAAAATAAGTACTAATTTATTAATTTTATAGTTTTCAAGATTTCATAAGCTTAATTTATTTTATGATAATTTTTG
Organism: Dalbergia oliveri; assembly: GCA_030441495.1. Taxonomy (NCBI): domain Eukaryota; kingdom Viridiplantae; phylum Streptophyta; class Magnoliopsida; order Fabales; family Fabaceae; genus Dalbergia; species Dalbergia oliveri. The sequence continues at coordinate 17,047,324 of JAMLFY010000008.1, forward strand.
ACTTAAAGTTAAATGGATAAATCTAATATTTCTAAAAATTTGTTTAAAGCCATAAAAGTTCTAATAAGGAGTAAATATAGTGTGTAAGTTCCCACCATGTACATGTATGTACATGAGGAAATTCGTGTACCTGGGTAATGTCTCTAATTGCTACTACTCGTGCATTATTTAGATGCCGGCAGTGTCACTTGTACAAAAATGCAAACATTATTCAGATCTCACAGGACTGAGTTCTCTAACATTGTTTAGAATAACTCTCTTTCTCTCTCTTGGTAGAATAAAAATTATAATAGTTCGGTAGGTGAAATAGGACTTGATCGGTGATACATTTACGTCAATATAGTGTTTAAAAAATATATATATATATGATATTTTTAGTATAAAATTTATAATAAAATTCAATCCAAATCCGTCAAAGATAAATTCATTATAAAAAAATTAACATAAAATCCACCGTGAAATCAAATAGAATTTCCAAAGGAGATTTGTGTAAAATAAAAATAACACAGAATCCACTATAGCAGATTTCATTATATATAATAATTTTATCCATTTTTCATATTAATATAAATCATATAAAATACCATATATAAATAATTTTCTCTTGGGGAGTTATATTTTCCCTCTTAATTACATGCATGGGATCCACTACCTAGTGGGTCAGGATCACAAGGGCTCGTTTTGGGAACAGAAATATTTCATTTTCACCAATGGAAACGAGGCATGGGCTATACCCTCCAATACACAATGCCATGTGGTTGCGGAGGACCACACTGTTCATTAGTCCACTGTTTGAGCTGAAATTTGCCCCCTTTTATATGTTCACTCTATAATTCTTTAATCTGTTTCATATTTGAATAATTTAATATCTAAATGGACACCAAATAAATAGTTATATATAGTGGTGGTGGTGGTATATATTGATGCACGAGAGCTGAGTCTCGCACGAGGGGAGAATAATAGGGTCACTTCACTTCCAATCTTTGAAAAAAAGTTGAAAATCAATTGATAGGGTCACTTCACTTCCAATCTTTGAAAAAAAGTTGAAAATCAATTGATTGAAGTTTCACCGGCTGCCAGTAGTTGATGTTTTGCTATGGGAAAATTCTGTCCTACCCTATGTAAGTATTTTAAATGATAGTAGTGATGTTTAGAGCGTCCAAAGCCTAACACACTTAAAATATATCATATATAAATGAGAAATTCTAGTGTTATCTCTTAAAGAGAATTAATATAGTTGTGTTCCATTCAATAAATGACATGTCAACTATTGTATTAAATATGTAGAAAAAATAGAAGGTAATAATATAATAGTCTATAAAGTTGATATGTTATTTTTTAAATAGAATAAAGTAAATACATTTTTTTACTCTCAAAATACCTAACTATTTCTCTATTTAAATTGTATCTCATTTTGCAAAAGTTTTCTTTTCCATAATTGAAGCTAATGTTTAAAATATGAAATTTAATTTTAATACATAACAGTATGAAATAGCTTTACACAAATCTAATTGGATTTATTTTACCAACACTATTTAAGAAAGCAAAAAATAAATTTTTATCTTCAAAAGATGAGCAGTGTTCGTGTATCTTCAATGCATGAGATCAGCCATCAAAACATTGTTCCCCCAAACCATTTAGGGTATTGATGAGAAAAAATATCTAATTATATATCTTTATATAAATAAATATAATTAATTTTTATATTTATTACTTAAAAGATCATATAAATAAAAAATAATAATATAAAAGTATTTTAGACGGTTGGTGTATCAAAATTAAACTCTTCAAATATTTTTTTCTTGTTTTTTAAATAACTTCATAGTGTTTTTTTAATCTAAATAACGCCCTAATATGTCCCTTAAAATTGAAAGTACTTTCATATTCTTCGAAGAATATCTAGCTAGGAATCCATCCACCCTTTAATCTATATATATAAATATCTCTCAGTAAGATACATATTTTATATATAACACGAAATAGCTAGAATTATTTAGGATTATGATTTCCTCCTTCCACAACATGAGAATTTTCCTTTCAAAATTTGTTAGATCACATTTTTTGTGGAATTAAAGGTAGAGTAGTGTGACATATAGTTTACGAGAGATTTCTTCAGAGTTGATTAACTATATGCATGCTAGTAACATCATTTGAAAATTTTGCGGTGAAAGTGTTCAGGTCTCTGGGGGTGAAGGACGACTAACATTATTGCTGAGTGCAGCAGTGATCCGAAACAAAGGAAGAAATGGTGGAAAAGGAAAGAAAAAAGAGGAAGTGAGAGCATCCTAGAGCTAAAAATATATTTTTTGAATTTTCTGAGAAAAAAAAAAGCGAAGCACTACTGTATCATAAGTCAATTAGATTCTCCTTATATAGAGTACAGTACCAGAGCAAAAACAGAAATGCATCAAGAAGAAAGAAAAGAAAGGCTGGGGGCAAAAAGACAAATGAAGGAAAGTTAAACTGCACAAATTGGTACATTTTATCATGAGGTAGCGGTGTCCAATCAACTCCTTTGACTTTTTCTTTGCAACATACCAACTGCTAGCTAATTAGCTATATTAACAACAATCACTAAGGACAAATGAGGTGAAATTAGGCCATGTTACCACAAAATTAATCCACCTACTAAAATGTTTAGTTTCAATATGCCATAAACAAGGCCACCAAAGAAGACCAAGTAAGTTAGATGTTTTATTTTAAAAAATAGTTTTTTCTGTTTTGAGGATTTTATTTTATGAACTAAAAATTGAAATTTTAATTTTGTAGTATTTATATTTTTTATTTTTTCATAAAATCCAGAAAACATGAAAATTAAAAATTGTTTTCTAAAGTCAAATATATCCTGGGTCAATCATTTATTAATATACCTATATTAATACAATAATCATCATGTTGGCTTACCTACTAATAAAGTCAATCATTTATTAATATACTTATATTGTAGTACTAATGAAGATTGTAAAATAATAATTAAAGAGGGGGGGTCGAAAGAATATTTAAGTATGAAATCGGGAGGGATTTTTCTTTTATCACATGGATCATGGCAGTCAAAGGCATCAAAGCAATGCGTGCCTTTGGAATCATGGTTTTCGATGATACTGACTAATAAAAATCATTTTCATCAGTAAAATTAAGATTTATTTTTGTAGCCTCTTCATGTAAAATGCACCATACTACTAATCACATATTCACATTTCATTCTCAATGACCTTCTACATAAATCATTTAGATGATAGTCAATTATTAACTATTAGATTGTAAGAATATAGGGTATTCATAATGCTGTTTTGGCACATATCAATTTGTTCCTTTTGAAAATCTGAATGAAGCATATTCCCACATTTTCAATAGTCAACTTTTCAATTAAGAAGTATATCTAAGCTTAATTTGAGCATCCCAGGATGAAACATACTTGTAGTATCGTACTGCAATGTTAAAAATATAATAACAAGGATAAAGGATTATGTAGGAGACTAGTGTTTCCATGATGTGTGATGTCCTAAGGATTTGACGAATATACAAACAACAAAGAGGGGCATGGGTGTCTGTGTTGCTCTCTTTGTTTGCAATATTCCCCAGACCCCAAATCACATATCACAGCTAAGGAATCAGGGTCAGATCTTGAAGTTTGTCTCTTGAAAAAGAAACCAGACACAAGATGGTGGGTGTGAGGGAAAGGCAAGCTTAGTATCAAATTGCACTTATTGCATTGAAGAAAGCCATGAGGGATAATAATACACATCTCAATATCCCATAGCTTAGCCTCTTATAATACCAATATATGGCTTAGAGTGGGGACATTGTTTTGATTTTGCTGCCCATGTTTGCATGAATGCTATGAAAAGTGAAATAGATTTTAGATGTGCATCTAGTTTGTTCTTATCTGGCAAAGGGGGAAAAACAAAGTTGCTCCTTTTTAGCCTCTTTCCTCACTCCTTCCTTTTTTTTTTCCTATCATTTTTTTTAATTTCTATTATTCTATCGATTATTTAACCCTCAAAGCATGGCAAGGGATGCCGTGCTCTGTGAAAAGTATGCTAATTATGTAAAACGATTAAAGATGCATTGGTTGAGTTATAGAATTGGAACGATGACAGGTTGAGGTTAGGTGTAGAAAAAAACAAACTACACTCTAGATCTTATCCTAAAAGATCACAGATTCACACAGGTGGCTTCGTTTCTCTAATTTAAGTGTAAGGATCGATAAAAATATATAATATTGAAACTCAAAGTACATAAAATTTTCAAATTATTAAGAATTATGTAAAAAATATTTAAAAACACTATTAAACTTCACCTAATAGGCAAAAGTCCTCCTTCAAATGATTTGTAAATGCCTATTGCTTGTTAATTATTGCTTTTTTGCTTTCAATAAGTGGGTAACAAAAAAAAAATTATACGATAAATGAAATTTAAAAAATTATTAATGCTTTATTGCTTGTTTTTTGAATAGTTGTTTGCTCATTAAATGGTTAATTATTAGTATAACTGAATTCCTAAATTAAATCAATGCAGTCCAGAATAAATGTATGAATGGTTATTATTATATTTTGTTGAGTTATTATTATTATTTTTTTATAATTATGAAGGAAGGCTTAATCCATAAGGGGAAGTAAAGTACAAATGCAAGTATGATATAACAGCAAAAAAAAAACCAAAACATAAAGACATTACACTTCAAACTCAAAAACTGCTATTGGAGGAGCAACACACCCATACCCAATTAACAACACTCATGATAACTAAAATATACTTCCAGCCAACACTCCAAACACCAAAGCAAAATCATCACAGTGTTGATACTAAGAAGGAAAGCTTCACCCCCATCAAAAGGGAAGCAAGAAAACATAAACATAAACACGAGTTGGTCGAAACACCAATTTTGTTAACTTTAGGAAACACAGATGGCACACCAATGTATCAGGAGCAAGTTTTTGATTCACAGCCAACCTCTTGTTGAAATAACCAAACCCACACCTTTGCATTTGTTGTTGATAAAGGATGACAACTAGCAGCAACAACCATAGTGTGACTAAAAACCTTTGATGATAGTAAGATTGTATTAGACTTCAACTAGCTGCCACCTTCTCATACCAGCAATACCCTTTCACTTTTCCTCCAACCTACTATCCATGACATTCATAGCACACACACGCACCCAACACACACACACAAGTCCTTTACACTTCCTAGAAAACTAAAATCCTCATCAGTGTATCACTCAAAGACGCCCTCAACTTTCATGTCTCCCCCTCACTTACTAAATAAATGTTCATTGCGTATCACTCCACTTACCACCACCGAACCACCTTTCAACCACTTCTTGGGAACATTAAGAAATAAACCTGCTAACAAGATAAATGTTAGACAAACCAAATATGCGCTTCCTCACAATTATCTCTCTCTTCAAAAAAGTGTTTCTCCCTTTAGCTTACAATTCCCACTCTATAAAGTTATCTCATGTTCCTCTCCATACCACCATGTTATTCCCAACCAAACTCCATAGGTCTGATATTCCATCCAGAGAGTATATCTACAAAAAAACAACAAAACTCCAACAAAACACCATGTCAAGATTCAAGAAAAAAAGGATTTTCATCTTTGCATGAGATTATCCATGAAACTATGTCAGTTAATCTATTCATTCTAGAAAATAACTCTATTCCTTAATTCCTAAATTGATAGCAAAATAGCATAAAAACAAGTGTTCCAATCTCTTTGCGTCTACCCTTAAAACCCACCTCTTTCCACATTTCAAAATTTATTTTTGGTTCTATGACCTATTTAATACCCCACCAATTACAGCAAAAATCCAAAACTTTCCAAGTATAGTGACAAGTAAAAAACATGTGTGCGAAGTTTCCTCAGAAATATTATAAAGAACACACTTAACCTCACAATTAGTAATGATATTTAGTCGATTCAAGTGAGATCTTGTATTAATGCTACCAAGAAGAATAAACCACACAAATAACTTTGCCCTAGAAGGGCACAACCTTGCCAAGCAGTACAAATAGAAGGGTCAGCTTTAGAAGCAGAACAACTTTCCTAAAAGAATTTGGCTATAAAAGACTGAACAACAAAACTTTGAGAAGGATGGTAACACCAAACAACTTTGATAGGGTTTTTCTCTATTAATTGTACCTTATTCAACATGTTCTCTATTATTTGTTCTCCTCGAATGACTAGTAGTAGCAGCTAAAAATGAAATTCTATATTAAATATATAAAGCCAAAATAAGTCTAGGAGTGATTTTTTTTTATGCTTAGAAATCTACGGTGATTATTATGTGTAATCGAGTAGTTATTATTCCAACAAAGTGATTAATAATTTTAAATGAAATCTTATATATAACCTATGATTAAGAAGAAACAAAGTCACCTATTTATAAATTTTAAGAAGAAACAATGTATTGTTTCTAATTAGAAAAATATTTTGGAATAAAATGTATCTTTTAAAAATAAAAGAACGAGTCTTATGATAAGAATATCTTTGAAGGGAAAATTATTTACTCTTTTTTCTAGTGGGGAAGTGTTGTTTACCCTAAACACAAATAAGGCTTCTTTTATAGTTATATATGAAATTATAAGAAATATTTAAATAGTTTTTACTTTATGATATGCAATTATTTATTCTCATTTGGTTGAGGAATAAAAATAAAAAATGAAATTTCATAAATGAACTCCTAGTAAAAAATTACTCAGAGTTTGTCTATAAAATTTTTACCATTATTTTAACTCCTCAACCAAACATAACCTTAAATGATAATTTTTCTGTGAATGATTGTTTTCGTCTATTGAATAAAATGACACTTTACACATTTTATATTATCCTTCTTAACAATTTAAAGATTTCATGTCCTTCAAAATTAATTATTTTCTTGTAGCCCTTAACATTGATTTTTCCTTTCTCTCACCACCAAAGTATTTTCCATTCTCAATCTAGGATCAAGGGGTATATACCAAAACTTATACAATGATACAATCAATCTCTAATAATGGCATTTATTACTTTCGACACTCTATCTTGTGGGGAGGGGAAACCAAGTTAGGGAAGCAACTCAGTGAAAGCAGAGCAAAACGACATCCTTATATTTGAAGGGCCTGTCTCTCTGTTCCGTATACAACAATAACAACACAAATGTCAAGCACAAAAACGATGGTAACTATAGTGCATTTTTTGCCATCCTTTCATTCCATAGTTAGGATGTTAGGCATCGAATCACTATTCTGGGAAAGTCTCCATTGTTGCAGAAGGCTTTAATTTCCATCTGGGAGAGTACACTTCCTAATAGAACAATGATTTGAATAGAAGATTTTATATGTAATATTATATCGAAACAGATCCTCTCAAGTGGAGATTCAACATAACCATGTCGTGTGAATATCCACCATTGATTATTTTGTTCATATACTTCCTCTTGAGTGACTGATGATGGAAGACCCCTTTTTTATCCTTCATTCAACATGAGACATCGATTTTATGCTACGACTCAATTTTTCACCTTTGAACATTCTGGATGGGGGAAAGTTGCCTTGCAAAGAAATTTGAGACCGAGACGCAGATTTTGAAGGAGCTGTTGATGATTTTAGCAAGAAAGAGAGCGAGTGAGATTCAACAGATTGAAGATGAAGGATTACCTTTTGTGTATAAATAGTGCTCGAGAAGTACATAGTATACTGCAAAATTAATATTTATGGCGTCATACGATAATACAAAGATTAGTTGTTGATGCTGCTATATCTGCTTTCATTGAAGAAGCATCAAGCATGTACCACATCTCAAATCATCCTTCCAACATTGAAGTTTCTTCTTTTCTTTTCTTTTTTTTCCTTTTTTTTTTTTCTCCCAGGGGTCTAAACACTAGTTTTCTGGCTCAAACCAGTTCGGCCCATTGCGAGGTTTAAGACAAAACTCCTAGGAAGATAAACTGAAAATAAAAATGGAGTTAAATGAAATTCATGAATAACTTTATATATAGATTCATCCATGAAAATTTACACCTCCTTTTCACCCTTAATCAAACATATCTTACAGTGGTTCTTTCATCCAAAGTTGAGCTCAAAACCTTGCTTGAGAACAAACGGGCAATCACTTAAATCAATAAAACACATTCCTGCCTATGAGCCAAAGAAGACAATGAAGCAGATCTCTCCTTCCTTCCTTCCTCCTATTCATGGTCTATAAGTGAGGAGATAATCTTCCCGGCTATAAGCATCGAATGGCATCAGTTATAGGAAACGGCTTAAAGCTCAAGCATCTTCCAGAATCCAGACAACCACAAGTAGGGCAGCCATAAGCATAGAAGGGCTTTAGCTTGGAAAACTGAATTTGACACTGAAATGAATAAAAATAAAAATGACAGTACAAATGTTCATCATGACATTCCATTTACTGTAATCATTTATTTTCCAACCTAAACAAGCCACATAACTACACCATCCCCCAAATGTATAAAATGGTGAATAGTCCTTAAAAAAAAAAAAGATTGCTAAAGGATCTCATGAATCCAATAAGAGGAACATAAACAAACCCCTAGCCTAGATCACCTAATGCCCCCAAACAATATGAGATTCCTTCCACCAAAGTAAAGTAGCAAAACCACAAGAAAAGTGAGAACCATTAATAACCATCTTAAGAAATTCTCATAGAAAAATTGTTCAACCCAATCAATCATGCCCCCAGGCAATCTGGGGTTCCTTTCAAGTTCCACCCAATTAGAGTTAAGAGTGTAGTAAAATCGTGAGGGGTGGGAACCACTGGAACTCATTATACAATTCTACTAAGATTGTTCAACCCAAGTTCCAGTATGATTTGGTTACACACCACCACCAATAAGGAAACTCAAGGAATACAAATCCATTTTGAAGTCTATTTACCAGCTTTAGTAAAAAGAAAAAATGCCAAGTTGAACATGCGGGGGTTTCCCATAGCAACAATGGTTTCCCCAATTGCAAATAAGTTGCAAATAGCATTGAAGACAGAGATTTTCTTAGTAAAATAAAATCCTTATTTTTTGAGGACATGAACATGAAAAAATAAAAAATTTATGCATACTCTCCAACTAGATGTAGTTTGTATCTATCTTCCACACAGTTAAAAAATACGTCCATTGTTAAAAATAAAAAAGAACCATCCATCACTAATAAAGAAGTCACAACTAAAAAATGGACCAACATAATAGTCCAGAAGCAGTACATGGATATTTAGATAAAATGAACAAAGGTCTCATGAAATAAAACGGAGTAACTTGGAATCAGATAACAATAGGATAGCACTATATAAACCAGTAACAACACCTCAACTCATATAAGAAGTCATAGATATGAATCTGTGCAGTGTCACAATTTTTTGCATAAATCCTCATTCAATCTGATTGCTACACACAATCCTTGTCTCTTTTATTTTAGGCTCGTTCATATGGAATTATCCAACAACAATGATAGACTTAAAAGCGTATCAATAACACACTCCTGTGAAACTTACTGCTAAACAAATATTATTAAAATAATTCAAAAGCAAAATAACATACCAAACTAAGCAGAAAATATCTTCCATTCAATGAGTACAAATATAGATCAAGCAGCAAATCAAACTACAAAATGAGCCAAAGTGTCCATTAAATCAGCACAAACACTGACACTGAAGCTAACTAGTGAATCTCACCAATCAACAAGGAATGCAGGTTCACCATAAAGATGTCCTTGTTATCATAACATGGATCATATTAATCACCAAAGGACACCTAAAAAGATAGAGACACTCAATATATATGAGGACTTGATGATAAAAGATGAAGCATCAAGCTTCATACAATAACCTTCAGTGTAGTGCATGCCTAGATTTTGTCAAGCTTATCTGCCTTAATCACAGGGTTGGCTTTAGCTATGGCATCCTGACCAACAGCCCTATAATCAAAAGGGCAATCATGTTTATCAGAGTATCGATGCAGTGCACAAAAGAGGTTTCCACATTTGCAGCTGAAACCGGTTAAACCAACACGCTTCCGGCAAGTGGCACATCTGCTGGGACCAGTCTTGGCTTTCATCTCCAAACTCTCAACGGAAGACAAATCCCCAGAAATCTCAGCACTGACAGCCTTGACCTCTGCAGTTCCAACTTGTACATCAACAGCGCTAGCAGTCACAACCTGTTTTCCATTGTTGCTTGAACCGATATTCACAATGTTTTCAACCGATGAGGCTACAATCTTGTCCTGCTCCTGCTTCAACAGCATGTCCTTGTAACACTTGGAACACATATTCATGGTAGCAGCCCTTCCAAAGAAACCACAGTTATTAATGCAAAGAATGGGACGTTCTGGTGCCTGGCATCCTGTCTCATCGTGAGACTCCATTATTTTATGACCCCCTGCAAGCAAAGCACCTCGGGATCTCAGGAAAAAACAACAACAACAACAACAAAAGCACATGCACTTGCAAAATAATGATTTGAATGAATACAGGCCAATTGCCATTGTAAATGCTTAGTCTTAGACACCAGCAGCTAGATAGTAGATACCACGTAAAGCACAAGAGTTACATAAAAAACATATGCAAGTGTGTACAATGATCCATGCATAGCCAAGCCATTTACAATGATCAATGAAGACAACATGGCATGCACGTAAATGTTTAATATGATCAAAACGGAAGTGGCAGTATTCCTTCTCCACGGGACACCATTCTTCCAATGTAGTCCTATCATATCATATCAGGAACAAGGACGAACACCAAAAAAGGCCTCAATATGGAGACCAGACACACACATAAGGACACTGAATACCAACCAATGCATCAACAACAAACAACCAATACTGACTAATAATTCAAGCATGCAAACAAAACCCAACAAAGTGACAAACCAATAATCAACACAAGCAACCTTCCACAGAATAATTTCAATGCTTAAACTAAGATCGACCATGTGGACAGTTCACAAAAGGGTCCAATCAAACAAGCGAAACAAGAAAAATCACAACTTTCAGCACCCCCATAAAAGGATTCATGTCAATTCAACACAATACCACAAGGGTCAACCAACCCCACCAATAAAAACCAAAATCAACCATGAATTTACAAACAACAGAAAAAAAAAAAACAATTAGAACAGGGGAGTAATCAAAAGTAATGAAAAGCCACCCCACCAATAAAAAACAGCTTAAACCGAAGAAAAATCCAAGGAATTACACGAAAAATAGAAACCCCTCACCTGTGTGGTTGGTTTCACCGATCCTAACACACTTATACTGTTCCCTACAACAAGATTAGAATTCGAATGAAGGGTGTTAAAATTAAAAAGTAAAGAAATAGAGACAGAGAGACAAGACATAATTCTGACCTTAAATCGAAGAGAAGGGGAACAAACAGAAGAAGAAGTACGATACTAAAGCGCAGGTAGCTACGGAGAGAGAGATATATAGAGAGGGGTTTGTTTCGGTCGTATCGTATCGTGTAGAAAGCTCTCTCTCTCTCTCTCTCTCTCTCTCTCTCTCTGTCAATTTGAACTTTATCAGACAGCTTACGCCTCTCACTGAGTCGGTGCGCTTTACCAAAATGCCCCTTAAGTATTTCGTAATTTCCATAAAGCCATTCGCTTTCATTCTTTCTATTTTTTTGTTTTTATTTTTTTTAAAAGTAAAACTTCACAATAGTTTTCAAAATATTTGTATTTGGATTTATGAAAAGTGCTATAGGGCATTAGTTAAAAAGAAAAAAATCTTATGTATTCTATCAGATGAATGGTATATAATTGAGTGTTTAAGAAATTTGATATTATTATACTTTATTCCTCAAAATATCAATTATATTAAGTTAAGTCTTCCAAATATTTGATATTATAATTATAACATTTCAATCCAAAGAAAAATAGAAAAACAGATTAAATCAATACTATATATAAAGAAAATTCCTCCATTTAACTGCCTTTTGATGTCTAAATTTAAAATTTTTCAAAATATCCATAATATAGAAGTTAAAGGAAGTAAAAATAATAATAAATTTTTTTAAAAAATATAATAAATAAATAAATAATATATTTTTAATTGCTTTTAAAAAATATGAATTGGTAGGCACGTACCTATCAATTCACTAGTTGTTATAATGTAAATATTTAAAGAAATCAAGTATATACAATTGATTTTTTACAAATTAACATATTAAAACATAAGAATGCATTTAATTTCAACAAAAAAAATTTACTATTTTTAAGATTTCTTTGAAAAAATTGAAAATTGTTTTCCAATAGTAAAGGCGCCCTATATCTTTCACATATTAAAGTATAGCCTTACTATATTTTTTGCTAGGATAAAATCTCTGATTATTTTTATTTTTAATAAAAATTAAAATTCCACGCTGGGCCTAGAGTGACAACTGTAAAAGCGTGGACTGGACCTAGATTTTGATGTAGCCTCTTCCATAATACATTGAATTGGGCTTTTTCTTGACCACAAAAAAAGGTTATTTCATTTTGCACGGTGGTTTTCTAATAACTACTTCAACATTGTTTCTATTGCATGCCCAAATAATAATAATAATAATAATAATAATAATAATGTAAAATTTAACATATTATCATATCAATAAAGTGGTTAACTTTCATACTCATAACTTAAATGTCAAATAAATACAGTATGTGATTGGATGGTGTAAAAAATTTTACAATTGAAATTAAACTAGAAAATAGGTTTTTATTAGTTTTATGACTGTCATTGCATTTGATCACAAGATGTGGCTATCAATCTCTATTTTATTTTAAGTTTAAATTTTAAAATTTATTTATTTTTAAAATAAAATTTAAATTTTAGTTAAGAAATTTATATATATTTATCTAATTCATTATTATACATATTTTATTCTTTAAATATTTTTTTAAAAATTAAACTTGAAAAAAAACTTCATAACTCTCTTCCACTTTCAATTTATGGATAGTAGGGGAAATATACAAGTTACATACCAACAGGTGGTTAAAGGGAGGAATCCCCTTATTATATGTAATAGATTAGAAATAACGGTAATCATTACATTTTTATTTGGTGTAGTATTCCCTATTTGATATCCAAATGATGTCAATTAAAAAAAATTGTTTTACCTCCTTAATTATAAGTTATGTGCACTTTAAATTTTTTTGAAAAATACAATGTGATTCCTTTACTTTTCTAAATGTACATTGTTGGCCATATTTTAAGAAAGTATAAGGGATAAAATTGCATCTATTTTATTATTATTATTATTATAGGGACTAAAGTGTCCATGATGCAAAATTTAGGGAGATAAAATGTACTTGTTGTGATCTTAGAGGCATACTACTGTTAATATTAAGGCCTTGTTTAGTGTATCATATGGATAAAGTCTAATAGTATTAGATATGATAGTACAAGATTTTATAGTATAATATAAGAAATTTATTATATAATTTTTTACCCTATATATTTTTTTTTCTAGGATATCCACTATAGAACGCAATGATTAATCTTTCCTGTCTATAGGCCCATTTAAGAGGGTAGATTTTGGTCACAAGTTTTAAAATTGATCAATTCCAAATGTGAGAATCAAATCCTTAACACTTGGTTAAATAAAAAAAAGCCCTTACCACCTCACCTCAGTTTTTACCCTATTTAGAGTTCACGTAAAAGTGTAAAGTAGGGTTAATTTATGATTTGTTAGTAAAAATAATACTATCAAATACAATCAAACCTCTTAGCACCTAATAACTTTGGGTCTATTTGGTTTAGACTTTAGATCTTGGTAAAATTATTTTAAAATAATTAATTTTTGAAGAAGTTATTTTAAAATAATTGATTTGTGTTTGGGAATGTTGTTAGAAAAATGAATCTGAACAAGCTAATGTGTGATGCAAAAATGAAAAGTTAATATTTTTAGCTTTGATCAAAATCAATTTTGACCAAAATATGTCACTTATTCCCACATAAAAACACAAACCAAACAAAAACACTTATTTCAAATCAATTCTTTTTCAACTCAATGGAAGAATCAGAACGAAACAAACATGTTGTCAATCATATAGTTATAGAATAAAATAGTTGAACCATATAACATTATACTATCATATATGATACCAAACATATAATATAAATAAATTTTATAATATTAATTAATCTAATCAGGTCTTATCTTATATATCAAATAGAGCCCAAGTTTCTCGAACACATACCATTGTAATTTGCAATATGGGATAAAGTATTATGTGTGCAATGTTTACAGACAAACGATCAAATGTAGCACCGAAGTGAACCATAAACCATGTTGTTCACCTATGGATATTCTTCTGGCTTCTGATCTACTACACAATCAAAACTCAAAATAATAAGCTTGTATAAGGTTGGGTTTTTCATTTTTACGCTTGGTACCCACATTAGTAAAAATGTACAATTACTCCTTGATAAAGTATGTAACATGACCTAATTACACGTGAACTAAATGTCCTAATTAAAGTTTAAGATATAATAGCCTCTTGCCCCTTAACCTTTAATTTATTTAAATAAAATATTTACAACCAGCTCTTCTTAATTAACCATATGTTTATATCAGCAGAAAATTGCATAAGAAAAAAGATTAATTGAAAATAAGAGGAGAAAAATTGGGGAGGAGAAAACAGATAGAAAGGGGTTTTACTCCTATCTAAAACAATAAAGCACTAAAAGGAAAGAATCTGAAATTGGATCCTACGTATGCAGTATTTTTCTCCAGATCGAAGACAAAATGGGAGAAAAGGTAAGTTATATGGCATAATTAACATTTCATACATACAAGTTTTTTTAATTATTAAAAAACCCAACTACATAAAAAGTCATTTTAATATAATCACATTTTCTTTATTTTTAAAATCAAACAAATTAAGAGAAAATATAATCATCTCTTTTATTTTTTTCATTTTCTTTTATCTTTTTTTCCCTTATAATCCAAACAAAGCATTTAAAGGTAATTTTCTTTGGTGAAAACCAAGGCATAAATTTTTTCTTATTATGTGTAATTTTTATATGGAAAAAAGATTGTCAGTGTTGGCTATACACAGATGATGGGTAGCACAAAACTCAAATTCAACCTGATTTTGAAATTAGATCAATTTTTTGATGAAAATCTTCTGTTCCAAATGATATCTTATAATTATTTACTGTTATATAGAAAAATAACAATTAAAATAAATTTTAAAATTTATAAGTTATCAGATTTTTAATATGTATGTTCCATGTGTCAATAAATGATTAGAGGATAGGGAATGAGACATTATTGAAGATAAAAGATTTTCATCCTAAGTTTTAGAACATGGACTTGACTTGGTAATGATTCGATTAATGATCAATTAGATTAATCTAACTTTCAAATAACATATGAGATTTTGGATGCAATGCATAGTAAATTTATAAATATTTATAAATAAAAAAATTTCAATACACTTACTGACATCCAATCGAATTCTCTATTTATATGACTTTTGAAATAGTAAGGTAAAAGTCAATTATATTTTCCTGACAAAATAAGATTGGATGATGTATAAAAAAGTTTTATCGTTAGTGTATTAAAATTAAACTATTTTATAATATATGTCTCAAAATAAATCATATTAATATAAAAATAACATTAAGTTATGTAAAATATGTTAATTGAATTGTAGAATCATAAAATATATTAATTCCTTTCTATATGGACAAATCCAAATAAATTTCACACAACAAATTTCGCAATCTAAATTCATATGGACAAACAAATTTAATCCAAATAACCAAGTTCACACACTAACAAATTTCACAATTTAAATGCAAATTCAATTTAAGAACAAATTAAACATATAAAGTTGGGTTTTTATTTTGGTATCTTAAGATTATGGATCCTTTTGAATCAAAGGGTTGTGATTTAATTATGAGTATTTAAAATATTAATTAATTTAGTTAGTGAAACACATGGTAAACTTTCAGTTAAGAGTCTCTAAAAGTTAAACCTTATGAATTTTATAAGTAGAGAAAATCCAGATAAAGTTGAAATCCAAATATAAAGTTTTGGATTGATTTGTGCCTTCATGGATTTATGCCTCTAAATAGGTTATTAGTTATAACCCTATAACTTTACAAAATTAAAAATTGTAAAAAAAATAGATAAATGAGCCGCCCGGTTACCCGCGAGTCAAGCAGACGGACTATAAACGAATTTTTACTGGATAGATCAAAATTTTTAAGCCCACTCCACATTTTTTTTTCACAGGTAAGCGGGTTCTCCCGACCCATTTTTTGACATCCCAAGTTGTTGCCACGACAGGACACAGCGGCGGGAAAGAGGGTAAAGCTGAAAGCCTATGGCGGGAACAATTCCAATCCTCTCTCCCATTTCTCTTATTTTATTTAATTTTATTTAATTTGAATCACGAAAAACTGATTATAAAAGGAGAACAAAGACGTGCAAGCAAAACCAGAAGCAAGGGAATCTTGGAATCACTTTCCCGCAAAATCTCACTCACCTGCGTTTACGTTCGGCGATAGTTGATGGCCAAGAAGAACAAAGCTAGGGTTCCCGATGACGACGAAATCGAAGTCGAACCTCACAACCACAACGACCAACAAAGCCTCTACGAGGTACCCTAAATTGATGCTTCCCTTTGTTTTTTTTTTCCCTTTTCGACGACAAAAAAAAAAAAAGAACTTAGTAAACAAACTTTTGCGTTGTTAATGTTGGCTAATTCATGCGTTGTAGATTTCAATTTTTGCGTAGGCAATAATAAGCTTTGTTGAGGTTAGTCTCGTCATCATGTTTTCAGCGTTTGTTGTTGTGGGTTCATATGTTAAGCTCCTTGGCATGTTGCATTGGGAGGGTTGATGATGTAATACTGTAGGATTGAGGAGAACTTCAGTTTTAAATCTGGTTTCGGGACTTCATACACGGTTTTGTACTAAGTGGGTTCTTTGTGTTACTCATGTTTGGGGTCAATGAATTGTTAATGTGCAGTCTTGCAACATCATTAGATGGCCCTATTAGAAGGTGAAGGCTATAGATATTGGTTGCACTAGGCTTAAATATCCCCAAACATTGTTCTTTCCCCTTATTATACACCAAATGATACTGAAATCGCATGCTCGGGCAAATTTGAGGACGACAGAACATTTTATATTTTGCTATTTTCAAAAGAGTCGATTCTCGTTTAGGAGATGAAGTTTACTCTCCCGTTCTTGTTTTATAGAATGAGTCATCGGCAGTTGTGTATATTCTAGTTTCTTATGCCCCTGGCATGCCGAATTGAAAGTCATGCTACGGCAGTTGCTTGTTCCTTTTTCTTGATTCACTGTGATGTGATATATGAACTTGTCGGGCAATGACTGACTGATTGACTGCTTCTAGGTTCTTGGTGTGGAGAGAACAGCCTCTCAACAGGAAATAAAGAAGGCATACTACAAGTTGGCGTTGCGACTCCATCCTGATAAGAACCCTGGCGATGAGGTGATTGTTTTAAGGCTGCCTACTATGCCATGATTTTTCCACTGACTTTTAGATGTTGGCAATTTTGTAACTCCCTGTGTTCATACAGGAAGCTAAAGAGAAATTTCAGCAACTGCAAAAAGTAATCTCAATTCTCGGGGATGAAGAGAAACGGGCCCTTTATGATCAGACTGGTTGCATTGACGATGCTGTAAGTGTTTCATCCCTTTTTCACCCTTTTTGATGCTGCAAAATGAACCAATGAACCTGGAGTATGTTGGATTCATAATTGACTATATCTAGATACAAAGTAAGTTGATATGGGTCTTTCAACTGTTATCGGAGGGAACTAACACTCTCATATAATATAATAGTTCTATGCATAAAAGAATGAAAAAAAAATAGCACTTTAGGATACTCTATCCACGTCTTCATTGGACATCTACAACTCATTTAAATTTTCTGAAATTCAGGACCTTGCTGGCGATGTTGTTCAGAATCTCCGTGAGTTTTTCAGAACAATGTACAAGAAGGTATTTGTTTTAATATATGATATCCTGTTTCTTGATACATGGAGGTATTCTTGTTTCAATTTTGCAGTTTTCTTACGTATGAGCCACAGGTAACTGAAGCTGATATTGAGGAGTTTGAAGCAAACTATAGGGGATCTGACTCAGAGAAAAAGGACTTAATTGATTTATACAAGAAGTGCAAGGGTAAAATGGACAGGTTAGAAAGCATTGTGAATTTGTGATGTGCATTAGCCATTGAAAAGACTGAGTTTAATGTCTGTGATAACTTCCCTTTGCAGGCTTTTTTGCTCAATGCTTTGTTCAGATCCTAAATTTGACTCTCACCGATTCAAGGATATGCTTGATGAGGCTATAGCTGCTGGTAAGAATATTAACTGGATTTTGTTGGTCCAGTTTTCTGTTGGCATTTACTTTATATCTAGTTTTGTCTATAGGAAAAGATATGTATAATTTGAAGTTTCAGACCACGACTGCAAGTCAATTTGATAATGGGATACCATGCAGTAATTTCACTTTTGGCACTGAGAGTTTGCATATTAATATTAGCGATAATGGTAGAGTCCATTATGTTCTATTACACATTTTCTTGGGTTGCTCAGTATCTTCCTTGATGATTGTTAATAATCTCTCCACCATCTTCTGTAGGAGAACTAAAGGAAACAAAAGCCTACCAGAAATGGGCAAAGAAAGTATCTGAAATCAAACCACCAACTAGTCCTATAAGGAGGAGGAAACAGTAAGTTTATCAGGCTGGGTTTTACTTATGCTATTTATACTGCATACTGTAATTTGGGAATAATCCATGCTTCTGCAGGTCAAATAAGCAGCCAGAAACAGATCTGTATGCAATGATAGCACAACGGCAAAATGAGAGGAAAGACCGGTTTGATTCAATGTTCTCATCTCTGGCCTCAAAATATGGTGGAGGTGATATGCCTGAACCCTCTGAAGAGGAATTTGAAGCTGCACGGAGAAAGCTGGAGAGTGGAAGATCCTCAAAAAAATCAAAGCAATCAAAGCGGAAGTAACCAGCATGTAATTATGTGTATAGTTTGTTAATTGTTTCTGTCAACATGTCCTCACTCCTCAACTGTTGTAGTGGTAGTTCTTTTTAAGTTTTTAACTGAGCTACTTGGGTGTTGCTTTTCATTTGTAAGGTGTCTGGTTATTTTCAAGGTTGAACATAACCATATTTTACTTGTGACTTGAGATTGTTATCTATTTATCAATTTCTCATATGGATGTTTGTCCTAGTTTATTAAGATTCACCAATCTTTCTCATAATTGGATTTAAATAAAAGAATGCATTAGGCAAATTAAGGCTTGAACACATCTGTCGGCAAATAATGGTTCAAGTCCGAAACTGATTTTAGTGAAGGCATGTATGGCTGCTTTTATGCTTGCCTAGATCAATTGTGAGAGGGCCCTTATGAAGTTGGAAACGGGCCCAAGATTTTGCTCTTTTTTTCAACAGGTCATTACTGATAACAAACTCGTCAAAAACCATATTTCAAATAGTTACGAGCCCTTTCTAATCTTATTCACATGCAGGAAGGTGAAGTTTTATGATACCTGATAAAGTTATTCCTTTGAAAACAAACCAGATACAGGCATTGTTCTGTATCATATCAATGTACAACTGTAAATTTATTCGGTTGAATAGTTGTTCTTTGTAGTCTTTAGCTGTGAAGCAGACTATTTCAAGGGATTCGTCAAACATTCTCAACTATATGTCCTGTCATTGTCTACACGTAGGTTTTTACTTTATAGCATGCTGTTGGTCTTCTTGTCACCTGTACCAATTATGTATTTTCACAAGAACCATCGCTGCCCACAGTACATGGTTGGTTGACAATGGTTATATACTTACATATTAATAGTTGTTGGAACATCACTAGAAAGATTGTTACCGAGATAAAAACTCCAATACTAACCAATCTCGTATATTCAACTCTCTCCTGGCAAATTTATTAACTTCTTACTCTCTCTCCCACCACTAGTAGCTAGCTGTAACTAAATACTGATAAGAAAAATGCTTGCATGAGGAGGGAAAGTACTTAGCTTCAAAAGGAAAAAGGCAATTATTGGAAGCAGAGGAGGATGACCCTTTGTTTTCTTATCTATAATTTTTCTTGGTTTCTGAAAAAGCCATGTCAACAGTATTACTAGACCGTGCGGCAGCTAAATTTATGGACCTTAAAGATTGGATATATTTAGTGGGGTTAACTCAAGGATTTGTCAATAAAAAGTGTTAACCATGCGATTTTATTTTCTCCTATTGTAATTTTTAGTGCGTTTGATTTACATGTCAATAATGCAAAAGGAAAAGAAGAAAAAAAAACTTTTTGAAACAACTTTACAAGAATTAAATTTATTCTTAATTTCATTAAAGGGCAAACTGTTGTGAAAATTGTAGCATGGCAGATCTTCCACGGTGTGTTACAGTGACATTGCACCTTGCCCTTTGACAGCATGGTTAAACAAACTCATTAGGTTCATGATTTGACACCACCTCACCAAAATGAACGGGAAACTTCATTTGTTCATCACATGCTTAGTTATGATGATCATATTTTCTTACAGCAAAATAAACCCAATTAAAACCTCAATTATGCAAGCATGTAACACAATTACAACAATCTGCTGGTTGACCAACATCAGATCAGCATAATTAACATGTTTCACCGTTCACAATTTACATCTAAAATAAAGTTGATCGTATCAATGCATCAAAACATAAAGCAAATGTTTTTTTTTAAATGCCTTTTTCTCCTCTAAGAATGTTAGAGGTGTTAAATTAAACCACAATCAAGCCCCTTAAGGTGTTGAATCAAACCTGTAATCATACCCCCTGGACCAGTCCCGGTAGTTGGCCAGCGCACTACAACACGAGCACACAAAACCCACACAAACTTTATGTGTAGTGCATTTTATCCATCAGCTAAGTCCTAAATTTTTCCTGTGATTTTGTCTATTAAGGTACACAGAATGTGACGTCACAAGAAGCGTGCTAGGAACATTCCTTGTTGTGAATGATCTCCCCATGAATCCGCAAACGCAAGCAAGACTTTTCCTTTTTTTCCCCTTTAGTTTCCCACAATGCATGTCACCTTTACATTCTGCCCCTCCTCGATGCCCCTCTCCTAGAACCCATCTTTTCCTTCTTTTGGGAGCCATTGGGTGATGGTGGCAGCTATGATGCACAGTTCACCACTACTATATAGTATTCAACAAAGTAGAATTTATTTATATTACTATAAAATGTGACAATATGTCTTCGCCGCATAGTTTTTCTTGACTTTGTTGCCCTTTTATTCTACACATCCTCTCTCTCTCTCTCTCTCTCTCTCTACTTTCTTTTGGGTAAGTCATCAGCCTCTCAATTTTCTTGGTGGTGCTATATTCTGCTTTTTTACCTGAGTCCACCCTTTTGTTCTCTCTCTCTCTCTCTCTTCCCTCCCCCTTATTCAGAGTTTTCTCAGGGCGGTAGTTTAGTGTCATAATTGTGGAATGTAGCTTTACTCATCTTTCATGTGAAACCCTCTTTCATGGTTGCTGGAACTCCATTGAATAGTCTCCAAACTTCATTCATTCATTCCATCATAGGATATTTACTCCTTTACCCAAATTAAATGCTCCTTCTCATGCTAGCTGTTGTTCTTTCAATTACAGCATTTGGATGAAAAGGGTAACAAGGGGTTGGTAGTGGAAACTCACACTCCCCTACACAGCAAACTTTGTCCATAAAGAATCATTTTTTTTACCTCTGAATTTGGGTTCATAGCAAAATCAGGATCTGCTTCTTCAGTGATTCTTCACTGTTTGTCTTATTGCTTCTTCTGGAGTTTTTGTCTTTTTTTTCTTTTCTTTTTCCATGGAGGAAGATAACTGTGAGACAAGGTCCAAGAAAATGGAAGATTATGAAGTAATAGAGCAAATTGGAAGAGGAGCATTTGGTTCTGCCTTTCTGGTTCTTCACAAGTCTGAGAAAAAGAGGTAAGAAAGGCAAATGACAGTTAACTGTTTTTTTCTGTTATTACTTAAACCATGTAATATGAACACTTGAACATCAATGTCTCAGTGAAAAATGGGACAACCCCATGAAGAAAAAATCAATCTTTTTTGGATTTTGGTGGTTGGTTGTTGGAGTTGAGGCACAGAAAAGTGTTGATAGCAGTTAGCTTTTCAACTTCAGTTAGTTTTCCTGTACTGTGATGCAATCTGCTAAACCATGCAATATGAAGGGGTTGGAGATTGATTTTCAGTCAATTAATGGACAACCCAACAAAGAAAGTTTCATTTTTTTTCTTCTTCTTGTTTCCATTTTTAGATTTGTGTGTTTAATTTTTGGAATTGAAAAGCCTGCCAATTCAATAACAGTTAGCTTGTCAAGTTCAATTTGTTATATTCATTTTCATGGTTTGATGTCCGGTAGGTATGTGCTGAAAAAGATTCGCTTGGCCAAGCAAACGGAGAAGTTCAAACGTACAGCACACCAAGAGGTTGGTGTAACAAACCCTTCCACTTCCACCTGATACATATGTGCAATTGTTGTTATTATTATTATTTATTTTAATATGCATCCTCAATTTGCTTTCCTAATTAATTGGACAAGCAATTCTGTTGCACCAAATTACTGCATAATCTCTCCACTTTATTATTATTATTTTGTGTGGTTCTTAATCTGTTCTATTAGAATAGTACCAAGCATTCTGTTCCTTACCATCCTTTTCATTCATGATTTCCATGAATCATACCGATTTAAATTTTCTTTGTACTTCTCAATATCTTTCTATTTCTCTTCCATAATGATCTATGAATATGTCATAGCTGGCTATGCTTCTGTCTTACTACAATTAAACCAGTCATCTGAGTATATAGTTTATTCAAGAAGCAATGTCCCCACTTCACGGACATGGACCTTGACTTTAGTAAACTCAAACTGAATTGATTTCACTGATGAAATCTTGTTGGTGCTCTGCTGCTTATCATTTTCTAAAGTGCTAACCAAGCTTCAAGAGAAGAGAATACTTGTTTTGTGAACATTATTATGCTGACAAAATGTTTAACACTGTATAATACAACATTTTCATTTTGAGCAATTGCCATCTTAAGATAATTTTTCCATAAACTAAAACTATACCTAATAATGAATTAACAGATTTCAATCCTAAGAGATTGTGTTAATCTGATTTTAGTATGATACTTTCCGTCTACTTGCATAAAATGAAAATGACAGAGTCCCTCTTTATGTTAGCAGATGAACCTGATTGCAAAACTAAATAACCCATATATTGTGGAGTACAAAGATGCTTGGGTGGAGAAGGTAGGGGCATTTATATAGAGATGAAGTCATGAAACATTAATTTGGACGATTTATAGATATCGGGTATCAGCTTATTCTGATGTTTACCGAGCCTCATGGGCATCTTTCTGATATTTCATGTTTTGTAGGAGGATCATATATGCATTATAACTGGCTATTGTGAAGGAGGTGACATGTAAGTAAAGTAATAACTGTTAGTAATGATTCCTTCTTGCATAAATTAAGGATCCTACCCTATTGGTTCAGTTACAGAGCAATGTCTCATAATAATATCTTTAGAGAAAATAAAAAGAGTTTATCACATTTAAAATTCTAAATTGTTAATCTAAAAGCTTAAGCTATTAAGGATCCAAGAATGGTTTCATAACTCTTAAAACGTCCTTTCAGGTGCAGGCCTACTAGACTTGTGATGTGGACATTATACAAACTGCCATTTTGGAGTGAAATTATGCAGAACTTTATGTGGAATTTTTTCTGTGGGATACAAATGTTTTACTGAGTTTCAATTATTTTGGACTGGGGTGACAAGTATTGAATGTTAGTCCATCTGATTCTGGTGCCATATTAATAAATCATTGACCTAAAAAGTTAAGCTGTTGGAAAAGGTCCTAGAACCTTTTTTGAAACTCTGGCATAAACATATTTGTGGAGAATCTGGAAGGAGTCCTTGCTGAATGATGCTGGATTTTTAGTAACAACCATTGTATCTTTCCTACTTAGAAGCTTGATACCATTTCATTACATTAATAATCCTAATCACACTCTAATATTGTAATGAAATAAATAAGCACAATTAGATGAGGGATTTGGTATTTCGTGGGCCTCATGTATTTTGAAGATTGGAGAAACATCAATAGTGACAAAATCTTAATCATGGACCATGCATTCTTTGTGGAGCAGGGCTGAGAACATAAAAAAATCGAGGATCGCTTTTCCCGGAGGAGGTAATTAATAAGGTTAATTTAGCATTCCTTAATATTACCTTATATATTCCTTACCCACTTTGGATCACAAATTTTCTCCTACAGAAAGTCTGCAAATGGCTGACTCAATTGTTGATAGCTGTGGATTACTTGCACTCTAATCGTGTAATCCACAGAGATCTTAAGGTACGACATATTCCCTTATCCTGATTAAAGAAATCCTTTATCTGATGTGTGCATTAATGGAAATTCATCTACTTTCAGTGTTCCAATATATTCCTCACCAAAGACAATAACATTCGGCTTGGTATGAAGCATGATCCCTTGAAAGCTCATAACTTCTAGCTTTCATATGCTTTGTTATCTAAAGAAATATATTTATTGCATGGACCATGCAGGTGATTTTGGTCTTGCAAAGCGACTTAATCCAGAAGACCTTGCTTCCTCGGTATTGTATATCTGTTTAATATCTTAACATTTATCTGATGCCTTCTTCAATAGACTTGCTTGTATTTTACACCCTGGTAATGAACTGTCATGGCCAGTTGTTGATGCTTTTTAGCTTACAATAGATATTTTTCCCTATATATATTCTTGCTTTGAACTTCTTATTTCTAGTGTCAAAGATGCTTTACTAAATCTGCATAGTGATACACGTTTATCATTTGAACCCTTCTTATATCTTCTGTAGATTGTTGGAACTCCAAATTACATGTGTCCTGAGCTCCTAGCTGATATACCTTACGGTTACAAATCTGATATGTGGTCGCTTGGTGAGTATTAGGGATGCCTTATTCTAATTGACTAAGCCAAATGATATCTGACCTTGTCTAAGAATGGTATCTCTTTGTATGTAAAGGTTGCTGCATGTTCGAGATTGCTGCACATCAACCAGCATTTCGTGCTCCAGTAAGAACTTGTACCTTCGTCTGCAAGAGTTTAATTTATTAACGGAATGTAGTCTCCATTCTTCAATATATTTTAAACTAGAAAATAATTTGACAAATGAGTGAATGAATGAAACAGGACATGGCTGGACTTATTAATAAAATAAACAGATCCTCCATTTCTCCATTGCCAATTGTTTATTCTTCCACACTGTAAGTAACTTCGTCAAAATATTATTGGTCACACCACTGTCATGATATTTTTTAACCAGTGCTTTTGATCAATAATGTAATTAGTTTCCTCTAAAGTGAATACAGATATATTAAATTCAAGCAAATTTTCTCCCTTATATTTCATCGTAATGATAAAATTGAAAGATGACTGACATGTAACAGGAAACAACTTATCAAGAGCATGTTGAGGAAAAACCCAGAACATAGACCAACAGTGAGTTCAAGCCTGTCTTGTGTTATTAGTTTGGATAGAACTGATGATTCTGATTCTGATTTTTCTTTCTCTTCATTGAAAGGCAGCCGAATTGTTAAGGCATCCTCATTTACAACCTCATGTCCTCCGATGTCAAAATGCTACATCTAATTTTCTTCCAGTATACCCCTTAGTTAACCCAAAGGATAAAACTAGAAGATCTCATAAATCTAGTGGTGGCAAGGACCATAGGGACAAAGAAGCAGGATTACTTAATTGTTTGGAACGTGTTCATCCAATTGAGGGTAATGGAGATGTTCAGCCAAGCAGTCTCCCAAGTGATGGCGAGCTTACAGTCTCCAGCAGTGCAGAAGCAGAAGCAGAAGAGAAGACAACCTTGAGACCAAGAGAGTTGATCTTACCAGCTACATAGTGGAAACTTCTACTAGTACTTGTGGCTCAAAAGATGGGTCAACAACATCTGGATCAACTATTTGCAGCATGTGCAAAGACCCAGATTTTAAAAGTAGACCTGCAAAGGAAACATCTAACAGTGAGATCACTTTAAAGAGTACACAAGATACTGTGCATGAAGAACAAGGACTTGCTGCTGAACATCTGCAGAACTTGGAAAGGGTTGACATAAATGCTGTGACAGCAGAAGTTGAATATGCTTTTTCAAATGAAGGCTCTGGTAAGGCAGAAGCACAGAGGGAAGATGCCAAACATGAAGACTCCAGGAAGTCAACAACGTCCAGTGCAAGCAGTAGCAGCACAGATGAAGATAAGTCCATTGATGAGGAAAGGCCATCTCTAATTCTGCATCCTATTGGGGTTGGAGCACAGAGGGAAGATGCCAAGCTTGAGGAGTCCGGGAAATTAACGCGTCCAGTGCCGGCAGTGGCATCCTGTCTGGAAATGGGTCAAAGGAAAGCGAAAACCCAGATGCATTTAAAAACGGCTCACAAACGAACTGCTTGTCATCTGAGTGTAATGATACACTTCCAGTTAAGGATGAAGACAGACTAACAACACACATAATTTGCTCCTCACATAAGGAAGAAGATAATGGCATTGTGGTTGATAAGAAATTGAGTGACATTTCAGTGAGTATACCTACTTCAGTAGGTAGTGATGTAACAACCAAGTCTGAGTTGGATAGTCCCTGCCAGCAAAGAGCTGAGGCTCTTGAATCTCTGCTTGAGTTATGTGCTCAGTTACTTAAGCAAGATAAGCTTGAAGAACTTGCAGCAGTGCTAAGACCATTTGGAAAAGAAGCTGTCTCATCCAGAGAAACAGCAATATGGCTCACAAAGAGCCTTATATCAGCCCAAAAGTTCAATCCTGAAACCTAGTTGACAAGAGATTCTCATAATTTATTTTTATACATTATTGTAAGAAATGTGTTTATTTTCAAATGTCACATAAGTTTGTTTCTTTGAGACTGTTGCTTGGTTGAAGATTGAAGAGTGGAAGATAGCATCCTCATATTGTTTTTCTTGGTAAATGGGTTAATATAGTGAATGAAATAATTTATTTTTGGCTTGGTTAGATATTAATTGGTGTTTCGCATTAGGCTATAGCTATTGATTGTATGAATTATGTCATGTTCCCTCCTTCGAACAAAAACAGTAACCATGGCCTTTGGAGCTGGTTGTTTTTCCCTGGTCTGAACGACTATACCCCTTTTCTGGTTAACATTTAGGGTGTTTTTGGTATAGGGGTAAAATAAGGTGGAAAATTTTGATGGATAATTTTCACGTGCAAAATTATGTGAGGTTTATTTATGAAAATTTTAATTTCATTTTCACTCTTATACCAAGTATATTTTGTAGGAGACGTATATATTTATAGTTGCTCCATACCCTTTACCTAATTTGGACGCATTAAACTATGTAGTTTGCATATCATTCTAATTATGTATGGTAAATACGTTGTAATGTCATTAAAATCTTAGCAATGAGTAATATGCGTGCCAAGATTTTGCATATTATTGCAACTCCATTAACATTAAATTGGTTTCTATACTCCTTTCTTCTTTCGGGAATTGTCTATGCAAGTTTGCGTCAAGATAGTCGGTAGATAAAGTCTTCTCTAAAATTGTGATTTCAAAATTTGAATGATTGACATTGTAGATAAATTTTGTCGAAAGTAATTAACTTCTATTACAATGAACTACTTTTAAGTTAGTTTCTATACTTTGGCTTACATAAAGTTGAAATGGGCCTGAATTTCTTCTCGAGTCCAAAAATGAAAGAGCATTATTTCAACATGATATTCAATACCTAAAGAGAATCATTTATGTTTTAAATTGTGGTTGCATTGGGATTGTTACAATTACGAGAAAATATGGATGCAATTATGGTTGCAATGTAATTGCAGAACGCAATTTAAAACCATATATGATTCGATTATAATGCCATTAAGGACGATGTCACAGTATATGACCTACATTTTTTATTTTGTCTTTTTTGTCTTTTTCTTAATCCAAGCAGTAATTGGAGGTTTCTATAGAATCAGATGTTAATTTTTTGGGATGAAGGTTTACTTATTTTATTATGATATATTGATGCATGTGACTGGAAGAAACTGTAGTACAGGTGTCCCTGCAGGCTGCATGCTTCTTTCTTCTTTGTCTACCTTTAGCTGCTAGTGTATCTCCAAGACATGTTGAACTATACTCCAGATGAGATAGGTAAAACATTTGCACAAAATAAATTGATGAAACAAATTAATATTTCATCCAACAATAGTCATAATAGTACAATAGTGTACATATACACCTATATTGCATCATTTCTTATATTCCTTTAACTATAGAAGTTAATTTTAATATAATGTCATTGTAAAATACTTTACATAGCCACTCAATCATATATTATCACGTGTATAACTTTTGAGATAACTATTTTTAAAGTCAAAATTTTAATAATGTGACAATATATATAATTGAATAACTGTATAAATATCTTTTACACCCACAATATACATCAAAATTAAATACATACATATATATATATATATATATATCCTTTTCCTATGGTTACATATCTTTTCCACCCTTAATTTCGCCCTATGCCATTTTTGGCGAGCTTAGTGGAACAAGGCAAAGAAAGACAACACAGAGGCACCAACCAAAGACCCAACAAGGGGCAAGGTAGCTGAGGCTCTGCTGCTTGGGCCAGGGGCCGGAGCAGGAACCTCTGTGGCAGCCAATGCCACGCTCATGGAGGCGGCAGCGATGAGAGTGGCACAGGTAACCTTCTTCATGTCCATGATGAATTAAATTTGTGTTGTTAAGATGGTGACCCGCTGGCTTGTTGTTGAAGCAACTGCGTGTTTAGTTTTATTATCTTTGCTTGCAGGTCGAACAAAGAATAGGGGTCTTTGCATGGAATTTAAAGAACGAGGCTTTGAGTTATTTTGGGAAAATACCACTTCTTTTGGTTGTGGAAGGTCCTATGTTTATGGTTTTGCAAGGTTTAAGGGTTTCCTTCATGGGTTTTGTGTGATTTGTTTGTTATTGTGCTAATATATTCGTGGTACAAAAGGTTCCTCAACCTCTTGCTATGCTTAGACAATTGTAATTAAACTTGAACCATTCAAATGTCACCGGAAATTGGTTTTTCTGTTTTCTTTTTGGTACTTTCATTCATGCTATTTGTAGAATGATTGAAATCTTTTTGTTCCACAATTATTTATTGACACATGAAATAAATGTATTATATATTTAGCAACTTATAAATTTTGAAATTCATTTTGATTTTTAGCTTTTCATATATCAATAAATAATTGACAAGATAGAGAAGGATATTATTTGGAGACAGAAAATTTTCATCTTTTATAGATGATTTGTTCATAAACATTTAATAGCTATCCATAAATGTTTTTTCACTGTTTTTTTTTTCATTTCAATCATTTTTAGTTATTAAGATGGGGTGTTTAATAAAAGTAAAAGGGTTAAATATATTTTTGTCATAAAAAAAAACGAGTTTTGGTTAAATAAAGTACAATTTATCTCGTGCTTCTCGAAGATCTAATAATAGTTTCTCAGCATAAATAGAAAAGACTTGATCTATCATTGGCTTCTCTTGGGATGGATATTTGCTCAACTTTATTACCATGGTCAGTGATTAGGTATATTTAAAAAAAATGCAAAATGCATATGCTTTATTTAGGATGGACATCATAACTTCAACATCACATTAATACATTAAAGAATATAATTTTAATGCATTGACAATCTAAAATTATAATCCAATTAAATCTTTTCATTTTTATAACTTTTTGTGGATATGAGACTCAACCATCTTTACTGATATAACAACATATGATTGAGTAATAGTATAGAATTTTTTTACACTTACAGGCATAAAAATTGACCTCATAAGTTAAAAGAAAAAAAAAAAAAAAACACTTCAACATCAAAATGATGTCTACTTGATTACT
Organism: Dalbergia oliveri; assembly: GCA_030441495.1. Classification (NCBI taxonomy): domain Eukaryota; kingdom Viridiplantae; phylum Streptophyta; class Magnoliopsida; order Fabales; family Fabaceae; genus Dalbergia; species Dalbergia oliveri. The sequence goes on from JAMLFY010000008.1 coordinate 17,077,295, forward strand.
CTATTTGCTCTTATGCAATTTGCAATACAAATTGCTTCAATAAGCAGTTGAATTTACATGTCACCAGACTATATATTTGTTCACTGGCTTTATCATTGATTCTGATTTCTGACATATATAGTTAAAAAAATGACCAAGATTTAATTCTGTCTTTTTAACATTTCTTGTTACGTCTCTAAAATAGCTACGTCCAGTACACACGAGTCAACAAAAATATAATCCCGTTGTGCATGATATTTAACCAATCATTCCATCACATCCTCTTCAATTGCCAAATGAATCTAGAATTCCAAATTCTTCTCATTAGTAAGCAACAAAGACATCATATTTGCACCACATAGACTTGGCCTTTTCTCAAAGCCTAAGCACCGTTGCTATGTCAAGGGTGCCTCAGCTGGCCCGAAAGTGATTTCCCACCAGCTGCAATGAAGTGAAGAAAAGATAGCCTGCCAAGTAGTGCCTTTCCCTTTTCTACTACGCCCAGTAACTGACGACTTCACGCATAAGAACTTAAGATCTGACAAATTTTTAAATGCTATTAGTGTTGGATTAATTCGTGGACGAGCATAAATCAATGTCTTGTTTAATTTTGAACCTAAACTAATTAGATGTCAAAATTTATTAGGGCATATTGTTTAATTAAGCCTGAATCTTGTTATTGTTGAGCCTTTATTGGGCTTATTATTGTTAACCACCGCTCATCAATATGCTTGTTACATTTATCTATGTAGCCTTGGTCCATCATTTCACTAACACAGGTTGAGATCCATTTTCCTAACTTTATATATAAGCATCTGATATCCTAATTAAGGATGCGTATTTGACTATATCAAGGAATAGGAGGAGCTCTCTCTCTCTGATTTAGTCTCCATGGTTAGTTTCTTTCCTTTTGGATTTTAAGATTTTAGGATTATGGATCATGTTTTCCTCAATCAACTTTGATAGCTTCTATCCAATCTTGTTTATTGTTTCATTATAAATCGCATGCTATGATCAATATCAAACCTATAAATCTGAAATTTTATCAATAAGAAAAAGAAAAAGTTTTGCTTGTACAGTTGGTCATTCAACATATCAGTTTTGTTGGTTAATATTATCTCCACTTTACCTATGTCTTTAATTCAATAACTAATGGGTCAATTGATAAATGATATAGAGCAAAAATTTTCACTTACTATACAGCAGCATCTTGAATTTCTCAAGAGCCAAACCAATATCAAGATGATAAATACACGAGTGTCATAAGTGGCAGGTACCGGATTGTTTCCGCTAACTCTAACGTAAGAAGCTCTTTGAGGACACAATGTGAGCTAGCTTTGAATGATTGGTCTTGTGGGGTCTTAGAAGCCTTTATCCAAAAGGCAGAGTAACATTATAATAATAGTTAATGTTAAATGTACCACTTACCAACTTGATATGAATGACCCTTTAACATACCCCCCCTAACAAGTTCTATATAAACTCAACTCTTGACTTGTGTCATTGGACAATTAATCAATTCCCAACCATTACATACAATATTTTTCAGTCTCTCTTTGCTCACTTTGTCGTAAGATCTTCTGTGGAAAAATGGCAACAAAATTCGGTTGCTCTGCTGCTCATATCTTCTTTATGGCAGTGATGATTGTAGGCTTGTTTTGCGTGACCAACACACTGGCACAAGATTCAGAGATTGCACCCACATCTCAATTGCAGGCTGGAGCTGGTTTTGCTTTGCCTGTTTCTGGGATGGCCTTGTGCTTTTCTGTGTTGGCTTCTCTTGTCGCATTTATGATGATGCAGTGAAAATGGAAGGCCTTGGGGGTTGAAGTTTGTTACATGCTATAGCTATTGGGGTAATCTTGTTTTGGCTTGGGGATTAAAATTGATACTATATGTTTATATATATGATGAATTTAATGGGTGGTTTGTTGTTTCTTTAATTTGACTTTTGTTTCTTGAAAATATTTGTACTGCCGTTTTTGGCATTGTAAAGCATTAGCTTTATGATATGCAACAGTATGTAATTTGCATAAGTACGTACTTAGATATTGGCGTGAGATATGTAGTTTTTTAACACATTGCCCATATATGAAGAATTGGTGAATTTTTTTTCTTTTATTAAATTCTTCAATAGTGACTGATCGACTTCATTGCTCCGCTGCTTTGAAGAATAGCCCAACACTGAGAACTATGGTTTTTGTTAACTCTGAAAGGGTAGTTGATTGAAAAACATCAAGTATTCATGGCTCCCTTTAGAGATAAACGATTAAAATGGGGGTTGACTATGAATTATTTGAATGACTGCGAATGGTTATTATTGGCCATGGAATGAGTCATTTTGCAATAATTACATTTAAAATCATGATGGTCATGGTAGGCTTTCCTACAACTATATATAGCTTTGAAGAAAAAGAAAGAAAAATAATAAATAAAACATCAACACAAAATCAGGTCATGTGTGATTTACAAATAACATAGCATCTCTCATGGTTTAAAACTTCAGGTGTAGATAAAAAGCAATTTTACATAACAATATATCTCTTTTGAAAGGATGAACTTTGCTATACTCCATTAGAATTAATGTTTTGTTGCTTTTCCACTGGTATTTAAATTTCGCAGATTATCCTCTTATCTCATGCTCTTGCGTTCAGGACTCATCTCTAGATTTGACGAATATATGCCGTAGAAAAAAGAAAAAATAGATGTTTGAAATGGGTAATGGTCTGATGGATTAATCAATGAAATTGTTTTGCATATTATTTCTATTACACTATTCTTTCACTATTTCTTTTAAGTAACATATAAAACAAGATTTACGCACTTCTCAGCAGAATAATAATTTTATTATACAGTAAAAATGCTATACCACCTTCATGCATTAAGGCGGGGAGAAGAAACATGTATATTTCGGGTCTTATTTTGCATAAAAAGAGCGTAAGAAGTTAGAAGAATAAAAACGAGAACAACAGCCAATGAGCTAACTCAAGAGGTACTTTTATTGGTCTGTATATAGACTCATTAACATTGGGTCAGATATTAGATTCCCATTTGCTTTAATTTTCATTTTTTTTCAATCAAATTAACACTTTCAGTTTCATCCATTAATAAGTCAATTAGCATTTTTTTTTCTTTTACCACAGCCCATACGTAATGCAGACGTATACTTTTTTTTTTTGTGTTTTGGTCATGGACGTCTATTTCTTTAAAGTTGGATTGCGTCTAAAATGGGCTGAATAGTGGCCCTAGAGTCCGAGATTCCACTCAACTGAAAAAGTGGACCAAGTAAGGGCCAAAAGAAAGTAGACCAAGTTGGCTAGTCCTCGCACTGTATTCAATTGGGCCTATGTATTTTCATGAAAGTCATTCTTAACCAATAGCTGACTCTGACAAAAACAAAAACCTTTGGTTGAAGAGCGTGGACCCAAAAAACACAGTCAACAGCTGAAGAGTGATCAGGAGAAAGACCAGCAGACCACAAAATATGAAGATTTAAGAAAGTATTCCAGACCAAATTCACTTCACCAACATTTGGGCCTAGCCCAATATATGCGCAAGTAATATACAACCACCTATGCAACATGACGACCAAAAAGTAATAGCTTTTATATGCAATCTATACATGTGGTATAAGCGTTGAAGGGCTCTGGATGCAAGTGGGGCAAAAGCCCATTCAGATATTATTACGGCACTAGCATCCGACACCACATCAAAGTGGGGACACATGTTTTCTATCACAAACAGAGGGAATAACCCCACAGTCACAGAATTAGCAGAAATCTTTGTTCACTTTTTATTTTTTATTTTCTTCTTCTTTCTCTTTCAGAAAAATAAATTGAAAAAAAAAGTTCCTAATGCCTTTACCACTCCCATAATCCATCATCATACACGTGACACACGGGGCTCACATGCATAGGCCACTGGGTTTTGGCCACAGTGCCATGTGCCTTGTTACAATGTCAATTAATACGAAACTGAAACCCATGAACTGATGGTTCTGATCTAACCAACGGAAAAAAGAATCCAAGTGCATGCAATTGATGTCACACCAAACCCACAATTCCCCAATGCCAAGCCAATTCTGGCAACAACACCCCCATTTCCTAAATCTGCATTTATGATTGTCATCAAAGGTGTGACATAAATTCCCTAGACATCCCACTGAAAATCAGTTAATGTCAGGGATGGGGATTGAAGTAATAATATAATAATACTAAGCAGTAGTAGAAATCAAATCCCCATACCATACATACATGATTTCCAAAGAGAATGTCAGTTTAAATGAGTTTGGGGCTACAATATATACATATATATATATATATATATCCCAGAAATTATGTCTTGTAAATATCATAAGAACTTGTGGAAGTCATTCAATTGGGACTACTAAAGCTGTTTGTGTGTGTTAAATCCACTTTCCCTCATAAGGGAAAAGAAAAGGAGAGGCATTGATTGGTGCTCAAAGATTTATTGATAGGGTGGTATGGGAAAGAGGAGATAAAGACACCTTCAGTTACGGAGAGCAAGTGAAAGCAAAAGACAGGGAAAAAAAAAGGGGGTTCTTCCACTCAAGAAGTCACAGCATTGGACAGAGGGGTAAAGAAAGCGAAAAAAAAAAATGAAGCAAAGCTTGTACCTTTGTTGTTTATATGTTATCTTGATGTCTACCATAACAATCTCTTGTTAGCAAAAAGGAATAGATCCTTGTATAAAGGGTTAGAATTTCGAGTGTGATGGTCAAGTCAAGTCTCACATTCCTTAAAAAATATAAATGAGAAGATTCATAAATTTTGGATCAATAGGTGTCTTAAAATTTTTAATTGTGGTTTTTTTGCTTAGTCCAATGTCATTGATTATAGGAATTTTGGGCTCCTTTACCACTCTCAGCAGGGAAATATTATTTGTCCTCATTTGTGAGACGTTATGCCAATATACTCCTATCTCCATTAGATGGGGTACCACTCATTTAGTTTGGGCTACATCTCATCTAATGATAAATAAGAGTGTGTCAACAATGTTCAAATGGTGAGTACAAATAACACTACTTCTAGTAAATGGTCTCAGAATTAATGATTTAACTAAACCGAGTCTTCTAGCTAGCTGTGCACTTCCATTTTGGTTTTCCTTTCTGTTGGTTTATCTTTTAGTTATTCAGATTAACACTTTGATATTATTCTATGTTTCTCTCTTTTAGAACTAAGCGCTTTTATCCATCGAAAAGGAGGAAAAAAAGAAAAACTAGGCCGACTGGTGTTTGGAGGTTTGGTCCTTATACACACGAAGTACTAATTGTGGTTCTAATTGAATATTTAAAAAGGCTTTCGTTGAGAGAGAGAATATTAATGTTGCAATGTAAAATGTGAGTCATAAAGTTTCATTATAGCCTAAGGTTTTGAATTAGGATACAACTTTAGACCACTATTTTGTTGCTGCGCTATATCATATAGGTAAGGGTACATTGTCTTTGCCACATTTAATTCCATGTATGGTACACAACATTCAATTCAACCTAACTAAACAAGATTAATCTCTTGATTATCACTCTCTTTTTTGGGATCTATGATCATAGTATATCGACATGAAGAACTCCCTAATTGATAAATACTCCTAACTAACCTAACACAAGTGTTGGGATTTGAATGATGGATGAGAATTCACGTTAAGGGGGCTATCTATCTGAAAATCACCAGACAGAACACTGACCCACTGAGGAATAACATGAAGAAATAGCTAGGTATGGGTTTGGTGCTGAAAAATGAAAATGTTAAGAAATTGAGGACCCGCAGCTCTCAAACTTTAAACAAAAAGATGAGGTGGTAGAGATACTTTTGTGCCACCAGAATTTCTTTCTTTCTTTCTTACTACATATGTAGTACGAAGGGCAGGCTTTCCCTAAACGGTGACATAAAAAACATCCCATACGGCACACCACTTTTGGCCATGGTACAACCTCCCTCCCCCTATCCTTCTCTTGCTTTGTGGGACTATGGGTTCTTTACTATCTTTCTAGTGTGTCATTTCAACCAAGGAAAAGCTATCTAGCTTGCCGAATTATGCGTTTGGTAGAGTGGAATATCAATAGATTATTTATCAAAACGAAGTAACGAACCTTACCCCAAAATGGGTTTATCGAAACCAAATGTGCTACCTTAGAGCATAATCAAGAAGTCTTATTAAGGATGAGTTTGATATAAGGAATTAAGGATAAAAATGGAGAAGAAAATCTCATAAATAAACTTCATGTATAAAATTAATCCATAAAATTTTCTCTCTCATTTCTACAGTGCCATCATGATCGCTACAAACTCTTACTTGTAAGCTATAAATTGGCAAATAAACTTAACACGCATTGGGCAACCAGCCCCTTCGATCTCTCCATAAGAAAAAGAATATTCCTATACTGCTTGTATAAGTATTGAGAAGTATATATAGAAGTTACAAAGAAAAATAATGGGCAAATATTAGTATATTTCCTTTAGAAGGAAAAACTAAGTGCGTAACTTACACTTTTGAAGGAGCCTGTACTTCTCTTCTTCCTTTTGTTTATTTATTTATTATTTTAGAAACTAAAAAAAGTTAGGGAGAGTCATGGCTCTCCCTCTCCCGTCTCATACTTAAGGTCCACGGTTGTACATATATGGTGATCACATAAAATTGTAATCTTGTAGGGGAATTAATTTTAATTTGATATAAGTGACTCATGTTCGTGTCAAGGTTATTTTTAATTGTAATATAAAAATTTGAGTAAATAAAAAATATTTACCAAAATTATTTATCGTATAATTAATAGTCGTATATAAACCACTTCAGCAAATAATTATTGTTATTTTAAATCTGAGTAGTTAAAATACTAAACATAACTTTAATTTTACTTTTTTGCATACAAAAATATCATTAAGTTACATACGTTCGCTAACAATATTTATTATTTGAGATTATATGGCAAAAATGAGAAAAAGCATGAATGCAACGTTAATTATAACCATTGATATTTTAATCTAAAAATAAGGGATTTTGTAGGGAAATTGATGGTAAATTCCTTCTTAGACGGAAGAGGAACTCCTGGAGGAAATAGAAAACTAAAGACAAGAAAAAAGTAAGCAAAGAAACTAAAAGCTAACAATTTTCTTTTTTATTCCAAAGCATTATATATATATATATATAGAGAGAGAGAGAGAGAGAGAGAGAGAGAGAGAGAGAGTCCTATCATATGAGAATGAGTTTATTATGTGAGAAATAAGAAAAAAAATTTAACTATTAGATTAAATTATACATCTAATATTATATTCATAAATTAAGAAACTCACGTACTTGTTATCTCTTCTATTTCACAAATTATTGCTAATTAATGCACCTTCTTAATTTATGAATATAATCTTAATAGTATAATTTAATCTAATAGTTAAAACTTTTTTTTCATTTCTCACATAACAAACTTATTCTCATATACTATGTTCCTGTGTATATATAAAAGTCATTCTAAAACCTTTATCTCATACAATAACAAATCAGCAACTCTTATCCTCAAATAACTAACTATAAAATATTTCTATTGGGTATTACTTCCTACTCCATCCATCCTTGAATAATTGTCTATTTTAAAAATTCTTCTTGTCTAAAAATAATTATTCATTTTAAAAATTTCTATAGCATTAATTATTTATTTTCAATAATATCTCTATTAAATATTAATAGAGGAAAGAGAGATATAATGGAATAGGAGAGAAAAAGTTGAATTATTAAAAAGAAATATGGGCAGTTCAGCAAATTATTTTAATTTTTTCTAATTTTAATATTTTTTCAATTATTTTCTTAATTTTAGTGTATATTTATAACTGAACAATTATTGAAAGATAGATGGAGTATAAGATATGGATACTCAAAAATGTATAGGCTTGTAAATTGAGAATATAAGGAATTAATGACCATTAATTACCATTAATTGTGTACGGTTCCATCACATAATTTAATAACTGTTAACTTCTAATTTTCACTTTAGAGCATCTAAAAATCCAAAAAGAAGATTGAATAAAATAAGTTGGCAATTTATCCCTCTATGTAAGTTATAATTTTAAAAGTACTCCTATCTTAGAATCATCCTATTACTTAGCTTGTTTGAAAACTCTCAAGCTGATACTTGCCTTTTTTTTTCAGTTAAGTTGTTCACGTTATGATTATATCGTGTCCCAATTGTATTGTACAGATCACTTTTGAGCATCATCATAATTTAGATTCTTTTCTTTGTTGCATCTAAAGTTTTGATACGTACATATTTAAATGAGAATGTCCGGCTTTATGATTGTAGATCATTATGATCTAAATTTGAGTCATATATTATTTGGTCACTAATCTATGTAAAAGGTGCTTTATGACTAGCTAGTATTTACAGGCATTATATATATTACGTTAAGACCATCATTCTGCGGAATATTTAAAGTAGTTGCTGACCCCTTGGAAAGATATTTGAACAAAAAATGAAGACAGTAAACTTGAAAGTTTATTGAAAAAAAAGACATTGAAATATTTTTATGAAAAAAATCTGGCACGTACCCCTGGTACAAAGGAGCCTTCCTAACTCATCATTATTGAAAAATATAATAAACACAATTTGTGAAATGAAAATACTATACAACAACAAAAATCAAGTTTTGTCCCATTAAATAAAGTCAATTATGTGAATTAAGCATGCTATAGAGCTCTATCGTATTATATATATAGTTACCATTGTTATTCTTGGATAAAAGAATACAATTATATATATATAGGTGGTTTTGGTGAAAAATAGATTACTTCATCTGATTGAAAATAATTATCCATTAGGACAAACGCATTTATTAAAGATTCAATATAATTGTGTTCATTAATGTTTGTAATTTGTATATAAATAGCATTTAGCATCATTATTTTAATTCGAGGGGGAAATACATTTGCTGCAAAAGGGGTAAGCAAGTGGGGGAATGAGAGAGGGGAATTACTAAAAACAGAAATAGGCTCATTAATAATTAGGTAATGGATAGCTGACTAATGTGCAAAGACATTAACTTTGGTTCACTGAAGGTGAGCCTCTGGGATATTGTCCTTTTTGCCAACTAAGAAACTTAAAGAAATGGAAGGACTTATGGCCTTGGTTTAACCAGGGGAGAGTAGCACTGAGTGACGTCACTTTTGTTGCTGCCTACCCACAATTTGCTCCCTTATTTATGATCCTATGTTCATGTAGGGTCTTGTAGGCATGTGTTTCTTCCCCTTTTGCTCTTATATATATATATATATATATATATATATATATATATACGTTAGTTACGTAACCTTCTGTGTAGACTAATCCTATCCAAGTTTTCATTGTGCTGACAAAATCAGGTGTGTGTGGGGACTCCCCGTGTCAGCTTGAGACTGTGGCTTTTATTCTATTTGTCTGCAAGAATGGAAAGACCTAATATATGCACCAAATCGAACAAGATTTAGTTACTGTACAATTTATGTGTGTGCATATATAGACGTTCTGCATTCTCACTTGCATAATATTCTTGTTAAAAGGGACCATAAAATCTTCCATTGATTGAAGTTGATTATATGCAATGAAAGTGAGTTCAGCGACTCACAAAGGATCGGCTGAGGTGATTATCAATATTGACTCTCTAAGAAGAGAATACAAAATAGAATCCCAAAAATATATATAGTTTTTTTCAGAGACCGTGTAATACGATTAAATTCTTACATGCTATTTGAATACATTTAATGAGCGTTTTAAGAATATCTATGACCATTTATTTTAACTTATAATGCTTATATATGAGAAATTAAGAATGAGAAGTTGCAGATGTTATTGAAATACATATTAAATATGTCCTACAAACATATAAGATTTTCTCGTATAATATAGTATGTGCTTCCATGATAATACCAGATTATGATGAATGGTTCGAATGGATCAAACCTATTAATGTAAAAAGAAAAAAGTCTAAGTAAGTTGATGTCCTTTATGATCAAAGTGCTTTGCACCTATTTTACACGCTTCTATCAGGAGAGCAAGTCCCAATTAATATGAGAGAAGCGGTACCCCCTCACATGAATTTTCCATTTAGCCGTCTCAAACCCTAAAAAGCTAAGAATTCAAATTTAAAATAACAAGCAAAATCGTGTTCACGATCAACTTGATATTGCTATATTCTTCGTGCCATCAAATGTTCTGTCAATTTTCTATAAAACTTAATTAAGACCATACCTCCATCAACGGGCAGGATAGTTTCTATAATTACTTTCTACAATTCTCCTCACTTTTTTGATAGATTGCATAATATGTGCAATTGCATACTTAGTCAACTCTCATGTAGACTATTGGGAAGATCTAATAATTAGGTAAAGCATTTTGTTCAAACTATTCCGAAGCTGATATAATCTCTAAATGCTTCCTAGCAGTTGCTTGGTTGGCATGATCAAGCCTAGTACGTACCTTGCTTCTTGCCATCTTTTCTACCTCAAAGTCACATATATCATTATTTAGGTGACTAAAAATATAAGGTACAAAGAAACTTCTAATGGGGCAAGTAGGGAGCTATAATAAGTAACCTTACACAATCGTCTATCAACCTAGGAAGAAAACCAAACAAATCATAAACTAAACAACCAAGCAGATCCAATGCTTTCTCATTACATTACATATATTTTTTTAGCCTACATGCCAAGATTACTTCACTATATTTGGAAAATATTTCTAAGCTATACAAATTTTAGGTTAGGCTGATTAGCTGGGCAATTACTTCAAACACCTAATTCACTGGGAGCAATCCAGCCTCCGTTCAAACCTTAGCTTCCTTCCACACCATAAAACTTCTCTGAGATAAAGATCATAAGGCCCACCGACAGCACTACCATAATTGACTTTCCGACAACATTCTTTGAGAAGACAAGATCACATGATCTCTGCAAACTTGTGTGTTAATCTTGGAGCGTATGATTTCAAGATCTATAGGAAGGGCAGATTTATGAAGAAGGTTATAATAACCATTAGATCAACCACGTTTTTTGTTTAGGAAAAATAAAAAGAGTACTAATTAAACCCCCAAGACTATATCTGACTAAAAAATTGCTAAACAGCAATGACAAAATGGTATTATTTACTTTCATTATGTGTGAGTCCCACTAAAATGAGCAAATGGTTAAATGTTCATTTCTTCACTTACCAACATCGTCATTTTAGAGTAGTCAAATCCCCCATTTAAAGGTCAATAAGCATAACATATTATTTTGATAAATAAATTTTGGCTATATATATATTCCTCACAATTATAGCACAAAAGGGAAAAAAAAAAAAAGAACGGGAGCTCCAATGCAATATGGGAGCTCCAAATTGCAAACCTTCAGGAATTTTTAGCCACTCAAGAACATGTAGTCCTGAAGGAGAATGCAAGCAGAAATTTGAGAGATTTTTTTTTATAAAGACTAATTTATCTGATTATTTAATTTTACACAGACCAATTTGAGGATTTTTTTTTCAGGGACCAATTTGGTCAATGTAAAATTTTATAGAGACGAATTTGGTAGTTTTGTTTATTTTGTATCAACAGGAGATTTGACCCAATATAGAAGATATAGTGAAGTAATAAGATATGTGAGAAAATAATAGGAGATCCTATAGACGATTTAGGAAATATCTTTAGTTAAATCAGGGGAGAATCTCCAAGGGACTACAATGCCACGAGGCCGATCTATGTGGAGCCCTTGTCTTAGTTCTCTAAGGTTGGATTCAGGTCTCTGGCCTATATTTTCAATCCAGGACAGAAAATAAAGTCTAATCGTAGGTGACAAAAAATGAGGGTTTCATTCTTCTTATTTAAATTCAAGTATATCCATAACATATTATATATATATATATATATATATATATATATATATATATATATATATATTATATATATGAATAACGTAGTCAAAGACACTAATTAACTAAGAATACAATAACTTCACCCAGAAAAGGAGTTATTATCAGTAATACTTACAAAACTGAGCATGCCTAAACATTGCACCTTAATTATTGCAAAAAGTGGAACAAATTAAACTTGGAATCCAAATCTGTATATTTGCATTACTAGTCTAGCACGTGTGGATGAGTTTTTTTTCAGATGAAAATCATTTTTTCACAAAAAAGAAAATCATTTTTGTATGTTTAAATAAATTTTAAAAATAATCCGATTTTGTTTAAAAGAAACAGTTTTCAATTTTTTAAAGAAGTTAAAAAGAGTAGATTTGGATAAGAGTTTTTGTTTCGGTACCTATACGGTATTGATACCCTTTATGTAATCACCAATTGTAATTTGATAGATTTCAAAAAAATTAGATTAAAGGAACATGTGGGCCGTTTTTAACTATAAATAATTAAGAGATGCTAGAATCCTTGAATTTTATAGGGGTATCAAAAAATTCTCGGATAAAAAATTAATTTTTAATTTTTCTAACTATATATAAAATTTAAGTTTTATAATTTTTTGTAATTTAAAACAAATGCACTCTAATTTAAATCTGGAACTTTAATTTCTCATATCTCCAAAGGGACAAAAGTAAAATTCAATTTGCACAACATCTTTAATTTATACACCGGCAGAGATTCTAATAATAATAATAAAACATTTGTTCTTTATCAACAGGGAAAACCTACTTCTATTGTTTATTTGTTTTGTACATGCTTGTTGTAAAAGATGCTAGAAGTAGAAAAGAAGCCAAAAACTAAATACAAAAGTATGAACGATAAATCTTCATATGGTTTATAACATATATATCACGAATTCAAAATGGAAAATCCTTTATCTCATTGCTTCTTCCTTTTTTTTTTTTTACGTGACTCATTTTTTTAACTAAAAACAAACTTGTAAAGACTTTAGACAACGTTTAATTTAGTACGAGATAATCAATCTGAATTATTGATAATGTGACTTTAGATTAACTGATTTCACAATATTATCTTCTATTTAATTAGGCCATATTACTGACAATTCACATTATCTCCTTTTAGTGATCATGTGGTTTACCCTCATCCAGTGTTTATATGGATTACACTGAAGTGACAATTTTTCAGTTATTATTATTAGTAGTAGTAATTATAATATTACTTGATTATTATTATATAACAATAAATAATAATATTAATAATGATTATTATTTATTTTTATATAATAACAAATATTAATATTAGTATTATTATTATCATTGCTAAAAATTAAAATTACTAATGATTAATTATCATTATTATTAATCTTAATAACAATAATTAATGAACATTAATAATTGTTATACAATATGATTTTCAATTTTTACATGATTAATGATATTAACAATTAGAGTCAAAGCTCATTTTAATCCCACATTTTATACTTGTGAGTTATTTTAGTCTCTAACTTTTAAAATGAGTCAAATTAGTGATCAACATTATAAAATATGAGTGATGTTAGTCCTTCAACCTGTTACTATTTAATATTCTATCAATTAAATGATAATAGGTAATCTAAAGTGATACCTTGACATACTATGTGTTATTTGAAGTAGAATAAACTTTGAAATAACTCATTTTGATTGTGAAATTCTACAAAAATGAGTTATTTAAACATTCATTCTAAGTCATAAAATGACTCATTTTGTGTAATTTTAGACACCAAAATAAGTTATGTTAAACTTTATTTTACTTTAGATGATACATGATATGATAAGGTATCTATTAACGCTACACATCATCATTTAATTAATAAAATGTTAAATAAAATTGAAATAAGGGACTAACTTGACTCACATTTTGTAATGTAGAGGATTAATTTGATTTATTTTAAAATTGAAAGACTAAAATGACTTAGAATGAAAAGTCAGGACTAAAATGAGCATTAACTTTTATAATTAATAGTAATAATAATTATTAGTTATTACTATCCATATCAATAATTACTAATCTTTAATGTTACTAATAATTATCATAATAATAATTAATAATAGCAATTATTATTGCCGCTACTATTATCATTATTATATTTATAAAAAAACATATATTACTTAGTAATTTTTTGATATACCAAACAAGATAACGTAAATTACCAATTACATTAATTAACTATACATGCCAAAAATTGAATTATAAAAATTATCAACAATTTAAAAGATAATAATATTTTTGAGTGATAATATAGCTTGCTAGCAATATTCTGAGATAATGTGCCAAATGCCACCTTAAATTTGAAAAGAAGAAAATTGACTGAGTCTTAATATAGTTTGATGAATCTAATTCTAAAGCAGTGTCAATAAAAGTGTTTCATACAAGCTTTAAATTATATATTACTATATTAAAATGTGTTTTTTTCTCTATTTTGATTTTAATTTTTTCTTATATCAAAATCTTGATGTCGACTAGGGCAGTTATAATAAAAGTTGAATGATTATAGTATAGATTATTTAGGTTCATAATGAACCTTATACGTGATAACATATGAATTATTTAAAATATAATTTAATATCATAATATAGATACTAATAAAATTAATAGTTAATATGTTGTCACGTGTTAGGACACACATAAATTCAGGTCTATATTATCCCTGTTCATAAAAATTACCACTTGTATTTCAATAAATGTTTAATTGAAGTATATAATTTAAGGTAATATTTGACACAATTATATATTATTGCAGAATAAAGATCTATTTTAATTAGTTCAAAAAAATTTAACATCAATTTAATTCTTGATAATTGAACATAATTTAAATCATCTTCGTGAACGAAGTGAAAATACCATGGTTAATTGAGCCTTTAATTTGAACAAACTATCCGTGGGATTATATACTTGTTTTGGCATTAAACACGGAAATGATAAGACTATATACAAGTTAGGCTTTTTAACCGCCGGGCCATCTCTTATTAATTATATATTTATATGATTAAACGGTGAGAGTAAATTTCACGCTTAAAAGAGTGTGGCAAAATTCAAGAAGCCCATGTCAATCACAACAGAAAAGATACTGTTGTTATGTAGTGGTGCACAATGTTGTCCTCTTTTTTTTTTTTTTGTCTTTTGGTAGAGACACGATGCTGTTTTGCTTTCACCCTTCGTTTAATTTAAGTTTTTTATTTTAATTATAGATTTAATTTCAGGTAAACATATAAGGGATAGGATCCTTCTCGGAAGCTGGTGAAAGTTGTCTTTTTGAAAGGAAAAGTTCCCTCTTTTAATTTATTTGTTGTTGTATTTCTGAGAAAGATATCATGAATACTACACATGGCCCCACCGCGAGTGTACATTTTTATTATTTTAAAGAATGAGACTAACCCCACCTGACCAAACCCGAGCATTCATCCAAAAAAATTCAATGTGATTAATTAATCAGTCAAAATTTGATCATATCCTAACCATCAATCATAATCATAGTTTCTTTTTAATTAATTAAGTGTCGCCACCACATAGGCCAGTTTCATCAAGTGACGGCATTAACACTTTATGTTCAGTATTGATATAGTATATAAAATGTAACTAATTAATCGATAAGATGAGTTGATCTTTATTTTATTGGACAAAAAGAAAGCGGAGCTGGATATTTTATTGAACATAAATGATATATCAACTGAATGTTATATTGCCATTGGAAGAAAGCATATATAATAGTGAATTATTTAATAGAAAGATGCTGAATAGAAGCTTTTACATAATCACTCATTTCTTTTTCAAAATAAAGTATTGCCGTATTGTGATTTTGCTTAAGTGTTAGGCTATGATTGAGAGATTTAAAATGGAGGAAATAGAGTGGTCAATAATGATAAAGAATAAAAAAAATATAGAATATAAAAGTGGAACCATTCTCTTGTTTGGGAGTTTAATGGAGGGAGGGAGGGAGGGGAGTTAGTGTATTCTTATTTGGGAGTTATAATTTTAATGAAGGAAATGAATGACAATTAAATTTTATTTTTCAATTTTATTCCTTTAACAAATAAAAAGGGAAAACAATGTTATGTTTTGTTGTGTTTTATAAGAACAAAATAGTAATTATGTTAATTTTGAAAAAAAAATCCTCCCACCAAAAAATAATTATCCTCCCAAACCCTCCAATTTGGAGGGTCCACAAGGTTGCCTAATTTGATGGAAAGGAGGGCTCTTGTGTCCCTCCATTGTCACTCCTTCCCTTTCTAATTTTTAACTCCCAAACACATATTTTGCTATGAGAAATGATAAATGACTACTACCACACTTATATCAGATACTTACACCAAGTTAAAAGTTATAAATCAAGATGTAAAAAGTTGTAAATTAATATGCAAAAAGTTTTTGCATACTTTTTTTTTTAAATTTTTACATATTGATTTACAACTTTTTACATCCTGGTTTATAACTTTTTACACTGATTTACAACTTTTAACTTGGTGTAAGTATATAGTATAAGTGTGATGATGGATGTGTATCACTCCTCATTTTGCTATATTGTTCTTGCCTTTCCATACCTCTCCCTTCAATTTTTTGCTCCCAACAAATTAAACTAGCGTCTTACAATAAAGAAGGAAAAAAATTATAATTATCACGTTATTATTAAAAATTCTTGACTCTTGCAGTAATTAACTAAAAATAATATATAAAAAACACAATAAATAATATGCAATTAGTGGCAGTATAAATTTATATTATCTGTCTATTGAAAAATAATTCCATTCTGATAGCTCTTTAGAAATTGAAAATAATTTTATTAATAATTAATGTAAAACAATTTTAGTCATTCAATGGAAATTTTTAAAACTGTCATGTCATGTTCTCTTAAAATTAATCTAATGCAACTATTTAATATAATAGGTTATTAGCCTCACGTTGAAAAACCATGTCATCTGTATGATATTTAAGTATAAAGGTTCTCCTAACCAATTGACTAATATTTTGGGTTGGGCGTTCCTTGAGCTTGAGTGTATAGCATTGGTGATTTCATTAAGAGGTCTCCACACAAAGGTGACATTGGAAAGAACTACTTGGGACTTGGGAGGCCAGAGTGAATCCACTCAATCCAGTCAAAGTGGATTGCTATGGTCTTGGAGGGGTGATTTAGGAAAGGAGCATCATGGAAAAATGGCTACTTTGAAAGGTCAAAGTGGAGAATATTGACTCCCAAGAGTGAGTTGCCATGATCATTGCCTTTAAATAAGGGTGGCAATAACATTATAAGTTTTACAAGGAGGAATCATATTATTCTATTTAAGTTTAAGGGTTCTCTCACCTAATAGATTAGTCTTTTGGATTAAGCTATCTCTTAACCGTATTAATAAAAAAATTATTGTACAACAATATAAGATAATTCTCTTAGACATTTTGCTAAACATTAAATAATTATGCTTACAATCTGGACATTAATAACCTTATTAGTAGCTGAGACCATTAATTGACACACTTATGATAGACACAGACAGTCCGAAAGCTCAGTGAGGTTGGAATCAAAACAAGACTAGTACTTACGCACTAAGATTAATTAGTATAGTCATGTCAAGGATAGAGACATGAGATACTGTATAATTATAGAGCTCTCACTTATAACTTGTATATCTATATATTCAGAAATAATTGCTAACAACAGATTCACTAAACTAGCTAGTGATTGGAGTTTGGTTTAGTCAAGTTGTTTTCTTCTCGTTTGTTTGTTCTGGCGATGGATGATCCAGCTGTTTGGGTCAATGATTTTACTGCCAAGGACAGCTGCAAATTAACATGAGAAAGAATAAGGATTTGTCCATGATCCATGAATGATGCTTTTCAAGTTTGGAAGTACTTTTCAAAGGTTGTTCGTGTGGGTGTTTGCTTGCTCATGAGTGCTCTTGCCTGCGGCTTTCTTTAGCTTAGCTTTTGTTTGTTTACCTCAAATAGGATCTTCAGCATAGCGCACCTAATTGATTGCATCCATCCATGTCCCAAATATAAAAGATTATATATTAGATTACACACCTATCTGATTTGATGGGCATGAACGTCAAACACAATGCAACCTTTAATCAATCCTCACCTTGAGCAAAAAGGAAAAGGAATCCCTTCAAAAATCTTCAACTCCTCTCTCACACTTTTATATATATATATATATATATATATATATATATAGTATAGAGGATATAAATTTGAATCCTATAACCATACATGGATAGTCAGAATTGAAAGTTAATTAATGGTAATTAATACTCATAAACTCATTTAAAAAAGTCACATAACCTTATATTTTAATCTTAATCATTCATGTAAGATCTAACGGTCAAGATTTACTTCTCATTCTCATAATAAATCACTTTCTCATATGATACATTACAAGTATATATAGGTTATAGGTGCTTAATGCTTTTTTGTGTCTTTTGCCGAAGCATGGTCTCTTACTTCTGCTTGAAGTTTTTTCTCCATATTCCCCAAACAAAAAACACCCCATACCCACAACTTGGAGAATCTTCAAGCATCAAAGCGAAAAGAAAACGATCAAAGCAACTAAGCATATATATGTCATATGGTCTACGGATAATGATAACAGAGAAAATAAAAATTATTATTATAAAGGAAAACTTAGTTCTCTTGGGTACAAGCCAAAAGACGAATTTATTTGGCTTCCTTTTGCTTTATATATACTTGAATAAATACTTTTTTATATATAGTATATATACGTAAATATTTTTCTTTTCAAAGTTATCGTGATTATGGGTCAAAATTATTTTCACCTTTTTTTCCCTTTTCCTTTTATTGATTGGGGCCTCACTAACAAAGTTGTCTCATCTACTTTGAGGAGGATCAAAAGTACCTCAAATTAGCTCTCTTAGAGTGGTCCATTTATTTAAAGGATCATATATTTTGTTCCTACCCAAAGGCATGGTAATCATTTCATTGAAAAACAAATATAATTCACAAAACATGCAGATGCATTTTTGTGGATTAAGACGTTCATGCATTACCTTTTGATCACATTCTGATTGGCTTCATATCTAAAGGAATCAATAAGGTAAAGTTGAATAATTAGTCATCCTTTTTTATATATTGTATTTTATATATAAAGAATTCATTAAAAAATATTTCATCTAGGGTGTTTGAAGTTTGGTTTGGATCGACAATGAGTGAAAAAATAAATTAATGTGAATAACTTAAGTTATAACGATTTGAATTTGATCGGTTTGATCAACTTTTCACAAAAGAGAAAATTTTGAATTTTGAACTAAATCAACAAAATAAATATATTAAAATAAAGTATAAAGTATCTCATTTATATGCATAAAACGATATTTAAGTGCAAATGATTTATGAATATAAAAATTATTTGATAAATTAAATTATTATAAGTAAAATTATAGGCTTAACATTAACGATTTCATATCATATTATTTGGTTTGAATAGGATGGGATCGATTTTAAATTAAATTCAAAATCTGATATAATTTAAATAATTTTTTTAGAAAATAAATACAAAATTGATCGGAAATTTTGAGATTTTAATCGATTTCCATTTTTTGGACCAATTTAACTAATTTCATCGAGTTCAATTGAATTCAAGTAACCCTTAAATTTGAAATGTGAAGCGGAGGGCTTTCCATTTCAAGTTGAATATTTGATTTACGTGTCTTCGATAAATTATGATTATTCCCATCAATTAGTGTGTTATATAAGGAAAAAGCTTTATTTAAGTCCTATGTGATTTTTAGTTGTTTCTTTAATTTGCAGGATGGCTTCTTTCGTTTCTTGTCAAACGTAACAGAACATCCTCTTGCGAGCTTGGAGCGCGCCAAGAGAAAATTTTGTGCAAGGTTGCTCTCTGATCGCCACCCTTGATTTTGTGCCTTGGCTTGTGGTGGGTAGAGCTTCAAGTGGCCATGAAGGTCTTGGGTTTTGTGTTCCAATAATTGTGGCAGCAGGTTGGTTGAAGGAGAGCTCAGGCGGCTAAGGCAGTCTCCGATTATTGTTTGATTGTGCCTGTTCGTTTTTTAGTGCATCATCCTCAATGGGGTGGGTAGTGGTGGCTACCTCGGTTCCAATTCATTGTTTTGAAGATGATTCAATTTCCAAGTCTTTTGAAAACAAAATCCTGCCCCAAAATTGACGAGGCCCTTTTAGTGAGGAAGGTTCAATTTGGAATTCCTCCTCTTTATATGGTTTGTTTGTTTTTGGGTTGGGTATTTTGTTGGTATTTTTCTGTTTTTTGGTTTGTACCGCATTTTGTTTTTGTTTTTGGATTTGGGTAGTTTTTGCATATTTGACTTTACCGAGTGAAATACCTTTTGTAATTAAGCTTCTATTTATGAGAGTTAAGCACTATCTAATTATTGAAAAAAAAAAAGTCCTTTCTGTTTTATCGAAGTCTCAATTTAGTCTTCTTCTTTTTCTTATTCTATTTATATTTCTAATATTTTCAAAATATTTCAATTTTATCCTTTTAATAGAATGTATCCAAATTATAAATGGACAAGGACTAAAATAAAGGTCAAATTATGATTTTAGAAAACTATAATAATATATGAAATGTTTGCTTATAATGTTAGGAAATCATAACAAGACATAAAATGTCAACTTTTTGTTCATATGTAATTTGGATGTCATTTATATTTTAAAAAATTACGGAATGCAAATAGAAAAAAAAAAAAAAGAGAAGAGTTGAGACTAAATTGAAACTTTAGTAAATGTGAACAACACAATTAAAGCTTCACCTGCATAATGTCGTTGCTCACTAGCAGGATAGCAACAACACATGGTAGCAACAAAGTACAATAGCACCAGCAAAATAGAAAACCATCATCTCAAAAAACACAAAGATCGTTGAGCATTTACATCCTCCTCCGTAAGATCAAAACAATTTCACCACAAAACAACTGGAGAACTTCACCTACAGCATCATCCCTTTGCGGGGCAATAGCTACATCTATAGATTAAGGGTGGCTTGCAAGAGGGCATCCAAGTTCTGCCAGTGACATCTTGGAGATTGGAATAGAACCATCCCAAGCAGCCATTGCACCACCAACAAATCGAGGAAAACAAATCAATCCATCAACATAACATTAACACTTTACCAGCTGAAAATTGTGCCTTGGCCAGTACAAGGATAGGCTCAGGCACATACCCAACTCCGGGTAACGTCGTTCATCCTTCAAGCCATCAAGGTCATCAAACACTTAATTGTCATTCCTCATCTAGACTCATCCCACGAACTTAAGCATGATCACAACGCTTTCAACATGAGGAAGAGATTGCTACATCCCCAAAACACAACTGCAGCATAAGGGCATGGGCGGAGAAGACCAAACCGAAAAATCCAACACAACCCTAAACATAAATTGGAAGCACATAAGTGGAAGGGAAAAAAACAATTTACCCCCTGAACTTTTGGTTGTGTGCAATTTGGACCTTGAGTTTTAAAATTTTGCAATCCAACCCCCTGTACTTATCAAACGTTACAAAGAAGACCTTCTGTGTACCGACATTAAAAACCACCATTAATGGGCATGTGCTCCTCATATGCCTTAATAATCTAACAAAGATACCCCTTTTCCCGTTTCTCAACTCACTCACGCCCTCCCCTTCTTGACAATATCTGTCTCCCCTCCATCTTGTTTTTTTCTTGCATTTTGGTTAGTGGGCATGCTTCTTCTCAAGGTGCCAAACAAACTCAAACTCTTCTAAAAACTAATAACAATAAAAAAGGGAATTTGACAATATGCACAATAGTTACCAAACGCTGCAATACACAAAAGGAACAGGGGTGGAACAAGGGCAGCGGTGATGCTCAAGTGGCGGCATGGGGAAGAGTGGCGGTAAGAGCTGGGAGAAGGAGGAGTAGCGTGGCGGTGCTGAGTAGAGAAAGGGGGAGCGGCGTGACGATGTGAGAAAGGGAGGCTACGAGCGACTCCGGTGGTGCTCTGGGACACACAGCGACTTCCGATGCTCCTGACGCGGTGCTATCGTGGTGAGGGATGGAGGTGCGAGGATGGTGGCTTTGCTGCTGGTGCAGTGGACTGGTGCGCTGATGGTTCCAGCGTGGAGGCTCTTTACGAGGTTGCTCCTGGGCTTCTCTCCTTCTCTTTTATTTTTCTATTATTTTTTTTATGATGATGGTGGTTTGTGACTCTGATTGGTTTGGTTTCTGGCTTGTTGGTAAGGTCGTAGGTTGCTATGGCTACGTAGTGGTTGCGATTATGATGATGATGATGGAAGAGGGCTAGTGGGTGAGCTATGATGATGGTGGTGGCAATGAAGGAAGGTAATGGTGCTGGATGTTTCTCCTGTTTTGTGGGGGGTGATGCGTTGTTTCCGGTGGTTGGTGGTAGTGTGCTGGTTGTTAGAGGCTAAGGGGTATTTTTGTCAGATTATTAACATGTCCATTAATAGTGGTTTTTAATGTAGGTTACATAGAAGGTCTTTTTTGCAACATCTGTAAGTACAAGGGGTTGGGTTGCAAAATTTTAAAACTCAGGTCTAAATTGCACACGACCAAAAGTTCAGGGGGTAAATTGCTTTTTTTCCTAAGCGGAAACACCCACATGCACAGCAACATCACCCCATAAATTTGAATATCGTCAAAACCAAAGTAGCTAGATCCAAACGAGAGCAACATAAAGGCCAGTGACAAAACCAACTGAATCATAACTCCCAATGAACCATATATTGAACAACAATAGAACACAAATCTGACAATGAAGAATGCAAGAACAGAACAATGTGGATTTGCTAAATGCCAAAAAATCGAAGAACAATGACTAATTTGGTTTGCGTCTCGGAATCTATGGCCAAGCGAGCCATCACCGATCGACATCAATGGCCAGGAACGTAGATGACGACAGCCTAGAAGCATCGCAAAGTTTAGCGAGGGTTCACGTCCATTGGTAAAGTTAGAAAACCAGAAGCTCCTTCTCAATAACGACCCTTCAGCCCCTCCTCATCTCGCTGGACACCATGACACCTCCACCTCTAATCGGACCCTTCAGAACTCATCGACACCCATGCGATTACCTTGAACTTGGAATCTCTGATTAGTAGCACAATCAAACATGAGATGTTGGGTTCATTGAAAAAGGAGGATAAGCACTGCTAGAATCTCGTGAAATCCAGATAGATTTTAGACGGATTTATAGATGGGAAAACAAAAAATTGAAAAAAAATTGTCAAAGTCAACAGATCCGTTTGTAAATATTGGCGCAAACTCCAGCCAAATGACATGTATGATATAGACGGATATACAAATGGATTTTTAATGTTTTTTTTAAAGTAATTATAAATGGGAAAATATGTCTGTAATTTGAAATTTCAAGCGCGTATCATACGCTCGATTTACAAACGGGAAAATCCGTATGTAACGTGCGAACACAGATCAAAACTCATGCGGGCCTCTTCTTTTCCCCATTTTCCATCTCCTACTCTCTCTCATCCCCCTCTCTCTAGCACTACCACCACTATTTTGGTTAGCACGGTGATTGAAGTCTCCATTTTGCAAATGGTTTACGCCATTGTGTTCCTGGTATTCTGCTCTGTCTTTTAATCATTTATTTTTTTATTTTTAGTATTTTGTCCACTTTCTAATGCATACATTTCTTCCAACAATGATATTGATGAAGTTGCTTGATTATGATGTTTCGTTGCATGTATATATATTTTAATGGTGTGTGTATTAATAATGTTGTAGACAATAGGAGACGTTTATGGTGTTTTTAGTTTTCTATACTACATGGACTTCTCATTTGAATTAAGGTTCCTTAACAAGCCATAGTGGTTCCTCTTTCCATATCAATGCTTTCTTTGCCATTGACATTGTTCTCACTTTCTTTGTTGCCTACCTAGACAAATCTTCTTATTTGCTTGTTGATGAACCAAAGCTCCACTACTAGAAACAAGAGAGTTATCGACGAATTTTCCTCAGATTGTTTCCGTCGTATTCCTGACAAATTTATTGGCGGAAATGGCAATAAATGGAAAAAAAAAATTTATTGGAGACAGCCATTGACGGATTTATCGACGGATTTTTCCGTCGGTAACTAATTATGAAAATAATTAGCTTGAAAAATAATATTCCTGGTGGAAAAAATCCGCCAAAATATTTTTCTAAAATAAATTTATTTAAAGATAACATTATTGGCAGAAAAAATCCACCGAAAATATTTTTCTAAAATAAATTTACTTAAAAATAACATTATCAGTGGAATTTTTGGCCGAATTTTTTTTAAAAAGTTTTTTCGCGTTTTGAGGATTGATTCCGTCGATAATTTAAACTCACTCTCTCTTTAAACCACTCTCTTATGACTTACTCTCTCTTTCTCACTTTCTCTCCCGCGGCTCACTTCTCTCTCAGGCAATGGCGACGCGATCGTCCCGCTCCCCCCGACGACGAGCTCGTGACCAGCCTTCCCGACCGGCCACCCTTGCGCAAACGGCCGCTCCGAACTTGGACCTTATGCGCCGGGATCTCGGCTCTCCCTCGCTCAAACAGCCACCACGAACTTGAACCCCCTGCGTCAAGGCGGCGGCACCTGCTAGATCTCGGCCCTCTCTTGCACAACGGCCGAGAACTCGAACCCCTACGCGGCAGCCGGGCGGTCCCCGCCAATCGTCCCCTCCTTCGCGCGCAGCCCGCGAATCGACCCCCGCGTGCGAGATCTTACACCGAGTCGGGCGAACTCAGACCCCTGCGCTATGCGACCTACTCCTGCTCCAGCCAGTCATCGGCACCAAAGCTCGTCGTCTAGCCTCCCAGCGCGAATCTCTCTCCCTCTCTACAAACGCCACCTGCACAAACATTAGGTCTTTTGTTTCCTGTTGGGTATTTTATTTTTCACAAATGGAATGAGTGGGAATTGTGCATTTCTCTTTTGTAGCTGATGAACTTGTTTAGCCACATTGTTTATCTAAGTCCATTTTGATTCAAACCCATTATGATTTCCCCAAAAAAGAGAAAATAAATTGAAAGCTGGTTTTTAACCGTAAGCTAGAAGGTAGTTTAGGTTGATTTCAGGTTCTAATTTGTGGCGTCAATAGAAATTATAGAGAATATGATGCATCTTGGAATTGCTGTTTAAACTTATTGTTATTGATTGGTAATCTGTGTGTCAACCCCTTGTTTTACATGCTTATTTTCATTTCATCCTGCACTTTGTGGATATGCTTCTTGGGATGATTGCAACATGGCATTCATAGCAGACAATGTGGTCTACTAAGGCTGTATAAACATCTTTAATATCATGGAAGTTCTATGTCAAATTAAGATTGAATTTAGATGGCAAACCTCCAAAAACCAAAGGAACTCTATTTCAATATCATAGCATACAATGTTGTTTAGTTACCTATTTTTAAAAGAAACTCTAACATGATACTAACATTATGTATAATTTTTCAACTACTTGCAGAATGTCTAATATGAAGACGTGTGTTGCGTGGTACTTTATAAGTTTTTGATGGACCATTTAACATTGAGGCAATGCTATTTAACCATTTAAGAGTGAATTCGGTTGCTTGGAGTTTTAAGTTTTTTTTTACCATGTTACAAATTATTGGATGTCGTAAATCACTTACACTGTTATTAAAACTTCCATTCAAGACCATTTTAGATCTTTTATCCTATATGATCCTCCTTCATTCTAGCTGTATTAGTATATTACAATTCAGTTTTTTTTTTTATATATTTTTTCATATGTATTATAGTTTGTGCACAGACATATGGAAATAATTTCCCTAGACTTTTATGATCATGGCATCTTTCAGGACTATTATAGGCGCAACTTGAAACTTTCATATCTATTTAAAATTTCCAATGTTAAATTATTTTTCTACTCATAGAAAGTGCATGTTTTGGCTGTATGTGCACTTCATAATTACAAAGCCATATCACCATTTAAGCTCTCTTTATAATTGAAATTTTGCTTCAGCTTAACACACTATTTTGGAATCACATATAGGTTTTAGCATCAACTATCAATGTGAAATGAGTTCAATACTATACCCCATTAGTTGGTTTATTGCTATACTGGAGACATTTGAAAATTCCTTGGATGTCGTGAAAGAGATACTTTGTTTTTCTGGCAGGCTGCGTATGATTATGATGAGGAGACATTCGAGAAAATTTCCAAGCGCTTATATGCATCCTTTGGTTTTTCTGCTACATATGCTATCTTCCTAGACTCCCAACTATTTCTTAGATGGCTTCGGGGAAAGGGGATCATAGTTGGCATTGTGAGCAATGTAGAGTATCAATATCAAGATGTGATTGATTGTGATGTTGCATAGGCTTTAATTTGTGTTATATGTTATAAGCTATTTGATGGAATTGAAACAAAGATAGCTGACAAGCTATTTATGTTTGTATACTTTCTTACATTTGGATTTATTTTACATTTTGAATTTAAATTCGTTGTGTTTATGAGTTATTAAGTATATTTTTTTATATTTTTTATTATTAAATATATTTATATATTTACAATTAGCGTTAAATAAAAAATTAGCTCTTTAATAATCAAATAACATAAAAATTGTTGTATATTTATTTTAAAAAATTAATTATCAATGGATTTTTCCATCGGTAATATAAATATAAGAAGAAAATTTAAATATTTAAAATTATCAACAAAGAAATCCGTCGGTAACTGTTTCATGGTGACGAAATTTTTTTGGCGAATTTGCAAGCCCACTTTCGTATTTTTATAAAAATCCGTCGAAAAATCCACCGGTAACTTTTTCGGCCGATTTTCTCCTGGCAATGCTTACCGACTATGTTATTACCTTGACAAAATTCATTGAAAATTCCACAGGTAACTCAAAAATCCGTCTGTAACACCTAAAAATCTGGTAAAATCCATCGGAACAATGTTTTTGTAGTGCTCATTACATTGAGGTATGCCAAAACATGATTAGCCTTTGATGTCATCCCTACCATACCTGCTAAACTTGCATGTAACGTGTTGTCCCGTCCTCTTTTCCTAATTTTTTAAAAAATATTTTAATCTATTAGACGGATTTTACCGTCTCTAAAATTATAGACTTAAAATCTCTATAATGGGCAAACTTTGAACCATTTTTTTCATCCATTTACAGACCAAAGATTTAAATGTAATCTATACAGACAAATTAATCCATCTGTAAAATCAATTATAAATTATAGACGGAAATATAAATCCGTTTGTATTGCTTATAAATGAAAAAATAGACGACTTATTCTCGTCTATATATAAGTGTAAAATTCGTCTGTAACATGTTAAAAATCCAACTCTAAATCCGTTTGTATTATGCAAAAATCTTATAGTAAAGAGAGGTGAGAAAGAAATAAAGGAGTTGGGTAGGGGGCTTACTATCTAAGGGTGGCAGTGGCCCCCAAACTGAAAAAAAAAATAGGGTTTCAAACATAATATCAAAAATTTATATTCAACTATAGAGATGTTAAACTTTTTCTTATCTTTCATTCTTTTAAATGTAAAGTTAAACTTTAGCATAAGGGGTAAGGTAAGGTGAACATGTGCATTGTTCACATTTTGAACCCAAAGCACATTAATTGATGTCATGTTTCTTCATAATCAAAGGTATAACTAAAAAACAGAAATTGTTTTGCCCTTAAATGTACTTGTATAAGCATTTTCTATCAAGATTTGAAGTGATAAATGCATAAATATTTGTTTTTCACAAAATTATAGTTGAGGGCATGGAAAGACAGAACAAAAGTAAAAATGAAGGGACACTTTTAAAAAGAAATTAAAATTTAAGGATAAAATTGTAATATAGTAAGAAGGTAATATGGTTCCTAAATTCGGGGAATAAAATTTTCTCTCTTCTATTATTCTTTCCTAAGAAACAGCTCGTTATCTATTTTTAAAAAAGAAGCTCAAACAAACAATATTAAGAATTTTATACGTACTATTTAAAAAATTTGAAAAAGTTTTTTTTTCTCTTCCAAAAGCACAAACAAACCCACCCAAAATACATACGATGGTTACTATGTATAAAACCAACTGTTAAACTACCGGAAAAAAAAAAACAATTGATACCTTTTTTGCTTACTTGTATTTATACTGTAACATATAATCAGATTTACTCTTAATTTGAAAAGGAGAAAATTCCCATCCCGGACTGCATAGTTTGAGGAAATTAATTAATTATAATTCAAAAAATTGTGAACTTTAAATACATGAATATATTTTTAAAAAATACAAAGGATGGAGATGGTTATTCGAGCCAAGGGGGACAAAGCTGTCCCTACTGTATTGAAATATGAATGCAAAAGGAGAATATCACATACAACATATTCTTGCGTGTAGGGTTGTTTGGTCTCCTTTATACATGGTCATGGCACGGTATATCATGGTTCTGCAAAACTAGCTGCCAACCCTGTTCATACATATTGAATCAATTATTAATTTTAATAGTTTATTGGTAGAAGAGATGTATGTCTTTAATAAACATACATAAGAATCTAGGGATTACAACCAATGGATATAGTGCATTACAATAAATTAAGGGGTCTCTTACAGTCCTACTTGGATTGCTTATATGGCGCATCCGTGTGCATGTACATGCATGGATTTATACATATACTTTACGTACCGTACCTATAATCTTTTTCAGCCTTTATTTTTTGAGGTTGATTAACCTTTTAATTGTTCTAAATTTTTTTGCAAAAATGAACTTAAGTAAATACTATTGTATATTATGTGTATATCAAAATGCAACAATAATAATTTTTTTCCTCACATAATTATATATTAAATATAATATAGTTATTTTATTTTTATTTACTTATATTTATATTTAATTACTTACAGTCACATTAATATATGGGATCTATATATATATGATATTTATTCTTCGTAAGTTTTTTTTCAAAAAAAAAAAATTTCTTTTAAGCAGTGATCAATGTCGATCGCACGTATGTGTCCTTGTGTGTAATCACAGTGCAGGGCATATTGGGGGTATGGGTGGTTTGAGGATAGAGACTTCCCATAAAAGCACAAATGCCACACAAAATAAAGATGATGTTGAGAGTACAAAAACACACTCTTAGAGAGAGAGAGACCAATATATCTGATTGAGCTAGCTAGGAGAGTCCCAAGAGGTCAATATAGTGGTAGGGTTGGTCTCCACAACAAAGGGGTGGGATATTGATTGTCAATAAATGCTTTACTTACAGTTTGCTGTTGAGTTCATCTATTGCCAGCAATCCTCACATTCACAGAGGAATTGCTGAGTACCCCACATGCCCGTCTACTTCTACTAACATTGGACCGTGGGTTAGTTTTTCAGAATATACCAAGAGATTGTAACATTCGTGGGAAACAAAAGATTGAGTCTAATTTATGTGCTATATTCTCATAAAATAGAATATATATGGTTATAAAAATATATATATTTAAAAGCATAATTTTTTTATGTTATTATCTGATTATATATCGATATATCATTAGAGATAAAGCTAAAAAAAAATTATTTTAGGAATGCTTTATCTCCTATTTTTATTATACTTTAAAGATGATATATAGGTAATTTATATATTGAATTATCTGAGTAACATAGAGAATCATTTTTTTCTTAGCTTATTCTAAGAATATATAAAATTTTTTAAATAAATTATACAAATGTTATATATATGTATATATATATATATATATGATTATTTGTGTAAAATATTTTAAGAAATTAAATTTTATAAGTAATTTATGGTAGAAAAATAAAAATACACTCAAAAGGTTGGCTATGATTTACTCTATTCATTCCATATATAATAGTCGCTTTGAGAATAATACAATTTTGGTACATTGAAAAGTTAATGTATTGACTAAAAATTGTAGTCAAATATATTTTTTAATATACCAAAATTGCACGATTCCTGAGAGCAACTATTATTCTCTTCGTTTTATAATAACTCGATTTTTTATTTTTTAATGTTTAAGAATATCTCAATTTATAATATTTAGGAGCATTAATTTTTTTTTCCGTTTATATCTAATATAAATATGATAGTTGAGTATTCAATACATTTACTAAAATGGATAATAATGACTAGACAATAATAATTTTTTCAATTCATATAATTTTTTATATTTATTAATATTTTTTTCCTTGACAAGTGTACTGTTTGATTTTTGATAATTATTGTGAAATAATAATATTATTTCAACACCTATTTTGTGTTAGGATTAGGACATTCATTTTATTAATTGGATAAGATTATGATCTACACTCATCCTCACTTATCCATCTTATTCAATGATGATAGAGTGAATATCTAGATGAGACACCTAAAAATAAGTATTGAAATAGTATTATTAATTATGAAATGCAGAGAGTAATATAAAATAGGGGAGTAACTAAAAAGACAACGGCTGTGGGGTTAAAAAGAGGGGAAAAAAAAAAAAGCTAATTGGGTAGCTGGCCAACCAAAGTGGCAACCCATGCAGAGAAGATCTTTGATTTTCTTTTTGGCTTCGTTTTCCTCAGTGCTGTCGTCGATTGTACACATCACGCAATATACATGTACGTACCATACCGTATTGGATTGAAGGCTGCAACTCAATTACAGCACTCAGAGATAATATAGATGGAGAGAGATGCTTGCAGTCAAAATTTGCTGAAAGGTCGTATCAGTCTACAGTTTTATACATCAGAAGGAAGAGAGTGTGTGTGATTGTGTTTGTGTTTTGTGTTTGTGTGTGTGTGTGTGTGTGTAATGTATACACTGTAGGGGGCATCAGTATATGTTGCCAATCAGCCCAACCAACACAACTTGGGCTCCACACTTTTGCAGTTTTCAGCTATACCCTCTCTCACCTTTTGCCCATCTCTCTCTCTCTCCCCCAAAGCTGCAAATGAGATCCACTTCATTTCATTTGCAGTACCCTCATATCATACCCTTTGCACAAACTTCACACACTTGGGGACCATTATTATGTGATATCACCCCATGCTTCCTATATATCTTTCTATATATCCTATCTCCTGTTTTATTATAATAATTATAACATATATATATTCTTAAAAAGCTAATCATTTGCTTTGAATTTTCCAAGCAAGGGTGAATCTGAAATGGTATATGTTCCATCTATCAACAAACACACCCTTCTCCACTATCCAAAGCAAAAGGGCATCGTATGCACCCCTCCAACAAAAAGCTGACGTATATTTCAGTTTCACAGATTGATGAAAAGGCTATATCTAATGATCTACAATTAACCATAATATACCCCGCCATATCGCTTCCTTGTATGTGTGAGTTGTGGAACTACATAAATTTATTAGGTGTGATTTTTATTATTAATTTAAAAATTAAGAATTGAACAAAAGACATAACAACAATTTAATAAGCGATAAAAAATTACATATAATTATATGAGATCAACCCATTAATTTCTTTGTGAATTGTGATAAATTGACCTTAAACCCTCTCACCCTTTGCCATCCACACATGTACATATATAAGCCTTCGCTTTATCTGTATGGCTTTCACCCACTCATATTGAGACACCTTGTGGATTAATTGGTGAATACGTACCATGAGGATCTTGAGGGAAGAAAGCTAAGTTGTCAATGCCAAGAAAATCCATGGAATGCCCCACAGGTTTTTGTCCATGCACATGATCATAGGCCTCAAAGTCTGAGGAGGCCTATGATTATGGATTTCAAAGGGAAAAACAAAAGCTTTTCTTCACCCTTTGACCCTTTTCCTGTTGGAAAACAGGATAAAGTTCACAGTTGTTCAACTTCAACTTCAAGTAATATACAAATATATATGTTTTTGTAAAACACAGAATATAGTTCAGAATGCAATATAATAATTTGATAGAACAACGTAGATACACACGTGTACTATATACGATCACATAAATTTAGAGCTTAATTACATATTTAGATGATAAAATATACATAAACATACCGGTGAATCTAGCTGTCGATGAGGCAGAACGAACCCACACAATATATATTGTGAAAAACATGAAATAAATAAATTAAAGTGAATATAACTAGACCTACTTTTATCATTAGGCATTAATCAAATAGCGAGTTATGCCTTTTGCCAACGGAAGAAATCATTCTTATAATAAATAAGCAGCTTATATAATAAAAGAAGGGAAGGTCTGATACGCAATCACAAATTCAACGAAGTTGGATATATATCTAGCCTAACCAGCTTAACAAGCTGTGTGTTTAATTTGTATCCAGGACTTCCTAGCTAACATTCCAAGAGAAAAGAAGAAGAAGAAGAAGAAGAAGAAGGGAAAAAGTTTGGCTTTCCATTGAAACTAATTGGTGGTTATATATAGTTCTGAAATTGGAAGCCATATCGCCATATATTCATCCGCAACCATCATTTTCATCACAAAATAATTAAGATAATTAATTCACATATATAAAACCCTTCCTTCAGTCCCAAAATTACTACTGGGTGGACTCATTGTCTTGCTCTACTTCAGAAGCTGGTTCATCTTCTTCTTCAAAGCCATCAATCCCATAAGCTGCATGGCCACTCCCAAAAGCTTTTATATGATCCTTAAGGGACCT
Source organism: Dalbergia oliveri (assembly GCA_030441495.1). NCBI lineage: Eukaryota > Viridiplantae > Streptophyta > Magnoliopsida > Fabales > Fabaceae > Dalbergia > Dalbergia oliveri. Next base: position 17,109,744 of record JAMLFY010000008.1, read on the forward strand.
CTTGTGCTTGAAATCAGACCCACAGATACAATACCAAAGCTTCCCACAGTTCTTCTCATGGGTTCTCCAATCTCCCCTCACAGCAAATGCCTTGCCACATTTTCTGCACATGAAGGGCTTGATCCCATGCTTCCTCTTGTAGTGTGTTTGGAGTGTTCTAAAATCTTTGAGGGGCTTTGCCCTTGGGTGATCAATGTTGTTCCTGCACCCTGGTGCACAACAATAGCAAGGAAGCCTCAGCATGCCTGTTGGTTGGGTTCCCCTTAGAGATTCAGGCCCTTTTCTGTACTGTGATCCATGCCCCCACATATGCATCTAAAAACCAATAACCAAACAAAAAAAGAGAAAATAATTATGGACACCCAAAAAAGAAGTTAGGATAAAGCAAGAAATGATCAAAAGCTGTACTAAATGTAGCGAGAGTTTAAAGTTTTTTGAAAAAAATAATTAGAAGATCACTAAGTAAATTTCATGGAACCGTAATGAATTTATACCGTGACATTCATAATCACGAAGGTGCTAAGATTTAATTTGGAGACTAGGATTATTTTTCTTATATCTTATTAAATTTACATATCAATAGTGAAGAACTGAAGTGGGTATATTATATATAGATATTAGTTATCTCATCAGCAGCCGCTTCTAATTAGGAACAAGTTCTTTTTATTTTTTTTCAATAGATTCGTAATATATAAATATGTAATGAAGGAGCCCAAAAGGTTTTTTTTTTCTTTTTGTTTTTTTACAGTAAAAAATAAAGCAAAAACAATATTTTTCGTACACAGCAAAATAAATGAAATTTTAATGAGTACTCATTCTTTTCCAACTTTGTTTATAACATCTGCAATGGAAAAAAGGGAGAAGACAAATTTGGGAAGGTAGATTGGAGGGAAAGAGAGGGCAGGCTAGCTATGTTCCCCAAGTATGTTATGGGGCTTTGAGGTCCAGAATATGTTTTTTGATTCAGACCAAAGGGCTACAAAGAGAAACGAACTTGTTGTTGTAGGACTTACATCATTATCTGAGCGATCTGGAAGAAAACACTGCAAAATTTTCAGTTCTATGTATGCAGCTGCCAAAACACACATATGGAGCACAGACTTCAATGTATACTTAAAGGCACAAGGAACATGACTTGAGTAGTTTAATCAAACCAAAAGGAAAGGTACTGATCCCATTCTCAGTCTGAATCAGGAAAAGAATCGATGATATAGTATATGAGTTATATATAATATAACCAAATATTATATAAACCCGACTTTAATTAATTTACCATGCAAAAAAAAGAAAAAAGAAAAATTTTTAAATTATTTTAATAAAATCATGACTGGACGACAAGAAAATAACCATGGGGAACAATGGGGGTAAAATAAATGGAAGGAAAAAAGGGAAAAAAAATAGCAGCAGAAGAAGACGACAAGTACCCCCCCCCATAGATTTGAGAACCAATCTTTTCCTCTTTACATCCAAGCATCAGAGAACCGTTAGAGGTTCAAATCAGGGAAAGAAAACTTTATAGACAGAAAGGGAAGCCAGAAGCAAAGGGAATTCATTTTTGTACCTTGAATTGGAAAAGAAAAAGTGGAAAAAAAAATAAAAATTGAATAGAGAATAGAGAGAGAGATAGAAGGAGAACGAAAAAAGGGAAGAGATAGAGGCCTTAAGCTTCTTCTAAGTTCTAACCATATGGTCATATATGGTTAATTTTCTTTTTCTTTTTCTCCTTCTTCATGATAACTATAAACAATGAAATTGACCCTTGTTAATTACCTGCATGTTGTTGTATCTGTTGAATGTTTTGCAGCAAACAGGGCAAGAGAACTGTGTAGGACCAATGAGAATCTGGGAAGGGGTAGGGATCCAATACTGCCCCTTGTTGAGCCTGTTCCCATGAACCCAGATGAGTCCTCACCACCACCACCACCATCTCCATTATTATTATGCTCTTTGTCAGTTACCTCTGAGGAATTATTGGAGGACAGCACTGAAGCCATCTCAGCAGCACTAGGGCTTGGCAACCCTATGTGGAGTGCAACAGTGACAGTTGCTGCAACACCATCACCCTCTTCTTCTTCGTCTTCCTCCTCTTCCTCTTTGGGATTGTTGATCTCCACATCCATGGCAGTGCAAGAGTAAGGGTCATCTCGCTCTTGCAAGATCTCTTCCTCTTGCTTTGCGGGGCTGAGGCTAAGAAGAGGGAGTTCTTGCCTGAGAGGAGGGAAGGGGGTGAGGAAGAATAAGAAGAGTAGGAAGTAGGAGTAGCACTGTGGTAGTGAAAAAAGGTGGTGTGGGTGTTGGTGTTGGTGTCTATGTTTTTTATGTGGTTGAAGAAGGTGGTGGTGTTGTTGTGGTTGTGGGGGTAGGGGTGGTTGTGGTGGTGGTGGTGGTGTTGAGAAGGGTTTGAAGGTGGGAAATGGTGGTGGAGATTCATCATGTGGTGGTTGTTGAATTGGAAGAAGCGTGCTCCTCCTCCCCCTCTACTACCAGAGGAGGAGGAGAAGAAGTTAGAGTAAGGGTCAGCCATGAGAGCTTAGAAAGAAAGGGGCGGGGAATGAACAAAAAAAGGGGGGAGGGGGTGACGATAGAGTGTGTGGGAACAGTTTAAGGCTGGGTGGGTTTGCTTTTATAGAGAGAGAAAGATTGAGAGAGTAGAGTACAAGATGGCTGAAGGAGGTGAACGGTGCAGAGAGAAGAGAGAGAGAGAGAGAGAGATTGCGGTATCAGGCTGGCTTGTGGAAAGGAGTATAAAGGAAGGGGGAAAGTGGAAGAGCAAATACAAAAACAAAAACAAAAACAAGACGACTTTAAATTGAGTCTTGGTGTCTGGATATATTTATGTCTATAAAAGTTATTTCATAATTATCGAATCATATATATATATATATATATATGTTCTTATCTTTTATAATTATTATATTAAAACTCACAACCGATGTAATTCCATATATTAAAAATCAAACATATATTTCTATAAATCACAAAATATAATATGATGATAGCTCACTTTATTCTTAACTATAAAGTTGGAAATTTGATTATCATTTATAGAAATAGAGCACATCCTTATTAACCTAAGTGTTGAGTCTCTACAGGTACACCCCTATCCACTGAAGCTGAAGGAATTCCAAGTCCTCGTGTTCCAATAATCCACCTTCAAATAATCATCTCAAGCAACTTCTACTCTTCTTGTGATTACTTCGCAATTTCACTCTTGTCTCAAGATCAAAATATATATCAAATTTACTTTTAATATATTAAAGATAATTTTATGTTTTTTTAATAAATAAGTGCATTAAACATTTTCTTTAATATCGATTTAAATATTTCTAAAATTACTTGGTTTAAGTTACTTTCACTTATAATTTGGTAGCTATCATTTATCCCAGAAAAAAAAAAATTGGTAGCTATCATGTAAGTTTAATGACGTGAATCATATTTAAGGCAAAATTAATTTTTTAAAAATGGTAGCTATCATGTAAGTTAACAAATTAATGTAAAAAATTAGTATAACTTAAATAAAAATTATTTATTTGAAAACAAATATTTTTAATATTTATTTTAAAATAATTAAAAATAAAAGATAATAAATAATTACCTTCCAACGTGTGCCAAAATTAAAACAAGATTCAAAATTTTTCAATCAATAATAATTAGATATTAATTATAGTTAATAAATCTTGAATGTATTGAAAAACTGTTTATAGTTAAAGACTATCACTTAATCAATTTTCATTCATATTTTACCACCAACGTGCGTATTTACCATTAGATTAAATGTTTTGAAATACAGATATAATAAGCTGGTCAACAAGAAAATAATGATTTGACTTTGATCCGTTTGGATAAATAGCTTATTTAAGCGCTTGTATAAAAATAATTTTATAAAAAATAGCTTATAAATAAGTTATTTTATATTCAATTACATAATAAGAAAAATGTTTATTTTTAATATTTTAGAAAGTATTTTTTAATAAACTAAATATTTTAACTTCTCAAAAAGTACTAAGAATAATTTTTAGATAAGTAATAAGTTGTTTAGTCAACAGGATAAAAAATAAAAACATAACGTTTGACTTTTAAAACGTTAAAAAAGTCATAAGTTATATTATCCAAACATACTCTTAATTTGATTCAAAAATATTTTAACTTAATTATTCTCTTTGATTATAGGTTGACCATAAATTAAATTAATCAAACAATACTTTAGAATTTTTACTAGTTCAAATTCCCATTCATTTTTCAAAATATTTGTATATACACATTGATATGCATTACAAGTTCTTTCTCTTTTAAGATTTGAACGTAATTAGAATTAGAAAGTGGTCTTTTTGTTTCACTCTCAAAAAATTAAAAAAAATATAAGTTAATTTTTATTTTAATCCCTTACTTTATATTTGTGAGTTATTTTAATTTCTTGACTTTTAAAATGAGTCAAATTAATCCCCTAGTATTGCAAAATATATATGAGTCATGTTAATCTTTTAACTCGCTTTTATTTAATATTTTATTAATTAAATTATTATAAATAACCTTAAGTGATATCTTGACATACCATATGTTATCTGAAGAATAATAAAGTTTAAAATGAATTATTTAGATGTCTAAAATTATACAAAATGAGTTATTTAAACATTTATTTTAAGTCATAAAATGATTTATTTTGTGCAATTTTAGATGTCAAAATAAGTTATTTTAAACTTTATTATATTTTAGATGACACATGATATGATAAGGTATAGTTAACGTTAAATATTATCATTTAATTAATAAAATGTTAAATAAAAGTGGAATAAGGGACTAACTTGACTCATATTTTGTAATGTGGGGAATTAATTTGACTCATTTTAAAAATAAGGAACTAAAATGACTCACAAATAAAAAGTCAAAGACTAAAATGAATATTAACTCAAAAAATATATATATTAAAAAATAATAAATAATTCTTGGTAATAGTATGAAGTTGTGTAAGTAGACAAAATTACTCCTATTAAAATAAATATATTTTCATTAATATAATTAATTATGCTAAGGATAGTATAATAACAACTATTTAATGCTTTTTTGCTATTATAAATTAATAGATGGTTTGAAGCAAAAACAATTCAAAAAATTGACAAATAGAGTGAAATGGAGATAGTAATTTACATTACAGGTTCTTCCTCTTTTAATATTAGTCTATCTTAACTCATCAATATAATCTTATATTGAAAGTAATTGGAAATATAATTGCTAAACATTAGTTAGCAAAATTACAAATTAAATATTTGAGAATCTAAAATATGATTAATATTTTATTTTAAAATAATTAGAAAATACAATAAATGCTAATAATACCTTTTAACATGAACTTAAATTAAACAAAAATTCAATTTTTTATGAATACTAATTCATAATTAATTATATTCAATAAATCTTAAATATAATGAAAAATTTTGGATAAGGAACGTTGTCTAATTAATTTTGATTAATATTTTCCAATGAACGTACACATTTATCATGAGATGAATTTTTTTTTGGGTACATCAGAAAAGTAAAGACTAGTGAGATTTGACTATATGATTCCACACTAAATTATTAAAATACTTTATCACTACCCCAGTCTTAATACGATTTTAAGAAGAAATGTTTTAAAATGTGGTGAATAAGCTGGTCAAATAGGAAAATTAAATAAATCAAATGATGACCTTATTTTTAATTCAAATATACTTGAATATACACTTTAATTATACTTTGAATATAAATTAGATTAATGAAAATATAATTTGGAAATTTTAATAATTTTTCTAGAGAAGTTTTAATAAATAAAATATGAATTAAATTTATAAAATATTAATATGTACTCACTATATACATTGATTTGTATTCCTCTCTTAATCGAATAGTGTTGTAGTGAATTTCACAGTTAAATTAATTTTAATATTTTTCATCGTTCAATTTCCATGTAAAAATAATTGTTCTATTTATTATTACTATTAAAAATTAAATTATAATAACAATTATTCTAGTCAAACTCTTTTAAATGACATGCAACACATTATAAATGATAATACTATATAATTTTACATTACAGTAAGTTTAAATACAATCGCTATGTATTCATTCTTTTTATTTAGGGTTAAATAATATTTTTTTTTAAAATAATTGATAATAAAATAGTGCAGAATAAGTAAGTTGAAAAGACACGTTGAACTCTTGATATTGCAAACAAAGTTCGTTTGAGATTGTATTATGTAAAAATCAATTATTTCAAATTATAATCATTCAAAATATTTTTTTAAATTTTTGATGTATAAACTTGTAATTTATATTAAATTTTATTTCGTTAAATTAAATATTTTTGAATAATTTTTTTATTTTAATAAAAATAGAAAAATTTTAAAAATTAATACTTTTTTCTGTTGTACATTTTTAGTAGTCTTACTTATAGTTTTATAATTATATCTAAAAAGAGAAAATATATTAAAATAATAATTTTTATTTTTCACTAACATATAAAATTAAAATAAATATTATAACTAAAATATTTATTTATTAATTAAATTATTTTAAATGACTTTTATTCTATTATACAAAATTATATTTAATATTTCATATTATTTATCACTGAATATTATTTTTCAATAATTAGTCATTACTTATAAATTTTAAATATTTTTATAAATAATTATTTATATATTAAATGATATTTGGTCTAGAATTTTGTTAATTATTTTTAATAAGAATAATAAGTTTCTATTATTTATATATTTTTTATTTATTCAATAAATATTTTTATTTCAAATAACATATAAAAATATATAAATTGTAAAAAAATATCTTATACATTAAAAGATAGCTGGACTTAGTTCGGCCTTCCTAAATTTGGCTAAGTTATCTATTATTTTAATGCATAGAAAGCTTAACGATTAATAAATATTTAACTTACATTATTTATTTTTTATCTATCATACATAATTGAAAAATCTCCTCCTGTACAAGACATACTTTAGAGAGACAAAAATCTGCAATCGATCTTCTTCGTGTTTATATGCATAATCACGAGAGACATCGTTAATTTACTTTATTAATGGATTGAAAATCCATACTCATAAAGAGATCTTCTTCGAAAATCCCCAAATATCTTTTCCGTGCTTTGTACTTAACAAAATTCATGAAGAAAAAATTGCAGATCAGGAACAAGAAATCAACATTTCAGCAATTGCAGATCACCAACAACAACCATCACAAATCCATTTTTGGATCCAACATGGAGCAAAAGGCAGAGCATTATTAAAAGGGTTGATCCAAGAGGAAGAGCAGAAGGCAGATCCACAACATCAGGTGGATTCCGTTCTTCCCAAGGGAGTAGCCGATTCTATACCACAAGCTGAGATACAAGATGATGAAGACAATCTGAAGGTTCATGCAAATACAGATCCAAATGTGATACACTCCAAAACTGGTTGTTGGTAATTCTTCTTTCATATGCTGTAATTCTCTTTCTCCCTCGTGATATTCTTCTATTCCTCTTCCTCCTATCACCTTACCTTCCTTTGCTTCAGGTCTCAAAGCTCATCGTTCCTTTCCCTCTCAAATACTTTACACACCATCACTTACACTTACATTACTTCGGAAAACCATAGCTTTATACCAATATTATATTCGTCCATTGGATCCTTAATTATTGTTGTGTTATAATTCTGTGAACCGTGCAATTGAATTGATGAGGAATAATATTTTTCGTAATCGTGCCTATTGTTATAATGATGCTCTCGAATGAAAGCATCATAGAAACAAGATAGAAATTGAGGGAGAGAAAAAGAGAATTCTAGAGGGAAAGAGACTCAGAGATCAGAGGGTGATTCACTTCATATTTCTCACTAGATTTCTTACAACTCCTAATTTTTTTGGGTAATTACTCCTATTTATATATACTATTGTCTATTTAACTTTTTTAATTGGACTATTTGGGCTCACCTCGTACTTATTCAGTAATATTGACCAAAGGAATCTATGATACATGAAGTCTTAGTTGTTTACATATACAAGAGATTAGAGGATGGATATTTCATCTTGTGACTGATCAACTACAGTTGTACAATAACAGAAACCAGAATCCAGTATTTTGCATCTCTTGTGGAGCTCTACCTAACAGCTTAAACCGCTAATATAGATGGTTTTTAAGCATTTACGGTAACAGATACCAATTCATCCGAAAATCGAAGAAACTTGCGAGAGCTTTCTTCTCTTGCACAATTTGTGTGTTTTTCTCTAAGCCTCTTTGCCTTTTCGATTTGTGAAAATGTTAAGATGAGGAGGCTCATTGTTTTTGTGTCCTATTATCGTTTTAAGTTTTATATTTTGTCACTCTCTGAGAGTCTAGTACTTCTTAACTGTCGAAAAAAAAAACTCTACTTGTCTGAAAACATAGAAGTCAACAAAATTGTAGCTTAATTTTTTTTTTTTGAAAAAAAAAACTGCATGCTTTTAACTGTTTTGAGCTTAACTACTGAAACGCAAATGGTATATATACGGTAGCATTAATGATAATGACAAGATTGTTATACCCTATGTATGCCCAAACCATCGGAACATTCATAAGATGCTTCTTCTACTCTTAACGCAAATTTCCATCTTCAGTTCTTCTCTCTCCTCCTTCCCTCCATGTGCTACAATTGTCTCGGCAATTTTATCTATACTCCTTCATATATCACCCTCAACAAATCATATTAGAATTTCCTTAAAGAAGAAAAAATTTTGCAGAAAATTATAAATAGTGAGATAAATACTACGTATAATCTAGCAAACTTCAGTGCTTTGGATTTCACATGTGAAAATTTCTAATGTAGTAGCATCATTCATTCATTCACACCTGCAGCAGAAAAAGTACAAACAATAGAAATTAATTTACATACATAGTCCATTATTATACGGTGACACTATCAATAACCTTCTCTAATCTTATCTCCTTATTGTCTTTTCTCTAAAACTATAGATTCATTAATTGAGAGATTGCTGCAATAATTTAATCCTGGCCCCAACCCTTTCTTTTCCCTCTCTTGCAATTTGTCATGGCAACACCTTCTCGTACTCATTTAAGCATGTTAACTACTACTATTGGCCCACTCCTAAATGCAGTCGTTGGAGATATCCAAAAGCACTACTTAGTAGTAGTAATTTTGACCAAAAATTACAAATAGAACTTCTTCCTTTTTCTCTTTTCCTTGCCAGTATTGGCAAATGATTTGGCTGTATGAATAGATAGAGATTCATCACATGCGTCTCACTGCTTCAATTATGTCTTTTGTCCTTTAGATCAGAGCACATGTGTCACACAAATATGGTTTAGTGATGAAAACATTCTGTACGCAGAACAGTGCTTGATGAAGTATCTTTATTCTTTATATGAATAAATAGTTATAATTGTTGGGATGGGGAGCTATCAGGTGAGATTCAACCAGCGAATTAAGTAAAAAAATTACATAAGTGACTTGACGCCATATTTTAATTTGATCCAAAATCTCAAGGTAAAGTGTCATTGAATCTTCTCCTATTATATACTCCTCATTTATCCATTCTCAATTAATATTATAATTCACTTCTCATACTTGAAATCTAACGTATGCTTATAACACTGACCATATATATTTTAAATGGTCTAAATAACCATGTATAACTAATATATTACTTCTATACTACATTATAGTGTGTGAGTAGAAAAAACGTGTAGAAAAAGGGTCATATCTTTGTGCATATAGAGACGGAGATGAACAGTATGATTGCTGAGCTGTTGTATCTTGGTAGTAACATGTCATGACCAACCGTACCAGGATACTATTGAAGTTTGATTGGAGGCTATACCTAGCTAGTAAAGTGTGTTTGAGTTTGAAGAACATCACTATCTCTAATTAAGAAGCATTCACAACAAAAAACAAGAAGAGTAATGATACAAACAATGTAACTAACAAACACAATAAAAACATGATAACAAGCAACACATGGGCGTGAAACAAAAAATAAAATAAAATAAACACAAGAAGAAGAAGAAGAAGTGAAGCAGCAACAACAACAACAGTGGCAGAGAAAAGACACCTAAGAAAACCGCTCCAATGGCGGAGATGAGAACAATGATGGACGAAGGTGTGCAGTTCACAACGGAGTTGTCGAAAGCTGCTAGAAAAGGGGAGGGATGAATATTGAGTGTGATTGTTGTTGTGACATGAGAGGAAAGCTTAGGTTTCGCACCCAAATTTTCATGAATGAACTTGTTCTTTTCTCTCTCCTCAGGGTGTGTAGGAGAAGATATTTTTTTTAAATATATTTTTTTGGTATTTTATAAAATTTATAAGTATTAATATTTTTTAAATAATTTATGATTAAAAAATTATCATGTATCTCACTAATTAAATTTATTAATATTTTAAATATTTATAATTAAATTATATTCCTTGAATTTAAAAGGTTATTGATACTTTAAAATATTTAAATATTTTAAATTATTTTAATGCTTCTGGAGTACCAAAATAAAAAGTTTTAAAATATTAAAATTTTCAATTTTGCCACCCAAAATATATATACCCTCTCCCCTACCTATTTTGTCCTCTTGTTCCTCCCTTTCTACGGTTGAACCGTATGTGGCCAACAAAAGGGTGCACCGATTATCATTACTGTTTAAAGAAAGCAAAATATTCATTACTGCTTTTAGGTCCATACCCAAATCTAACCGTTGTAATCTCTTTATATCTTTTTTTTCAGATTTTTTTTAACCTTGCAGGTAGAATTAAGGGTGGATGAAACTACATTTTCCTATATTTTTTTGGATAATTAAGATATGCTTAACTCTTAGAGAGAGAAGCCAAAGAGAACACCAAATATTCAATAATACAATGGATGAACAAAATGAGACTCACTAACAAAGTCTAAAATTAACATCCAAACACAACATCAAAACCAACTGTATATAAAACAAGAGTCGTCCAAAGCACATATTCAAAACTAATCACAAAACAAGAGCAACCTAAAGTACAAATTCAACACATACCTTAAGATCTAAAATATGGGAAAGAACCTAAAAAATAAAAAGTTCAATTTTCACTGGAGAAATGTATTAAATCTGACAATGATATACTCAAATTTGAGCAAGGAGAAAATTGAGCTCAAAATCAATACGGAGCATATAGAACCAGAATTGTCATATCATAGAATCAGATTTATTGGTGTCGAATTAGGAACTTGCTGGGCTATCGATAGGAAAATGTCAACCAGGTTCACCACAAAACACAAGCCAAAAAGCATACCAGCACATAGAGGGAACACCTCCCACACAAGCTACATTTCTCTATATTTTTATCAATCAACTTCTATCCTAGAGAATAACAATCTTCACCTCTTACCCTACAAATTATACATACTTGCACTAAATATAATAGATGTCTGTACAAGTATAACAATCGAATCATATTTTCTCCAATCAACTTATATTATATCCAACGAAACAACAGTACACAATGAACTTCACCAAATCATTCTTGTATGTTCTATACATCACAGATTAAAAGAATTGCACCAACCAGATAAAACAACATAGAGGACTAGCTAATTATAGGGTCTTTATTATTATCATAATATACTCTTGTAGTCTAGTACTTCATTTGAAGGATAAATAGCACTGCAGTAACTTCATATAAAAAAGAAATTGAATATTAATTTTGAACAGAAGAACATGGTTTGGTCATGTCTATGATTAATTAACTTTAGAGATTGCACGCATCCCAGCAAAGACAAGAGCATTAAGATAGAATCTGTTTTTCTGAGATCACAGCCACGTTGGTGTATAATACAATCTTGTGAACTAATAGGATAAATGCAAGGACAAGAAACAACCAGTCCCAATATGCGCCCAACATTTCCATTGGTGTGTGCACACCAGTCGGCTAAACCTGTGACTGTGAGAACTCAGAGATTGTCCCGTTTAACCTCTCCCCTGCATCATTATACATGCTGTATAGAGGCTTTGTTTTGGTACATAATTGGGACCAAGACGGGTAACGTTTTTTGACACAAAATATTAGGACACTCACGTCATCATTATTGCATACAAGGATGATGGAATGAGACATTCATTTTTAAATGTTTAAATAATATTTTTGAATTTTGATATATAAATTACTTACACGGTAGTTTTGGCACTTTACCTCTCTATTATTAGTTTTTGGCATAAAAATAACATGTTACAACACTCTTTTTATAATTGAAATCAATTAGAGGAGCCAAACCAAATTTGAGTGAAACTACAAACAATCAAAGGTAATTCAGTATTGATGTGAGTGTATATGTATACACCTACATAAAAGGCAGTCCAGTTCAGGTGGGGCCTATGAATAATAGATGTACACCTGGCTAGCATCACTTGACAGCGTGTACATGTATGCATACATAAAGCAAAATAACAAATATAGTATGTAAGGAAAATGATAGCATATTGTGAATCATGATGAATATGAGTTACATGAACTGAAATGTGTAACAGTACAATTTTTTTTTTTTTAAATAATTTTGCACGTGTATGGGGGAGTTACTGCATATTGTTGTCACAGTTTAATAGCCTAATAGGTGTTTGTTGTTAGTACTGTATAAAAGCAGACCAAACTGCAGTGTTAATTAACCACAGGCCTAGGTCTGAATGTTGAGGGGGCATTTAATGACAATGCATGCTTTTCACTAATTGATCCATACAATACGGCAGAAGGAGCCAAAGAATGTGCTGGGCAGTGTAAATACAGTGGTCAAAGTAACAGCATGAAGATAGTACTAGGAGATAGAGTAAATAACAAAGACACATTACATTTGTCAAGGTTAACTTTGCTGCAAAGATTACTAGCATTGGCTCCCACTTACCCACCCCACATCCGCGCAGCTCGCGGGTGCGGGTGCGTGAAAGGCAAATGATGATTTGATTGCAGCTATGGACATGTTTTGTGACACTCTTTTGACTTCACATATACGAGCTCTATTGACATCACAATTAAGATAATAAATTTTTTACATAAACATCTAATCATATATTTTACATTGTAACGGGTTTGACACAACTAGATAGAAATCATATCTACCCCAAATCCATTTTCATTTCTTGCCCCACTAATTAAGTTTGGTCACACAAATTAATATGAGAACTTAATAACATTTAAAATTTTAAAATAGTTAATAAATATATATTACTCGTCATTTTTTGTGTGTTGAAAAATAATTGGTGCATAGGTAATAAGGGAACAAACGATTTCCATATGACTCAATTGTGTAGAACTTTTAAAATTTTATAAATAAAAGCATATAATTAGACAATGTTGTAAAGCTCTTCTATTTTGAAAGTAAATCAAAATTAATATCTAAAAATTAAAGGGAAAGCAGACATATAAAAAAGGGGGGGGGGGTGGGATTTGGGATATAACGTTATGTGTATGTGCTGCATTAGGTTTTTGTAGTGTAGTGTGAAATTGGTTGTCATGCCATGCGAAAAGGTTGGTTACAGGTAGTACACCATAAATCTAGGCTTTATTTCTTCATCTCTCTATTCATTGGTTTGCATGGGTGCATATCTGTAACAATTCAGGACCACTAGATCTTCTGCTTCCTCTTTCTCATTTTCTTTTATCTTTTTTCTTTAATTTATTGTTTCCAAAACTTTTCTTCGTATAGCACACAAGTTAAAAGCTCCTTAAGTTGGGAAATGTCTTTTCTTCAACTTCCCAATTAAGTCCAAACAAAAACAATTTAACCTCAATTATAGTTACATTCATCACCTCAATTATCATCTATATATATATATATATATATATACGCCTCGCTTATATATAATACACAATCTTAAGTTTTAGAAAAGAGTAAATTATCTTTCATATCCTTAATGTTTTTCCAACTACAATTTTAGTGGATCAAAGGAGAGAATGTATGCTAGGAAATAAAATATGAAGCAAAACTTTGATATACTACATTAATTTAGAAGAAACAAACTTTAAAAATACAATTTAACTTCTAAGAAACCACTGCACTGTTCACATTCAGAATCAGCCTTATACATGCTGACTGAGGAAGTCAAGTTATATGCAGAACTTTTTGAGAACAGTGTACAAAACATCATGAGCACACATAAAGATTATAGTTGAATGACTTATATTTTCAACTCTCTCGTACGAAACTTTTGCTCTGTGAATAAATGATTCAATGCATATAAAGAATGAATATCCGCAAACATCAGGGAACCATAAAAATGATCATAGTTGAATGGCCAATGTTTTTTCTTCACAATGTACAAGGGTACTCTTGCCCTCTAATTAAAATATTAAATGTTACTCAAGTGATTCTTGCAGAAGTCTTCCTTAATCATATAGTAGTACCATGTAGCACATATATAGTGTAGAACAAGTGGACAATTTTTTTTTAAAATAGAAAAAATTAAGTTATAGATATTTATAATAATTTACTCATCCTACTTCAATAAATTTTTATGATTATTTTCACTAACGTTTAAAAAATTACTTTGCTTATGGATGTATGAATAGAAAGAGACAATAATGAGCTTTGATTTATTTTATTTTTTTTCTCATTGATTGTGATGAAGAATTTACTCAGCATCAGGAACAAGAACGTGCGGTCTGCAGCATTTTATAGAGTGGTTGCATGTGTTGTACTTTTCTTTGTCTTTGTTTGGGCAGTTAGCCCGTCTCTCTCCCAAGGAGGGGAAAAAAACTAAGAAGAACATACACATACAGAGACTTATAAAACCGTGCATGAAAAATATTGTGAAAAGTAATTTAAGAGTTTTAAAATTAAGCAATGATATATACCCCTACATATTCTATTTTCTATAAATCTATCTACTTGCTAAATGAAGCAAATAAGCACATAGAATTCATGTTTGGAAATCTTAAAAAGTAATCAAAACTTAGTTTATGTGGTATTGAGAAGGACTTGTATGAAGGTGAAGTATGATGATATAGACTTTTTCTTTAAAATTTACTCCTACACTGCTTTGTCCATTTCAAAATATAAGTCACTTCTGAGGTGTGCAAGAATTAAAATAATACTTTGACCTCATTGATCTTTTAAAAAAGTAAAATAAAAGTCAAAAATTTTCTTTTATCACTCATTATGTATTCTCTTTCCATTAAGTAATTACAACTCAGCTCCACTTGTTTTCTCCTCAATTTCATATTCTCTTGTAGGGATAAAATAGACATAAATTAATTAATAATTTATTAAAATATGAAAATGACTTATATTAGAAAGGTTTAATATTTATTGGTAAAAAAATTAATCGGTACTTACAGTGGTCAGTTAAATAACTCCTTCCAAAGAATATAAATAAACACAAACTACCAAAGTTATTACTCATTACCTATTAGAGTCCCATATAGCCTAGAGGTGTGGTTTAAATATTTTTTTATATGAGTGTTTGGACAACTCCCTTGTTATGAGTTTTTAAGGGTGGCGTTTAGGTCAATTAAATTATAAGATAGTATTTGAGATTACCGAATACAAAAGCAAATAATTACATGCATGATCAGTGCATCAATGTATGGGAGTTATTACAATAAGATGTTGGCTCCAATATGTCTATTATCACCTTCATTTTACTATTATTTATTGTGTTTTTTCTAAAATACCCTTCCTTTCTTTTTTTTTATCAACATAGTAATATAACATTAAATAATTATTAATTATATTTCTACTTAGATTGATAATTTTTTAATTAAAAATAATTTATTTTTATATTTGATATTATCAAATTTTATTTTCATATATAATTAATTTATTTTACAAAATTTATGTGAATTTAAATATTAGATTATTTTAAATTTTTTTCTTAATATAGTGATTATATAAACATTGAAACAGTGGGTATTCATGCAAATACTAAATGAATGAACAATATAGACAAATTAGTATGATGTAATTTATCATCATATATCCAATATTTTATTTGAATTTAGTATTTTTAATACCGAAAAAGTTCTTTTAGTGCTTCATTATTTTTTGCCTTCATAATCTATTTTATAATTTTGCAAAACAACTTATCTTATTTTTTCATAAAACACACTAAATTTTTTATTAAAAAATTGATAAAACTCGTTATTGCAACTGAAATAAAAACTTGTTGCTTTTTATATAAAAAATAAATTTAGTGTTTGTTATGATATATAAATTAGGGGAAGGATTATGTTTTTAGAAAAAATAAAAAGAACAGATCATAGGATAAAAACAATAAAATTAAAATATGATTGATATAAGTCTTTTCCGTATTAAAAATATTAATTTAAAATGAAATATTGGATATATGATTGATAATTTATATTATACTAACCTTTTGTTATTTTGTTGATGAATACCTTTTGTTTATTGTTATTGATTTACTTTTGAAAAAATACTTGCTGATTTATGATTTAGATAGTTATGATATCAGGGAAAACTCTAAAAATTTGATATTTCAATTCAAATAATAGTTTAAATAAATTAGCTGTATATGAATATAAAATTTGATAATATCAAATATAAAAAATTATTTTCTAATTACAATAAAAATTATAAATTTAAATAATATAATTGATAATAATTATTCAATGTTATATTACTATGCTGATAAAAAAAAAAATAAATCATGAAAGGAAGGGTATTTTAGAAAGAACACAATAAATAATAGTAAAGTGTGAGTGGCAATAGACATATTGAAGTGATAATAGTCATTCTCTAAAATATTACTCTCTTCATCTTTGAATAATTATTTATTTTAAAAATTTCTTTTGTTTAGAAATAATTATCTATTTTAAAAATTTAAGTAATATTAATTATTTTTTCAATAATACCTGTATTAAATACTATTGAAAGATGAGTGAAATATAGTGGGTGGAAAAGAAAGTTGGATTATCAAAGAGAAACAAAAACAATTCAGTAAATTATTTTTAATTTTTCTAATTTTAATATTTTTTCAATTATTTTTAACTCCAATACGTATTTATAATTGGATAATTATTAAAGGCAAATGGAGTATGGAGAACATATTCTCTAAAATCTATGTCAGTAAAGTTTTTACATTAAATGTTGCTCCTCTAAAACAAAGCTTGCTTCTGTTGCATAAAGCATAGCTTTTTCCAAAAAGTAAATTTATAAATATAATCGTTAATGAAAAACTAAAAGTATAAATCAGCAACATATAATTCAGCATAGATGTACTGTATTTTATAAAATCTCAAAGTATTATACAAGTATGCCATGATGTAATTTGTATTTTTCAAAATTCTAAATCCTAACTTTCTCATTAATATTTACTAATATTGTATCTTTTACTCTCGGAGGTATACCTACTTTAGAAGAGTTGAAATATTTTTTAAAAAAAATACCAAGAAAAATCCGAATGAGTATATGCTCATTTAACTCCTTGAGGAGGATTTCAACTTTCAAAATTAAATGATATTTCAAATTTCATTTTCTTTTTAATCTTAACAATATCAAGGGCTGGGCAACAGAGCAAGCAGCACATGAGTACTCCTTGCTCTTTTCATTCTTTAACTTAATTATAAGTTATACAGAGGGAAAAAATTAACTATCAGTATTCAGTGAAATGCTCAAACACTATTAATCTTCTTTCTTACTTATTAGTCTTAATAGTAAAGTTATAAAAAAAAATTAATCTTCATTGATTTAAATAAAGAAATAAAAAAAAAAGCTTGTAAAAACGATGGATAGAAAAGAATAGATGGAGTATAAAATACATAGAAACTAATTGTGTATTGATAGATAAAAAAAAATTACTTTTTAATGAAAGAAATACATAGATTTTATAATATTTGAATAATTTTAGAAGAATAAAAGATCTTTTTACATAGATAAGAAAGAATGATTCTAAATATACAATTACCTACGATTAACTACCAGACAATCGGAATATGTCATGATGAATTGTACAATCTTCACAGAAGTGGCACTGTAGCATCAATAGTACCCCTAGATATTCTTCCAGTCGTATTAATTACTCAAGTATTATGCCATTTACACTCCTACCTTATCTCCACTAGACCCATATAAATTATCTGACAAATAAGTAAGAATAAAAAAAAAAAGAGCAAAATATAATTTGAAACCCACAAATAAAACTCACTTTAGTTTTTTTCCATCTCATTGAGATGAGAATATACGTTCACGATGTTCAAAGCTGAAGAAAATAAAGTTTGCCACTTGAAAATCTCTTTGAAATGGGGAAAAAAGTAGCAGTTTTTGTCAAATACATCAAGTAAGCACAATTTCAGACATTGAGAACATGGAGCGGGGGAAGCACTATATGCATAGGTTTGTCATTCGGTGAAAAAACAATGCAAATATTGGTAATATTGTTTTGGAGATGTTTCAAGAGATTTAATGATTTATGGACTCTAGCGTGGTTTGGATACAATTAACAAAAAGATGGAAGTGAAATTTGTGCAGGCAAAAGGGGACACAATCAAACAATTTTAGCAAAAAGAGTATTTGTATTGACCAGAGATCCCATGCTTCTTTCATCCCTTTATATTTCCAAGACAGCTCGAGTGAGTTTGCATTGTAAGATGGGAATCAGTGATAAACTAATTAAACATGATTCTGTTGTTCCCATGCCCATGTCTTCTGAAAACTTCCAAATATAATCCCTGCAATTGCTAATCCCCATAATCATCATGAAGAATAAATAAGAACATATATATAGTCTTAAGTGGTCCATAGGAACTTATTTGGACTGCATACTAAATATTTTTTATGGTGGTTGGTAAGGCAATAAAGCATGTTGCAAAAGATTATGCAAGGATATAGGTTAATTAACTAGAAAAATATTCCAAATAGCTATACATCTAAGAAATTTACTTAGAATTGATACGCCAAGCTCAACTTAATATATATAGTTGGAGATTATTTTGGATAGATATGTATTTAAGTTATAATAATAATAATAATAATAATAATAATAATAATAATAATAATACTCGATATACAAGTAGAAAGTACACATATATATATATAGAGTCCCTAAAATAATATGGATGCTGGAATTTTCACAAACCAAAGACGGAATATGTATGATATGCAGTTATAAACAATAAACTATCGAGTAATATGAAGTTACAGTTTCTTAAATGATTTTTATTGTGCATAAAATGTTCTATTCTTAAAATGAGAAGGCCTTTCAGTTATACTGAATTACTATTAGTCCCTTCCCTTGTTATCCAAATAAGATTTTCTATAGTATATTCATCAGACCTTTAACTGGGTATGAATCATATGATATTAATATTTGATCTGATATATAAACTAAAAGTGAAAAATATAATGAAGCAATAATTGAATGAAAGAATAATTAAAGCAAAGGAAGCTAAATGACAAGAACTAAACTATACACTTTATGGATCTAACTCTAATTTAATCACAGTTAGTGGCACTTAATCTTGAAAGAGATGGTAATTAAATGGAAGTGTGATGATTGAGAGTCATCACTGTTCAAACAAAATTGTGACATCATTTATCTCTCTATCCATCTCTAGGCTTAATTGATTCACTGTTCATGGGGAGAGAAAGAGCTAAAATCTATCAGGCATGCACCAGGCTGGTGCAAGTAACAGCACAAATAAAGAAGGCGAATTAATACACAGGCCTGATTCATCATCAAACTCTGCACTTTTCACCACTCAATATTACTATCAAATTTTGCCTGTTCCATTCAAACTTGAAACGAATTAACACTAAACTGACGTTTAGTCAAGTATCATCATCAGCCTTTATTAATTATTTTCCACCCAAACGTGAGTCCTTATAAAATCAATTAAAATATGTTAAAAGAGAGGTTTCAAACTTCCAATCATAATTATCTTTTAATGAATTTTTCCCTTTTTTTTTCAAGTATATAAATGGACTTTCATCTCTGTATCCAAATTTAATCATTATAATAAATGCAACACAAGTCACTTAATCACATATTCTGTCCTGAGGTTGCGTGAAGTAGGCTCACAAAATCGACAAAAGAAGTAGTTACTATGAGGAGGGGAAAAAAAGTAAGGATAACAGTTTCGATTTTCAGTCATCATTGACCGTCCAAGTAGTCCAAAACATAATGTCATTTTCATTCAGTAGCTTTGAGCTTTTGACAGGCCACAAAACTATTAACCCATTTTGAAATCATAACTGAGATGTTGTCACTTTGTGTTGTGTTCTTTAAATACCATGGCAGTTCCAACAGTAACATAAAGCCGTGGTGAAATGAATTCATTTTCCTATGCCAGTTTGAATTGAAGACTGATAAGAAAAAAATGTGTTGGAAAAGGACTAAGCTATTCGTCAGGCCTGTGGTCCAATCTATATGGCACATTTTTCTTCTACTCGTCAGGCCTGAAAAATTACATCGGTCTTAAAACCAACTTTTTAGAATGACCTCTTTGTGGCAAAGAGCAGAAAGAAAGAAAGAAGCAACAATCTTCAGGCCATAAAAAAGCAACAATCACGACCTAACACACAAA
Organism: Dalbergia oliveri; assembly: GCA_030441495.1. Classification (NCBI taxonomy): domain Eukaryota; kingdom Viridiplantae; phylum Streptophyta; class Magnoliopsida; order Fabales; family Fabaceae; genus Dalbergia; species Dalbergia oliveri. Next base: position 17,130,254 of record JAMLFY010000008.1, read on the forward strand.
AAAAAAATGCAAAAAAGAATAAACAATAGAAGAAACTTGGCAGATGTAATTTTTCATCTAGAAGCTAAAAATCAGTCAGATAATCCTGCAAGTTCAGTAGTTAGTCCATGTAATTTGACAGCGTTTTTCAGTTGAATAATTAGTCCTCGTAGTTTTTGTTTTACTTTGCTGGTCCCTTCAGCAAGTTGAGCCATTTAATCATTCATATATTATACTTGTTCATAAAATTGGTTGATGATGGTTATAATTTGTATGCCTTTTCCCTTAGTAACTTTCGGTGTTAATCAAAGACAGTTTCCATTTCAGAACATGGTATGGTTATTAGAATTAGTTATGCACATTTAGATAATAGTAGTAAGGCGTCAAAATTTGCTTGGAAAATCAGGCACCAGGGAAGTCTAGTGATGAGAAACATATTCGTAAGCCAAGGCACATGGTTTGCCATTAAAAATGGCAAAACCAGGGAAACTCAAATCACTAGATCACCAGTATTGGAAATCTGAGTCAGTTTATATTAGGAAACACTGACTTGGATGCCAAGTAAGTTCAGGTGCAACAGAATGCAGCATTCTGTTGAGAGTTGTTAGAATGTTACTTAGGGAGCTACTTCTCAGTTCAGAAACAAGTCAAGTGTTATAATTTAGGAGTGTCTAGAAGTGGCCTAAAAAAATAAGATAGGTAGAAGGATTGTTCTAGGCGATCATAGATTGTCAACACAAAGTTATCCTAATAAACAATAAATTGATATGCATACACAATACTACTTAGAAGAATGGAATACATACCATGGGCTAGATTTCCAAAGCAAAATCAATGAGCATTACGTAGAGTCCCTAAACACATAAAAGCAACCTTAATTTCACCAAAATATGATCGTAGATGAAGTCCCTTTCTATGTATGATTTGGGTCTGGGCAACAAGTGTGTAATCTACTGTCGTTTGTCATTCCTAGCCGCCAGTTCTTCTCCCTTGTTCTTCGGCTTCGCAGGGGCAACCTTGGCTGGCGTTGAACGCTCCGACTGTGAGAATTGAATCAAGACGTGCATGAGGCCAGTAACAACAAGCAAAGCAGAAGTTGAAAAAGCAACACCCTTCCATGATGATAGCAGTGAAGACCATTGGAGGAACTTCACAAACCCCGCAACAACAAGACAAGCCCAAGATATGACTACCTGCTCCCAACATAAGATTGATAGTTCTTTAGGCAAATATCTCTAGGGAAAGAGAGTATAAGATAAAAAGATAACTGATAGATGAAGATGTTGAAGGGTTAGTAATATGGACAAAGTATCTCACCAGAAGAGACTTTATTGGCCGACCAGTCTCCTGCAGCTCTTGGTCACTAAAAGTATCCTCAGCTTTATGTTTGTCCAACAATGCATCCTGGTGTGCCCCATGGTGAAAAATAAATGAAGAATGAGTTATATTATTAAATGAAAAACAAAAGTAGAAGGAGGTGCAGAGAACAGAAAGCGCTAAATGGTTCAACAGCACACACCTTGGTTACAAATACATCTCGACACCATTGAGCAACAGCTTCATCTGTTTTTGGCAATTCATTCATTGTATGGCGCTTGATATGAACTTGCACCTGTGGTGGTAAAAAATGAGTAAACTGTTAATTGAACCAGACAAAATTGGTGAAAATTGAGCAAAGAATATCAACACTTAGGAAGGAAGAGAAGCTAAGGAAGCCTCTTGATGAAGTAAATCAAGTTAAACCAAAAGCTAAACACGAAGGTGCCATCCAATCCCTTCAACATCTAACAAATCACTACCCTAAAATAATCCAAAATCCAACAGCATAAGGAAGCCATGAAAATCATTTAGCCCCCAAGTAGCTGGAAAGAAAGAGAAGGTCTTTAAAATAGGAAATCGAGAAATAAAGCCTTAAATGCCATGCATGCATATGTCCAGAAACAGCATGAAATTTGAAAAAGTCCAACTATATCCACATAAAAATTGAAGAAAACTTGGGCATATGCAGTAGATTCCATGTATTTACCATTTTTTCCATGGCGTCCATTTGCCCCAAGCAGTTAGAGAAATACCTTGGTATTAATGCAATGTTACAATGAGACAGAGTAGCTTGTACGGAATAGTATGCACAAGTAGGGCACACACGGCCATACTCCTTTCATGCAGTCTAATTCCTATATTTAGTACCTTAAGGGTTGATTTCTGCAGTTCCATTCTCTTCCCATGAATTACCTTAATCCAAGAATTATGTAATGTAACAAAATAAGCATAATGAACGCAAAATAATTAAGCTACTGAGTTTTGACTTTTGACAGTTTGAGCAAAGGAAAGTCAATCAAATCACAAAATTGTACTTCGCTGGCACAGAAAAAAAGAAAGAAAATCAACACCAGGAAATCCACAATAACCATGTCTCATATAAAAGTAAATCAAAATCAATATTATATTCAATGACACTCGCATACATATTATGATCAGAGAGAGAAAAGAGGAAATCTCCAGGTACAGTTGTTTCCAATTCTCAATTTTGATTGGCTTACCACTGAGGGTTGCCCCTTCAAGAGTCTAAGCATTGTAGGAGCAGGTGAACTCTTAGGGATAGCCACTGTTATATCATAAATGGCAGGAACAAATGAATGCATATGGCTTACTGCTGAAACAAACCCCTGAAAGAAACAAAATATGAATAAATATTTCAGAGCAAGCAACAAAAAAGAATAAGACATTAGGACCCAATTGCAATAAATAAAAACAAAACCTATTTTCCTTGAAGACAATAATAACAATCCAACTACCCTCACCGTTCCTTGCTTGAATTTTCCCTCAAGCCCATGTAAGTCATAATCCTATTCCTGTTCGAAAACACCCAAACAGCCACCTAAGAAAACCCAACTTTGACCTAATAAAACCCAAACCCTAAAGCTGTCCTGTCTTGCAATTTGGTTTAGTCATAATACACAGACAAAAGGCAGAACAACCACTTAAAGTTACCCTTGCCAGCTAAGTAATATATCAACCTAATTACAAGCAATAAAAAATAACAAAGTCCTTTTCCACTAGGTGCAGTTGAAAGTTTAATTGCAAGTAATATAACAGTAAATATTTTCACTGACAATCCTGCTAAGATATGCCATTGCTAACATAAATTAGTTAAGCCTGATAGCTAGACCCACATTCATACAGGATAGCTTCCAATCTTTGGAAGGAAACTCAAGGGAAGGAAGAAGAAAAATATTGAAGAAAAGAGAATGTTTATATTTAACCTTAGTTCTAGGAATCAAGACGTTTCTAGGAACAGGCAATCCAGCGGAGGTTGCATACTCCTGGGCAGCTAATAGTTTAGCCTGTGTAAAGCGTGTTCCTTCAACAAAGAGAGCCAACCAAAACGGAAGAGGGAAATCACTCAGTCGCTGGATGCCTGACTGCATTCATGATAAATGAATCATTCAAATTAGATTCCCCAATATCATCAAACAGCTTAGAAACCATGCGAGAGGGAGAGTTATAGTAATTTTTACATATTGATGCATAGGCAAGAAGACATCGATGTGAGAAGTAATGACACAAAATCTCTTAAGAACACAAAGCATATAACTGAACTATGTTTTAGTAAATCAAACCTTTAATATGCTCTCATCCTTGGCCCAACTTCTCTCCAGAAAAAGGTACTCAGAAAACCACATTGACCAACCAATGACCTGCGTGTATAGAAATTAGCAGATAGCCCAACATTGATGGTAAATAATTGAGATATCATGAGCAAAAAAACAAACTTCCAACTTAATGCTCATGCTAAGTATGAGCTGAAAGTATTCCCAGGTGACTAAAAAACCAGGAATATTTGTTTCTTCAAGAAGGTAAATTGAACCCAACAGTTCACTAGGTTTAAGGAACTCTAAAGGGAAAATCATGGCAGGAATGTATATTTGAAAGCTTACAACTGGCATTTTGAAAATCTGACAGAAAAGGGAACTTCTAAAAGAGAATTCATGGCATATTGGTGCCACAGTTTCCAAGGATTAAAATCCTCTAAAGTGCATCCTGCACTTTAGACCATTTCTTCATAACAACTGAATAAAAAGTGCACATCATAATGAAGCTTACCGGCAGAAGCTTGGATGATTTCTTCATCACAGCTAACGTGCTCCCAAGGCAACCTGAACGCTGTTGAATAATACTAAATAACCAATCAGCAATTGAAGCACAAACCAAAATGTCATAGAAAAGAAAAACAAAATATCAAATAAAAGAAACCATATTTTTATCATAGCATACCCATAAGTAAGCCTTAAATGTGTGTCCTTTTGTCTACAATAGTATCTAATAATGCACACTTCTAATGAAATAAGCTACTTTTGCTAATACACGGTGATGTTCTAGCTTGCTTGCATTGATGGTGTGGAAAAGGTCATACCAAATAAGACAATCACCTGAGCTAAAACCCATCCAACAAGCCAATCAATATCACTTTTGTGATTGCATATGACAAGGGCATGCTCTTTACCTGGAAATTTCAAAACAAAATCAGATTATCTATATGTGAGCAAATGTTGTCTCCAGAAATTCCTCCTCTTCCATTCCAAAGGACAAGCATACGTGCACAATACAAGAAGGCCAAGCGCACAAGTTAACAAAAGACTTACCCATCAAATGAAAGGTGTCACGATCTGTAAATATTTGAACCTACAGGGAGAAAATGTTACAAAAGAAAGATTTGATCAGTCCAAATGCAACAGAATAAAGATAAGAGAAGGAAATGTGGATTTCAAATAACTAGTTCTCTTCCATTTATAACATTGTTTCTTGAAACTATTAAACACTAGAAGAGAATATAAATGACAAACATAAAAGAGAATTTCCTTTGTTCCATATGTCATGGCTACAATCAACCAACCATGTAAACAATTATCATCCCTTAAAAGGAACTGATTTCCAAAGAGCCTTTTGAAGAATGGTCCTATGCCAGGTATTTCCAATTGCTCTGGTATTGCATCAGTAGAGAAAGTGATTATTCCCTTAAAGTAAGACTTTATTTTATGGCGAAAAGAAGTCTAAGTAAGCAAATCTTTCATTTCACAAGATTAAGTTCTGTTCTGGAACAACAAATCTTGGAAACTTCTGTTCTAAACGAAAGAGAAGCTATATGAAAAAAGATAAGAGTGAAGGATTGAATGGTAGATTTATTTATTTAATTTGCAATGAGAGCAGTAGAAAGAGGACAAGTTTTATCAAATTTTAAGGCCAAAACTGCCAAAGTTTACAGAGTGCTCAGAACCACAACCACTATCATCATTAAACAAATTAATGAACAAAATATCTTAAATCAGCAATTCCAAGCCCATAAGCAAAGCATCACATAACAACAATTCCAAGCCCATAAACATCCACTAACAATTCTGAGGAGAAGACAGAGATCCTCAAGCCCAAAGGATATCCTTACAGGCTCACAAAAAGAAATGCATTTTAAGAATAATATTGTGACCCAATTGCATATCTTTTATAATATCATAAGCAAAGTGCAAAACAAGATTTTGCACAAGTGATCAACTAAATTCATAGACAACTATATTGCAAAGAAAAAGATAGCAGAGAACAGAAATTCTTTTTATATCCTAAAAAAAAATAGCAGAGAACATGAAACTGGTTAAACACCTTAACTCCTGCCCACCAATCAACAAGCCATACGAGTTCCAACCACAACAATTCTGCGACTACACGGTTGATCCGTCTATGCAAATTCTTTGAGAGTGGTCGTACAAGGACATACGATATTGCCTGAGACAAGAAATTAAGAGGTCAAAAAATAATTAAACAAATTCAAGATTGTTAGCTACAAAGCCATTCATGCGCCTCTACCTACCAGCTTGCCACCATGACCAAGAGGTCTGGGATTCAAACCTTGTTATCACCCACTATGAAAAAAAAGTTCACTCTCAAACCCAAAAGAGGCATTTGCGTAAGAGGGTGTGTTAGATATGAAATCATTCATGTGCCTCTACCCATCAGTTTAAGTTTTTGGAAAAGATGATTTCATAACAAAGATCATTCTTATCTTTTGTTTTTATGTTTGATAACATTTCATTTGTGCCTAACTTCACTATCCTTTCATTGGAACAAAGATGCATAACTTATTTTTTGTGCACTCAATATGTGTTCATGATAAACAAATTAACAAAGTTGCACAGTAGTTTTTCAACCCTTCAGTACACCAGTAGAAAATTCCCCCTTTCATTCAATGAGTTAACACTACAAATGATCAACAACGCCATATGATCAAAGCAAGTGTGGCTCAGGTAAATGATAGTGGGACCTCTTTTTAGCATTTTATATGTAACCCAACATCAATAAGACCAAATGGTTCTAATGAATAACTCAAGCCTTTAACACACGCACTGTCAAATATTCCCTTAATATCTTACTCCCCCATTCAATAGCTAAAATAACTATGCAGTTGTCAATGGCAGTTACAGCTTGGCAACCAGAACTGCAACAACCTCTGTCTCTCATTGTTTCCTTTCATCTAAAAGTGTGTTTGTCGATGGCAGTTACAGCTTGATTTGGGTCAGACATCAGTTGAATTGAATTAGAGGAATCCAAAGGGGTAAAAAAATACAAAAGAAGATCACTAGAGCAATTATCTGCAAAAATTCATGGCCTGGTGCTCTATGTTTTATGACAGTGAAGGCATATAGACTGCTAACAAATCTTCATATTGATGAACAATGTGCTTAGGTGCTTGAGGATGTCAGCCATCAACCGTGAACAAGATCAAGAAGTGGAAACAATGAAGCCTATAATCAAGCACTAATGGCCATGACACCAAGCCTGAACAAACCCAAAGGTTTCAGTTTCAGAACCTTTTCCCCTATTGGAAGCAAAAGAAGTCCCAATAGTTGGAGACATTCCTCTTCATTGCCTCGCAGCAACCAATAAACTATAACCTATCTGGGGTAGGGTGTAATGACACAAATAAATTGTTGCACATAATAGAGAAGAAAAGAAAACAAGAAGATAACGGCGAAGACGACAACAACAACTAAGCCTTGTCTCACTAGGTAGGGTCAGCTACATAGATCAAACAATGCCATAGTGTTCTATCATATAACATATTTATGTTTACACCATCAACATTTAAAACTGTTTTGATTGTTCGCTGTAGTTTTCTTAGGTCTACCTCTAGTTACTAGACCACTCTCCATCAGACCCACTCTCCTTCCTGAGGCGTCAACAGGTCTCCTCTCCTCAATACATGTTCAAATCACCATCTAAGGCAAGATTCTTCCATCTTCTATATGATAGGCGCTACCCCAACTCTCGCTCTTAATGAGCTAAGTCCAACTTCTACCATGTTTAGTGGGTCCACTCATCCCTCGCAGACAAGATCAAAGGCAAAAGGGGGGCCAGGTTTGCATGTTGACGACCAATGATTGTTAAAAAAAAAAAATGAGAGATCAATGAATTAAACAGTTGTACCTTATTTGGTTGATATAAAAAAAATAATAATAATAAGAGGAGATAGCAAATCCATGAAGCAACTAACATGCATCTATCTCAACCAGAGAGAAATGAAGAACACCCCCCCCCAAAAAAAAAAAGGAAAAAAAACACGAATCCAAACAGAGAAAAAGAGATGAAAGGTACCTGAATGAGATTAACAATGAGGCCAGAGGCGAAGAAGAGCAGGCCCAATGGCACAACGACAGCTGCTGCTGCAATAGCCATGCCCAGTTGCCCACTCTCTCTCTCTCTCTCTGAGATTCCCAAAAGGAGAAAGAAAGAAAGAACCACGCACCACAAACACACACAGATTTGTATTGTAGTACTCTCAAACACACACACAAACAACTATTTCTATTCGATTCGATTTGAGAATGAAGACGAAATTCATTTAATTGTTTGTTTGTTGGGAATGAGATTTGATTTGAGAAATTGGGGAGTGTATTAGTAGTAGTGTGTTGTGTTGATTCCAATTTAACGTTAGAATACAATACAACTATGTAGCAGTGGTTTTTGGAATTTCCGAGGAGTGGGAATGGGAACACATAACACAAGTGACTGAAATGAAACGCAAACGGAACCACAGAGAGAGAGAGAGAGAGAGAGAGAGAGTTCGTGGTTTGTTTTGTTTGGTGTGGCGTGATTGTGAAGGTGTGAGTCCCAGATTGCCACTTGCCTCGCCAAATTAATTTCTCATATCCTTTATCTTCGCTTCATCATTTTTCTTCCTCATTCAATGCTCTTATTTTAATTATTTCTAACATTCACCGCCCATTTTGCATTATTGATTGCAATCTCCATATAAATTTGAGATAAATTTTTAGGTGTTCTCATAACATAATAAAATATTTATTTTTTTATTTATTAATTAATAAATTATCTATTGTATTCAAATTATATGAAAATAGGAGATAATAATGATTTGAAATATGTATCAATTAATAAATAAAGGATAAATAATTTCTCTTGCTAATGGTATACCTAAGTATTTCTAAATTTTAAGAGCTTAATTGATATACACTAACAGTGTAAATTTTTTTACACTATCAATCAATAAGAAGTTGCCATCTAATTCATTTTGTAACTAACTTTAATTCAAATTTTAATAAGATACACATAATTGATAATTTGTTAATTGTTCATAGGTTGACACTATAAAGATGTTTTATATTGTGCACAATTAAACTCAAATTTCAATAACAAAAATACTACTTACTCTTTTCTTTAATATAATTTATTTTTTTATTTAAATTATAGGCCATTTTCAAATTTTAATACTTATTAATTATTTTATACCTATATTAAGAAATAGAGGGAGTATATTTTAGTTTGGTTCTAATTTCAAGTGTAAAAAATTTATATTATTATTTAATCAAATTAATTTATTTGTATGATTATTTAAATAGTAAATATAAGAATAAAAAGTTAATTATATTAACCGACGAGATAATATATGATATTTTAAGCTAATAATAAATACTACTTCCACTCCACTCAGACTGTCCACTTTTTATTTTATTTCATTTATCCATTTATCATATTAAGGAGGCATTATATTTTTTTTATCAATTATATCCTTAGTGTGATTCACAATTTTACACTATTATTAAGGCAACATTAATTTTTTTATCAATTAAAGGACAATTTTTGTTTATTAGCACACTTTTATAATATTATTAATATTCATTAATTATTTTCTTAATATTCTTTTTACTTTTGAACAATTGAAATGGAACAAGGGAGTAAAAATTAAGTTTTCACTTTTTAAAAGAACTGGGCTTGAAAATGTTGCTTTCCCCCGGTTAAAAAAACTTACATACACATTAGTCTTGCGAGAGATTAATATATTAAGAGTTTAATTTTTATGAACTGACAATATAAAATTTTTTAATAGCCATCTAATCAAATATTATTATATCAGTAAAAATGGTCAAATCCCATATACTTAAAAGATCATGTAAATAGAATGATTTGATTAGATAATAGTGTAAATAAGTTTTACACTATTAATGCATAAAAATTAAATCAAATTCATAAATGAAAGTGGGAAAGGTCTTTTTATGTTAGTTTTATCTTATTACAATACTCAAATCTAGTTTTTAAAAGAATTTAATTTAAATTTTTTACACTATCAAATTCTCTCATATATATAACAATGGGATAAAAGTTAACCATGTTTTGCTAGTATGGTAAAATATGATTTGATAACTATGTTAAAAAAGTTTTATAATGTTAGTATATCAAAATTAACTCTTTTAATTTTTAAAAGATAAATATCAAATTAAATTAATTAATAAAATAATTAGTGTTACTAATAATTTTTTATGACATAGAATGTGTTTGGGATATATTAATTATTTGTAAAAATGTTTTTTTCATAAAAGCTGTTATTATATCTTGTTTAATAAAATTAGATGAAAATGCTTACCATCAAAAGATTTTTTTAATTTCACCTTAGAAAATCTCTCTTTATTGTCAACTTTAACTTAGATTTTTTTTCATTATTTTGTAGTGTGAGAGTAATTTTACTAATCTATCTATTGAATATTACCAAATCAAACATTAAGTATTATTTAGGTAATTATTATAAGCGTAAAATAATTTTTTCTTATGCAGCAAAACATAATTAAAAGATTGTGTAAAGACTTTTGCATATGCAATAAAGTATCAACACTAAACTAAAAAGGCTAGAAGCTCCTAGAGGTTTCTATGTGTGGGTTTCAATAGGAATTGTCTAGAAAATGTAATAGACATTGAGAAGCTCTTAGAGCCTTCTAAGTTTACATCCCATAGAAATTGTCTAGAAAATTTTATAAAGAAAGATGAAAGAGCATCTAGTCTTGATAAAATACTACAAATCTTATAGCCATTTGCAAGTCCGTTATGCACCGACATTTACAGCCTATAAGAAGGCTTTGAGATGTATTTATTATGTGTGTGAGAAGGTGGAGCAATTGTGAGTGCAGGGGCAAACTCTTAGTGAGCAATTAGTGCATCTTGTGATAGTGTGCTTGAAATAAGTGCAAGACTGTGAGTGTGTGTGCCGAGAGCTCCACAAGTGAATTGTTTAGTGTGTGCATAGTGCAAGTAAGGTGTAGTGAGGTCTTGCGTCTTTGTAGTTAAACAAGGCATTATTTATAAAGAGTATTGTCTTCTTTCCTCAACATGCAATGCATAGAAATTGTTTTTATCATAATTAGTTATGAAAATCAATTGTGTATATATAATAAATTCTCTATAGCTGAACCAAACGCACAAATTTAGGTCATTATAGGGTAGCTGGCGTTGTTGAGTTATACTAATTGAGGGTTTGGTAGCCATTTCAATGCTCTTCCTAATACTATTGATCTTAATATGCAAAAATGAATTCAAACTTAGGCAATTGGTCATAAAGAAGTTAGTTTTTATTCAATTTGGTAGGCCATCTAATTAGTATTTCTCAGAGCCATGCTTCTTGTTGTAGGTCGACGTTCTGGAAAGTCTATCAGCCAAACATAGGGAGTAAATGCCAACCTCCAACGACCCTTTTTCATTTATGCATTGATGGATGGAACCTCCGAAGACTTGCTAATATACCTTTTTCAGACGGAGTTAACACTAGGAACAAGAACGGTGCTATTTGCAAGATGAGGCTTCTCAACTATAATGGCAACCCAAATTGATTATTGAAATGTCCGCACATGAGTCCAAAAGAAAGAATCTCTTCATTGTTTTGTATCCTGCAAAATGAAGAGAGGGTGGAGCCACTCAGCATGCATGCATTTGCCGCTTTAAAAATGATAGTTATCAGACTCGATAGTGATCAACTCATCAAAGTCTTCAGGTCATAGGTCAACTAATGATCATTGGTTGAATTGGTTAAATCAAAATTAATTATATTAAATCAATATATAAAAATAAAATTTTATGCAACTAAATATATATATATATATATAGTCAATGAGACACTATGACACAATCATTTGTTTGGCGTAGTGATTGCAGAGCACACCCTCTTCTCTTTGCAATTTGATACGATTCCGATCCATTCAATGTAGATTCAGATCAATTAAAAAACCAAACCAGTTGATCAAGTCTAGTTTTGATAACTATGTTAAAAACAAATAGTAGGAGTATTGTATTTGATACTTATAATATATTGGTAATTATTAACTTATCAAGGATAAAAAAGTTATTAATCAATTAAGATATGTCTTCAATTCTTTTAGAATTTGAGTTGATTTAGAATCTTAAATTTCATGTTTAAGTTCACTAAAGAATTGTCGGAGGGGCTATTACTACTCCTATGTTTTTAATGCCACTTCCTAGTTATTGTATATGTGTGTAACATTTCTAAAATACCCTTAATAAAAAACTTGTTTTATAGTTAGCTAATTTTTATTTTCAAATTAAATTAAATTTTATAGGGTAGAATCTCTACTGTATATTATAACTCCTTTTTTTATTAATTTTTATTAGCATTGAATACAAAACTAAAAGGATATATTATTTATTACTTTATCAGCTATGAATTCAAAATTGAAAGGATATATTTTTATCAGTTACCAAATATAAACTATAATGATTAAACATAATACCTGACTTTAATTTGTGCTCATTTTATGATCTTGACGCTTTAAATTGCTTACATCTAAAATTGAGTTTAACACCGATAATATCTCAAGATGAAGGTATACCACAAAATGTAACTATATATATTACCTAATAACTTTTTTCTTATTGAATATTACCTAATAATTTTTTGATATATCAAACACTATTCTAAGAGTTAAACATAAATGTTAAGTCATCTTTAATACGTTTTTTATCTTTTAAAAGCAAATAATCAAATATAAAAGCAACATTAATCTAAAAAACTGAAATATATATACTTTTTTATAAAAAATTATATAAACACAATTACATGATTCTCCTCATTGATGAAGAATCATATTGAAGATGAATTAATTTTTTTTGTTAAATGAATAGATAATTCGATGTTTACTTTTTTATTGTTAAACTCATATATGCTTAATATCAATTTTACAATTATTCCATATAAATTTAAAATATCAAAGTAGCAATACATGGCAAATATAAAATATTTAATTAGAAACATTTAGAAATGATATAAATAAAAAAAAAGTTACAATAGACAATGGAGATTCTACCACATAAAATTTAATTTAGTTGTGAAAATAAAAATTAGCTAAATATATTAAGGGCATTTTCAGAATGTTACACATAAATATAATAAATGAGGAGTGACATTAGACAAATGATTGCCACTCCCAAGAACTGTAATATAAGGTGACTAGCACCCTACAATCGTTGGCCAATACCTACCCTGCAATTGGATTGGTAAATTCAGTTTGTTTTTAACCATATTTCATAAATGTGGCTAACTGAAATCAAATATGTTGGCATCATCACTCCCTTCTTCTCCTCCGCCACCACTATCACCACTCCCTCCTCAAGCTCTACTTCTACAGTGCCAACCTCAAACGACCACCCCTGACATCGACATTGCACCATCTACTCCCTCCTCCACCATTGCCATCACCACTCCATTCCAAAATTATATTTTATTAAAAAAAATCCCCAATGTCATCTTCTTCCTCATACCTAACAACCACTTATCTTCATCCATACCCAAATTTGATATGAAGGATGCCATTAGATTCATCACAGAACAAGAAAAAGGAAGAAATGAAAATCAACTAAGATTATAAATTAACACAAACGCTAAGAACAATAAAGGCGAGGAAGCTGCTTGTTTCCATTTGAACAACGGGGATTGAAGGAGCGAACCTCGACCTCAACAATGTTAGGGAAGGTGAAGGTGACAACTTTGGTCGACAAGCTTGATTCAGATAGAGATGAGGTGTACGGGAGGGAATCTCTCGTAGGAGACAAATTGAGGGTTGGCGTGATCTCCTTGACCCACCAAATCTCACGGCATCAATTCGGTGAGGTTGCACTCCTCGTAGAGCGACCGTCTTGGACGTGGAGTTGTGCGCGCGACCTTGGTGAGATCAAACTTCCCGTCGATGTGGCAGCGAGGTCGCGGAGATGGGGTGGTGTGATCGGAGGCAAAAAGAAGAAACAAGGATAGACATCCTCACAACTAGCCCACATGCACATGCGTCAATTTTCCATTTGCCACCAACAACTCAGCGAAGGCATTGACCTTCAATGTAGGGGAGAATCCACCGTAATATAATTGTTAGAAAATAAATGGATTTAATAAGGAGAAATTGGGAGAGATATTCAATAAGTTTTCGAATTGACAATTCCTAGACATTGGTTAGAAATTAAAAAGAGTCAATTTTAGATGTTCTTCAATTTCATGGAATTGGATTGTGAAATTGCAATTTCAATTCTATACATTACTCCAAACATGAAAATTAGAATTAAGTCGCCCAATTCCAATTTCATACACGGTTCAGAACCCATCGGGATATAAGTAGAAATTCCATTTCAACTATGAAAAGCAACTTTGTGTTGTATAAATTTGAATGGAATTTTAACTATTGCACCAAAGGCATCATATTAGAAACCTGAAAAATGGTCGATAACCCTTACATTCAATTTGATGTTTAAAATTGAGCATGAAATTGAAGTTTGAATTTGGAATTAAACACCCAAATTCCATTTTTCACATTTGGAGTAATATATACAATTGAAATTATAATTTAACAATCCAATTCCATAGAGTTACAAAAAAAAAAAATAAATGAACTTGTTTTCATACTCTATAAATTGTCAATTCCATTATCAAATAATTTTCTATTTGTTAAAGTCTATATAATTTTTTCTCTTTCTTATTTATTTTCTAACAAGTATGTTTTGATTCTTTAGTAAATCCAAACATAAAATTTATGATTTCAAATCAATTCAATTCTAAAAGAACTTAAATTAAAATTAAAATCATATGTTACAATTCCAAGTCTAACATCTAAACTGTCCCTTAAGGATGGGTATGTTTGGGTGATCGAAGTGAGAAAAAGTTAAATACTAGTTAATAACAGATATATTTTGAACTTAGAATCATCCTAGCTCAATTGCTTTATGAAAGGAGAAAGCAAAAAGTTCAGCCTATATAATCATAGTTATCAGAATTGGATCAGTTTGGATCAGAAGGGATAAAGCTCGTATGCTATTTATTCTATTGTAGGAGTTGAACCCTGTACATGACATAGGTCAGAGGCACTTAGCAAGCATATCCATCACTAGGTCATTTGCTTACCTGAGTCATTATATTTCATTAAATATATATATTACATGTTTTATTATATTAAATTATATTTTTATATATTAATTTAATTAAATTAATTAATTATTCAATATATTGGTCGGTATGTCGAGCTTAAGAACTATGCATATTATTTTGATGGGCCAATAGCCCCATGTTTATTTGGGTCGTCCATGGCTAGTTTAGGAGGCCCAAAGAAATAGGCCGTACCACTAGTAATACAGAAACGCACAAAGGATTCCTGACATAAAAAAATCGCATAAAGGATAAATCGTGCACAAAGACCCAAAACAAGGATAAATCACGTGGACCAAAAATTTAAAGAGAAATAATAATAATAATAGTAATAAAAACAAAGAGAGATAATTAAAACAGGATTTGACCTTTACCAAAAAAAAAAAAGAAAAAATAAATAATAATATAAGTAAATAAAGGGCAGAAAATTAGGAGGGGCTACAGCCTACAGTGACCCAACGGTCGAAATTGTTTCAAACACCCTACGTTTGTTCAATGTGATTGTGATACTCCAGACGTTACGAAATCTTGATAAAAAAACAAAACACTATATGAAACCACAGCTTCTGTTTTTGGTTCATCCCAAATTGTCCAAACACCTGCCTGCTGGAACACAACAGCACTGGGACCTTCACATCATCTGCACCAAATTTCCCCTGTTTTTTCTCCTTATACTTCCTGTTTTCCCATATCCGGTTCTTATCTAACTCTTGTGTTTTTTATTCTTTCACTGTCCAGGTTCTTATTATGGAGCCTGAAAACATTGACTGGGACAACATCGATGGTTCCGCCTTCGTTCAAGATGACACGTACGAAAACTTTGAGGCCCCTAAATGGGTTGATCTCTCTGCTTTGGAGCAGCTTCCTGTTGTTGACGATGAAGCATGGTTCTGCTCTCACGGTGAGTGAGTGAGTGAGTGACCTGACCCTTCTACAAAAAAGGGTTTAGGTGAATTTTGCTTTGTGTGCTTCTTCTATTTTGCTGAATATTGCTGAGTCTCTACTTCACTTGCAGATTGCAAGCATCCGAAAACTGCTGAAGATTTTCTTAAACCCAAAACCGCAACCAGCTCAAAGGTTGCAACCCCCCATCTTGTTTCTTCTCATACATGAATTAAATTCCCTAATCTATAGTTTTTTTATTATAGAGGGATGCTATACAGCTAGAAAAAAATCATGTAGGAAAATCTGCCAGCAAAGTTGGCATAGACGTGACGAATCTTTAGGATGAACGAAAATCATCAATGATTGAAAACTTTAAAAGTTTTTCAGTAACACTTCCCCACATAATTCGGATAACAAAATTCTGGTAGATTTTCTAGCCATGAAGTATTTTCCTAATGATAATGTGAATAACGTTTTCCTATGAATTTTACCATGCAGTCTAAGCTGTTGAGACTTGTAACCATTTCTGAAATTCTTCCCTTTAGGGACAGAAACCGCAGGTACGTTTCGTCGTACAAATTTCTCTAGAAATAATACAAAAAACAAAAATTCTGAGCACACACTAATGTCCTACACTTTAATCTAGTGTTTTTTTTTTTAAATAAAAATGCTTGACTTGGTTTTTGTGCTACTCGGTGCTGCCAGGGAAAATTATTCAGCTACAGAAAGTTTTTATGCCAAGTTGTCTGATAAATCCAGAAGGCTCAGTTGTTCAGGAAACTTCCATGAAGAAGACAATGAGAATAAGAATCCAAACTTCTCTGCTCCAATTCCCAGGGGCAGGACCAACAAGCCAAAGAAGCCATTGGTGAGGCTAAAAAAGGAAAATCCAAAGCACTTGAATAATAATGGTTCAATGGCATGTCCAGCAAAAAGTGGGAGAAAATCTCAGCTCAAGAGTACTTTCTCTGCACAAAATTTGTTGGGTGGGAGAGAAATTCTGAGTCAGATCAGTGGATTCTGCTCTGAATTGAAGAGGCTGGCAACGAAGGGTACTTACAAGAAAGGGGCAACTGAGAAAGCTCCAAGCCAAAGTGGGGTGTCAGTGGAAGACCAAATGAAGGACACTGCCCCACACAGGGAAAGGGTACCTTTGCTTGTGGTCAAGGAAAGGAAGGAATAACCTTGAACAAGCAGTGAACGAAGTTGAGGGCATTTGATTTGGTTACATAGCATTGGATTTTGGTTACATAATCATTTGCTTTTATTAATTGATACTCTTATAGTTGCAAAAATCAAAATGTTCTTGTCCAGAACAATTTTGGAGATTGAACCAATTTTTTTTTTATCCTTGATAATGACAGAAGGATAGTTCATTGAGGAATCACGAGACGAGCGAACAATTAAGTTTGTTAAAATTGAGTTTTATTAAATTGGGAAACATGAATTTATTAAAAATTTAGTTCTGAGAAAAGCTAAATTATGATAGGAAGGGTTGGTCCTACGCATTACACGCGTCTTATAACTTAATTGATTTGTGCAAATTATTAATAACCTTTCAAAATATTCATTTTTATATTTTATTTACAACAAAATTTAAAAAATTGAGACACAAGCGTCACGTTAGTGTTAAAATACTGTTAACAAAGGGTAACGGTTAAATTAATATTTTTTATTCAAAATACAATATTTCACAAATAAGTAACAAATTTAAACTAAATATATAAAAATGAAAATCTCTTATGAATTATAAATATTTACAAATAAGATAAAAGTTTATTTTAATATTTTTTACGAAAGTAAAATAAAATATGAAAGAGAACATACTTTAAAGAAAATTGAACATCAATTGTCACAACTCAAATGTCCAAAATGTAATTAACAAGATTAACCCTTTTTATTTGAAATAAAATATTTCTTAAAGAAACGATTATTTAAATTAAATAAAATATCTCCTAAAAAAACTCATGAAAAATTTACAATTAAGACAAAAATTATAAATATTAGATTTTGACTTGCAGGATTGGATCGTGCTCCTACGTATCTTAATGCAATGAAATTCAAAGTCACGTAGTTCTATTAAAAATACGTATGCGTTTGATTGATTTTAACTTTGAAAAAGAAATTTTGAATATCAAGCTCACGGCTAAAATATGTATTTAACATGCCATCGGGGCTAAATTAATCCCATATATATTTTCAAAATTTTTTTACCGATTTATTAACTCAAATCCTTTTTAGAAAGCAAACTATTCAAATGTGTTTATTTTAAACTCAAAGTATATAAAAATATATATTTTTATTTTAAAATCAAATTAACTTAGATCTAAATAAATAAACCTAAAAAAATAAACTAACTAAATAAATAAATCCAAATCCAAACCCAAATCCAAAATCTATCCAATAAAAATAACACCAATTTTAAAATATAAACAACATAAAAATAAATTTCCTTAATTTCACTAATCTAATCCTAATTTTACCTAACTCAACTTAATTTTATTATGCTAAGTTTACCTACCTCACCCAAACACACACGTGCACTCACACACACTAAAACTAAAAAAAGAAAACTCACTCAAACACACTCACAAAACACACGCGTACGCACAACTCATTCTCTCATACTCAACACACACACACAAATCAAACTCACCCACACGAGCACACACATACACAAACACACGACTCTCTCTCTCTACCAACCCATACACACACATCTCTGCTGTTTTTTCTTTGACTAACATACATGCACACATATATACAAAGAGAGAATGAGAGAAAGAGTGAGAGCAGGGAGCTAGAGAAAACGATAGTGAAACGAAAGAGAGGAGCGTGAGGCGGAGGTGCCGCGGAGGCGCACTGACATTCGCGAAGAGAAACGCGGAGGCGCGTGCGAAAGGGAGAAGAGGGAGATCCATGCGCTGGTGGAAGGAAGGAGCGGCGCGTGGTGGCGGATCTTGCGGTGTTATAGGGGAAGCCGCCGGCTCGACTGACCATGGAGGAGGCGCGGTCGGCGCGCGCGGACGATCTCGTTCGTGAGAGCCAACTTGAATGGAGGGGAAGAGATCGGCGTCGAAGCGGAGAAGGAGGATGAGGAGAATGGCTCGCGCGGCACGAGGTGGAGGCACGACGACCGATCCGCGCGGGATGTGCGCGATAATGGAAGAAGTGGGTGATGGCGTAAGGGGGCGTGTGGCCTTTGGAGGGAGGCGTTCGCGGAGGCGAGGGAGGCCATGATGAAGAACGCGGTAGTGAATGGCAGGCGGCGGGTCTACAGAGGAGCGCGGAGGGTCACGAGCTAGCGGTGATGAAATGGGGCTGAGATGCGGCGGTTCCATGGGACTTCGGAGCGCAGTGGAGGAGAGAGGAGTCACGCAGAAAGGGAAGGAGCCGGACGCGGAGGCGCGCGAGGGCGGAATAGAGGCACAATGGTGACCCCTGGAGAGAAAGGAAACCCGTGGTGGTGGTAGACCGTGGTGGAATTTACGGCGCGGTGGTAAATTCCATCTCTCCTTTCACATTTTCTGTCTGGATAGGAGATGTTTGGGTTAAATCTAATGAGAAATGATATTTATTTTTATTTTTTCTTGTTTGATTTTTATTTTTCATGGGTCTTGGTGGTGCTGGAAGGAGAAAGATGGAGTGGCCAAGGAGGAGGAATGGATGAGATGAGAAGGAAGAGGAGGTCGGGTTGGAGAAGGGCCTCACTATTATTTTAAAAAAAACTTATATTTTTTTATTTCAAAACCTATACCTCTCTGTTAATTGTATTCGAGATTCTTGGTATGTGTTTGAAATTTTTCTCCTGATTGGCAATTTCTTTGTTTGAAATTTTTTGATCTCCTTTTTTATTCTGTCATTGGGTCTACTATAGTTGTTTTCAAAATCATTGATGATCCCATTTAGGTTAGCTTGGATTCAGCTTGTTCAACGGGCTTCCAATTCATCAAAAGGAAGTTTAACTTCTTGCTAAGCGTGGGGAAGAGTTCATCATTGTGTTCGGCATCCTCATCATCACCATTTGCCTTCACGGGTCTTTGGCATGGAATGAACCCGTGAAGCCTATTTCTGTCCTCTCTTCTTTGTTTTTTTTTTCTTTTTCACTTTTGTTGTTTTACAAATGGACAATAATCAAATCGGTTGCCTGTTTGTTTGTTTTTTTATTATTATATATTTTTTATTATTGTATTTTTTGGTTAACAGATCAATAAGACCATGGGCTAAAAACTAGAGGGCTGACTAGTTTAAATGGGAATACATATTGAGCCTCTCTCTTATTTTTATTTTTGACACATGAACTAAAAATGTAAAACCACAAATAAAAATGACCCAAATCGAATTTGAATTAAATACAACGAAGAGCAATAAATAAAACTTGAAATGATTTGCAATTTCACTCAACAAAATAAAATTACCAACATGGGTCTATAAATGGTCAAACTCCGAAAATATGCTAGCAAAATTTTTGTTTTTGTTTTTGTAGGTTGGACAAAATGGATGTTCACATTCATGAATTTATGACGAGAAACAAATTAATTTGTTCATTTCCTCTTCCAGCTGTAACAATGTTGGAACATTGTTGTATAAGCCGCTTGTTGCAATTTTCGATTTCATTCATTCTATCATTCTAGAACAAATTCATCTCATAAATATCATTTTGAGAAATTACATTGATGTCCATGAGATTTGGTAAAATTCACATTATTTCTTCTTATTTATAAAATTTACTAGTAAGATCCTTTAGTTTGTCAAATCATTATACTAACCTTTTCTAAGTTTGTAAAATCCTTACTCTTGACCTCCCTTCTATTACATAATAAACAATGCTTTTAGGTGAGGTCAATTTCACTGGACAATAGTATATATGCCCTATAATGTTTGAAGTTCACTTTCTATAAATCATATGCCTCTTTGATTCATGCATGCCATCTGCCTCCTTAAAGGTGGAGTTGGCTAATGACAAGCTGACAAAAACGGAATCATTTTTGTCCTACCAATTATGAAATTCGAAGGTGGTGTTTAATTTATGAAAATATTTTCTGTTTTTTATTTTTTATTTGCTTTTTGAAAATATATTTGGTCTTTTTTAGCCTAACTGGATTTTTTCCCAAACATATGAATCATAATGTTGAACTCAAGATCTTTTGTTTATGGGACTTGAGCCCCTTTCTGGCTTGATCCAATGCCTTATTTTTTAAAATGGAAAATGCATTGAAAAATGTGAAATTATTCTTTTCATCTTGAGTCACCAAGGATCAATATATTTGTTTAAAATTATCAATACTTGAATTCACATAGTCATAAGATGTAAAAAATATTATCTCATAAATTTTTTAGGGTCATAAAATCATCCCAAATACTTTGAATGGGTTAGAGGGTTCCTACAATTTTTATAAAGGTCAATGGTAATAAAAGGTTTGCATTTCAGTCAATATATTCATTAAGGATCATCATATTGAATTTGTAGGATCATACAAGAAAGGAGTGTTATCCCACAATTTATTATATCATGGTCATTAAAATATTTCATTTCTTTTCAAGGTCAAATCACCAAAAAGGGTTGGATAAAGCTTTATGAGTTTCTATTATGAATAAAATATTTATTTTTTATTTACATTTCAGGTCATGAAAGTTACATATTCATCATGGGGCATCATTTGTAGGGTTATAAAAGATAGGAATACAATCCACAGTTTTTTCATAGTCATGAAAATATGCTATAACTTTTTAAAAAATAGTCATAAATGGTTGATAAAGTACCACGACTTTACATTATACATAAAATATTCATTTCACATTTTCATTTTAGAAATGCATTGAAAAATGTGAATGCATTTAAGAAATATTCATTTCACATTATTCACATTTTTTAAAATGTGAAATGCATTGAAAAATGTGAAATTATTCCTTTCATCTCGAGTCACCAAGGATCAACATATTTGTTTAAAATTATCACTACTTTAATTCACATAGTCATAAGATATAAAAAATATTATTTCATAAATTTTTTAGGGTCATAAAATCATCCCAAATACTTTGAATGGGTTAAGGGTTCCTACAATTTTTATAAAGATCAATGGTCATAAAAGGTCAAATAAAACATTTTGAATTTGCATTAAGAGTAATATACTTTTGCAATTGCATTTCGAGTCTCAAAAGGTCAATATATTCATTAAGGATCATCATATCTAATTTAGGATCATACGATGTCACGACCCGATTTGGATCGTAAAGCACGTGGAGAATCCCGTCCCACGTAAGCCTTGTGATTGTTGTACCATACTGGATGCATACTTTATTCATAAAATGTAATTTAATTATAAATCGAGTCTTATACCAATCATAAATAAAGTCTGAAATGTCATATATGTGATATACAATTCAATTGAGTTGCTCAAATACAAAAGAAACCATAGATGATATACGTTTAAATACAAAAGAATCCTGGTATAACAAAATGCAAAATATAAATCTACGATCCTGGGACCTTGCCCGTCACATCACTTGAAGCACTTTATAAAGACCCAAAAGACTTCACTACAATGTGAAGCTTACCCAAACAATGATGTCTAATGAGGAGGAGGGGAGGAAGATCCTGAACTACACCTATATCTGGAAAAGGAAGAGGGGTGAGTTTTGCTACAAAACTAGTAAATGGATCCTCACTCATAACCATACATGGGACAATGAGGAAATCATATATAAATAATAATACTGCAACAATTCCATTTCATTTCTATTTGTTTTATGCAATAACCATAAAATCATAATTTATTGAATTCATAAAAACTACATTGCTTCTCATGACATTACTAAGAGCAGGTTATCCGCAAATGAAGGGTGATACTCAGTCCTTGGCGAACATGAGTCAATAGCTAAAATCTTAACGTCCCTGGCAAACACGCATCCCTGCGGACTAATCTAGAATAATAATAGCTTGCCCTGGCGGGCCTTGGTATGCCAAGGTTAACGAAATAATTGCCGTTAACTCATAGTTTTGTTCCTCTCAGGAATTCCTTAATCTAAAATCAACTGGAATCATAAAAGGGAAGTCTTATGTGTTCTAAGTTTAAAATTTCTCCCATTTTAAAAATTGAACATAAGCTTTATATATTTTTTCACTAACCATACTAATATCTCATTATCAAAAATTACTTCTAAGATCATGAAATAACTCATATAATATCAACTTAATTCAATAATGGTCTCATGCATTTTAATAAACATAGATTTTCATGCTATTTCATAATAAAACTCAAGCAAATAATTTCTAATCACTTTATGATACTAGAAATAATTTATGGGATGACCAAAATAAGGTCATGAGATCAACCCACTCACTTGAAAGATGGAACGAAATAACAACACCACTAGGACTCCGAGGAGGAGGGATGTCACTAACGTCTGCCATTACAACCATAAAATTCATAAGAAATCTATGGGTGCTCCTATATTACTCTAAACATACACTAACAACTTTGGGGAGCACCCCCACTTGACAATAATGAAAGAAATAACCAAACCTAATTCAAGGTTATGAAGGAGTGGAAGAAAAGACCAAAATCTATCAATATAAACATATCTTTGATGATTGAGGAGCTAGATTGGAGAGCAAATGAGAGAAAAAGAGAGAATGGGGTTGAGGAGGGTGGTTCGAAGGGAAAAAGAAGAAGGAGGAGTAGGGGAAAGAGTTTTTAAGCAAAAGAAGGTTGGAAGTGGAACGGCGTCGTTTCGGGGCATACGACGGACTTCAGGGGACCGCCAGAGTCAGGCCGCGAACGCCCCTCCGCCTCGCACACTTATGACCGGTAGCGGTCCAGACAAGCCTCCTTAAACCGCCTCCCTGAAAGCTTTCTGTGACCGCTATAATGGTGAGGCAAAACTCATCCGCCAGATTCCTGTCACATAACCTATGGAGTATCTCACCTACATAATTTATTTTACTTCCATTAACTTTAAAACATAAATGTAAATAAGGAAATACCCCCCATTTGGATTCAAATAAAATATCAAAAAAATCAAAACCCCAACCATTCAAGATCCAAATTTTTTGTTTTAGTTCAAAAATGGAAGTTTTCAAAATTTCTAAACTTGAAGGCTCAAAATGAAATGTTTGAAGGTTTCATAAAATTCATTAAAAATCACTCTTCAACTCATTTTCCCTCTAGGAACCATTACTGACTTTTGATCCCAATAATGTAACTCTAACATATAGCCCTCCAAGGGGTGTGGTCCAAACTTAGAAAACTCAGGACCTAGCGGTGGGTCCGGGGATCCTAAGGCCATACCGAACTTGAATCCTTCACGTGTACACAGGTATTACATATGAGAAAGGAGTGTCATCCCATAATTTATTATATCATGGTCATTAAAAAATTTCATTTCTTTTTCAAGGTCAAATCACCAAAAAGTGTTGGATAAAGTTTTATGAGTTTGTATTATGAATAAAATATTTATTTTTTATTTACATTTCAGGTTATGAAGATTACATATTCATCATAGGGCATCATTTGTAGGTTATAAAAGATAGGAATACAATCCCACAATTTTTTTCATAGTCATGAAAATATGCCATAACATTTAAAAAATAGTCATAAATGGTCCGATAAAGTACCACAACTTTACATTATACATAAAATATTCATTTCACATTTTCATTTCGAGACGTCATAGATCAACATTTTCATTTTAGGTTAGTGCTACTTGAACTTGTAAGGTCATAAAAATAGAAATATAATCTCACAATTTGCTAAGGTCATAAAAACTTACCATAATTAGTGGTTGCATATGAGGGTTCCCATAACTTTTTGAAAGGTAAAAAAGTCATAAAGAATTAGATAAAACATCCTAAATTTGCATTATGAATAAAAGAAATTATTTTGTATTTAAATTGTAAGTATCAAGAGTCAACATACTATTTAGGATTATTGCTCCTCGAGTTTGCAAGAATAAGAGAGAGTAACATCCCATGAATTTTAGGGTCATAAAAACATTACACAATTTTTTGGATGACAAATTGTTAAAAAGAATTGAATAAAACTTTACGAGTTTGTATTATGAATAAAATATTCATTTTATATTTGCATTTTGAGCAAAAGAGATAATAATACCATCCAAGAAATTTTTTCGTTGTCATAAAAAAGCACATTTTTTTTTTAAAGAGTCATGGTTGTTCCCCCAATTTTTTTTTTCAAAGTTTAAATAATGTCGAATAAAACATTCTAAGTTATCATTATGAATAAAATATTCATCTTGCATTTGCAATTCAAAGTCACCACTACTGATCAACATAATATTCAAGGTTATTGATAATGGGCATCTATACCACTTATCTTGCTCCTAAACTTTATCTTTTTTGCATAAATTTGATTGTGTTGTTGATGAAAATAAGTAGGACTTTGACTTGATCCTCATTGTGTATTTTTTTATAGGATTATTGACTATTGCACTAATTTTATAATGATTATTGGATTAGAGCCTGTTACGTTTAACCTGTCTTTTTTAGTATGATTTTATACACAAGAGCTTTGGATTGAGTGTAAAATATCAAGAACAAAGCTGAAAACTTTTTGGAGGGAATTTGAAGCTAAAGGGTTGCAAAAAAGAGCAAAAGCGCAAAAGACAATTTATGGCTAAGCGCCGCAACGCTCATTTAGTGCTACAGGATTCGAGAGGCATCAGGAAAATCACTCAAGCACAAGGTTTTGGTGGGTGCTAAGCCCTTATTTAGCACTACAGCTCGTGCGATGACGGAAATTGTAGATAATTAACTCCGCTTTGGGCCCTTCTTTGGCTATTTTAGAGAGTAGCATTTAGGGAAAGTGTGCAGGTCTTAACCTAGTTTGGAAATCTAAAGTTTTCCAGCTAGGATTCTCTCTTTACATCTCTCTACCTCTTCTTCTCTAATATTCTCTCTAGGGTTTCTTTTGGTGAATGGAACTTGTTCTTGGAGATTTTCACAAAGATTATTATTATTATTATTTTCAGGTACTATTTTATTTTCATTGTTATAATCCTCAGAGATGGAGGAGTAGATTTCCTTACTAGTGTAACAATTTTCATATGGATTGGGATGATATTTGAGAAATTTTTTTTATTGAATAAATTAGTTTTCTCAATGTTCTTTCTTTTCTATTCTTATAATTGTTGTTGCGATTGTTACAATTTTTATTGGAATAACTAAATTGACGATTGTCGTTTAGGGAATCCCTTTGGGCATAAATTGATTGATCAATTAGTTTATGTTTGAAGGAGAACATTATAATTAACCTTCGGATTAGCGGTTAGGGTATAGCAATTGATATATTAAATTGATGTAATTTCTATTAGATTGGGATCTCGTTTATTAGTTATTTGTATTGGTCAAATTCTAGAGGTTGATCGATCACTAGTATAATTGCTAGTAAGTGATTATTAATAACTAATAATGTGTTCAATATTTGGTTTATGATAATTAATTCCGATACTAGGAATATGTTGCACTAGTGCCTTTAATTATTGATTTTTCTCAATTAATTTTAATTATCTCAATTTGATTCTCAAAACTCCCAATTTCCAACTAAGTGATATAGCTTCTTGAGAGAAAACCCGAGTTTCATTCTAGCTACAGTTTTGGTGCAGCTAACATTTGAATTTAATTTTTCTATTTTAATTCTAATTTGAGAAGATAGCGACAACCTCCGTCAATTATCGCTTCTCTAATTTGCAAGGTATAGTATAAGTGAAAGGAATACCGACCAATAGCCTTTTTTCTTTAGATCATAGAATCATTCCACAATTTTTTTCAAAGATCAAATGGTCATAAAAAGTCAGATAAAACATATTAAGTTTGCATTAGGAATAAAATATTCATTTTATATTTGCATTTCAAGTTACTGAAGGTCAACATATTCAATTAGGATTATCTCTTCTCAAATTTGTAGTGCTATAAGCGTTAAGAGTACCATTAAAAAATAGTCGTAAAGGGTTAACATATTCTTTTAGGGTCAACATTTCTCGAATTCACATGTCATAAGAAATAGAAATGTCATGCGACGATATTTTTATGGTCATAAAAACAACCCACAATTTATTAATCGGTAAGAAGGTTCACCATAATATTTTTAGGGCAAATTACATTAACCTCCCCTGAGGTAAGTTGGTATTACATTTATCCCCTCTTAGATTTCAAAATTACACCTAACACCTTAAATAAATCAAATTAATATGATAAAATAATTTTTTTTAAGTTCCCATTGTGAATAAAATATTCATATTGCAATTGCATTTCGGATCATCAATGGTCAAATATTAATTTAGGGTCATTGTTTCTCAAATTTCAGGGTCATAAGAAACATCCTATTATACTTTTTGAATGGGCTAGAGGATTCTCCCACAATGTTTTCAACAATCAAATAATCCTAAAGAGTCAGATAAACCATCCTAATTTGCATTAGCAACAAAATAGACATTTTACACTTGCATTTCAGGCACGAAGGATCATAATATTTATTTAGAATTATCGTTTCTCTATTTTATAGTTCATTCGAGCAAAGAGTACCACCATGCATATTTTTAGAGTCATAAAAACTTCATAACCTTTTCAAAAGTAGTCACAAGTGATAAAGCATCCAATATTTGCATTATGAATAAAATATTCATTTAGAGTCATTACTCTAAAATTTATGGGTTCAAAAGAACTAGCAATGCAATCTCATTTTTATTTTAGGGTCATAAAAAATATCCCAAAATTTTGGAATGGGTTAGAAAGTTCTCCCACAATTTTTTTCAAATGTCAAATAGTCATGAAGGGTTGAATAAAACATTATAAATTTTGTATTATAAACAAAATATTCTTTTTGTATTTACATTTTGGGTCACCTTTTTGAATCGTTGCTTATTGAATTTGTAGGGTTAAAATAGATAAGAGCATCGTCAAATAATTTGCTTTAGAAGGACACATAATAATCCTACAATTTTTTAATGAATCATATGGTTTTTCTCACATTTTTTAAAAAGTTTAAATAAACATAAATGGTTAGATAAAATATTCTAAGTTTGCAGGATGAATAAATTATTCATTTTGTATTTTTATTTGAGGTCATTGATGGCCAATATATTCATATATAGATATATAGGAATATCATCCCACAATTTTTGTAAGGGATGTAAAAAAATTTCATATTTCTTCCAAATGTCGAAATGCTATAGAAGGTCAAGTAAAACATTATCAATTTACGTAATGAATAAAATATTTATTTTACATTTGCATTTAAGGTCACAAAGAGTCAACATATATTCTTTTAAGATCATCATTTCTAATTTGCAGCATCATAAAAAACATGAATAGCACCCCACAATTTTTTATTATCATATAAATATCCAACAATTTTTTTGAAGGATCTAAGGGTATGCCATTATTTTTTAAAATGTTCAAATGGTTATAAAAGTTCAAATAAAACATTCCACATTTGCATTATCAATAAAATATTCATCTTGCATTTGCATTTCGAGTTTCTAAGGGGCAACATATCAATTTAGAGTCATTGTTTCTCAAATTTTCATGATCAAAAGATATATGAATATCATTGCCACATTTTTTGTCCAAGGTCATGTAAAATTTTTTTCAAGGATCGTAAAGTAGTTCCACAAATTTGTAGAGTTCTAAATTGAAAAATCCTCCAGTTTTTTCAAGGCTCTAATAGCCATAAGTAGTCAAATAAAGCAAACTGAGTTTGCAATGTGAATAAAATATTCCTTTTGCCTTTGCAAACTGGTTAACCAACTATTAACATATTCATTTCATTTATCGCTATTTGATTTTGTATTTCATAAGAGATTAGAATACCATCCCACTCTATTTTATAGTGCCCTGAAAACATCACACAATTTTTGAAGGGTCATATAGTTCACTCATCTTTTTTTTAAGAGTTTAGGTAGATATAAAGGGTTCGATAAAACATCATGAATTTGCATAATGAATCAAATGTTCATTTTTCATTTGTATTATGTGTCATCGAATGTCAATATATTCATCTAGGGTTACCGATTCTTGAATTTGCAATGTCATAGCAGATAATAATAATTATTTACAAGTCATAAAAACATTTCACAACTTTTGAAATGGTAGGATAAACGAGTTTGCATTACGATTAAGATATTCATTTTCCACTTGCATTTCGGGTCATCAAGGGCATGCACATTCATTTAAGGTCTTCATTTCTTAAATTTGAAAAATATTTATTTGGCATTTGCATTTCATGTCACCAAAGACAAACATAATTATTTAGCCTAGTTACTTCTCAAATTTGGAGAGCCTTACTAAATACGAATACCATTCCATAATTTTTTTTTGAGTTATAAAAATATCACAATTTTTAAAAGGATAAGAAATCCATCCATCATTTCCCCAAAGTTTGGATAGCTATAAAGGTTTGGATAAAAACATCTAGAGTTCGCATTGTGATTTTGCATTTGAATTTCTAGTCCTCAAGAGTCAGCATATTCATTAAGGGTCAACACTGAATTTGCAAAATAATCAATTTGTAGTTGCATTTCAAGTCACCAATCATCAACATATTCATTTAGGGTTATCACTTCACGAATTTGTAAAATATTCATTTTGTATTTGTATTACGAGTCATTTAGGGTTATCATAATCATTTACGATCCTTACTTTCAAATTGACAAAGTCTTAGTAGAATGAATACCACTCCATTATTTTTTTTTTCCATATCATAAAAATATCCTACAACTTTCAAAAGAGTCAGATGCATATTGATCATTTTTCCATAGTTTAGGTAGCTATTAAGGGTCAAGAAAAAAAATCCTAATTTGCATTATGAATAAAATATTAATTTAGCATTTGCATTCTGGGTTACCAAGGGTCAACATATTCATTTAAGGTCATTACATCCCGAATTAGTAAAATATACATTTGCATTTGCATTTCGTGTCACCAATGGGTAACATAATCATCTAAGGTCAATCCTTCACGACTTTGCCAGGTCTTAGTAATCGATATGAAAATGATTCCATAATTTTTCCATGTCATAAAATATTCCACAATTGTCAAAAAAGTCAAAAGTTCATTCATCATTTTTCCAAAGTTTAAATAGCTATAAAAGGGAATAAAACATCTCGAGTTTGCATTATAAGTAAAATATTCATTTTGCAATTGCACTTCAGATCACTGAAGGTCAACATATTTATACCGGTCACGCTTCTCAAATTTACAAAATACTCATATAGCATTTGCATTTTGGATCATTGAGGGTTAACATAATTATTAAAGGTCAATACTTCTCAAATATGCCATGTCTTATTAGATATGAAAATTATTCCATAATTTTTTTTTCCAATGCCATAAAAACATACTACGGGTTTAAAAGGGATCAAATAGTCAATGAAAACATCTAAAGGGTCGCTGAAATATCTAAAGCCTACATTGTGAATGAAAACACGTTTTGCATTTGCATTTCAAGTCACTAGGGTCAACATAATAGTTTAGAGTCATTGCTTCTTGAATTTGTAAATATTATAAGAAACAGAAGTATCATCCCACAATTTTTTCCAATGCCTAAAAAACATCCCACAATTTTTGAGAGGGTCATAGAATTGTTACCCACCATTTTTCACAAATTTATATAGCTATAAAGAATCAATAAAGCATCATGAGTTCGTTGTATGAATAAAATATTTATTTTGCATTTGGTTTTAGGGCCATCGAGGGTCAACATGATCATTTCAAGTCATTGCTTGCTCAAATTTGCAAATATCACAAGGAATAAAAACAAAGAAAATTACACTAACCTCTCTGAAATTTAGTGTAATTACACTCAATACCTCTCTATTTTGCAAAACTATCATTAACCTTTCCTAAGTCAACATCCCACAATTTTCAAAGAGGTCATACAATTTATCCATCATTTTTCTAAAGATTAGATAGCTATAAAGGGACTAGGAAAGCATCATGAGTTTGCATTATGAATAAAATATTAATTTTACATTTGCATTTCGGGTTTTCAAGGGTCAATCATTTTAGGTCACTACTAATACCATTCCATTATTCATTCCATGCCATAAAAACTTCCCTCAATTTTCAATAGGGTCATACAGTCATTTTTCCAAAGTTCAGAGGATCTGATAAGCATCCGAAGTTTGATTTTTGAATAAAATATTCATTTTGCATTATAATTTCGATTCATTAAGGGTCAACAAAATCATTTACGGTCATTATTTTTTGAATTTGCAAACATCATAAGATACAAAAATATCACCCCACAATTTTTCCAAGGCCATAAAAATTTCTCACAATTTTCGTAAGGGTTGAAGAATTTGTCTATCATTTTTCAAAATTTATATAGCTATAAAGAGTCTAATAAAGTATCATGAGTTTACATTATAAATAAAATATTCATTTTCATTTATGTTTTAGGTCACCAATGGACAACACAATCATTTTAGGCCATCGTTTCACCAATTTGTAAACATAAAAAAAATAGACTTACTATCCTAATATTTTTCTAGTGTCATAAAAATATTCCATGATTTTCAAAAGGGTCAGATAAAGCATTTAGTGGTTGCAAGTTTAATAAAATATTCATTTTGCATTTCAGGTCATTACTTCTCAAACTTGAAGGGTCCTAATAGATTAATATCTTTCCAAAATTTTCTTTTCCATGCCATAAAAATATCCCACAATTTTAAAAAGGGTCAAACACTCCATCCATTATTTTATCTTAAGTTTACATTGCTATAAACGGAGGATAAAACATCCAGAGTTTGCAATATGAATAAAATATTCACTTTGCATTTGCAATTCAAGTCATAGAGGGTCAAAATAATCATTTAGGGTAATCATTTCTTAAATTTGCAAAGATCATAGTAAATAGAAATTTCTTCCCACAATTTTTTCCAATGTGGTGAAAAAACTACACAATTTTTGAAAGGGTCAAACAACTTCTCCTTCATTCTTCCAAAATTTAAATAGCTATAAAGGGTTTGATAAAGCATCTTGAATTTGCATCATGAATAAAAAATTCATTTGGCATTTCGGGTCATCAAGGGTCAACATAATCTTTTGAACACATTGCTTCTTGAATTTGCAAGGATCATAAGAGATGAAAATATCCATCCACATTTTTTTCAATATCATAAAAACACCCACAATTTCTGAAAGCGTCAGGTAATTTATCCATCATTTTTCCATGTTTAGCTAGCTATAAAGGATATGATAAAGCATCACGAGTTTGTATTATGAATAAAATATTCATTTTGTATTTCAGGTCACCAAAGGTCATTGTCGGGATCGCAACGGGACGGTGAAAAGAATTAACGTTTGAAGTTTGAAAATTGGAGTCGCCACCAAGTTTATTCAAAATGGAAAACATGGAAAAACCATTTATTTTTAACGAAGTTCGGAGTCGGTTATGCATAGAGAAGGGTAGGATTCCACACCCTAGGACATTGTGACGGTACCTATTGATTGTGCAAATTATTAATAACCTTTCAAAACATTTATTTTACCGTTTTTATTTACAAGAAAATTTAAAAAATATTTTTAAAAAAAAAATTGGAACATCAAACCTTCACAATTCAGATGTCCAAAATACCGAGTTAACAAGCCGTCGCCTAAATTAACATCTTTATTTGAAATAAAATATTTGAAAAAAATAAGTAACAAAATTAAAATGAATACATGAAAATAAAATGTCTTATGAATTAATAAATATTTACAAATAATAAAATTATTTTGATTTTATACAAAGGAAGAAAATACAAAAGAGAATAAATGTATTTTAGGGAAATTTCCGAATCATTAAGTTGTCACAATTCAAATGCCTGAAATATCAAATTAACAGTAACGGCTAAATTAATTGATTTATTCGAAATAAAACATATTTCCCCAAAGAAATGAAAATTAAATAAAATAAAATATCTCATATTAAAAATTCATTAGAAAAATTATTTACAATTAAGACAAAAATTATAAAATTTAATTTTGACTTGAAGGGATCAAACTGAATGGCTCCTACGTATCCCTTAGTGCAATAGAATTCAAAGTCACGTAGTTCTTTACAAATATTTGTATGTTGATTGATTTTTATTTTTGAAAAGGAATTTTTTTTTGAATATTAAAATCAGCTAAATATTCCAAGACGTAGAATTAACAAGTACCTAGTTAATTCTAATTGCAATTAGTTACATTTTTTTAACTTTTAATAAATCAAAATAAAATTTTTTTTAGAAGCCCAAAACATTCTACGTGTATTCAAAAAAAAAAAACTTGAAGAGTATTATTCAATATTAGCCTTTTAAGCAAATATCCCCTTTTTGAAAAAAAATTGGTCTTTCAATGTAAGCAAACTACTAGACTAACCTGAGAAAGAAAAAAAAATTGGACTTTCAATGTATGCAAAATACTAGACAAATCCAAACTCTCTTACCAACATAATCGGACTGACAAAACAAACAAAAGCAACCAAAAGAAAAAATAATAATAAATAAATAAACAATCTCGTGAGTTGGCTTAGTATTTCCAAACAAATGCAACCAAAAGAAAAAGTAACAATAGTAATAAAAATAAATAAACAAACAAAGAGCATCTGAGATTCTCGTGACTTGTATAGTATTGACTAACACAAATGAAATGACACAACAAACAAAAGCAACTAAAAGAAATAACAATAATAATAAAAAATAAGAAAATGAACACGGACAATCAACAAAGACACGCGCACAAGAAAAAAGACTCAAGCCAAGCTTTAAGAAAAATGGTTAGCCCAACTAGAAAAGTAAAATAATAATAATAATAATAATAAACAAATCAATAAAAATAAACTTGTGATCAAACAAAATAAAAAAAACGACTGCAAAAATGATTCAACAACAAGAATCTTAACAAAACTTTCAGCCCAAAAGGAGGAACCAATACTCAAATGATAAATAAACAAAAACTAAAAATAAAAAAAATAAAAAACAAAGGAAAGGAAAATCTAGATCGAAGACAACGACAGATGGAGAAAAAGAAGTTTTCAAACAATGGGTAGTGGGTATGCACTAGGGAGACAAAATGTGGTGGGGTAGATAAATTATCGGTTTGGTTTTCATGCTTTTGAATAAATAAATCATTTTCATTGCTTTGAAAAATCCAAACAGAACCGTGGGTTAGATTTCGTTTCATTTTTGAGATCCAAAACAAAAGATATTAGTTTTGCACAAAGGGAGAGAAAGCGGCCAGCAGAGGAAGGAAAAGATGGTGTAGCGGCGGAAGAGGGGAAAGATGGAGTCAGGCTAGCACACATGGCAGATCTGCCATGGCATGCACACCGGAGAGCGGCGTCGTCCGCCGCACTTACAAGAAGGCGATGCGGTGCTCGCGATACCGCGATGATTGCGGATGGAAGGCAGATCTGTCCTGCGCAGTGGTTATGGAAGCACACAGCGGTGCTTCACGGTGCATCGTGAAGGAGAGGGAGGTATGGGTGGCAACAGATCATGACCATGGGACAGCCATCAGTGCACGGCCATGGAGGCTGAGAGCGCATGCCAACACCGCGAGAGGCAGATCTGTTGCGGTTGGCGACGGTGGCTGGTGGGGGTGATGCATGCGGTGGCTGGGTGGATCTGCAGTGATGATGGTGATGTTGGTGGAGGAAGGGGGAGCTCAATGGCTTTCCTGGATCTAGCTGTGGCGGTGCGAGGGGAAGGCGGAAAAGGAGATCAGGCCGGCAACCGCAGTGGTGGCAGTGGCACCGCCGGCCCCTCCGCGGTTTCTTTCTTTTTTTTTTAAGTTTATGCTCCTATTTTTTATTTTTTTGAACAAACAAAAAAATCTTGATCTATGTTTGGCTCTGAATTGGGATTAGGATTTTTGTAGACTGAGATGGACCGTTGTTGATGATTTTTGATTTGTTCTGTGTGTGGCTGGGATTGGACTGGATCTTGCTAGACTATTTGCTGTGATTTTTATTTGTGGTTTGACAATGAAAACCAAATACTTCAGAAATAAAAGTGAATCAACAAATAGTTACCTGTGACTTTGCAATTTTTCTTGTCTATTTGTGGCAAAAATGCTTTCAGATAGGAACAATGATGATCAGTGAATCCTCCTATTTCTGTGATTTTAATTCTCTTCTCAAGATTTTAGAATAAAATTTTTTAGAGGTTCAAAAGTTGTTTTCTCTTTCAAAACATTTCATTCCCATTTATAGCTGTGAATTGATCATTTGTCCCATTTTCAGATCTAGCAGCAGCCATTTTTTGATTTGATTGAGCTAAATTTTTAAATTTTAGCTGATTTTATGGGATTTCTTCTGACAACTTTGTATGCATTTTTCCATTCAGTGCTTCTTTTTCTGACTTTCCTTCTTCAACGTGATTCAATTGCAGGCTCTGATGTGTTCTTTCTAAAATTTTGTTAGGCATTTCTTTGTTTCCTTTGTAGACTTGCACACTACCTCTAACTACTAGGCACCTATATTTTTGTCTTCTTTGTTTTGCTGCATGCTCCTACCTTTCACGCCTTCACGTTCATTTTGTTCTTATTCGGTGCATGATTCCTCTCTTTTTTAAAAAAAATGAGATGACAAAATAATGAAAAGAAGTGGGGCAAACAATGACAAACAACCATAACGTAATGGGTTTTCTCTTCTTTTTTTTTTGAAATTAAATGGGCTTAAAAAGATGAACACATGGAATGGGCTAACGTTATGTTGTACAACAAAAATCAAACAATTAAAAATTGAAATGAGCTGAGGCTCTTTTTTTTATTTGTCAATTCAAAAGTAAAAACAAATGAGCAAAAATGACAACTAAAATGGAAACAATCTAGAATTCTTCAAAGGAATTAACCGAAATTTTTTATTCTTGGGTCAAATAAATCAGGTGTTCACCGTCATCATAATCATTGAGGTCATTGCTCTCGAATTTGCAAAAATAGTAAGAAACAAAAATATGATCTCAATTTTTTCCAATTGCATAATATGGTCTCAATATTTTCGAAAGGGTTCTACAATCCATCCCTCATTTTTTCAAAGTTTAGATAGCTATAAATGGTCTGAAAAAGTATCAAGGGTTTGCATGAGGTACAAGCAATAAATATTTGCAGCATAGAAGAACTTAGGAGCAAGAAAATGTGAAATAACAAAAAGGATAAAATGATTTTACCAGATGAAAATGCCATGCAAGATGATAAAGTGCATGCTTACAAAACTCAAGATGATAAAACAGCCGAAAGAAAGAGCAAAAGCTTCATATTAGTGTCCTAATTGTGTACTTCATATATTTATTCAAACCTAAAAATACAATTTAAGTCAAAATTCAAATGGTCGTAGGTGAAGAATTATATTTTGTTGATTGACATTAATAATTTCAATCGAGTGTTACAAGGCGTCATGGAAAAACTGAATCTCAGTCCAGATATAGAATTATATATAACCAAACTGCATATATATTCTAAACAAGAAGAAAATAAGCACCTATGAACTTATCAGCGTACCTCATTTGCCCCTTTTTCAAGTCTTAAGGGACTGTTTAAACAATCTTCTGGTATATCATCAAAAGCAGCAGTTATTGATGTGTCAAATGCTTAGGACCACTCATAGTTAACAGCAAGGGCAATTTTTTTTCATTTCACAAATTGAATCAATAAGAGACTTAGGAATTACCTTTAATCTATAAACTGCAGAAGAACCTATATCGGCCTTGTTGAGTTTTATAACAACAACAACATGATTTAAAGAGGGAGAAACGCATGCAATTAAGTAGTGTAACACTAACTACTAAAATGGATCATATCTTTGAGTCAAAGATTTAACCGATGACACGACACTGATAAAAGAAGTTTAATCCTTACCTCGTGTGCGGGAAGAACATCTCCTTTTGTAGACTGGAATTCGATCAAGGATTTTCCCATGAAATCCTTACCTTGACATGCTAAACACAAGTGCTTGGTTAATACTAACCTTTGGATAAAACACGTCAATAGATCCAAACCAGTCTCTGCTACAATGTAAAGATTAACAGCATGCCCTAGACCTGCACTGTAAACCCAATAAATAATAATCGAAAACAAGAAAAGATGCAGCATCAAGCACAACTCTTTGCATTCAGCGAAAAATGAACCATTGTTTTAGTTTAAAACAAAGTGTTTGTGATTAAGATTCCTCAAACATGAGAAAAGAATTTCTTGAAATAGATATGAAGATCAATCTTTAAAAATGACATAAAAGAGATTCAAAAGACTCACCTGTCTTGAAACACATGGATGCAACGGGTTCCA
Source organism: Dalbergia oliveri (assembly GCA_030441495.1). Taxonomy (NCBI): domain Eukaryota; kingdom Viridiplantae; phylum Streptophyta; class Magnoliopsida; order Fabales; family Fabaceae; genus Dalbergia; species Dalbergia oliveri. Next base: position 17,167,129 of record JAMLFY010000008.1, read on the forward strand.
TGCTAACATCCATAATCATATTGCAATGAGCACTACTTTCAATCATCCACTGAAGTACCAACAACAGAGCTTAGATGTATGTAGAACAGTAGAAAAAAAGCCTTAGCCATCTAAAAACTTTAGAGCCTCGAGCAATGATATAAGTTTTTTTTTTCTTTACTTTTACAATTGAAGCAAGTGTAGAAAGGGGTTGTTTAACACCAATTTTAACACTACTAGATCAAACATTGTTGCTTACTAATGTAAATATCGTCCAGATCCCCTGAATTGCCAATACATGTTGTACAGCCATTATGTGTTGGATGTAACAATTTTAACTTTGCATTGCAATGGCTGTCTCAGGTTTGTTAGGTTGCGTCAAACTACAGACATGCACAAACAAAAAGGGATACTAAACAGAACCCAATTAGCATTTATCATAAAAACAACCAAATGGACAACACCTATATTCAGCCAGAAAAGAAATCCTATAAACATTTCACATCATGGGAAAATAACATATGTGTTAGTTGATACTCACAGTGTCATCACTTCTCTGTGATAACTGGAGGTATTGTAATGTAACATGATCCACAGGGAAGAATCCCATGGTTGCTCCATATGCAGGAGACATTGTGTAAACAGTACTTACTCCTCTCAATCCTCTGGAACTGATTAATACAGCACTACTACATAATTAGGAATTTGTAATTTCCTACTAACCCTGATTATAATAAAGAAGATTCCCAAATTACAGTGCGAATCGGCTAGTGTTTCATACACCTGAAACATTATTTATAGTTAGCAAGAGCAGTAGAGGTGGAAATATAAGAAATCCAGAAAAATAAATAAAAATAAAAAAACAGAAGAATGGAATGAACTACTTTTAGTACAATAGCTATTTGAGGCTGAAGTATCTGTATGAACTAATATATATATATATATATACACACACGCGCATAAGCTTAACTGGATCAAACAAATCATTTATCACCTGATACCAAGCAGAAACAAGCAACATACCTCTATTAAATTAGAGAGACAACATAACGAGCACACTGTGATAATCAACGCCTCATAATGGTAGATGCTGGACATAAAAAACAAAAAGAGCTGCCATAAAGGTATCAATAAATTAAAGTACAAGACCATGTTCAGCACAAGGATGATGGAACAAAAAATATTCTGCTAATTACCTCATTGTATAATGAACAAGAATGACTTTATGAATACCTTTCCATAATTTTTTTTCCTATGCCATAAAAATATCTCACAATTTTAGAAACGTTCAATCAGTCTATCCATCATTTTGTCCAAAGTTTAGATAGTTACAAAGGAATAAAACATCTAGTGTTTGCAATATGAATAAAGTATTCATTTTCATTTGCAACGCGGGTCAATATAATCATTTAAGGTCATCACTTATCAAATTTGTGAAGATCATAATAAATAAAAATTTCTTCCCACAATTTTTTCCAATGTGATCAAAAACTCTACAATTTTTGAAAGGGTCAGACAACTTCTCCATCATTTTCCAAAATTCAAATAGCTATAAAGGATCTAATAAGGTATCTTGTGTTTGTATCACAAATAAAATATTCATTTTCCATTTCAGTTGTGAGGGTCAACATAATCTTATAGTGTCATCGCTTCTCAAATTTGCAAATATGATAAGAAAAAAAATATCATCCCCCATTTTTTTTTTCAAGATCGTTAAAACATCTTCCAATTTTTGAAAGACTCAAGCAATTTATTCATCATTCTTCCAAAGTTTAGCCAACTATAAAGGGTATGATAAAGCTTCCTAAATTTGCATCATGAATACAATATCAATTTTGCAACTGCATTTTGGGTCACCTATGGTCAATAAAATTATCGGAGGTCATTGTTTCTCAATTGTAAAAATTTTAAGAAATAGAAATATCATCTCACAATTTTTTTCCAATATTTGAAAAATATCCCACAATTTTCAAAAAGATCAAGTATTTTCTCTATCATTTTTTCAAAATTTTAAATACCTATCTAGGGTCTGATAAACATCTTGAGTTTACATGATGAATAAAATATTTATTTTGCAATTCAGATCATTACATCTCGAACTTGTTGGGTACTAATAGACGAATACCTACCTTTTGACAATTTTTTTCCATACCATAAAAATATCCCACAATTTTAGAAAGGGTCAAAGGGTCGTCCATCCATCATGACAGTGAGGAGTGATCCAGTGAGACAACTCTGACTACACCGTTTTTCTGATTTTGGTGCCGTTGCTCGTTTTTTAATTTATATTGATTTGGGTCCGCTTTTGTGGGCTTGGGCCAATCGTTCCTTATTAGTTATTATGGGCTACTATTGCCCATGCGGAATTTCTAAACATGTTATTGTTCAGAACTCCGCTTTTATCTTCTTCTTTTATTATTTTTTTTTTGGTCAAAGAACTCCGCTTTTATCCGTCTTCATTAAAAAGGGCATATTCTTCAACATAACCCATTTTATTATGCTTTTGGGTGCGGGCCTTCTATTGCACCAACATGATGTTTTAGGTTCATTATTTCTCAAATTTATAAATATCATAAAAAATAAAAATATCATCCTAAGTTTTTTTTTTAAGATAATAAAAATATCCCACAATTTTTAAAAGGGACAGACAATTTGTCCTTATAAAGGGTCTGATCAAATATCACGAATTTACATCATCAATAAAATATTCATTCAACATTACATTTTAGATCACCAAAGGTCAATATAATCATTAAGGGTTATTGCTTCTCAAACTTGCAAAATTCCTAAAAAATAGAAATACCATCTCACAATTTTTTTCTCCAATATCATACAAATATCCCACACTTTCAAAAGGGCAAGACATTTTCTCCATTTTTTTCAAAATTTAAATAGTTATAAAGGGTCTGATAAAACATTCTCAATTTACATGAATAAAATATTCATTTTGCATTTTAAAGTCACTAGGGTCACATAATCTTTTAAGTTCATCATTTTTCAAATTTGGAGAGATAATAAAAAATAAAAATATCAACCCAAATTTTTTTCCAGTATCATAAAAATATTACACAATTTTCAAAGAGGGTCAAGCAATTTATCCATCACTTTTTCAAAGTTTAACTAGTTATAAAGGGTCTCATATAGCATCTTGAATTTGTATCATGAATAAAATATTCATTTTGCATTTACATTATATGTCTTCAAGGATCAACATAATCATAGAGGGTCATTGCTTATGGACTTTGCAAAAAGTCATAAGAAATACAAATATCATCTCAATTTTTTCGATATAATAAAGAATCCCACAATTTTTGAAAGTGTCAAATATTTTCTCCATCATTTTCCAAAAATGTAAATAATTATAAAAGGTCTTCTATAAAGCATCCTAAGTTTGCATCATAAAAACATTCCACAACTTTCAAATGGGCCAGGCAATTTATCCATCATTTTTCCAAAGTTTAGCCAACTATAAAGAGTCAAATAAAGCATCATGAGTTTGCATCATGAATAAAATATTCATTGTGCATTTTGGTCTCCAAGGGTCAACATGATCTTTTAGGATAATCGCTTCTAAATTTGCAATGATCACAAGAAAATAAAAATATCATCCCACATTTTTTTTTCCAAGATCATAAAAACATCCCACAATTTTCAAAAGGACGAGGTAATTTATCCATCATTTTTCCAAAATTTAGCCAACTATAAAGAGTCAAATAAAGCATCACAAGTTTACATCATGAATAAAATATTCATTTTACATTTTGGGTCTCTAAAGGTCAACATGATCTTTTAGGATAATCACTTCTCAATTTGCAATGATCATAAGAAAATAAAAATAGCACCCTACATTTTTTTTTTCCAAGATCATAACAACATTCCACAATTTTGGAAAGAGTCAGGCAATTTATCCATCATTTTTCCAAAGTTTAGCCAACTCTAAAGAGTCAATAAACATCACGAGTTTGCATCATGAATAAAATATTCATTTTGCATTTAGTCTCAGAGGTCAACATAATCTTTTAGGATAATCGCTTCTCAAATTTGCAATGACCATAAGAAAATAAAGATACCATCCCACATTTTTTCAAGATCATAAAAACATTCCACAATTTTGGAAAGGGTCAGGCAATTTATCCATCATTTTTCCAAAGTTTAGCCAACTATAAAGAGTAGATAAAGCATTAAGTTTGCATCATGAATAAAATATTCATTTTGCATTTTTCTTCGAGGATCAACATGATCTTTTAGGATAATCACTTCTCAAATTTGCAATGATCATAAGAAATAAAGATACCATCCCACATTTTTTTTCCAAGATCATAAAAACATCCCACAATTTTCGAAAGGACTAGGCAATTTATCCATCATTTTTCCAAAGTTTAGCCACTATAAAGAGTCACATAAAGCATGAGTTTGCATCATGAATAAAATATTCATTTTGCATTTTCTACAATCATCCACATTTTTTTTTCCAAGATCATAACAACATCCCACAATTTTGGAAAAGCCAGGCAATTTATCCATCATTTTTTCAAAGTTTACCCTATAAAGAGTTAGATAAAGCATCACGAGTTTGCATCACGAATAAAATATTCATTTTGCATTTTGGGTCTAAGGGTCAACATGATCTTTTAGGATAATTGCTTCTCGAATTTGCAATGATCATAAGAAAATAAAAATATCATCCCACATTTTTTTTCCAAGATCATAAAAACATCCCACAATTTTCAAAAGGACAGGCAATTTATCCATCATTTTTCCAAAGTTTAGCCAACTATAAAGAGTTAGATAAAGTATCACGTTTGCATCATGAATAAAATATTCATTTTGCATTTGGTCTTAAAGATAAACATGATCTTTTAGGATAATCACTTCTCAAATTTGCAATGATCATAAGAAAATAATACCATCCCACATTTTTTTTCCAAGATCATAAAAACATTCCACAATTTTAAAAGGACTAGAAATTTATCCATCATTTTTCCAAAGTTTAGCCACCTATAAAGAGTCACATAAAGCATCACGAGTTTGCATCATGAATAAAATATTCATTTTGCATTTGTCTACAATCATCCACATTTTTTTTTCCAAGATCATAAAAACATCCCACAATTTTGGAAAGGACAGGCAATTTATCCATTATTTTTCCAAAGTTTAGCTATAAAGAGTTAGATAAAACATCACGAGTTTGCATCATGAATAAAATATTCATTTTGCATTTAAACTCAGGGTCAACATGATCTTTTAGGATAATTGCTTCTCAAATTTGCAATGATCATAAGAAAATAAAAATATCATCCCACATTTTTTTTCCAAGATCATAAAAACATCCCACAATTTTGGAAAGGGCCAGGCAATTTATCCATCATTTTTCCAAAGTTTAGCCAGCTATAAAGAGTCAGATAAAGCATAAGTTTGCATCATGAATAAAATATTCATTTTGCATTTTTGAGTCTAAAAGGATCAACATGATCTTTTAGGATAATCACTTCTCAATTTGCAATGATCATAAGAAAATAAAATACCATCCCACATTTTTTCCAAGATCATAAAAACATTCCACAATTTTGGAAAGGGCAATTTATCCATCATTTTTCCAAAGTTTAGCCAACTATAAAGTTCAAATATCATTTGCATCATGAATAAAATATTCATTTTGCATTTTTCTAAGGATCAACATGATCTTTTAGGATAATCGTTCTAATTTGCAATGATCATAAGAAAATAAAAATATCATCCCACATTTTTCCAAGATCATAACAACATCCCACAATTTTGGAAAGGGCCAGGCAATTTATCCATCATTTTTCCAAAGTTTAGCCAGCTATAAAGAGTCAGATAAAGCATCATTTGCATCATGAATAAAATATTCATTTTGCATTTCTGGTCTCCAAGGGTCAACATGATCTTTTAGGATAATTGCTTCTCAAATTTGCAATGATCATAAAACAATAAAGATACCATCCCACATGTTTTTTCCAAGATCATAAAAACATTCCACAATTTTCAAATGGGCCAGGCAATTTATCCATCATTTTTCCAAAGTTTAGCCAACTATAAAGAATCAATAAAGCATCACGAGTTTGCATCATGAATAAAATATTCATTTTGCATTTCGGTCTCCAAGGGTCAACATGATCTTTTAGGATAATTGCTTCTCAATTTGCAATGATCATAAGAAAATAAAAATATCATCCCACATTTTTTCCAAGATCATAAGAAAATCCCACAATTTTCGAAAGGACCATGCAATTTATCCATCATTTTTCCAAAGTTTAGCCAAATATAAAAAGTCAAATAAAGCATCACAAGTTTGCAGCATGAATAAAATATTCATTTTGCATTTGCATTTCAGTCACCGAGGGTCAACATAATCATTGAGGGTCATCGCTTCTCAATCAAAAATCGTAAGAAATAAAAATATCAATGCAAAATTTTTTCCAATAGCATAAAAATATCCCACAATTTTCAAAAGAGTTCTTATAGTCCATCACTTATTTTTCTAAAGTTCAGATAGCTATAAAGGATCGAATAAAGTATCCTGGGGTTTGCATGAGGTATATGCAATAAATATTTGCAGCATATCAGAACTTAGGAGCAAGAAAATGTGAAATGAAAAAAAGGATAAAATGATTTTACTAGATGAAAATGCTATGCATGGTGATAAAGTCTGTGCTTACAAAACTTAAGATGATAAACTAACCAAAAGAAAGAGCAAAAGCTTCATATTAGTGTTCTAACTGTGTATTTCATATATTTTATTCAAACCTAAAAATACAGTATATGTCAAAACTCAAATGGTAACATAGGTGAAGAATTATATTTGTTGATTGAAATTAATAACTTCAATTGAGTGTTACAAGGGTTCATGGAAAATGAATCTCAGTCCAGACATAGAAGTATATATAACCTAACTGCATAAATATTCTATACAGTAAGAGATAATAAGCACCAGTGAACTTATCGGTGTACCTCGTTTGCTACTTTTTCAAGCCTTAGTGGACGGTTTAAACCATATTCTGGTATATCATCAAAAGCAACAGTTATTGATGAGTCCTGTTAGAAATTGTATCAAACCAATAAGTCAAAGTGATGTCAAATGCATAGGACCACTCATAGTCAACAGCATGGGCAATTTTTTTTCATTTCACAAATTGAATCAATAAGAGACTTAAGAGTTACCTTTAATCTATAACTGGAGAACCTAAATCGGACTTGTTGAGTTTTATAACAACATCATGAGTACTAAACTGCAAAAAGAAGACTTCATTACTTCCTGAAAGTATAACAATATGGATGGAATACATAGAAAATGATTTAAAGAGGGACAAACACATTACAATGAAGAAATATAACACTAACTAGTAAGATGCATCACTTCTTTGAGTCAAAGATTTAACAGATGACATGACACTGATAATAGAAGTTTGATCCTTACCTTGTGTGCAGGAAGAACATCTCCTTTTGTAGACTGGAATTCGATCAGGGATTTTCCCATGAGCCCTGTCTATATTTAGAATACAGGAAGGGGGAGGGGCACGGTATAAGAATACTATATTATTTGAAGCTCCACTCATCACTCAAATAGCATAAGAAAATCAACTATTAACTTAGCTCCTTTCTAAAATAAGATAAAGTTCCACTTCCTCTTTTATTTTTAAGAAATAAATGCAAAGGGACTATAAGACCATAAAGAATAAATATACAAGTGATGAAGTGAAAAACAAGTAACCTGGACACTCGAAAGTATTACAGTCTCCAACTCTATGCCCTAATTTCCAACCATTGACACTTAACAAAAGATTCTGCATTCCTTAATGCTTGACATGCCAAACACAAGTGAATTCATACTATTTATGCCACCCAGACCCACTCTAGCATATTCAAATATAACAAGGAATGGAACTGCAAGTCTTTAATTTCAATGACTTCCAAGCTGCAACGAATAACTTCTTCTGTCCAACCAACCATTTTGATTCTATGATATGGCAATCAATTATCCATTTAAAGTCAATATCACATGATTACAGAGTCCAAGTGAATTTCGCATTAATGAAGTTGAGGATGTTCTATGTAATATATATAACATAATTCCATAAATCAGAACAAAATGAAACCAAAAAAAAAAAACAAGAGATTCAAGTTCATGAACAAGTTCTAAAATCATGAAAGAACCACATAAAAGAAGCATCCTACACTAGCATCACAAACAATTTGCTAACCCACTGGATTGCCAGATTGTGATTCACATCCTACCCTGCAGGCCAATGCCAGATCCTTTCTTTAATACTCAGTTCTATTCTAGGCCTAAATACCAAAAGTAACTGTTCTCTTGCATCAATCATAATGAATTAACAATTAAGTAATGATTTTTAATGAGCAAGTTTGTCTCGTTTTGTTGCTTTAGCTTTATAACCATGTTGTCACCAGATGTATTTTATACTTAAATGTTGATACAATTTGCTGACCACTCACCAGTTTCAGTAGCATTCCATACACATTGAATGATTGCAATTTGGCAATAAAACCTTGTTGTTCAACTCCATGCAAATACCACATTCTTCTTCTCTCATTGTCAATTTCAGAGCGTTTTCGCTAGCTTGTTATATCTTCTGGGTTGCACTTAGTAATGCATATATGTTTTTGTTTCCAGTCTTCAACTTCGGTGACTCCTCTGTTGAGTTGCAACAAAGAGGGTAAGACCACACCTGTTGATTGAAAGTCTAGAAGATAAAATATTCAGGTCAAAGCCTGTCAAATGAATGCATGGCAGGGTTTCAAACAGCATCTGGCTGTTATACACTTAGATTTCTATATGATCATTCACTTACAATAGAACTCCTTCACGCTGGCTTTTCTTTCATAAATGGCAGGGTTGTCTTACCATCTGCATATGCCTGCAACAAACCCAATATTTATCACTAGCTTGACAACAAACCATTAGTTGCAGTTCTGCACTATCATATTTGATAATGGATTGTGTAAAGGGGCAGGGGAAGAGCCTTGTATATAAGAATCCTAAGTAATCCCAAGGCTCCAACAAGGTGACAACAAAAAGGAAACATTAAGCAGCTGGACTGTATTTGGAGGCAAGACCCATCAGGATTACTTGGATATTCAGAAGCTCTGTGCACAAACATATATTGCAGAAAGAATTTGCTATAACATAATGATAATTTTTCATTCTTTGGTTGAGAAAAATTCAACATTGAAACATTGAAGACATCAGGCTTTCTTTTCCTCGATAACCATTTAAACTGGGCACATTAAAAGCTTTCTTCGACTCATGTTGATGTGGCAAAAATACAAGTTTCTTTTCCTCGATAAAAGAAGAATTATATTGAGAAGAACACAGAAATTTGCAAGAAACTATCAATTAAGCATAGCTTTCCAATCTCTCAACATATCTAAGAGGGAACATCCATTCCAAAGCTCCAAACTCATTTTAAAAAAGAGAGAGGGGGGTGGAAAAAACTAAGCCTTGCCCAAAGGAAAGGAAAAGAAGAAAATCAAGAAAAGCGTCCCAAACACCTCATGGGTATTCTATAAACATGTAAAGACAAGAAAAAGAATTGTACCTTCGTCACTATCTATCTCCAACTTGTTCTTGTCCTTGTTCTTGTTTTTCAGACGAATTCACATCCAATTCCAAGACAATTGTGGAGACTCCAAGGCTCTGGCTCACACCATGCATGCATCCTAACCATTCATCCAAATAGTGCCAGCCACCACACACACCATCCAAATTACCTAAAGATTCATCATCATCAAGATTCATCATTCAAAACTAAAGAACCCTAAAATAACCAAAATAATAATAATAACACATTTATGAGCATATATGAGAACATAACACAGAGCAGCTTGTGGTATAACATTATTACCTGAAAAGAGAAGAAGAATATGATGATGATGAAAGTTGCGTTGCCGTGTTCAGCGAAGGAATTGCTCACTCTGCAGCGGTACACCGTCCTTCTTGTGAAGTTGAAACAAATTTGAAACGCGTGGAATGCAGGCTCCCTTCTCCCCCTTCCTTTAGTAGCGAAATAAAAAAAAAATTTCTCTGGGCTTTAAGCCCACAACTACGGGCTTTCAAGCTATGGAATAAGGCCCATCCATGTTGGAACCTTGAAAACGTGTCAATTCAGACTCAAATTCTGACCAAAGACCAGTTTCAAGCCCCAAAAAATGTATCAATTGTTTAATCCAATTAATCAATCCAATTAAAAGATCACCTTTTTAATCCAATTAAAAAGCCCATGCGGGCCCCCACCCCCACTATGACTAAACAAAAAAATACGTGTTTGGATGGAATATTTTTATAGAAAAATATATTTTTTTAGAGGATTTCAAATAACTTGCCATAAAATTTTACTTCATTGTATCAATTTCACTATGTCAACAACTGCTATAATATTTGGCACTTGTGAAAACAATAGACCACCCCGACATTATGATGCCTATTTTGTTAGAGAGTTAAAGTTTAAGTATGCTTCATTCAAGTTGCCCTTAATGGACTTATAATGAACATTTGATCAAAATTTTAAGGTAAACATTTCTTTAGGCCCCTTATGTTTGATCAAAGTTTCAATTGAAGTGCCAAAAGTTTTTATTGTTCTATTGTGGTGTCTATCATTTTCAGAACATTTTAATTTACAATTTAGTCCTTTTGATAAAAACATCCAAGTTATAAATGAAATAATGTTGTAAATGCCAAATTACAATGTTAGAAAATCAAAACAAAATATAAAATGTCTTATCTGTTGCATATATCTATTATCTATTACATATAAAGCCAATTGCCTCCTTTTGGTGTCCAAATTTTTTTTCTTCCAATTTTGTCATTATTTAAAATTTTTTACAATTTATAAAAGGTTAAAATTGTAATATATATATATATATATGCATTATCACATGCAGTTTTGCAACTTCCCTTGCCATTAAATAAATCTTCCAAACTACCCAACACATTTTTCATTGTTCTTTCATTTTCTCGGTCTTTCCACCATGATAGTAGGATGATGGATGCAATTTACTACACAATTTGCATTAGAGGATCTTATT